>OX465297.1:180474308-181724308 GCA_949987735.1 Leucophora obtusa | reverse complement strand
TGAAAATGTTCCTTATATATGTATATGAAATTGTTCAATATCTCATACAATTAGAATTTTATATTAAGAATTTAATTCTCAAATACAATAGTTTTATATAACCATAAGGCCGAGTTTTAGTGATGTGCATTAATTTTCATACTGAGAGAATTATCTTATAATTTTTATTTATTTTTTATTTTTTTTTTTATTAATTTTTTATTATGAATTTTGGACTATGAAATTTGTTTATAAATCATATTAATTTTTTTGAAACATTGATAAGGAATTTCATTAATTGAATTAAGCTTATTATGCAATTCTATGAAACTTTTTAATTTTATGAATTCCTTCATTAGATATATTTTGTACATCCGTAAAATATTGTACAATTTACTACGCTTTTTGCATTTGCTAAATACTTTTTTATTTATTCACTCCAGCTTACCAACGACAACAACCAACTATAATAAATAATAATAAATGAAATTCCTTCATAAATTTTATGAAGCTCTTCATTGGCTGAATGATTTATTCATTGGAGGAGTGGGCTATTCTTTTTATGCAGAGTTTCATTAATTTTATTAACTTTTCATAAACATTGATTTTAATGAAACCTGTTTCATAGATTCTGTGAAAAGTTTCAATTGACGAGTTCCAGTGACAATTTTCATTGAAACTATGAAGAAATTCATTACTGAAGTGATGATAATTCTCTCAGTGTAGAATGGACTAGGTCTTTCGATCAATTGAGTGACAAGTTCATTTGAACTAGTTCGTTCACGAACGACACAAGTCTAGTGCATAAAAAATTAAAACCATCCAATGTAGCTTCCCAGCACCACCCATAAAATGCCCTAAAAGTTCTTAAAGCGTTAAGAAATTTTAGTCTATCATGTACTAAATGAATATGCCACCAAAATACCACGTACTAACTTAACAAATAGTCCAACAACAGTTACACTAAATGTTTCATATGAAAAGTCACTTAAAAAAAATAGCAACAACAACAAATGGCAACTGACTGATTCAAACTTAAAAAAAAAAACACAATAAAATGAAGTATGTAGAGAAATAATGAAGAAGAAGTATCGGTAAAATTTTCACTGACAGACGACTAGAGTATACAATTTCCTTGATTTGACTTTTGTAGCAGACATCTAAACATGACTTATGACCGTTACGTGATGCAACATAAAAATGCCATTACATTCGTTTCGTTTTGTATCAAGTCAAAGACAAGAATGTTTATATACTTTAGACTGGGCTGAGTTTAAAAAAGTGTTCGGTTCTGAAGTTGTACCATCTGCAGAAAATTTGTGGAAAAATATTTCAAATCCTGAAAAAATAGATTAATTGGTTTCAGCAAATTTTTAAATTACGCTATAAGAAGGGCATTGTCGTGAAGCTGAGCTGTCAAGATATAATAATATAGAAACGTGCTTTTTATCAGGGCACTACAACTATGCGAAACTAGGGTTCAACCATAATTACTTTGTCTTGCTCAATTTAAAGACATCCAACTACACTATTCTAAAGGCCATGGTTTTAATACGAGTATTATTTTATTGATACACATGTAAAAATAGTACAAAAAGCTACTGAAAATTGGTTAAAAATTACTTTGCGGAAAAACTGCTAAAATTAGCAGATTTTTTTGCTAAATATAGGGTGGCCCAAAATTACCGAAGGGGTTTGAATTCCTTATAATTTTTTTATTTTATTTTTTTTTTTCAGTATTTTTCAGACTTGGGGAATTTAAAAAGGAACAGTACAAAATTAATCAACATGCCCAAATCGTTGAACTTTATATCTCAAATCAACGGTCCATTGTTTTGATTCAGCGTGCATATTTTAACGCGGGTTGGACCCTCAGAGTCTACAGTAAACCGTCTGGTTGAAAATTTTCGACATCAAGGGGCAGTAAGGAACCTTCCTGGTGCCGGCAGACAACGAACCGTGCACACGGATGACAATATTGAACGGGTGCAAGAGAGTATTCGACACAACTTGGCCTCTCTTGGCCTGATTTCAGAAAACTAGATTTTTATTTACATTAAAAAACAAGTAAAAGAAATTTTGAAAATTTATAATTTTTTTGTGATACTTTAGGCTATTAATTATTTTGCAAAACTTTTTGCTAATTTAAACAGGTTATGCTGTTATTTTCTATTAACTAAAATTTAACTTAAATGTAACTCAAATTCTGTATATTTAGCAGTTTTAGTTTTTAGATTTATTTTAAATATTTACCAAAAATAATCTCCTAATTTCAGTAGTTTTCTTTTTGCAAAGTTTATTTTTAACTAACTTTTGGTAGTTTTATACAGATTCCATTTCGTTTACTAACTTTATTTTTTTTTTATAGATTTATTGCAATTGTTAAGAACTTTTAGTTTTATAGATCTGAAGCATATAGTGTATTTTAGCAGCGAGCCACAACTTTGACTGCAGTTTTCAGTGCCACAAAAATGTGCTTTGCTTATGTACCACCAAACAATTGGAAGATATGCTTTACAAACATTTTTTCTATTGCTTACAAAATATAATTTATTGTAATTTTCTCCCTTTTTAGAAGTAATTCTGAACAACTTAAAAAAAAACACTTTAAAGAATCCGTTAGTATATTTTTACAGCTTTTTAGAAGAAATTTTGAGTAATATCCAAAAAAAAAATTTTTATTATTGCTTCTAAAGAATTATTACTCTAAAAGTAAGAAGTGTTTTGGATGCAGTTTATTTCTAACAGTATTTTTGTTTCATATTTTTTTAATTAACATATATAATTATTTTGTTTAAAGTCGATATTTTTTAAAAAAATTTTAAAAATAAATAAAACAAAAATAATTTAAAACTGATTTTAATGCTCTTAAGAACTGAAAAGAGTATTGAATTGCAGAGCAAACTAAGTACTTTTATTGAAGAGAATAAGTCACAATATCTCGCTGTTTTTATGCCAGTCAACATTTATATCAAAGAATAGCTCAGCGGTAGAGGACTGAGGTCGCATGTTCGATGCCCGGTAACAATAAAAAAATTTATTTTAAATAAAAAAAGATAATTTTTTTGCCAATTATTTTACTTTTATTTAATGAAATAGAGTTTCCTTTGCGTTCGTTCAAATTTTTATGAAAAATGTTAAAGTGGAAGTACTTTCCTCCTATGACAAATCAATGTTAAAACCAGCAGTTTTTGAACTAAAAAAGAAGAACATCTACAGCTTTTGCATCACTCTTTTTTTGTGGGATTGCATAAGACGTTCACTTTGCATTAATCTAAAATAAAATAACCAAATGGGGCTGGTAATTTGTGAAGTTACAAGAATTAATCTTTGAAGCCGGTAATCTCACACTGCCATGCATGTTCAGTAAAATGTCCTTGAATAACGTCGTGATTTATAAAGTTACGGGCATTGTCAAAAAATCTGTTGTGAATAGAATTTTTTTGTGTATTTATGTTAAGAATGTGTTCAATGAACAAGAATGAAACAAAAGATACCACATATCTTCCATTCTTAATTCATACATAGATACGTTACGTTTTCTTATGACTAATTCAAGCTTCAGAATGGAAAATTTGTCAAGCTCTGCCCACTCTAAAATTCACTGACTCAACACACATTTATTCACAAATATACACATACGTATGTGTGTGTGTGAGTGTTTGTGTGAATTTAGATATGTAACGTATTACGTGTATATTAAACATAGAAGTCATACATGACGTATGAGTATCTCACGTTATGGTTTTGTGTTCATGACACTGACATAGAATCTCATTAATACATTAAGTTGCCAACAAATTATAGACGTTATTATTGCTATATTTTAATTGTTTAGTCGTAAAAAGAGAGACTTTAGCAGATATCAAGTAAGTCTGATTTAATTTCTGTTTAGACTTGCTAAATTTACTTAAACTAAAGCAAAACAAGGATCTGTCCGAATTCTACTTAAGTGCTGGTCATAATGAATTGTTCAGTTGCTGTACAAATAGTTAATTTATTTCTCTTTACCTAAATCCTTATATTAAAAGCCTTATTTCATTGTTTCTTTTTTTTTTTGCAAACATTAATACTCGATATATAGTGGATTTAATAGTTCAATTTTCATTTAAGAAGAAATAATAAAATCATTCATTTCCAAATCAAAAAAGTATTTATTTGTGACTTATCGTATTTCATTCCCTCCCGTCTATCATTGTCTGTTAACTGGTTTTCAATTTCGTAGATTTTAGTTTCATTAAAAAAGTTTTATGACGATATTTTGTGTTGTTTGTTTCACGTAATACTTTGTACACTAAGAAAAAGTTTATTACACTGTCGATAGGTGCAAATTGCAAAACAAAAGCTTTCATTGTTTTGTCAGAATTACCTTGCCAATGAGTTTTGTTTGTTTTTTTTTTAACAAAAGTTTAAGCCTTTTTTTCTTTCATTTGAAAGTTCTTTTTTTTCTGCGTTGCAGCCAACTTTTTTTCTTTTTGATTCAGAAACATTTTGCCTAGCATATCAAGGTGTAATTTCAATTCAGGGTGGAGAAGAAAAAGTTATAAAACCATGAAAATTTACTTCAGAATTTTATTGCGATAAAAACAAAAGTACTTAATAACTTAAGCGATATTGCGTGCAATGAAATTTAATGTTCAATGTATTATGTTGCGTTTTTCATATTTATTTTGGGTAACAAATAGTTTATAACTTTATTAGCAAGTAGAAATTTTTAAAGGCGTGCATGAAAAGAAACAATAGTATGTATTTGAAAGATCTTTCAATCTTATGTCTTAAGTCTTTTAACTCGATACACTTTCACTTTCAAATATGCCTCTTTTAATCTCTAAATTTGAAGAAATAAGCAAGTTGCAAAATATGTTCACAGGAAGAAATTCCTCACGAGTTTTGTTCGTAATACCAGTACTATTCAAAACGTGCTTTGCCAGGTTGCAGTTCTAGTAGAGTATATCATACATATAGTTGGCTTGCCTGCAAGTAGTGCTTTGTGTTTTTTAACAGGTTTTTAGGAGAGCAAAAAAAACTGATTTGTATTATCTTTTTAAGACATTTTTGACATCATATGCCTTAATGATGGCAATAAATATCTTAAAAGGATAATATATGTATATCAGTTTTTCGCTCTCATGAAAACCTCTTAAAATACACATAGCGTTACTTGCTGGTAAGCCGACGATATTTTAATTATAGAAATTGTAATATACCCCCAAAAAAGTTATTGGCTATACTTTTGCTTTTACCTATCAACGGTAAGTATTAAAGAAAAATCTCCATTAAACCGTTTAAATTTAAAACAAAATTTTAAATAGCTAAAGATTATAATATTTGCATTATAATTGAATTTGCGGCATCAAAACAACGATAATGTGCTAAATTTTAGTTTTCAATGTTGATAATTATCCATGTTGAAAGATAGTAGATTTTTTAATTGGCAATTTTTTAATATTTTTCTGATAGGGGATTTTTTGTGGTATTCGTTGAATTATTTGGCGATAACAGAAAAAGTATCTGGCAATGTTGCTAACGTAGTTCCCTACAATTTTTATTTTTGTTTTATAGCACCTTTCTATATAGCAGGTCTCAGTTGCTACCACCCTAATGTACAACCCTAATGTGAGAAAATTAAAGCTCCCAAAAAATCATTAAACTTTTGCTGAGGAAGTTTTTCGATAAACCCAGCAGAAATTTTTTTTATTTTTTTTTGTCGCCTTTTTAATTTTTTTTTCATTGGATTTTTTCTCTTTAGCAAAATGCCGAGGCTATAACAAAAAATTAAAAAAGGCAAAAAAAATATTTTTTTTGAACTTACCTTGCAAAAATTCTTTATATTTGAGAGTGTACCGCTCACTTTTTTTTCTGCCTGTAGGGTGGTACGGTCTAGTGTTCATATAATACTGGGGAACAGTTTATGGCCAATATTCGAGTTAAAAGTTGAAATTCGCGGTAATTTAGCAAACAAAATTTTTAACTTTTGCAAGGAATATATCTATTATAATTTAGAAAAAATCAACCGAAAAAATGAAAAATTGGGTAACTTTTGACCCCACCATTTAACTCCTAAAACTTCGCAGATGCACATAAAAAAATATGTCAGCGTGTACCACTTGGGGTACATTCCTTGTTAGCACTATGTTATTTAAATTGAAGCTGATTTGAATGGATGAAGAGTATATAAGTGCTGTATATTCTTATTTGTGTTTATAAATAACCAAATATTCCTAACTATATACACTGAAAATAATAAGTCTGTTCGATGAAAATAAAATTTGTTGATTTTAACAAATTTTTTGTTAAATTTAACAAATCTAAATTTAAGTAAGAAATTAGTAAAACTGCAGTTTTATTTGTAATTATATTGATTCGTTAAATTTGTTCAAATTAAGGTTTCGGGACCCTCCCCGGATCTAGTCCATACCATATAAAGTCTTGTAAATGTACTACAAAGGAGCGAACATTTTATCGGGTTTGCTCTATTTCGCTTAGTTTTCGAGATATGGGCCATTTTAAGTGGAAAATTTTTATTAAAAATTCCCGAGAATCCAAGGCCCCACCATCGTTCATTTTTGGATAGAGATAGCCCCTTTCGCTGGGGTATTACATTACTTGTATTAGGGTTGGTTGAAATTTTTGTCAATTTTGCTCTACATCTATTAGTTTTCAAAATATGGGCAATTTTAAAAAATCGGGAGGAAAGAAATAGCGCCATTTTTAAAACTTCGGATTCATTGGTGGCGCCATCTACCGGGTAATAACAGTGACATGAAAATATTATATTTTAGCAATAAATTTTGTAAAATTTAACGAGTGGGTTCTTAAAAATTAGTTTTAAATAATTTTGAAAATTAACACTCAAAATTAGTTAAAGTACTGAAGATTTTTAGTATTGTGTTAAATGAAGATAACTAAAATCTTACCTTAAATCGGTGTTTTAATTAAAAATTTGTTAAAAATTAGTCAAATGGATTTGAAACCTGTTTGACAGATTTTTCTACTGACGTATTATTTTAAGTGTATAATCTCTGACACAAGTTAATGTTAATAAAAATCACCCCTTATTCGTTTCAGTTGTCAACCATGCTTTTTGTCATCTCAAATATAAAGACAATTTATCACAAACAAGATAAACGGATTATTTAGAACATTTTACCGCAGTGCGATGCATTATCCATAAAGCAGGTTTTTGGATTCTCTATATTTGTCACTGCGAGAAATTAGGAAATTTTCTAAATAAACAAGAGCTTCTTCAAACAAAATTCAATGAGATTTTTTATAAAATATTGAATAGTTTTAGTGAAATTCAAGAACAAAGTTTGACAATACTGAAATTTCAGTCTGAAAATGTTCCTAGGAAAATCAAGATTTACAACTCGCCGATATTTACTTTTAATCTACTACCCAGTGTAGAAAATCATTACCAGATATATGGTTATGTAACTACATACTTGGTAATGGTAACTAGTTACTTTTGTTATTACACTTCTTATTACCGTTATATGGCGATGTCGCGAAAAATAATGAGTTATGGTTACAAACCAGCATACGAAAAATCAAAAAATATATCATTACCTATGTGTTTACCAGCACTTACAAAAATAATGAGTCTAAAAATAGATTTCAAAAAATTTTCAAAAAAATCTATAAAATTATTTTCTATTTGAAATAATGATAAATTTAAGTTATTATCAGTAACTCATTATTATATGTTTTAAAATAATGCAGAAGGTAAGTGGGTGTCACTACTGGTAGTCCAAAAAATAATGATATGTCATTACCGTTTCTACACTGGGTAGGTGATAAATTAGCGATATCGTCCATTTTTCTTCCTGTTGAATTACTTAGAATTACTGCTTCCGGGTAACAGTTGTTTCCGACGGAGAAAATATCCGCAATACAAAATTTTTATTGTCGGCAATATATGTTTTACTCCAGGCGATATGATTGGAAATCTTCTTCGTATTGTCTTGAAAATTATTTTGAAGTATTGTATGAAAAATGTCCATCCCATGCCAAGCCAATGTTGAATTAATTTATTAAAATGCCAAGTTTCATTTTATTTATTCAGTCTATGGATACAAAATTCCTTACAGACTATGATGTTACAATTTTAGAATAATCTATATATTAATTTATACATTATTTTATTAATTTACAAATTTAAACCCATCAAAATAGAATATAAATACTGCTTAAAGGCAGATTTTGATGCACAAAACTCTATTTGCGGTTTTAAATGAATTTGTTGATAATGATTAATGTCATTCAGTTGAATAAACATGCGGGTCAATATGCTATTAAGACCATAATTGGTACGATGTAGTGGTACATTAAAAATATTGTTATACCTAACACTTCTAGGTGGAACATGAAATCTAATAAGACAAAGCAAATCTGAACAGTCAATACCACCACTAATAATATCAAAAACAAATAAAGCAGATTGCAATAACCTACGAAACTCAAGGGTTTCCAAACCTATTAATAAGCTTTTAGATCTGTAGGATGGTATAGGATCAACAAACGTAAAAGATGAGATTGCAAATTTAACAAATTTTCTTTGCACTCTCTCAATACGCGAGATATGAGTTCCACAATGGGGAGCCCATATAACAGCTGCATACTCTAATTTATATCTGACAAGGCAGTATAAATTAACTTCAATGTCATAGGATCAGAAAACTCAGCACAATTTCTCTTTAAGAAAGCTAACATAGAATAAGCTTTCGGAACAATATAGTCCACATGCTGTTTAAAGGACATCACTGAGTCAAAAACAACACCCAGATCCACTGTGGAATCCACAGAAACCAGATTATAGTCACCTATATTAAAGGTAGTATAAATAGGATTTAAAGACCTAGAAAACGAGATGTGGAAACATTTGTTGAGATTTAAATGGAGCTTGTTTAAATTACACCATGCAAGAAGATTGTTTAAATCTACTTGCAAATCTAAAACATCACGAACTGAGTCGATTCTATGAAATATTTTCAAGTCATCAGCATACAACAGAAATTTAGCTTTATGAAAACAAGACGAAATGTCATTTATAAATAAATTAAATAGAAGTGGACCTAAGATGCTGCCTTGAGGTACACCGGAAGTTTGAATGTACGGATCAGAAAAGTAGTTTTCTATGCTAACTTTACAAACTCTATTGTATAGATATGATTTAATCCAAATCAAAAAAATAGAATGAAATCCCATTTGATGTAACTTGGCAAGAAGAATGCCATGAGATACCTTATCAAAGGCTTTAGAAAAATCTGCATAAACTGTCTCAACTTGGCTACCTTGTTCTAAGGCTGATATACAGTATTCATTAAAAATTGCTAAATTTGTTGTAGATGATCTACCAGAAAAGAAACCGTGTTGATTAGGAGAAATCCATGATTTAGTAATAAAAAAAAGTCTTTTATAGAGAACATGTTCAAATATCTTAGACACACAGGATAACTTAGAAATAGGTCGGTAACAAGTTACATCATCCCGCTTTCCGTCTTTGAAAACCGGTGTAATTGTTGCCAACTTCCATCGGTCAATAAAAACACCTTCCTTAAGAGACAAATTAAAAATGTATGTCAATGCTAAAGTAATAGAAGATGCACACTTCTTTAATAAGTGAGCACATAAGCCATCAGCATCCGATTTGTAACTATCCTTGATTAGCAAAATGCCATTAAAAACCTCATCCTTAGTTAGAAGCTCTTTCTGACAGCACTCTTTTTACTGGGTAGTATCGACAACTTAAAAAAAAAAACAGTATAAAAATTACCAACACTGATAAATGTTTGTTAATTTAATTCAAATTATTTGCATACTCTTAGGCTGCGTAACAATTCATTAAGTGAGAAAACTGATTTAAATAACTACCCAGCAAACAAAGATTATCATTAATGACTTAGAATTGAGCTCCAAACACATAAACATTTGTCCACTTTTTCCTATGAAAGTGGTCCGTCCAAAAGAGCCACCTGTGTACTCAGAAATGACTCCGAAAAAAGAACGTATAAAATCGAAATGTTCTTCCTAAATTTAAATAATTTTGGAATCTTCTTTGAGTCCGAAAAATGAACCCTCGTTTTGAGACAGCTTTTTAGATTGTAGAGACAACTTTTTGGATTGTTTTCTGAGGGTTCATATTTTCTACCAAAAAAATAGTGTTTTCAAAAAAACAATAATTATTTCTATGTGCCATTTAAAACCCTTATTTATGAGCGCTCCGGAATTGCTGGCTGGATAAATAAAAAATTATTGAAAATTTTTTAAACAAACATAGTTTATACAGATTTTTTAACATTCTTTAAAATAAATACTTTTAGTGATTCTAACAAAAAAAAAATGTAATACAATATTACTTTATTGTTTAACTCAATGCAAATTATAAACAATAATGTTTACACTGTTAAATTATTAACACTATAACCCTGTTATTGTATACGAGAAATACTTATTTATATTATTGTATGTTTGCATGTATAAAACTTTACAGTGCAATGTCAATTAAATGTGCGGTATTTCACTTATTCCAGTTTGATATTAAAAATTAAATAAATTCGTTCAGAAGTTAAAGGGTTATAAGTCTGAAACTGAAATCTCAGATAATCGAAATTAGACTTTAAATATTTATACACGAAAAATTCGCTAACTACAATATTAACATTCAAACTCATGCTTGTGTTGATGTTGTTCTACGTATATTTGTATCCGTATGTATTGTATACAGTGTTTATTTTATGAGTGTTTAATTGCTTTAAATTGTATAATGTTTAAAAAGTTTAAATTAATTACAAACTATTTTGGAATTTTAATCCTACCAAAAAGGTGATTAAAAACCTAGGCCCTTTCGGATAAAATACCTTTAAACTTGAAATGGTATAAAAATGGAATAATTTTTTTTTTAGTTTTTATCTAGAGACTTTTAAATACATAGGGAACCATCGGATTCTAGAATTTTATTTAAATTTATTCTGAAAATTTTTTTTCTATAAATAACATTTTTGGAAAGTGAAAATTCGGACCAGTTTGTTTCCATTAATAAAAAATAATTTCTAGGACGTTTTCCTTGAAAGGCAAGTTTACACGTTCAATATAAATCATTATTCATTAAAAACTCAACCAACCAAAAATTTTTATTATACCCCTCATCATAGGTCTAAGACCGCATAAAGTATATCTAGTGAGGATCAAAATTGTAACAGCGTTCGATTTGTTCAGATATATTGCTACACATTTTTAAACTTGTTCAAAATAATTTATTAAATTTAACAAAATATATTCCCGTTTTTTTGGGCAACAAATCTAAATTTAAGAACAAAATCAGTCAAACTACAGTTTTATTTGTACTTCTACAAACTTATTAAATTTTACTTAGATTATTAAGATTTAAGGGTTTCTGTATCTTATCTAGACCTGGTCTATATTACAAACGTTTTGTCTGTTTTGCTCTATCTCGCTCAGTTTTAGAGATATAGTCCATTTTATGAAATGGACTTTTTTTATTAAAAATTTTCGAGGTTCCGAGGCCCCATTTTTACGGCTGTTGCATATTTAAGGTAGTCGAAATTTTACTCTAACTATCAGTTTTCGAAATATGGGCCTTTTTAAAAAAAACCGGGAGGGGAAGAAATAGCGCCATTTTTAGAAGTTCGTATACACTGGCGTGATCTGCCGGATAATAGCTGAAACGTGAAAATTGTATTACAAATTGTGTAAAATTTAATAAATGGGTTCTTAAAATTAGTTATAAATAAATTCGAAAATTAAGACTTAATTTCAGTAGAACTACTGGGGATTTTTAGTATTGTGTTGAATGAGGAGGATCAAATGAAAACTTCTTAAAAATAAGTCAAACCGATTTGAAACCTCTTTGACAAATTTTTTACTGATTTTTTTTCTTTCTAAAGTTCATTTACAGGAAGAAGAAGAAAACATTTTTATTGAAAAATTTAACAGTGTCAAGGGAATCACTAGATTGCCGAAGTTTCATCCGGTGATTACTTCGTCAGTGGTTAGTTTATGTCTCAATTGATCAAAATATTTTTAATTGTTAAATTGTCTCTATATCAAAAACTTTTTGTATATGCTATGACCAGGAGTCGAACCGGCAATATATATATACATGCTATGACTTACAACATGATTTTTTTAATGAAGCTTTTATAACACTGTCTTTTTTCTAACTTCTTCTTGACTTTTTTATGGTTTTTTGTTAAAGTTTTTAGTTATTTAGGAAACCGCTTTAGCCGCCCAAACCGATCTAGCTACAAACATGAAACTCAAAATATGTGTTCCATTTAATATGGGCCAATTTGCAATTTTTGACAGGACCGTTGTAAAAATGGCCCAACTCGCTACAACTAAGAAGCTGAAATTTGGTATAAGGTTCCTCCTCAGAAAGTGGTAAAAACGAAGATTCAAAAGAGGAGAGTTTCTCCGTTAACGGTTTGCCAAAACCGCTGAAGTTGAAATTTGGTATAAAAGTTCCTCTTATTAGCTTTGCCGGCTAATGCTTGGCTTTTCCCGGTAATGATTATATAATATTATTAAATTCTAACTCTTTCTCTAGTTTTGCAGACAGACATGTAATAAAATGATAGCAATCAATTGTCAAAATAATTTCATCTTAAGTGAAGACATTTTATTTTGATTTTACCGCAATATCATGACATCGCAGGCATGCAATCGGCTCTTGAAATGATGCCAACCTTTAAATATCACTTTTAGTTTAATTTTAATTTAGCAATCAAAGAACAAGATAAGTTTCAGTAAACAAGAACGGGTAAAAGTTTAGTTATTTATTATTTTTATAACAAAATTAATTGCTAATAATATTTAGCGTTTTTCGAATAAAAAACTATAATATTTCTTAGTCATGAAATGGTCAAGCGTTCTCCATTACAGTGCAATTGATATCATTTTGATGTTTCTCTGCAATCATTTTGATATTTCATATCATGTAACTTATTGCATTTGAAGACACCGGGTTAAGAAATTTTTATGCAATTTGATAGCAAGATATTGAAATTTTGTGGATTTATTGATATTATGTGTCTTTACTGGGATTTGTACGAAACTGTTTACAACTATCTCAATTTTTTAAAAAGGCCCTTTAAGTATTAAATACTCTACTGTTTTATATTGGAAATGCCCTTCTACATAAATTGTCGTTAATTTTTATTTGCAAATCTCATTACAAATATAATAATTATCATTGTTCATTATATAATTACTGAAAAGATATCAACGAACCCTCATTCTCATTTGTTGGCTATATTGTAAAATTGCATAGGTATTTGTTGCATCACATGTAGTATTCACAGATAGATATTGTGTATTTAGATTACACTTAATTTATTTTCAATTGATTATACTTGAAACAAAAAAAAAAAATGCAATTAAATTCAATAGTTTGATTTTAACATAGTATGCAGTCAATTATTTTTTGTGTGTATAATACAATTAATTTCTCCAATTCAATTGGGCTTTATTTGCTTGGTATTAATTGCAATTTGTATATTTAAAATATTTTTTAATGAATTACACTTGATATTACTGACTGCAAGTGTATTTGTATGAGGGTGTTTAAGGTGTCTCTAGAATAACGAATTGTCGAATTCCAATGCTAACACTAACCAATATTGTTCAATTTGATATCAAATGTATTAATTTTAAACATATTGTTGTATTGAATTAGTCTAGTCTAGAAAATTTTGGAATTTTATAAAAAAAAGTATTACGAGAAAAGGGATTTACTAAACCCGTGATTCTGGCAGCATTTACGTATACTCCACAGCATATGATATGATGTTAAGTGGGTGAGGGCTCTGCTATAAATGAAATATGTACAAAGCCTATTGATTCTAGATAGGATCGGTCCATATTTGAACCTATCGCTCATATGAACTATATATTCGATTTTCTCTTAAATACTTGGCGTTTTTTTTAATCACTGGATTTATTTTTGGATTTATTTTATTTTGTTAAAAAATCCACATTTTGTTTTTCAATTTTTAAAATTTTATATTTTTATCCAGATCTAACACTTATTCCCTTATATAATGTGAAAGAAAAAAATTGAATTTTGCGAAAATGGAATTTCTGGAATAAAATTAAGCTAAATCCAAAACGGATTTATTTATTTTTTAAATCCATTTTGGATTTAGCTTATTTCAATTCCTGTGTTCACATTTTTACAAAATTTAATGATTTTCCTGCACATTATATTGGCGAATAAGTATAAGAATTTAATAAAAATTATTAATTTTTCAAATTAAAAAACAATGCATTAATTTTTTAACAAAATGAAATAAATCCAAAAATAAATCCAGTGATTAAAAAATAGGCCTACTGTCTCTGTTCCCAAAAAATGTTAACATTTCTATTGATTTTTTTGTTCCAAAATAATGTTAACATTTTACTAAGCAAAGTGTTTTTATTCATGGCACTGTTTTATTTTCTGCCACTATTGTGGTAGAAAAAATAATATTGTATTGTAATAAAATTAATGAACAATATTTTGACGAGCTGTTGCTAATTTCTCTTCGCTGTATTTAATAGAAACAAGTAAAAGGCCATCTCGGTGATGACTTTCTTTACCCATACGTCGAATTTTGTAATTACCATCTTTGTTAAGCATTATAGATTCCATACATGTTTGTAATGCCAAAAATACTTTTTCTAATTTATTTGAATGCTGTTAATTTTTTCACACAAAATCAAAGAATTATTTTAATTCTAATTTTCAACTTGACATCGAATTCAAAATAAATAAAAAAAAAAATTGGAAAGCTATCTATAAATTCAGAATCACTGATATGTCCTAACAATTAACCAAAAAAAAAAAAAAAATATTTTTAAAAAACCTTCATAATCCCAGCAAAAATATAGAAATGTTAACCTCATTTCGGAACGGAGGTAGTACATCTAACATTAGGTAAAATTTATTATCGTTATTCTAATTTTTTATCATTTTATAGGCAAATTTTCATTTCAAACCATTTAACTTTCAGATAAAAATATTAGTTGGCTTTCAACTATTAGAATGGTATAGGGCAGGGCTAGCAAAAATATGGCATGCGTGCCAGTAATAGCACGCGAATTGATTTTGGGTGGCACGCGGCGTTTTGTTGAATATTTTAAAAAAACTTGAAATTTCATTAGAAGACCAGCAAATTTTTCATAGAGATTGTAAATTAAAAATCTGTATTGAATATTTTTTGTTTACAGAAATATAGATAATTACTCTCAAATTCGTTGTTAAGAAAATTTCCCTGCGGTTGCTGTATTGGCAAACCGAAAAAGGCTGAACATTTTGTAAAAACAATTATGGTTTCCCATAATTGTTGAGAATTGAGAATGCTAGATTGAAAGGAGTTTAAATTTTTCGATGAAAAATAGTCTCATAATCGGAAAAAAGTGCCAGAAATTTGGACAATGATGAAAACAACTTGTAATGAAATTCGATCTAAAAAAATATGTTTTTCACAAGGAAAATAGGTGCCGAATAAAATTGTTACGTCATTTTTAACTCTCATGAAATATCCATCAAAGGGATATTATTCGTGTCGCCGAAAAATATATGAATCTGTGATGAAATTTTTAAAAGAGTAATTTTAAAAATATTTGAAAAAAAGTATTTTTAAACGAGTAAAAAGGTTAAAGTCGGGCATGCCGACTATACAATACCCTACACCAGTCTGGTGTATTGTTTGGATCCGAAATTCGAATGGGTTAAAATGGGGCTTATGTCAAAATTTTCTATAATGTGAGTCAGCGCACCAAATTTCATTAAAATATCTTAATATTTGCGACCTGCAGTTTGTAACCAAGCCAATTTTGGGGGGCCCCTTATATGGGCACTAGTTCTAAACATGGACCGATGTTCACCAAAATCAATAGGCTTCGTCCTTGGGCCAACATAGGTCTATGTACCAAATTTCATCAAAATATCTTAATATTTGCGACCTGCAGCGTGTAAACAACATAATTTTGGGGGGACCCTTATATGGGCACTAGTTCTAAACATAGACCGATGTTCGCCAAAATCAATAGGCTTCGTCCTTGGGCCAACATAGGTCTATGTACCAAATTTCATCAAAATATCTTAATATTAATACCTGCAGCGTATAAACAGTATAATTTTGGTAGGACCCTTATATGGGCACTAGGTCTAAACATAGACCGATGTTCACCAAAATCAATAGGCTGCGTTATTGGGCCAACATAGATCTGTGTACCAAATTTCATCAAAATATCTTAATATTTGCGACCTGCAGCGTATAAACAGTATAATTTTGGTAGGACCCTTATATGGGCACTAGGTCTAAACATGGACCGATGTTCACCAAAATCAATAGGGTGCGTTATTAGGCTAATGTAGGTCTGTGTACCAAATTTCATCAAAATATCTTAATATTTACGACCTGTAGCGTATAAACAGTATAATTTTGGTAGGACCCTTATATGGGCACTAGGTCTAAACATGGACCGATGTTCACCAAAATCAATAGGCTGCGTTATTGGGCCAATATAGGTCTGTGTACCAAATTTCATCAAAATATCTTAATATTTACGACCTGCAGCGTGTAAACAGTATAATTTTGGTAGGACCCTTATATGGGCACTAGGTCTAAACATGGACCGATGTTCACCAAAATCAACAGGCTGCGTTATTGGGCCAAAGTAGGGCTGTGTACCAAATTTCATCAAAATATCTTAATATTTACGACCTGCAGCGTATAAACAATATAATTTTGGTAGGACCCTTAAATGGGCACTAGGTCTAAACATGTACCGATGTTCAAAAAAATCAAACTTGTTCGTCCTTGGGCCAACATAGGTCTGCGTACCAAATTTGATCAAAATATCTTAATAGTTGCGACCTGTAGAGTGCGCACAAGATTGCATGGACAGACAGACAGACAGACGGACGGACGGACGGACAGACGGACATCGTTAAATCGAAATAAAAAAAAATTCTAAACCATACTATAAGGTGGGTCTACGACCAATATTTTTTGGTGTTACAAACATCAGCACAAACTTATAATACCCTGACCACATAGTGGTGTAGGGTATAATTAAAAATAAAATTAAGGTGGCACGCTAGAAAGTTTTACGAAAAAAGCGAATGCCCGACTTTAAGTTTTTTACTCCTTGGACCGATATAAGTCTATATACTAAATTTTATCAAAAAATTTTAATATTTGCGACCTGTAATGTGCACTCAAAAAAAGGCAGTAAAGTCAGCAAAAAATGTTGCTGTGTCAGCAAATATTTAGTCAGAAGCGTGCTTGCAAAAAAGTTGGTAATTTCAGCAAAAGGTTTGCTGAAAATCAGCGAGCTGATTTTTACCAAAAAAATAGTGATCTTCAGCAAAAGTTTTGCTAACATTTAGTCGATTGCAAATGAAAAAGATTCTTGCTAAAATCACTAAACTTTTTGCTGAATATGAGTAGATTGAAAAAACTCAAAAAACTTGTAGCGAAATTTTACTTTAGTTCATTTATTTGCTGAAAATTTAAATACAGAAATTGTGTAGAGTTTTGTTTCTTTTTTATCATTTCCAGAAAAGCTGCGACATCTACATTTGTCTATCTGCTTGTCGTCCACGCTACATTTGCGGTTATCAGCATAATTTTTGTAGCAAAATAAATTAGTAAAACATTAGTTCAAAATTAGTTTAGTGCTAAAAACTTATAACTAAAACTTTTGCTGAAAACCGAATTTCAGCAAAAAAAATTGCTGAAAACTAGTAAACTTGATATACAAGACGTTTTACAAATTTTTCTACTAACTTATTATTTTGAGTGTGCCCACAAGGATATATGGAAAGACCGACAGACAGACGGACGGACAGACGGATATCGTTACATAACAACAAATATTTTTTCTGAGTCGATTCGGTGTACTAAAAGTTGGGTCTAGTTTCAATATTTTTTGGAATTACAAATATCACCACAAACTTATTATACCCTGTCCAAATACTGGTGTATTTTTATTTCATCAACATTTTGTTAAAAAATAAACAACTCTAGTTCCGGACCTACTTTTTTGTGTGGTTGGGTTCTTGGGCAGTTCCGGCTCGCATGCAAAGTTTCCAAGTTTATAAAATTTTTAATAACTTTTATATATCATGAGATAAATCGTTTAAAATAAATTTTAGTACGCTGATCACGAAATAATTAAAATTTTTACCAATTATAAAAATACAAAAGGAAATATTCAACATTTTTATTTGAAAGATTTTCTTAATGTAGGAGAGAATATAATTTTGAGTAGTTGATCGCAAAAATTATAATATTTTTGTGATCAGAGTATAAAAATTTAGTAAAAACAATATACCGAATGATATACAAAACTAAAATTTTCAAAATCTCGAGATTTTTGCTTGCAATTCGAGAAGATTTAATGTTAAAAAAAAATTATTTTTAAATTTATGTATATTAAAATACACAGATAAAAATAATTTGTAAATACAATTAAACTTTTTGTAAATACAATTAAACTTTTAATTGAAATTGCGCCTACAATTGATTTTGTAAATACAAACAACATGTTTGTTATTTGATTGTTGAATTTATTTCAATTAAATGGCCAACAAACACATTTGTTGAAATTCAAAGCAAATTTTAACAAACGATGTTGCCATATCAAAAAACTAGTTTGTTGAAATTCAAAGCAAAATATAAAAATAGAGTTTGTAGATTTTAATATATTTTTTAATTAAAAAACACGCCTTGAATAAAAAACACATATTTGTTTTACATTGTTTATTTAATAAAAGTGTAAACCGATCAATATAATTTATTTAAATTTTATTGACCTTTTCACACACACTTTCAATGTTATTAGGAATGTAAGATAATTATCAGTAGACTCAATAAATAAATAAATAATTTTTCTACCAAAAAATTAAGTGTATGTATAAAAACTTACGTTTTTGAATCAAATGTAACCAAAATTTAAAATTAAGAATTTTATACTGGGATCTGTATATATATGTATTATGTGTGAGTTTTTCAAACACCATATGGCGTAAAAATACGTTAATGGATTTTTTTTCTAAATCATAAAATACTACTACTACTAATTTTTCAATAATACTTTATGATTTATTAATATATAAATATTAGAGCGACTCACCTTATATGGACAGAAAAAAAGTAAAAAAGGGCCACCCTCAAAATAAACCTTGGTTTGTTTTATGCTGATTCCCAAAATATTTCGGGTCTAGCAATGAGATCTCACGATCTCACGTCTTTTTTTAGTTTTTGTAAGAAAGACAGCATACTCAATATGGGTGTCATATGAAAGGTTTTTTTGAGGCGCGGCCAGCGGCATATAAAACATGTTCAAGCATATCCAGACATGTCCTATTTTCAAGGATATTCTATACAAAAAACAAATTTTTTGGCTCTTTCGAACGGAGAAGTTTGTGATTGAAATCTCAAATTTACATATCATACACACAGAAAAAAAATATGTCATTTTCTAACTGAAATTCGGTTGCATCTATTAAAATAGGTTGGCACAACTGAATATTGGTTATCACAACAAAATTTAGTTTATACAACTGAATTTTAGTTGCAATAACCAAAATATTAATGAATCACATTCCAATATGGTGTCACCAACTGAATTTATTGGTTGTAGCAACCAAAATAGGCTTAGCAATTCGGTTGGCAATTTTTTTTCCTGTGAGTAATCTACAGTCGATTTAAGTGAACACGTGTTTAAAATTTTTTTGAAATTCGAGATTGTTTGCGCTTTATCAGAAATTCAATGTGCTGGAAACAATGGGTGATATGAATAAAACTTAGCAATTACTTCGAAGTATTTACTTTGGGCTTAGGAATGACTTTTGACACCAAATTTATTCATAGACTTGTAGAATAGCATGAAATGTAAACAAAAATAAAAAATTTAATTTTTAGTTTACTCGCAAGCAGATTAGAATTGTGAAATAATTGCTTTACTTCACAAATCTAGCCTGCTTGGGAGTAGACTAGAAATTAAATTTTGTAATTTTCGTTTACATTTCATGCTATTCTACCAGCCAATTGGTAAATTTGGAGTTAAAAGCCATTCCTAAGCCCAAAGTAATTACTTCGAAGTAATTGGTCTCCTCGAGGTAAAAAAATCGCTGTATCACACTTTAAAATCCGACTTTAAATGCCAAAGCTATAACGAAAAATTAAAAAAGGCGACCCCTACGTTCGGGAAAAATTTTTTTTTTGAAATCGCCTTCCAAAAATACTTCATATAGGAGGGTGTACGGCGAACTTTTTTTTTGAGGTACGGTGTATTAAACATGTTATATATACCGCTGGACGTGCCTCTAAAAAACCTTTCATATGATATCTATATTGAATATGTTGTCTTTAGCAAAAATGCTAAATTCTTACAAAAACTAAAGAGAAGACCTTTTCTAAAAATGGTCCAGCACGTGAGATCTCATTGCTAGACCCAAAATATTTTGGGAATCATCAAAAAACAAACCAAGGTTTATTTTGAGGGGGCACTTTTTTTACTTTCTTTCGTGAGTCGGTCTTATAAATATATATTTAAATTTTGTTGTAAAAATTAAAATGGTCATTCGATGTTAATAAATCAGTGCAATTTTAATTCTAATTTATGGTTAGTTAAAATAGCATCAGTAGGATTACTTTTCTTGTATGAAAAAAATTATTATTATTAATATTATTTAATTATTTTAGTTAAAAATTTTGCTATTCTACCTTGAGATACACTCACAGAAATAAACCTGTGAAAATAGCGGAAAAAGCAACAAAAAATGAGTTAAGAATGGGCTTGCAAAAATTTTAGATAATCGAAAATACAAATTATACACACAGGGGAAATATTGCCAACCGAATTGCTAAGCCTATTGTGGTTGCTACAACCAATAAATTCGGTTGATTAAACCATATTGGAATGTGATTCCTAAATATTTTGGGTATTGCAACTAAAATTCAGTTGTATAAACCGAATTTTGTTGTGATAACCAATATTCATTTGTACCAACCTATTTTAGTAGATGTAACCGAATTTCAGTTGGAAAATGGCATATATTTTCTCTGTATGTACTGTTAAAATGTGCGGAAATTTTTTGTAAATATTTGTAGTAGAGTGAACATAGCATAAACGCAAATCAACAAAGATGTTATATTTAACGCAAATTTAGTTGAATGCAAATAACTGTCCATCCTGCTAATATCAACAGATATATTTGCAAAAAATGCTAAACTACTGATTTCAGAATGCTAGATTTTTATTTGCATTAAAAACTAAAATTTAACTCAAATATGTCTTAAATTTTGTATATTTAACAATTTTAAATTTGCTGTTCATTTCTTGCTAATAGTTTTGCGATTGCGGATTTTAATGGCTGGGAATTTTCCTACCAACCCAGCAAAAACAGATAATACCAAGTAATTAAACGAGTAAGTAGCACGCAAAGGGTTTCACTGGTTACTTTGCAAGAATAGATATGTAAGTACTTCTATAACTTATTATCAGTAAGTCATTATTTTTTATTTTAAAGTAATGCAATGACTTGGTAATCCGTATGGTAATGACCTGTCATTACTATGATTTTGCTAAGAAACTTCGTGGAATTGTAGATCTATGCCAAAGAAATATTTTTCATTACTTTTGTGGCTTTGCAGCACCCACTAGCGGAGATTTTTGTAATTAAAGTTTAAATATTAACATGCTGCAGGTCCCAGATTTTTTTTATTTAGTTTTTTTTTTATTACCAAGCCCTACATAAAATTTTTAGAGTTTTTGAATTTAATTCATTACATAATTTTTGAGACTAATTAAAACAAAAATTTTATTTTTCTTTAAACTTTGATGTTTGATGATGATTGGCTAGGGCATGTAAAATTTGATATTTGTAAAAAAATTAAAAAATATCATAACCCTAGTGCACACTATGAAAAACAACGCGCAAAAGAACACTAACACAGCCTGCTATATGAAATCACACACAGGCATTGTGGAACTGCAATGCTACTGACAGGAGTTAAAACTGGCGCCCTATGCTCCAGTGGGAGTTAGAGGAATATACCCAGTCAGAAATCGCCAGTGGTACAAAAAATCAAGCAATGGCATACCACTGGGTAACCACGGTGTTAAAAATAAATGACTGGCAGAACACTCATTTGGGACGCTTTGCCAGCGTTTTACCAGTATTTGTTTTACAAAAATTTCGGTGGTTTATAAAAAACACCACTGGAAAAGAATTGGCTTAGAGTGATATGCCAAGGTTTGCAACCAGTGGTTATCCAGCGCTACTTAGCAAATGCTACCAGACGTACAAAAATCAATTCACTGGTAGACCAATGATTTTATAAAAATGCAGACGCTTCGTTAAAAAATGTTTGTAGTCAGGAGGTTCCAAGTTCAAATCCGGTTGCAAGCAAAAAATTTTTTTGGATTTTTTTTAATTTAAAATTTTTTTTGTTTTATAAAATAAATTTTTTTGTTTGTGGGAAAGCTCCTTCAAGAGCTCCTCCTAGCACTGGCGTACTAGTTACAAAAAATTGTTTGCCAGTACTAGCATTTTGGCACAGCTAGTAGTTGTCCAGCTATTATCACTCATTTATGTGTTTAGCTATCAAATATTAATATGTCTCGTTAGCTCAGAGGGTAGAGCAATCGTCTGCCAATCTGACTGTCTGGGTTCAAATCACGGCAGGACCAAAAAAAAAATACATATGAACTTTTTTTAAATTTTATTTTGGAAAATATATTTTCAGACCACCTATTTGTTGGTTTTGCCAGCGATTTGCCAACGTTTAAAAATTATGTTTCTCCAGTGCTTTTCCGGCGCTTTTTGAACAGCCGGTCCTAATGATGTTATCATTTTGGGAATGGGAAAGCACTTTTTACCAGTACTTGTACATGCGCGGTTCCAGCAATTAATATAAGGGGAAAAATCATACGCCTCAGTGGCCAACTCAATGTATTTGTCTACTTTGGCGTATGATTTTTCCCCTTATATTAATTGCTGGAACCGCGCATGACTTGTACCACCTGTTAAAGTGCTTTGCCACCGCTTTCCCGTTTGTATTTTTCTGACTGGGTATATATATAAAAAAAACATAACGGGCGTTATAGGCACAATGTTGACAATATTGTCTGTATGTAACGTTGGGGCTGAAAGGGTTAAGCAGTATCTTACTTCTTACAATCGATTTACCTATATTAGAAAATCTTTTTGTGAAATTTAAAAATTTTGTTTCGATAACTAAAGTCAGAAAGTGGCGTGTAGTGCTTTAAATACTTATTCAATTTATTCTGAATATACACTAATAAAGAAATGCCAATAGCGTCATATTTGTATTTCTGGATTTATATATTTTTCCAGATTGTATCAATATTGAACACACAAGTGAAAAATTATTATAAACTATTATGCATGATATACACTCCGAATAATACGTCTGTAATTGACCAGAGCTTTTTCTAATTTTTGGCTTGAAATAAAGTTTTTGTTAAAAATTAGTAAACCTGCAAATAATTTCTGTTCGATTAATAAAGTTGTATTTATATTTTAGTAGTTATTGTACACAAATTTTTAAAACAAATTCTTTTCAGTTTCCACAAAATTTATTTTAAGCGAAAAATTGTAAATAGTTCTGTTAAATTACAGATGTATTTTTTTTTTTTTTTTTTTTGAATGTAGCGTTTTTAGAGTTTATAGAATAATTTATAATGGCTCTTAACGATTTTTTTTTCAATTTTCATACCTAGTAATTTATAAGAATATTATTTAAAAAAAAAAATTGATACGATCTCAAGTCGAACGAAAATCATTTATTTATAATTTATTATTTCATAATAATTTCACAATAATTCCAATACTAATTACGATTGTTCTATGCGACGGTTACAAACATTTAACTGAAAAGTTAATAAAATTATTTTATTAATATTTTTCTTTTAGAGAAAGGAATATAAATTATTTTTTATGAATAAATATTAAAAGGGTTAGAAAAGCTAGAGCTTGCTAACACAATTTTACATTTTTATTGGCTATTTATTATATTTTATTTTCTTTAGATTATTATGTCTCGTTTTCTGAATTACAAAATATTGAATAGTGCTACCGGTAAAAAATAAACTTTTATATTCCGAATAAATCGCATTTTTCTTTGTAAGTCCTAATGTATGACAACACATTTTTGAGTGTATTGTAATATTTTGAAAGATGTAATAAATAGTTTGACATGTGATGCTTATAATGAGTTCTATGAATTGGTGTAACTTTTACTAAATCTAAGCAAAAACTGTATTTTTTTTGTTTTCCAAAATATATATTACACCTGACTAATATCGACAATAAGTATTGTAATTTATTATACAGTTGATGGGTGTTAAGTTATCTGAAATTACTACTTAAGATAATTATGTTTAAAATTAATATAATTCAATTAAGCCAAAAATAAATGATAAAATAATTATATTTATATTATCAATTTAATTCTTATTTCCTGAAGATGCTACACAATGGAGTAGCGAAATATCGAAAACAAATAACTTTTTATATATAAAAACCAAACATTACGAAAATTATGGAGTTAAAAATATATTTATATTACATTGGCTCGTATGAATAAAAAATAGAATACGAGGGCGGATTAATAATTCAGTGACTTTTTGAATGAAACACAGTTTTTTTTTTAGCAAAACAAAAAGTTTCTCCAGTGTTTTTATTCCTTTCAAAAAATACGATTTCTCGTGATCCTCAAAATAGGCATTTGTTTGAGCAATAATTTCATCGTCGGAGCTAAATCTGTTTCCACTGAGCCATTTCTTTAAGTGAGAACATGGTGGATGAGGTACCAATTCGTAGCCCAATTTATGCAGTTTTGCCACTATACATGTGTGCTGTGTGCACATGTGCATGGTCTTGATGAAAAAGAACTTTTTCTTGGCCAAATGGGGTCGTTCTTTTTTTAAAATCGTCGTTGAATCGGTCCAATAAGTTGGCATAATATTCGCCATTTATTGTTTTTCCTCCCAAAAAAAATCTCGTCATGGCCTTGTTGGCCGACAAACCTACCTTAGCCTTCTTCGGTGCCAGTTCACCCGGAGAAACCCATTGTTTAGACTGCTGCTTGTTTTTCGGTGTGTTGTAATGGAACCATGTTTCATCCACAGTTGAAAACGCTGCAAAAACTCATTCGGATTGCGGTTAAATAACTCCACCAATACTTTGAAGTTGTCATTGCATTTATGGTCAATTGAGAGCACACGCGGCACCCATCTTGCCGATAGCTTTCTAAAACCCAACAGATCATTTAAAATCGAAATGCCCATGGCATAATCTTTCCGATCGGCCAACACCATATGGTCAATTTTGTCGACATTTTCGGGTGTATTGGCCTCAATTGGCCGTCCAGAACGTTTAGCGTCGCTAATGCTTTTACGTCAAGCATAAACGAAACTTAGTAAACCACTTTTTTATCATTGAAGTTGATAGTGCAGAGTCCCCATAGTACTTATCAAGCTTTTCCTTAGTTTAAAGGACGGTTTCTTTTCGCAAAAAATAATGTTTGATGATCACTCGAAATTAAATTTTTTCCAGGTTTACAAAAATCAACGAGTTTGTTTTAAACACAAAGTTAATGACGGAACTTGCTCAAAATTTAATAGTATTCAAGTAACAGATTTGCCCGTTGTATTTCATGCAACTACGAGAGAAGTTCGAAAAGTTACCGACTTATTGATCCGCCCGTACTAATAGGGAGAAATATTGGGGTTTTTAAGCAATTACTTCACAAATTTAGTCTGCTTGCGAATAGACTAAAATTTTTTTTTTATTTTCGTTTATTTTTTATACTATTCTACAAGTCTATGAGTCAAAAATTAGGAAATGTGTTGGAAAAATTGGCCAGTGAAGAATTTTTTATGGACTACAGAAATAAATCATTGGAAAAGCTCCAATTATGAGCAGTTTTTCTGGATACTGAGAACTCTTCCTATAAAAAAAGTATAGATTTCAAGAACTTCTTCTTCCAGAAAAACCTTCGAATTTTAAGGACTTCTTTCCACAAAATACCATTCACTTTCTAAGACGTTTTTTTTCCTATGGCAAAAATTTTGTTGAATCTCAGACATTTACATAGAAGAAAGTCCTCAAAATCGGAGGTTCTTCCTATACGAAAAATATTATGAATCTGATGTTTTTGTATAAAAAAGAATACAGGATCTAAGGCTTTTCCTAAGGAAATAGTTTTTTCTGTAGGAAAAATTTCTCATAATATTTATGATGTTCTTTATGAAAAAGTGCTCAGAATTTAAATCTTTATTTTTCGGCGGCATGTATTTTATTCGGTAAATTTGCTCACGAAAATGGTAAAATTACACATCTTTTTTGAACGTTTTTATGCATTTAAATGTAAATTTACACAGTTTGTGTGTAAATAACTTACGCGTCATGTGTGTATTTTTTTTCATTTATGCACTGAAAGTAAATTTACCATATTTATAGTAGGAGTCTAATTTCCTACTATAAGTTCGGTAAATTTGAACAAAAACTACTTAGAATGTATATTGCGCTGCAAGTCCTCATCTAAGATGTACCATTCTGCATTTACAATATTTCTTGAAATTTTAAGTTAAATACATTGAATAACTTTTATATTTGAATTACTTGTAGTTCCCCATATATATGTAGTTCTACCAACGAGCATATAATTAAAAGTGATGCCAACCAGTGTTGCCAGAAAAAAAGAAAAATCTGCTAAAAATACAAAAAAAAAAAATAAAAAAAATGTTAAAATATTAATTATGCTAAAAATCTGCTAAATTACCACATACAAAAAATATGATAAAAATCTACTGCATTTTGCTCTACTATCCGCGTTTTTGTTAAGTTTTCGTAATAGATAAACATTTTTGACAGTTCTTTTTTTCAACGTATACGTGTTTAATCATTTAAAAAAGTAATGTAATCATTGTTGAAAAAAAATAATAAAAACTGAATATTTCGTTTACAGAAATATGCTTAAAATCTGCTTTTGTCAAACGAAAAATGTTAGAAAGCATTCAGCATTTTTTCTAAAAAAATATTCAATCTGCTAAATCTAGCAGAAAATATGCTAAAATGGCAACACTGGTTCCAACTCTCCCAACGTCTACTTTTTCTTTTTTGTATCGAAGAATGTTAGCACATGGATTATTCATGGAATATATGACTATTTGTACATTTTCTCAAAAACATTGATATTTTAAAACTAATTCGAATTAAAAATATTAAAGAAGCGTGATTCGGAGTGAATTGTATTTGTAAGAAAGCAACAAAAACTTAAACCGGTTAAAAAACAGCCGATTTATTACAATTTCTCCCGGGAATTAATGCATAGCAGACCACTTAATCAAGAAATTTCAGTCCAAGTTTTAAAATTTATTGAAATAATCTACTACAGAAACTTTTTTTAACCTAACCAAGAAACTCAAATAAGAAGTAGTTTTTATATTATGTTTTGCTAACTCGTTTTAAATTAGTGCCAAAAAGTCAGCATATTTAAACACTGTTTTCAAATCTATAATTTTAAATTTTTTTAAAGAAATTTCAAAAAACCTATGGTTGGACTTTAGAGTTTTATTAACAACATATTAAAGATTAAAAAGTACAAAAATTGTTGTTGGAATTCCTTTATTCATTTGGCTAGGCTAGAGATTATATTTCAGTGGATTTGGAGAAAGAAGCGATTTTTGGATCTTGTTTAGCTTTTAAGCAAGTTATTTTTTTTTTTCTTCTTTTAGTTCCACATGATTTTGGCCACAATATTACAACACAAGGTTAAATACTTGAATCCTAAAAATGAGGGCAAAATAGAAATACATTAAATTGCCCCTGTGTAATGTTAAAAGTAAAATTTTAGGAGATTTTAATTTTTTTTAAACATATTAATATAACAGACATTCATTCCTGAGCGGATATTGATGAAACTTCCTCGTCACTGATATGTATAATTGTTTTTATTTTGTATATTTCGTAAATGTCTCCACTGTGCTACCTTTTATACTAAATACATACTTTTTACACATTTGTTAATCTTTAAAAATAATCTAGTCAAACAAAAAATATTAAAAAATCACTTGAATTCCATCTACCTGAGTTTCGTAATAAAACGAAATATTATATCTTAATCTCTCACCAAGGAAAACACAATTAAAAGCCTAACCCAAAAAACAGTCTTTATAAAAATATTAATAAAATAAAAAATATATTGACGATAATAAAAGTAAATAAAAAAATTTTAACGACATTTTTAAATGCAAACTTCGCTTGAGTTAGGCAAATAAATGAAAAATATTGTCATAATTATACTCAATGACAGATGGCGCTATGATAAGTATACCATTTGAATATTTTGTTGCCCTCCGAAGCCCGTATGTCGCTTGCTAATTTCTAGATTCTAGTACTTTTATTCATCAATACAAATCACTGGTGGACATTGCATAACCATACTTAATTTGACAGATATTTTTTTTAAATATCTTAATATATAGTTTGAACTCCTCATGCACACTAGTTACACTCATAGAAATAAAACAGTAAAAATACAGAAAAACAGCTGAAATTAACATTTTTTTTTTTTTTGCTAAATACTATTAAATAAAAACAACAACAAAAAAACGAAACTGTTAAATACTCATAATTTGAATTATATTTGACTAGACAATTTCAAATTTAATTGAAAATGACAAATTTTATTATAAAATCTGCAGAAAATTTTGCTAAATATTAGCAGACTAAGGTGGCTTTTCCTACTTGTGACTCATTGGCTCGTATGAATAAAAAAATATATATTACTTAAAAACCCAATATTTCCCCCTAATATTGGGTTTTTAAGCAATTACTTCACAATTCTAGTCTACTTGCGAGTAGACTAGAAATTTTAGTTTTTAATTTTCATTTATATTTCATACTATTCTACTATCCAATTGGTAAATTTGGATTTAAAAGCCATTCCTAAGCCCAAAATAATTACTTCGAAATAATTGCTAAGTTTTTTTCATATGACCCATTGTGACCGTCATAAGACTATTTTTAATACTGAGAGTCATAACTTTTCATACAAAATAGCAATAAAATTCAAAAAGTTAAAATTTTATTTGCTAATTATTTAGCAAAATGTTATATTTATACAGTTTTATTTTTACCCTTCCTATCTTACTAATATTTAGCAAAAATAATCTGCTAATTTCAACAGTTTTTTCTGCAAGGTAATTTTTAACAAATTTTTAGTAGTTTTAACTGAAATTTTTACTGACTCTTTCTATTAGTGTACCCATAAAAAATTTATGCAATAAACTTTTTACTATTTCAAGACTAGATAAATTTTTGTTTAAAGACGTGGAATTCTTTCTTTTAAAGATCTGATGATTTTATTTTTACTTAGAAAAAATCAAACAAATAGCTCACAATTTAACAAATAAGAGCAATTGTTGACCTATAACACAAATTGATAATATAATTTATGTATTACTTTTATTTGTAAAATCAGTAAAAAACGATAGAGAATAGAAAATTATGAATAATGAGTTACTAGAATAGGAAAAGAGTACAAAATGTTTACAAAACCAAAACAAATAATAAGATAATATTTAACTGCTCTCTATCCAAAACACAAGTCTAGTTTAAAACAACGTGTGATCAAAATGTGTGACCAGCAGCAGTATTGCCACCATTAGCACATTTTTTTAACCCACTAAAAATCTAATTAATTCTTTCAACTGTTTATAAATATTTTTTTTTTCTTAACATTTTTAGAATTTTTCCACCGAAACTTCTTTAGATTTGCCGACGAATACTAAATCCGGAACGGTAGAAGTTTAAAAAGTATTCAAAATATTATTTAGGTACTTTTTATAGTATTGAATTCAATGCAAAGAATCACATCATGGAAAACTACGAAAAATCCACTAATTGGGTTAAAAAAAATTACTTTGGTATATTGTGCATGAAACCATTTAAAAATTGTTACTTTTTTATTTAGCCAACAAAAAAATTGGCAATACACATATTTGAGTATATTGCTGACATCAATATCAAAGGCAAATAAAAACCTGGTGTTTAGGATTTAGCTCACTTTAAAAGAATGCAATGGTTTTAAGAAAAAAGCAGAAAAAATAGAGTTTTAACAGTTTTTTTTGTTGTCATTTATAGCTAAATTTTTTATCAAATTAAATATATGCAATCACCAAAATTTACGTATGATACAAAATATTGTGGTAGACTTGAAATACTGTTGTCGCCTAAATTCTGCGACAGATGAATTAAATTAGTCAAATTGATTTTGCTTTTATTGTTTTTAAATACATTTTTGGAATATAAATTATATCTATTTCCATAAAAAAAATATATTATTATTATTATAAATTATATTATTAAATAAACGCAACTTTTAAAGAAGATATTTAGCGTTTTTTTTCATACAAAAAGGGGATTTATTAAATCCAAAAAAAGGCGGATTTAATAAATCCACAATAAAAGCCCAAATACATATATGAAACAGCCTATTAATTTAATGTCAGAAAAAAATAGGAATGAAAATTAAAAGAGAAACAAAAAAATTGAAAAACTAACAAATAAAAGGTTTTTATTAATTTTTTTTTATGAAATATGTTTATAAAAAAAAACTACACCTCACCAAATACATATTTTCCATCTTGGACATGGAGAAATAGCTCAAATAGAAATGGCAATTTTTCACTCTACTATAAGTAATTTAATTAAATCCAATTAGTGAATATTAAATATTGCAATGGAATTTTTCAATTGTATAAAAATATAAATTGAAGTGATAAAACTGAAAAGGCAGACTGTCTATCGCTATTTTATATAAAATATAATTAAAACTTAAAAGTTAAAGTAAAATCCTTCATCATCGAATTCGGTATTAAAAATTAGGGTGAAAGAAGTGTCGGACAGAAAATTCTTTTTAAAATAGGGAGAATCTAACGCCATCTGTTGAGCACTTTTAGAACTACTTTTTGGATTTATTAAATCCAAGTGATTAGAAAATACGGCTAATATAAAGATTTATTTATAATCTTCCCAATTTTGTGGAATACTGTTCGATTGATTCACATTAAAATTGGTACAAATCAATGGAGCAATATCTCACAATAAAAATTAATACGTCAGTGTGGCAACATTTTTGGAAAAAGTAGACACGGAAGAGATTGGAAGATAAATTAAAATCTAAAAATAGAATGTTTGTTTGTGTCTGTGTTTGATCACTTCTGAGTAAAAGACAATAACAGAAAGCTGAATAGGAAAGAAAACACTGAATTAGTTTCATCGCATTCGAGGCCTCACTTGTGAGAGATTGCTAAGCTGTCGTTAGACTTTAGTATAGATTTATACGTTTGTAATGTGGGGACATGTTTTCGAAAATCTCAAAGCCGACGGGTAGTTGAAAACGTTTTCATATAGAGAAAATCTGACAATAAACATATAAAAAATTAACAATTTAATGGAAAATCGATGATGAAGCCTGTCCATACAAAACAGGCAGAAACTAGATCAAGTCTGATTAAAAAATTAATGTTTATAATTTTTAGGGAAAAAGGTTTATTCTCTTTTTAAACTCGAACCTACTAATTTAAAAACTATGCACATTTGACTTAATTTCTTTGACTATTCACAGATACCGCTGTTTTATTTTAAAAATTATTGAACTAGTAGAAAAACTCATAAATTTTTTATGAATTTTAATAGCATTTCTTGTCACTTATTCCATTCTAATAGATTTGATTCTTTAACAACAAATAATGTATACACTGTAGTTGTAAAATGTCTATACTTTTGAATACTTGACAGTTCTCTATACTTTTCAAGTAATGATTCTGTACTACTCAACACTTTTTATAATAATACAAAATCATGGTTATATTTTCATAAAAATAATAGGGTTGCATTGTTATAGCGTTTTTCGTGGCTAAAGTACTCTTATATACAGAAAAATACAACTCTGGAAGATACTTTTAAGTATTGAGAACTCGTGAAATCAGTCGGTATTGAGTAATAAATACCCAAACAATCGATAATTTTACAACTCTAGTACACATTATATAAGAAGAAAGAAACAACCTTGCTGCTGCGGCTGCGTTTATGTTTTTTCAGGAGATTTGATGTCTAAAACCACGCTGCTAATCCACAACGTATTTCAATGCTTTTCGTTCAGCACATGGTGGAATTAACTATTTAAATTTTGTTAATTTTCATTCTCTTACATATTACAACCCAGTGTAGAAACGGTAATGACATGTCATTATTTTTTGGACTACAAGTAATGACACCCAATTACCTTCTGCATTATTTTAAAACATAATAATGAGTTAGTGATAATAACTTATTTTTATCACTATTTCAAATAGAAAATAATTTTTTAGATTTTTTTGGAAATTTTTTGAAATCTATTTTTAGACTCAATATTTTTTAAACACTGGTAAAGATATATGTAACCACATATTTTTTGATTTTTTGTATGTTGTCGAGTAAGCTTACTTGTGTGCAGCAGGTCAATTATGTTTTTATCTATTAAATATTACATGTCTATATAGCTCAGATGGTAGAGCAGTTGACTGGCAATCTGTAGACCCAGGTTCGATTCCCGCACCAGCAAATTTTATTAAAAAAAAAAATACAAAAAAAATATTTTTTTTTATATAATTTATTTTTGAAAATCTATTTTTAGACTCATTATTTTTGTCAGTACTGGTAAGCACATAGGTAACGATATATTTTTTGATTTTTCGTATGCTGGTGTGTAACGACAACTCATTATTTTTCGCGACATCGCCATAAGAAATGTAATAACAAAAGTAATTAGTTACCATTACCAAGTATGTAGTTACATAACCACATATCTGGTAATGATTTTCTACACTGGGAATGGGAGGAAATCTACATGAGACACCAATTTAATTTTAAGGAGAAATGTGTTACTGCATGTTATTTTTTTGTTTTTTGGTGTGTGGACATTTACACCAAGGGCATTAAGAGGATTATATCCGATAATTTTTCGTGACCATCCAAATAAAAATTATTACATATATTCATATATAATGTGATTAAGTTAACTTTGGTAATTGGTGCAACAATATCATGCTTTACCTTGTAATGTATACTCCTTGCAATTGTAATTATTGTTCAACATCATGTAATTAGTTACCGACAATTGGATACATAATACATTACTTTCCCAGCAAAATATTGGTAATGACGCCCCATTACTATCTGCATTACCAAAAATGATATATCATTACCTTTTGCATTATTTTATAATATAAAATAATGACTTCCTAATAACGGCCTATTGTAGTCATTGTTTCTAAATATAAAATAATGACTTACTCGTAATATTTGAAATGAGTACTTTTTACACAGTTAAATTTTATACATTTTTATTTATTATATGTAAATATGTTTTATGTTTAAATTTTTATGACGAGTCCTAAAGTTACACACTAGAGAAAACTTAAATTTTTCTGAATGTATTTTCTTAAGCTAATAGTATTTGCCCAACTCCTTATATTTAAGAATCAAGTAAGCAATCGGATAACTACTTATAATTCAACTTTTTGTAAGCATGTGTGTAACCACTTGTTATTCAAAATCTCATAACTACTTATTTCTCATTTTTTCGTAAGCGAGCGGGTAAGTGTGACTACTTATGAAAACGACCACGCCAAACAAAAATAATGAGTTTGGACGCCAAAAAATAAGTTGTGCGGAGCTTTGAATTTCTATTATATAACCACTTATTTGGTAATGAAAGATTTTGCTGGGTTGTAATGAGTAATCCTTACCTTCAGCATTATTTTAAAGCATATAGTAATTAGTTACCGATAATTGGATACATAATGCATTACTTTCTAATGAATACTCCTTACATTCAGTATTAGTTAGAACAGAATGAGTTACCGTTAGTTGATTACATAATGCATTACTTAGCAATGTACGCTCCTTACATTTATCATTATTTTAAAACAGAAAGTAATGCATTACCGGATTAAATATAAAGTAATGGCAATTACAAAATATTGTTTTAATTTAAAAATTAATTACTTCGATAATGTTTTTTTATTTAAATTTTGTAAATATTCTTTTAATAAAATTTTATTTGTTGATATTTGTTATTTGGTTGTTACTCTTAAAGCTGAAGAATTTATTCAAATCCCATGTAGGATAAAAGCAAGTAACCAATTACTTTTTCATTCATTATCTGCAACTAAGTAATCCATATCTCTTAATTTTAATAACTATAACAACGCACACATTAGTTTGAGGCTCATCGCCTGTAAAATTCATCAGTGAAGTAAGGTGTAAAGTAATCAGCGCATCCCTATGGCGATACATTACTTTACCCATTATTTGGTATTTTGTGGTTTTGCTGGGATCTGTATAAGTATACAGTTTCATCCGAAAAACGGCCCGATAATATTGTATTTTTGGTTTATCAATTTTTATCTAATTGTATGAGTACAGAAATTGTATTCGATTTTTGATCTGATACAATCTTATCGGTTTCTATGTTATTGTATCAGTTTACATCATAATTGGTACAATTTTATATAAGATAAATATTTTATTTCATTTCTTTATTTTTTATGAAGTCTATGGATAACAATGATTCTTACAGACTACTTATTCCTTACTACTTATTGGTATATTCAATTAAACAGGCGACAAATATATTTACCATTAACATACCTAAAAATGTTGTTACATTGTGTTTTTAAAGACACATTGGTAAAAATGGGTTAATATATATGTAAAAACATTACTAAAAACTAGCTGTAGGAAAACTTTCATAGTACCAATTCGCATATGCGTACCGTTTGAGAGTTAAAACTAATTTTTGTTTAGCAAAGATTCTTAATTTCTTCTTTTAGTGCTTCACTATCTTTGAACGACTATCGCTTAGCACCAAAAATAGTGTTTAAGCATTAAGCACTGTTTAAGTGAGATGTTTTGGAGTAAATTTTTCTGCTCTTAAACACTTAAGATTATCATGTTTAAAATCTAAACACCTTGCGATACGTTTAAGTTTAGTGTTATCAAGTAGAGTGAATAACAAGTTCGAAATTTAAGGAAACATAAATAAAAAAATAAAAATGAGTTGATTAATAATCATATAATAAATGATTTTTCATAAATAATAATAATAATAATAATTTTTCAAACTAGTTATATAGTTAAATTTTTTTTACAAATTTATCTATATCTGTAAAGTTTTTATTTTTAATAGTAAAATGCTTTATTTTTTAATCATGTAGGTTGATAAACAGCATCCGGTTTCTAATTGCTACTAGCACACGCTGTAAAATTGCTTATTTAAAACTTTTATTTGTACATTATTGTTTTCTTCTACTGAACGGCAGAAAACAGGCTTTGAATTCAGTGAACTTATTTTTTTTTTTAATTCAGTGAACTTATTTTATTTTTTTTCAATTCAGTGAACTTATTATTTTTTTTTTTAATTCACTGAATGTAATTTTATTTTTTTTAATTCACTGAATGAAAATGAAATTGAATGAATTCAGTGGTGAATTAATTCAGTAAGGAATTAATTCACTTTTTTTTCGTTCGATTTATGAAATTGAATGCGTTCACCGGAGAATTAATTCATTTGATTTAATAAAAAGAATTATTGCAATTGAATTAATTCTTTGAATTTGTTGTTTGATGAACGCATTCAGTTGAATGAATTCAGTGAATTACTAAAGAAAATGAATTCATTCAATTCTAGAGAAAATTGAATTCGATTGGTAGTGAATTCATTCAAAAAGGAATTAATTCTTCAAAGCTCTGGTTAAGAGACACCTGTTCGAGACATTTAACTTAAACACTTCAATTTCATGTGTGAATTAATGTGTTTAATTTTTAATTTAATGTGTTTAAGTATCATACTGTGAAATTATGAAAGGTCTTCTAGATTAACGCGTTTCGAAAAAAAATCGACCAGTTTCGAATGTAACCGGATATATTAAAGTTTCCGATTTTGATGGCAAAAGTAAGAACAGTTTTTTCGAGGTTAAGTTTTAGTTTTGACTCTTTGAAACAATAAAGTTTTTATTTTTCACAAATTTGTATTCCCAAATTAATAAAAAAGGGACAAAAATTAATGAATTCCGAAATAAAAATAAATAGTACTGAATTAAGTATTGATTCCTTCCCCCTAAACATTCCCCTAACCAAATGTTTACCCCAAAAAAAGGATTTATCTGGCAACACATGTCATGATTTATCTTTTAAAGATTTATTTAATGAATTATTTCTCTTAAAACCCTGACAAGAGTAAATAAAAATAAAATAATACAAAAATATCAAAACACAAAATCACAATAACAACAAATGTTATCTGTAAATTTTAGTTACTCACATCAGTTGGTTTTTATTTTTTTTAAGCCACATTTCAGTTTCAATTTCAATTTGATTTCATACTCAAACATAAGTTGGGGTTTAGAAAACAAAACAAAAAAACAAACACAAAAAATTATGTGATTTTTTTGAAGTGTAATTTCGTTTTGTATAATTTCTAGACTTCACAGAGACTTTACTTAAGACGTTGCGGTGATCGCTAACGTTAGTTAGTATTTAAAATCCAGTGCGTGAAGATCGCAAATAAATAATTTAAAATTTGTATTAATATTTTATAAGTGAATTATTTTTAAATAACACATTTTCGATCAAAATGAAGTATTTCATTTTGTTATGTGCCTTAGTGGGTGCTATAACATTACAGCAGGCGTCAGCTGTTGGCAATACACATTTAGTTTGTTACTATGATGGCAGTTCATATGTCAGAGAAGGTAAATTTTATGCATTTTTATAAAAACAAAATATTACTAATTGTTTACAAGGTTTTCGGCATACAATCTACTTTTTTTGCATTTTCAATATCGCAAAGTGAAGGATTTGTTTTGTGTATTTATTTGTAAGAAGGTGACGCACAGTGGTTTAAAATAAAAAAAAAGTGATAATAAGTATGGAACTCCTAAAGTACCGAAAGTATTTGTCTAAAAATTTAAATGGTTGTAGATATCATATCTTATTAAGTCTGTAGTTGAATCAGGGACGGAGTTACAGGGTGCGAAAGTTAACTACCTCGAGTATGAAAAACTTTGTGCTGCTTGTAACTTTCTTATATACTAACCGGTAATAATTTTCACCTTTTTGGATTCTGCTAAACAAGACAAAAAAATGCTTGCATAAGTGTTTTTGCTTCTCTTACAGTTTAAGAGATATTTTACTTCGAAAATAAAATTTATCATTTTTCGACTCCATTCTTTTTGGTTTTTTTGCTTATAACTTTTTTAATACTGGTTCGATTTTAATTAAAAGTACACCATTCAATTTCTGATAAAATTCGAAAGGCCTAAATTTTAAACTTTGAATTTTAACCAAAAAATTGTGAATTTTTGTAAAAGAAGTGCCTTCATTATTTTTAAATTTGTGAAAAAATTTTGTTGGAAATGTTAATTTTATATTTTTACATTGTAAAAGGCCATCCTTTAAGGACGTGCTTAGTGCTAAGTTTTTCTCATTTTGGACATGCACCCTACATTTAGCAGTGGTCGAAATTCATCAATTTTCAAAATAATTTTTGAGTTTATGGGCCTGTAAAAAACTTTGCAACGGGGTTGTTAAAAATCCATGAACTACATTTTATAAGACAGATGGTTAGCATTGCTCCTGCTTTAAATTTAGACATCCTGGTTATAAATGGGGCTGATAGTTCAAAATTACTAAAAAACAAAATCTCAAATTTCGGAAAGAAAATTTGTATACTATTAAAAAAATTAACTAAAAAATTTTTTTTTTTTTTTTGAAATGTGTATTCTGAATTCCAAATATATTGTTTAACTACGTGTTAAAAAATTATTGATATATCTTACCGATTTCGAGATATTCAAGTCGTAGTGTATTTAGTATATGCGGAAAGCCCCCATTTTTACTTGATTTATTATTTTAACAAAAGTGACCTAACAATGCAAATTTGGTTATAATATTTCTATTAATCTGAAAAAAATATAAAATCTCTTTCCAACGGTATATAACCTTTTCTCTTTCTTCTACAACGAATATTTTTTTATTTTCAAAGTAGCTTTAGTTTAATATAAACGGAGACAAGTGGGCCGCTTACATGCATGTTCCCATATTAAAACAATCGCCGTTTTTGTTTTGAAATTTAGAGATTGCATTATTGCAATCCCGTAGCTTTTTTTGATATACTTTGAAAACATTGTCAATTTTTATGGCTACATCAGAAAAGTTACAAGCAGCACAAAGTTTTTCATACCCGAGGTAGTTAACTTTCGCCCTCTGTAACTCCGTCCCTGGTTCATCTACATACTTAATAAGATGTGATTCTGAAAATTTATCTCCTCCCCTAGAACCATTTCAATTTTCAGATAAATACGTTCAGTACTTTAGGAGTTCCATACTTATAACCACTTTTTTTAATTTTACACCACTGTGTGACGTGTATAATGCAATATTTTTTCTAGAAATATTAAATTTAAATTGAAAGTTTAATTGTGCTAAATTGATATGATTTCTTAAAAGTAAGATGCTCTTAAGGTTATCATACAAGTGCACAAATATAACACAATTTCATAATCTGGTTTTTTTTAATTTTATTCGAAGAAATGTTTATTTTATTTTTTTTTTTTTTTTGTGTGGAATATGTTAATTAAATAAGCAAAATGTTTTTACTGAACAAATATATATATATTAATTAAGAGCAAATAAACATTGTATAACATTTAAAATAAAAAACAGGTCTGTTTTTAAGCCGCTAAATATTTTATTTCATCACCAGAAATGTAAGGAGTATCAACAATTTTTACCAAAACTGATTCACATTCATACATACTTCATCAAACCGTGTCTCTAGAAAAACTTAGTCTGTGATTAACAAACAATTTTGGTTTTATGCACAAAATTTAAAACTGTTATACTTTTTATTTTCAAAACCTTTTACTTTCCATATAAGATATTAGAAAAAGAAAATATTAAAAATCTTGCTCTACTATGACTTAAAATATCATAGACTACCAAATCAAAAATTTTTTAATCTGTTGAGATCTCCATTTATAATTTTTTGCCTCAAAATTTTGGACTTTTGTAATAAATATTACAAAAAAAAAACGCATATGAAATAACTAATAAAAAAAGTTTTTTGTAGGGTTCAGACACTTTTTTCCTGTGTATCGTATTAAAAAAATTTAAATATTCCACCGTTTTAGATCAATTGACGAATTCTGGTATCCATTTGTTATAGCATATTTTTGCAGATTTTGATTCTTATAGCATATTTTGATCATAAATGCTTATTTTTGATAAACTAAACATATTTTTGAATTTTTTAGAACAAAATGCATATTTTTAGAGCATACTTTTCAGGTTTTTTCACCATCTAAAAAGTTTTTTTCCACATTCATCCAAATTTAAAAAAAAAAATAGATTTTGTTTTATTTTTTTGACAGAAAAAATTTAATTGAAAATTAAAGTACATAATTTATCGCAAAAAAGCAAAATTAAATAAATAAAATGTAAAACAACAGGTATTAATGCAAAACCATTTGCATAGAATTCCTTGCCCTGATGATTACTTTACGAAGTTTAGCCAATTATTTGAGATAACCTCAGTGGCGGCGCTACAACAACATTACCTTCGTAGGATTGGAATCGTCTTGGTTGTTTTCGCCTTTATTGTTGTTATTAAAATTTGTTTTTTATAAATTGTTATTTTATTTTTTCATAATTGCTCAAAATAAAAAATGTCAATATTTTTATTACTACTAAATACATGTTAGTATATTTACAAAATTTGTGAGTAAAATTTAAATTAACTAAGCAAATACTAATTAGGCAGAAACTGTTTAATTATAAACATCGAATGCCTATTTTTATGTTGTGTGTGTATTTTTGTATACGAAAGTACGTACAAAATGATTTTACGTACTTGCTGTTTGTATTTACCTACTATTCGTTATATTACACAAAAAATAACCGATTTTCTAGTAGTAAATTTACAACAATTGTTTGAAGTGTAGCCAAATATAAGTATAAACAAAAAAAAATGCCAACCGAATTTCTAAGCTTATTTTGTTTGCTACAACCAATAAATTCGGTTGGTGAAACCAAAATGGAATGCGATTCCTAAATATGTTGGGTATTGCAAATAATATTCAGTTGTATAAACCGAATTTTGTTATAATAACAATTATTGTTGAGGCAATAGAGACTCTGTTGCCATTATCAAATGACTATTGACTACATCGATATTCAGTTTTCGTAACTGAAAAATTCGGTTGCCGCAACCGAACCATTCGATTGGCAATAAATTCGGTTGTAAGCACAAATCTGTTTTCTCTGTGCACACAAGAGCTCTCAAGGGTTAATTTTCTAAAACTAAATTAAGAATATTTTTTTAGACCTAAAAATTAATATCAAGAAATTTCATTAATATGCGCTCAGGAATAAAAATTAAAATTTCATAAAATTTTAACTTTGACCTTACACAGGTGCAATTTAATATATTTTCAGAATTGAGCATTTATTTTGATGTTGTTATATTCTAGTCAAAATCAGTAAAATTCAAAGAAGAAAAAAGAAAAAATTGCCCCAAATCTAAAGAAAACTCGAAATCCGCTGAAATAAAATCTCTGCCTTAGTCAAACGAAAAAAGGAATTCTTAAATTTTTTTTAGTTTTTAGTCTCTAATATGTTCTTAATAAAACCTTAAAGTCAAATAATTGATTTTTTAAAATTTCTTTAAAAAAATTTTAAAAATTAACTCGAAAACAAATTTTGGATTTAGTAAATCTTGCAAATATTGTTGAAAAAAATAATTCTGTATAAAAATTCTACTTTTTAAGGTCTATAATGTCTATGGAGGTCCACTAATTTTGCCCTCTATTTCATCTTGTTTCGAAAGAAAAGTGGCAAAATGAGGTACCCTATTTTTATGGCTTCTTGTCTGGCTGGTGGCCAGATTTATAGTAGTACATTTTTTTTAATGTGAATTAGAAATTTTAAAATTTTTTCCATAAATTGATATTTCATTTCCCCAAAAATATCATACTAAAATTTCAGAGCGAAGTTCCAAGTTGTGCCAAATGCATTAAAAATTTCATCTGCATTATAAATGCCCTTAAAATAATAAGAATATTTTTGAATCATGAATCGCAAAGAAGAAATGTACAGCTTTTATATTCTTTTGATATTTTTGAAATAGTCAATATACTTCAAGACATATTGCCCTTTAAAAATGTTTAGCATTTAATATTTATTTTAAAAAATTAGGAACGAAAAAAAACACGCGTTACCACAATTTTAAGAGACTGAAAACAGTCGTTCCTAGAAGAATGTATAGAAATACAAAGGGTAAAGATCTGAAGTGCAGATGGTGAAGATGGATGAAGATGGCTGAAGATCGCTTTTTGGCGGCCTTCGACATTAGAGGGTTAACATTTTTCTGTTATTTTGATTCTAAAAAATTATTCAATAATACGGAAACTACGTTTATTTAAAATAATTGATTTAAAAACCAAACACAATCTACCAATTTCAATCTATAATTGCTATAAAAAAATTACCAAACTAAAATCTATTTTAAATTTCAAGTTATTAGTCATAATTTAATTGTTTGAATAGAAAGATCATAGAATATGTATATTTGTAGCTATAATAAATAAATTAAAAATTCACAACACGTTCAAACACAATTTAAGCGTAAAATCTATCTTTTTAGAATGTGAAAAAAATATGTTGTATATATGACAAATGATCACAAGTTCAAATGTGATCAAATTGTACAATGTGAAATTTACAAACAAGTTTATTTTCGAAAAAAAAAATCTAAAGTGTAACAAATCTTAATAGAGTAAGTAGACAATATACGGACGTAACTAATTATAAGAAAAAAACAAGTTGTGGAAAAATTAGTATTTATTCTCGGAAATAGATGTGTAGATCAACAATATAATTTAAGTTCAATGTGTTGTGAATTTAAACATAACTTAAAGGTATAAAAACTACAAAAAATAAAAATATATGGCGTTGTAAAATGTGGCACAGGGACATAAAGTGATATATTAGAAAATGCCGATGCTAATAACCCCTTCCCCACCCTGTTTTGTTTAATTTGATATCAAATCCACAAATTTGAAAAATTTCCCACAACGATCGTGAATATACTGACTTACATTTGTGAAAATGTTTAATAATTTTGATATGACTTGTGATAAGGGTTTGGCGAACAGGATTTCTGTAAAAAAAGATAGACGGCAATTCCAGGTAAATTTTCCCTAAATTCTTGGGGGCGGGTAAAGTAAAAAAAAAAAAAATGCATGTATTTTTACCAGGGTGGGCACTAGACCGTACCACAAAAAAAGTTTTATTATTTATTTGGTTGCCGAACGTAGAGGTCGCCTTTTTTAATTTTTCGCTATAGGTTCGGCATTTAAAGTCAGATTTTAAAGTGTGATATATCAATTTTATTTGCCTCGAGGAGACCAGTGTTTTGCTAAAAAGATAAAATTCAATGAAAAAAAAATTTAAAAAGGCGATCCCTACGTTCGGCAACCAAAAAAATAAAAAAAATTTCTACTGGATTTATCGAAAAACTTCCTTAGCAAAAGTTTAATGATTTTTTTAATTTTTAATTTTCTGACATTAGGGTGGTAGATTAGGGTAGTAGTAACTAGAACGGGACACTTGAGGTCAATGGCCCTTAGAGCAAAACACGGGCATCCTGGAGACAAAAACATCGATGTATCACACTTTAAGATCCGACTGTAAATGCCAAAGATATAACGAAAAATGTAACATGGCGACCCCTACGTTCGGGAAAAAAAATTTTTTGAAATTGCCTTGCAAAAATAATTCATATTTGAGGGTGTCCGGAAAATAATCTGTGCTATTTTAAAAGGACATCTGCGAATAAGTTCATTATACCAGCGTTGCACAGTTGCAAAGGATGGAGCTTAATCACCAAAAGTTGAATTTAATTTGTCTATGCACTCTTGGCTACACTCATAGAGATAAATCTGTAAAACTGGCAGAAAAAGAAACTACAAATTAGTTAAAAATTATGTTTTAGAAAAAACTGCTAAAATCAGTAGATTTTTTCTCCAAATACTAGTAAAATAAGAACAGAAAAAAGCTGTTAAATTTGCAGAATTTTAGTTATATTTATGGGGGTATCGAAAATTTTGTTTCGAATTTTTTTATATTTTATTTGCATAGAGCAAGCATACTCTTCAGTATATACCTTCGAAAAAAAAAAATTTCTACAGGTTTTTTTTGTAAAACATATTTTAGTCACAAAGTAATATTCTATGCATTAAATTTTTAAACAAAAAAATTTTGGCAACGTTTTTATTTCATTGTCCTTATTAGAAATCTTATTTCGCATAATACAGCAGAATAAAAAGAAAAAAACTACATCCAAAAATGCAAGAATTGCACGCAGTCTTTAAAGAAAAGCCAATGACGATTCCCCGATTGTGGGCGAAGGCACGTCAAATAAGGCAGGTATTTATGGCTTTATATAAGCTACAAAAGTAATCAGTGTGTACAAAAAATAAGAAACAAATACAAAATAAATTAAAAAATGTACAAAATTATAGCATTTTGACCGAAATGAAATGTACAATAATTTTTCTGCCATCGTTTTTAAGAATATTAGGGTTAGTATATCAACCGCTCTTTAACCGATTCGTCCCAAATTTGGTGCACATTTAGAAAACTAGGAGATATAAATTTTATTCCTACACAATATTTAGAAATTTTGCTGTTTTCTTAGCGAAAATAAATTTTGAACTTTAAACGCGTTTTCCCACAACCATGAGTTCAAAATTGGCTGCCACTGTACAGCCAAAGCAGGTAAACCCATATCGATGTGGTTTTTATTCTTTCATAGTCAACAAAAATCTGTAGTCGTTATCGTAACCCTCTTTTTGAATTTTAGTCAAATAAATTATATATTCCCAAGCAAAATTGTTTTTTTCTTTTTTGAAATTTTTAAGTTTATGTGGCATTAAGAATCACTTTACGTTTTTATTTTCTGATAAATAATGAAGTCTGCACAGTGGCAGCCGATTTTGCCTTTTTTTAAGAAAGGCCAGTAATGAAGTGGCAACTCCGCCGATTTTGGCTGGGGAAATATAAAACTGATATTTTTTTAAAAAATACTACAAGAACGATACAACATTTTTACGTATTTTTAGTATCCTAAAACCCAATAGAAAATCGTTGTTAAACTCAAATAAAAACTTTAACAAATCTGTTTTTTGTTAGGACGATACAAGCATACAACAGATAACACACCCCTTGTGAACAAACTAATTGTTAATTGAATTTTTGACAACCGTTCAAATATGCCCTTTAAAATGCTGTTGTTACCAGAGACATATAATATAGAGATGCAACATCGATAATTTTTTAAACAAACTGTAGATGCCGCTAGCATGTGGGAAATTTTGTCAAGGGAGGATTTTTTATGTCAAATGAGGTTTTACAGAGTTGTTAGGTAAGGGAATTTGTGCCCAAATTAGGTATTTGAACTTCGTTTTGGGAACAGATAAAAAAATTTGTAAATTTTAAAAGATTTAGTTTTAGGCCCAAAATAAGAAGAATTGTGGTATAAATTATATGCGTATAATTTCAAATTAAAGTCGATCAAATTAGGTCTGTAATAGAATTTCAAAATTTCCACAAAAGTTTTGAATTATTGAAGAAATGTTCTCCAAATATTTATAAATCTTGAAATAATTGAAAAGCAACCAAGCTCAATCACTAATCAAAAAATTTTCTATTTCCCAAATACTGAAATTGTTACATGCAAACACTCACAAAAAAAAAATTTGTGTAGTCTCAAAAAGTACAAAGGGTTTTTATATAACCTCTTATGTACCTTCTGAATCGTGTAAACTCGACTTATGCAAACTTAATGTTCTAAAGAATTTACAAGCCCAAAACTTAACCCAAAACTATTAGTTCTTGAAAACTACTCGTATTTACTTGTCAAATTCCATAAAAATTAAAAAAAAATTTTCCCCATAATGTACTTCGTGTGAAAATTGTTTAAAATTGTTTCTCTCGAAAACTTAATATATGACTTTTATTTTGAAACGGTGAAATTTCATTCTAATTGTGATTTGACTTTCGTATAATAAATTTTTTTTTCTTTCACAATTTTAACAAAGATTTGGGGCCTTTAAAGTTCGAGTGAAAACGTAAATATTTCTGCGTAAAATATTCAATTTTACTTACTTTGCTCACTCATTTCTTAATTTTTGTTTAAATTAAAATGAATTGGGTATAACATGGGGGATTTAAACATTTAAAATGGGAATAAGCTAAAACTTTTCGGGCAACACTGCTCCCTAATAAAATGAAACAGTATTGCCAGAAAAAAAAACAGCAGTCAGCGCCAACTATTGCATTAAAAACCGGTATTGCCATTCATCAGGACCATGGGAGACCCCTGGTTGTTACAGTGTTTACCCCCCTTAAGTTAACTTTTAGTTAATTGGAAATGACAAATTTTACTGTAAAATCTGCATAAATAATAGCAAAAACAAACTGTAACATATACAACATTTTTTTTGTTTTTCAAGCTAAATTTAGTCTACCCTGATAAAATCAGCAGAAATATTTACTAAAAAAAAATTGTAAACTACTGTTTTTAAAATGTTTGATTTTTTATTTAAATCGAAAGAAAATTTTGAAAAATTTTAAATGTTTTTGTAATTTTTTAGGCTACTAATTATTTAGCAAAATTTTTTGCTGAATTTAGCAGGTTTATTTCAAGTTTATTTGTTATTTTCCGTTAACAAAAATTTAGCTCAAATACAACTAGAATTCTTTATAATTATAGCACAAATAATTTGCTAATTTTAGCAGTTTTTTCAGCAAAGTAATTTTTAACTAATTTTTAGTAGTTTTAGCTAATTTTTTTACAGACTTTTTCTATTAGTGTAGGTAATCCACATCGGTTATTAATCATTGCCAGAAAATGTTCACGAGTTAATTTAATTTTTTTCCCTGTGCACAACTATCCCTTTTTTAATGCTCAAATTCCAAAAAGTTCTACGCAAGGTTATGGTTAAAAATGCTAAACATTCTAGTATAAATATCAGCTGGCATCTAACAACCCAGTGTAGAAAATCATTACCAGATATGTGGTAATATAACTACATACTTGGTAATCGTAACTAGTTACTTTTGTTATTACATTTCTTATTACCATTATATGGCGATGTCGCGAAAAATAATGAGTTATGGTTACATACCAGCATACGAAAATTCAAAAAATATATCGTTACCTATGTGCTTACCAGTACTGACAAAAATAATGAGTCTAAAAATAGATTTTCATAAAAATAAATTATATAAAAAAAATATTTTTTATTGTATTTTTTTTTTTAAATAAAATTTGCTGGTGCGGGAATCGAACCTGGGTCTACAGATTGCCAGCCAATAGCTCTACCATCAGACTCATATCGACATGTAATATTTAATAGATAAAAACATAATTGACCTGCTGCACACAAGTAAGCTTACTCGCCAAGATACAAAAAATCAAAAAATATGTGGCTACATATATCCATACCAGTGTTTAAAAATTATTGAGTCTAAAAATAGATTTCAAAAAATTTAAAAAAAAAAATCAAGAAAATTATTTTCTATTTGAAATAATGATAAAAATAAGTCATTATCGGTTTTAAAATAATGCAGAAGGTAAGTGGGTGTCATTACTGGTAGTCCAAAAAATAATGATATGTCATTACCATTTCTACACAGGAATTTAATAGATAAAAACATAATTGACCTGCTGCACACAAGTAAGCTTACTCGCCAACATACAAAAAATCAAAAAATATGTGGTTACATATATCCGTACCAGTGTTTAAAAAATATCGAGTCTACAAATAGATTTCTAAAAATTTTCAAAAATATCTAGAAAATTATTTTATATTTGAAATAATGATAAAAATAAGTCATTAACAGTAACTCATTATTATATGTTTTAAAATAATGCGGAAGGTAAGTGGGTGTCATTACTGGTAGTCCAAAAAATAATGATATGTCATTACCGTTTCTACACAGGGAAGTGTTAAAGTAGCCAGGGCTCACAATATAAATAGTTACCCTCGTTATAGGAATATAAAAAAAAAACTTTTTCAAATTAATATTGAAAAAATAATAAAATGTTCGTTATTTCAAAGAATTTGGTTAAAAATTTTTAACAATTTTTAAAATATTTTTAAATCGTAGTAATAGTGAATCTAGACTGAACAAAAGCTACCTAGTTTTTGTATAAAACTAGTTTTTGTTTGTTTTTTATATAGTATGCGTTTTGACAACTAAAAACTAACAAAAGCCAAAAACTAGGTAGGTTTTCCTCACTCTAAATGCCGTATAATGGAGTTTGATTCCTAGTTTTGCTTACATGTGTTATTGAATAACACGATGAACAGGATATTAATACAAACTCATACAAAATTTTAGACCAACTAAAGCAAAACTGTTAGGTTTTAGCACTGAAATTCGACAGTTAGTAATTCAAGGGACACTTTTATACAGCTACCTGTAATTTTCGAAAAACGCCATTTTTAGGAGTTTAATTAAGAATATCCAGTTTTATTTAAAATTCGCTATATATGTATGTCCCTGAAACTTAAGTGGTTTTTGTGTTATTTAAAAAACTCACAATGAAGAGTTATTGTTTAAAAAAAAAATATTTCAATTAGTTAAACAAATGCTTTTGGGGTCATAAAAGTGTTAAATTTTAAATACATTTTATTGTTAAGCAATTGTGATTTGTTTTTATTAAATAAGTGTTAAATATTCATACATTGATGTTAATGACGTCAATTGATCTTTAAATTTATTTATTAATGGTTTTTGCTTTATTATTTACTTTTTATAGGTCTTGCTAAACTGACATTAGTTGATTTGGAACCTGCTTTACAATTTTGCTCTCACCTCGTTTACGGTTATGCCATCATCAATCCCACCTCCAATAAATTGGTGAGCAAAAATGAAAAACTTGATTTGGATGTTGGCACCGGTTTATATCGTACTGTTACCGGCTTGAAAAAGAAATACCCACATCTTAAGGTTTTGTTAAGTGTTGGCGGTGACAAGGATGAAGTTGATCCAGACAACAATAAATATTTGACTTTATTGGAATCCAGCAATGCTCGTATTCCTTTCATTAACAGTGCTCATTCTTTGGTGAAAACTTATGGTTTTGATGGTTTGGACATTGCCTGGCAATTCCCTAAGAATAAGGCCAAAAAGGTGCATAACAGTGTTGGTAAATTCTGGAAGGGTTTCAAAAAAATCTTTAGTGGTGATTTTGTGGTCGATGAAAAGGCTGAGGAACATAAAGAAGAATTCACTGCTCTAATTAGAGAACTAAAGAATGCCTTGCGTCCTGATGGCTATTTGTTGGGTGTAACTGTTTTACCAAATGTTAATTCTTCTTGTATGTATAGTTTGCTATAACTTTAACCATAGACACGTGTAGTTATTTTTATTTATTAACATTTCAGTATTCTACGATGTTCCTGCTCTGGTGAACAATTTAGATTATGTCAATCTTATGGCTTATGATTTCCAAACTCCCGATCGTAACCCTGAAGTAGCTGATTTCCCTGCTCCCATTTATGAATTGAATGAACGCAATCCTGAATTTAATGTCAACTATCAAGTTCAATATTGGTTGAATAATCATTGCCCTGCCACTAAAATTAATGTTGGCATTGCTGCTTTTGGTCGTGCCTGGAAAATGACTAAAGATTCTGGTTTAACTGGTCTTCCTCCAGTAGCTGACACTGATAAAGCTGCTCCTGGTGGCTTACAAACACAAATCGACGGTCTTTTAAGTTGGCCTGAGGTATGCGGTAAATTGCCTAATCCAGCCAATCAACATTTGAAGGGTGCTGATGCTCCTCTACGGAAAGTTGGTGATCCTACAAAACGTTTTGGCCAATATGCTTATCGTTCAGCCGACGATAATGATGAACATGGTATCTGGATTGGTTATGACGATCCTGATAGTGCTGCCAATAAGGCTGCTTATGCTAAGGCTAAGGGTTTGGGTGGTGTTGCTTTAGTCGACTTATCTTTCGACGATTTCCGTGGTGCTTGTACCGGTGATAAATATCCCATTCTACGTGCCATTAAGTATAAATTGTAAGATATTATATACCAAGATTAGTTTAGAGAAGTGAAGAGCACGAAGTTGTTTTATAAAGGTATTTTTCAATAAAATTAAAAAAAAAAATTATAATAAAAAACTATTATAAAATTATAAAACGAGTAAAAAGGTTAAAGTCGGGCATGCCGACTATACAATACCCTACACCAGTCTGGATGAAAGCCAACTAATGTTTGGATCCGAAATTCGAATGGGTTGAAATGGGGCTCGTGTCAAAATTTTCTATAATGTGAGTCAGCGCACCAAATTTCATTAAAATATCTTAATATTTGCGATCTGCAGTTTGTAACCAAGCCAATTTTGGGGGGACCCTTATATGGGCACTAGGTCTAAACATGGACCGCTGTTAACCAAAATCAATAGGCTTCGTCCTTGGGCTGCCGTAGGTCTGTGTACCAAATTTCATCAAAATATCTTAATATTTGCGACCTGCAGCGTATAAACAATATAATTTTGGGGGGACCGTTATATGGGCACTAGGTCTAAACATAGACCGATGTTCACCAAAATCAATAGGCTTCGTCCTTGGGCTGATATAGGTCGGTGTACCAAATTTCATCAAAATATCTTAATATTTGCGACCTGCAGTTTGTAACCAAGCCAATTTTGGGGGGACCCTTATATGGGCACTAGGTCTAAACATGGACCGGTGTTAACCAAAATCAATAGGCTTCGTCCTTGGGCTGCCATAGGTCGGTGTACCAAATTTCATCAAAATATCTTAATATTTGCGACCTGCAGCGTATAAACAATATAATTTTGCGGGGACCCTTATATGGGCACTAGGTCTAAACATGGACCGATGTTCACCAAAATCAATAGGCTTCGTCCTTGGGCTGCCATAGGTCGGTGTACCAAATTTCATCAAAATATCTTAATATTTGCGACCTGCAGCGTATAAACAATATAATTTTGCGGGGACCCTTATATGGGCACTAGGTCTAAACATGGACCGATGTTCACCAAAATCAATAGGCTTCGTCCTTGGGCCAACGTAGGTCGGTGTACCAAATTTCATCAAAATATCTTAATATTTGCGACCTGCAGTTTGTAACCAAGCCAATTTTGGGGGGACCCTTATATGGGCACTAGGTCTAAACATGGACCGGTGTTAACCAAAATCAATAGGCTTCGTCCTTGGGCTGCCATAGGTCGGTGTACCAAATTTCATCAAAATATCTTAATATTTGCGACCTGCAGCGTATAAACAATATAATTTTGCGGGGACCCTTATATGGGCACTAGGTCTAAACATGGACCGATGTTCACCAAAATCAATAGGCTTCGTCCTTGGGCCAACATAGGTCTGTGTACCAAATTTCATCAAAATATCTTAATATTTGCGACCTGCAGCGTATAAAGAATATAATTTTGGTAGGACCCTTATATGGGCACTAGGTCTAAACATGGACCGATGTTTACCAAAATCAATAGGCGTCGTCCTTGGGCCGGCATAAGTCGGTGTACCAAGTTTCATCAAAATATCTTAATATTTGCGACCTGTAGAGTGCGCACAAGAATGCATGGACAGACAGACAGACAGACAGACGGACGGACGGACAGACGGACATCGTTAAAACGAAATAAAAAAAAATTCTAAGCCGATCGGTATACTATAAGGTGGGTCTAGGACCAATATATTTTGGTGTTACAAACATCAGCACAAACCATCAGACCACATAGTGGTGTAGGGTATAATTACTTAAACCATGTATGTTTTTATGAATCAGAAAAAAGTATTTTATTAATATATTTTCAAAATTTACACTGGCTAACAGGATTTTTTTCATTTTTTTCGTTTTGCTCATATGATTTTTTGCGTATTCAATCGATTAACCGTTACTCGATTAATCGACGAACTCCTTTAAAAAACTTGTTCGAGTAATTTAAAATGGCCAGTTTCGAGTAACGAATCGCACTTGATTAATTTTAGTCGGGTAAATCTAAAAAGGATTTTTTTTAATTTATACCAATTTGTTTTTAATTTGCTGCCCTATAAACAATTTCACTGGAATTCAAGTTGAAAACAAGTTCAATTCCAGCCCTGTTTTCCAGTTTCAAGGCTTGAATACAACTTTAATTACATTTTATTTCAATAGCATACTCCAGCAAAAGGGAAACAAAAATTCAAGTTTCAAATATTTTTTTTTAAATATACAAATGCTAGAATTTGAAATGTACTTTACTTCAAGCTAAATTTAAAGCACTTGAATTTTTAAAACCTATGTGCTTATTGGGCTGGCTACTTTTTTTATTTTTTAATAGATTTTAAAGTAATGTTTCAGTTACAGTTTTAATTTAAATACTATAATTATTTTCTGAATCATAACCACTGTAAAACAACGATTTGAAATTGAACAAAGTGAGATATGATTTATATAAATTAATGCTGATTCAATTTTTAAAGAATTTATTTGATTTATGATTTGATTCGATACTGAGGGCAACCATTATTGGTTAAATTAATTTGTTAAAATTAAATCAGTTCGTTTGATTATATGAAAAGAATCAACAAAAATCAAATTGATTCTTTGAATAAAATAGTGATGGAATTTAAATGCTTATGGATTCGTTCAAAATTTAATCAGAGTTAAAAATCTAATTAAGGAATTATATTTTTGAAGGTCTGTATTTTACTATATTTGAAGGTACTGTGTAAGCAAAATACAATTCCCAAAGAAGACCTTTATAAAAATTTAAAAAGCAAAACACCTTAAATGTATACCTTTAGAAGATCTCTTAAACTTTAAGTAAAAACATCCAAGGCTTACTACATACAAAAAGCCCATAACTCTGTTTCTTAGTTTTTTAAAGGGGTATGAAAAAAACTTAATAGAATCTAAATAACTTTGAATCTAAAATTTATTTAAATGTATTTTTTATCACTAAAAAATTTTATTCACACATATTCACAGTTTTTAAATTTTATATTATTTTTTATCCTTCTCCGCTAAAGAAATAGAAAATCAAGTTGAGTTCATTTTAAATTAAGGCATCCAAAATTTTTTAGCTTTTTGGAATACTGCGCTACAAATTATTTTTAAACGGGTATTTAACAGACCTCTCTTAGATTTCAAAGTGAACTTAAATAAATGATATAAACAATTTTTTAAACTTCTTATGGATTCATTTTAATTGTTAAATTGTTGTGTTTTGTTACTAATAAACTAAAAAACCTACAAAAAATGGAAAATTTTTTCTAAAAAATAATGAAATAAAATTGTTACACGATCTTACACTATTAATCGAGTTACTCGAGTAATTTTAAAATCTTACACGATTAATCGAGTAATTTCAAAACATCAAAATCGAGTTAGTCGGGTACTCGAACAAAGCAAAACCCGAGTAATTCGAATACCCTAATAAATACACCAAAAACCTTGGATTTGAAATGAAATGATACTTTATAACCGTTGCGAAAAAAAACTCCTATTTTTATTTGCTTGAAAAGTTTCATATTCTGTAGTAATTCCGGAGAAAAATTAAAAGCCGAATATAAATTGTCCGACAGAAATAAAAAATAATTTTAGTAATAAAAACTATTTCTTACAAAATAAATTTTTTTAATCTATTTCGAGTAAAATTTTTAAAAATTAATAATTCAATCTCTGAAATAATTTCTTGCTTTTTCTAGAGCATAAGATTTCAGCCGTTTCATAATTAGGAACACTAAAGATTCTCGTTCTTTATGAGACTTCCACTTTTTACTGAAAAATATTCATACAAATCGATGTAAAGGGTTCAAAAATATAAAAGTTTTTTAAACTTTTTCAGTATTACAATTACCAACAACCGTGTAATAAAATGTTAATTTTTAACGCATTTTATAAAAATTCACATATTTTCTGTGAAGATTTTTTTCACACATCAAATTTGTATGGAGAAGTTTGAGTTCTACACTAAATTATATATTTCTAATTAACTTTGACTTTGACAGCGAACAGCAACAGTTTTTTGACCCAATTATTTTTTATTTTTTCGGTTCCATTCTTTACTAGAAGTTTTAAAAGTCTTATCAAAATCGAATTTTTTTACACAGCATTACAAATTAGCAAAGCACTGATATCGGTTTTTAATAAAATTTTCAAAAATGTGTTTGTTTCATGCAAATATGCTAAAATATAAAAGAAAATAAATTATATAAAATAAGTATTTCCAATCCACCCTAAGTTCTGAAGTCAACAAATATTAAAACCTCGCCCCTATTATTAAAAGATAGATTTATATTTTGTTTTCAACAATTCGTCAGATTATTTATTGGTTTGACCTATATGCCAAAAAGTCGGTATTGGAAAAACCGATAACAAAGGCGGAGATGCCAACTTTGCCATGGCAAAAAGCGTAAATTTCTATTTAAAATAGGTAAAAAAGCACTAAACAGTTTTTAGTTAGATTAAAAACAAATACAATTTGAATATAAAACAAAAATAAATTTAAAAAATAAAATCGGATAAAAAAAGTTTTCACACAAAAAAGTTTCGAACAAATTTTTTTAATACTCCATGTAATCTTCAAAATACCTTTTATTTGATACCCAATTTGTATACATTTCTTTGCAACAAATTTAAAAAAAAAAATCCAAATCGGGTTGGTTTTTGACTCCACTTTTGAAGTCGCAAATATGAGATTGGGCCGCTACATTATTATTTCTGACTTCTCTATCACAAATCCAAACTTCTCTGTAAGTTTTTGTTACACATATTTAGCGCGAAAAGCACTATTTGACATTCAGATCTTTTTGTTGATATTTTAATGTACCATTATTGAAATAAAAAAAAATTGCTAGATTTCTTGATATTGTTATAACAACAAAATACAAAACATTTGTAAAAAGCGCATAATGCGCTAAATAAATTTTGAAAAAATTAGTAAAAATAAGTATTTTTGCGTTTTGTAATAGCACCAGATTTAGCGCGAAAATCACTAAGTTGGCATTTTTTATATCTTATATGGTAGCCCTACCTATAGATATTTCATGAACTAGAAGTAGAGGTTTTAATACGTTTTAGCATAGCTTTACCAAGTTGTTCCAAAGAGTACCAAACAAGGGTTCGGAAAAATCTGTTTAACCCCATCTCGACATTTTTTGAACGTTCAGTTAGTTTTTACAGTGAAAATTTGTTTCATTAGTGTGGTCCTCTATCTTCGTTAACGATTTTATCAACATAACTGCTAACTTAAGACAACTGTCGGTTGAGTTAAAGTAAATCTTATTTATTCAGGACTTTTTTTTATAAGAACCAACAAAATTAATTTGAGTTTTAGTTGTTATAAAAATGTAAGATTTAACCAAAAAATTGTTAACATAAACTTAAACAAATTTGCTGTTAATAGGTCCATTCGATTACTGTATAATTTGTACAAATTTTTACTGGATGGCGTTCGTTAACACAAATACTCAGTAAACCGAAAGAAAACAAAGAGAATAAAGTGACAGTTCTATGATGAGAGTTTCTAAGTCTTCTTCGTGTTCTTGCAAATTTTTACTGGACAAAATTTTCCCAGTAAGAATTTGCAAGCAGAAAAAAACATATGTTTGTTTATTGTAAATAAAAAAATTATTTTCCAATTATGTTATTTTATGGAAATGCAAAGCAGTAAAACTTTTAACATAAATTATGGAAAAGATAAGAAAACCTTCTAAAAATTGTCTGCTGAAGATTTAACATCAAAAATTATCTTCTTCCATAGCGACCAGTTAAAATTTATTTGTATATTTGGTGTTGTAATCAGCTGTGTCTACAAACTTGCAAATTGTCTGTTCGCGTACATGTTTGGGAAAACTTTATTTTGAGAGTAAATCTTGTCTTACTCTCTGTAAGTTTGTACTGAGTAATTCTTACTGGACTTGACTGAGAAAAAAAATAATCGAATGGATCTAATAAGTTAACGATATTCTTTTTTATATTCAACAATTTTTTTCGTTAACTATCAAATTTTATCACAAATAAGTTAAGAAATCGCAGTGCAGAATCCGAACTATTTTTAAGAGAAAATATCTCTAAAATCGCAAAATATACATATACAAAAATATTTGCAAATCTAATAGGTTTAATATAGAATCAGTGCCCAATGGGAAGTTTTATAATCAGAACTAGCTTCTTTAAAAATTTCTTATTAAAGTAGGGCATACACGTTCAATATTATTGATCAATTTTCCAAAAGTCAACCAATCGGAAAATTTTATTTTTAAATAAATATTTTGTTCTGATTTATTGATTTTAAAAATATTGATCAATGATATTGAACGTGTATGTTTGACTTAAGAAATATTTAAGAAAAACAAAATTTCTTACTTAAAATAATATAAGAAAAAATCAGCCTTTGTTCTGACTATGAAACTAGTCCTAATTATTACAACTTTGGAATAAAAAAAATCATTTTTCAAGAAGAATGACCTAAAATTTTAAAGGCTTCCCATCCAAAAATTTTGGAAACCAAAACTTTAAGTTAAAGAAAATAAACAACTAACGATTAAACTGTCACGATGGATTCTTATTAAAATTCGGATATGGGATAAAATTCTGCGGCAAAAGTTTCCAAATATCCAAATCTCAATAAAACCTTAATGAGTTTTATAAGAAGAAGCTAAGGTATGCGATTGGGTATTAGCAGTTTTCCTAATTTTCTATCATATAACGTATTTTTTAGCAAGGACATGTCGGCTGAGGTAACTCCCTACAAACACTCATTAACCCTACACACAGAGAGTTTTGCTCGACGAGTTTTAATAAAATTTTTCATTAAAGTAATGAAATTTTCTTAACAAAATAAATAAAAAAAAATTTTAAATTGATAAAAGAGCTTCATATAATGTATGAACCTTTTTCATTGAGTGTATGGTACTTTTCGTAAATAAAAGGAATTTCCATATATTTAGTTAGAATATTGTTCTACCTCAAGTCCAAATTCTAATATGATATCGTCATATTAGATTTTATTTGTTGTTTCAAAAAGTTTGATCATTTTCATGATAGACAATACAATTATTTCGTGGGCATCACCCCAGCTCTTCAGTTCTCCGCAATAAGAAAATGATAGCTTGAGCATTACTTACGGATGAGATGGTCATCCTAAGACCATTAAATTAAAAAAAGATTTAAGAAGGTCGGTTAAGAGGTTTTAAAAGTAGTGCACTTAAGTTTAAAAATGAAGAAAATTGTAGTATTCACTTTAAAATAAAAGGTAATTTTTATAGTAGAACTAAGCACAATTCTTTTCTTAAATATATCTTAAGTAATTTCGTTTGAAATCTATCTTTGTTCTGACAATAAAACTGACCCTAAATACTAATTTTTCAGTAAAAAACCTCAAAACACTTGTTTAATTTCAACAAATAGTTAATAGTTTCATATTATTTCTACAAAAAAAGCTCATTACAAAAAAATGTTGAGAATTATCTCTTAAAAAATTCCTGCACAAAAGATATTCTCGAATCCAAGAATCTACAAAAAATCTCAAAATTAAAAATATTTGTTTAATGTCAAATTCTAAAATGTATGTATGTTTACTAGGGTATTCAATCGATTAATCGTTTGAATTCGATTATTATTGTGTGTGAAAAATGTGTATAAAAGTTGTAAAATACATATATTAATAAGCGGTATTTGTGTTCAAGAAGCTAGAAAAAATGTAAGGCGGGATCAGACTTTAAAAAGATGAATGGTTGGTCAGGTAACCTCTGCACAACATTTTTGCACTATTCTTTTTTATTTTACGGCCTACTCTATTTTAAATCAAATAAATATGCATAACTTTCTAATTTGTAACTAATAGATAACCAAACGATATTGCGTTTATCAATGGCTATATAAATATATATACAACTGTGCACATACAATTTTAACTACTAAATAGTTGGTCGAATTATGCAAAAATGTATATTTGTTTGTATGTGTATTGTACTGTAAATTATAGTCACATAAATATCAGTGACATGTAACAAATCCTTTTATATAACATTACAAATAACTGAAATTTGTTTTTGGGGGATATCATCATAGATTTGTATCACACATGCACATAACAACCAAAAATAACAACAACAACAAAGTCATTCTTTATCTCCCATCAAAAACAAAGCGACAAGCTGTACAAATGACAATATAATGAAGGCATGTGCAGATTAAGTGTTGCATCATGTACTTAAACTTACACACGCACACACATTCACGCACTCCAACACACACACACGGATACTATATCACATAACCAGCAACCAAAACAACTGACAGAACAGTTAAATTAACGCCAATGTATTGCATATAAACATACACATACTTATATAAACACATACGAATGAAATATGTATCGTCAGCAGAAATGCAAGAAGATACTTTAAGGTTATACGTACATATCTAAGTATGTTTAGCTTTGTGTGATCAATAAAATTGAAAAGAAAAAATATTCCCATAGTTTTTTCTTTTTCTATTTAGGCATTTTTTTTATAGGAATCTGACAGAAATTGTGATTTTTTACTGAATCCGAATTACACTGTGCTAGTTGAAAAATCCAACAAGCGGGGGACCAGGTGGGTAAACCTAATTCGAGTACGCTGAATCCAGTGGTGATATCCGTTTTTCTAGATTAGGTCTTGAAAAAAGTTATTTGTGTTTGAAAATTCTTGGTCCAAGGACCCCAAAAAACGCGATTTATCTAACTTTTTGACCATTTATTTTTGCCCAGGTTATTTCTTATTCCCCCAGTCAGCTTCGGGTTAAAAATGATCGGAATCGGTGCAGCGGTTCAAAAGTTCTAAGTGAAAATTTGAGGACACTTCGAAATTTTTCATACAAAATTGTACATTTTATTACTTTGTTAAATGTACTGAAATTTGTATAGAAGTGAAAAATTTGCATAAAGGTTTTTATGGTGTCCTCACATTTTCAATCACAACTTTTGAACCGCAAAACCGATTTTGATTATTTTTAACACAAAGTTTTTTGGTAGAGTAACAAACAACTTAACTAAAAATTAATGGTAAACAAATTAAAAAATCGAGTGTTTGGGGGTGCTTGAAACCATAATTTTCAAACTCAAATGTCTTTTTTTAAGAGCTAAAAACGGCTAGCACCACTAGATTCAGCGTACTCGAATTAGTTTTACCCACTGGGTCCCCCACCTGTCGGGGAAAAAAGTCTCCTTTTCGTGCACAGTGTTATTTACAATTGTCGTTAAAACTGATTCCGCAGCTTTTTCTACTGAATTTTGTCGTTAAATAATAGTGCTAGCTTCCGACAATTGCACAGAATGACAAAATCTTAACTTTTAAAAATGAATAGAGTTTTGGCCATTAATTCTATATATTTCAGGCATGCTGATTAAAATGGCGTACTTTATTTTTCGATCTAAGATACAGATTTTCCGCGAAATGTGTTTAAAATTTAGTGGATTTCCATTTAGTTTTTTATATACAAAAATTTTCAAATGTAGTCAATATAATTTTTTTTGTGGTGAAATGTAGGCACAGGAATTTTTGTAATGCAAATTCTTGATGCAAAATATAATGTACTCGATCATTTGAGATGCCTATGGAATTTCCTATTTCATGAACTTTCACTCGTCGATCGTCTAATACCACATCATGGACTTTAGCTTTGATTTCTGGCGTTGTTGCAGTTTTTAGACGTCCACTTCGTGTTTTATCTTCAATGCTTGTACGATCACGTTTAAATTCAGCAACCCAATTTTTTACTGTTGCATATGAAGGAGCACTTTCACCTAATACATTCACCATATCATTATGAATTTCTTGTCCCGATAAAACTCTCTTATGTAAATATTTAATCACACCACGAATTTCTAATTTTTCGATTATAAAAAAATCACTGAAGCGCCTTTTTTGAACGCCTGTTACTAAACGAATGAGCTGACGGATCGAAATGAAATTTAACATGATGTCATATTTAACATGTGTACGGATGGAAGTTTCTATTATACAAAGCTTTTAGCTGTTTATACCGCCATCTCTATGTCAGGCTAAGAAAATTTCGTACTGCCCTCGTACAATGATCGATTTTATTGACCGATTACGAACACAATTTGTAAATTAAATACCAACAATTATTTAACTCCTCCGCATATAAAATATTTTTACAGTTTTTTGCTAAAAACTAAACAACTGTCCAAAATAACTGTTACTAGATTTCAACATTTTTAGTTAGTTAATTTTTCAAACAACTGTCAAAAATAGTTATTTTACATTTATACATAGAAAACCAGCTACAGTTACGGTGAAAAATAAATATTACCGATTACTAGACACAGAAAACAGATTTGTAGGTCCAATCGAATTTTTTGCCAACCGAATTTTTGTATTTTTAATACCGTTGTACTTAACGAAATTTATTTACAATTTTTGATTTTTTGATGTGTTATCTATTACTACTAATGTTTGTGGATTATAAATTCTATAAATAGAATAACACGTTCCACAAAATTTATTTAAAAATTAAAATTTTTTATGTCGCTAGCTGGGATAGAACCGGCGACCTTCCGTTTGTCAGCCCATTGCTTTTCCTCTAGGCTAAACTCGATATAAATTTTTTTGTCGAATTTCAAATTTGAATTTCTTCAGGTAAAAAATTTGAATATTTTGTTTGTGAATAAAATTATATTAACAACAGAAAATCAATTGTGTCTTTTAATTTGAATTAATAAAAAAGACAATATAATGCCTTAGGTGAGGTCTAAACTCAGATCTCTAAGGCTATAAGGGTGTGTCTCTACCCCCTGCGCCACAGATACTTATATTTAGTTGTTGTCTAACTTCGAATTTAAATATGCATATGTATGAAACGAAAAAATATGATACATTCCAAAATTTTATTATGATAAATAAAATTTCTATTCCTAGTCTCAATATATTATCATAATTAACAAAATAATGGAAATTAATGGATAAAGCTACTAAAGTTGAAAAAAAAATTTTAAATTGATTGGAAAAATTAATACTTTAGATAAAGTGATCGATTTTATTGAAACACAACTGATACTATATTTTTGCTGCCTATATTTTATTCAAATGACTAAATCTTCGATAAATTGGTGGTTGTTGGTATTGAAGGTAATGTGGAAGTAAGTATTTTTTCAATATTGGTTAGAAAAGCCAATATTTTGGTTAACGTGACGGTGTTTTGATTCATCGTATATATTTTCTGTTCACAAATAAATTTAACTTTCCTGATGCTGAATTTTAAATAACTGCAATTAAAATTATTGAATAACGAAAAAATTTCGTTGGTTCCGATAGAATTCCAACCAATTTATTTTCTGTGTGTACACAAATGACCTATATGTAGTTACTGTAAAGATATTTTGCGTTAACTTTCCATGCTTCTAGAAATAAAAGTGTAATTACGCCTTCTTGTGTTTCTGCGGACGTTATGTAAATTAATATGCTCATAAACGCATAATTTGTAATGTTTATAATGTCAAATAGTATAGTTGAAATTTTAAAGTCCAAAATGGGTGACTGCGATGTGATGGCGGTGGTCTTATACAAAGATTAAACAATGGAGTCTATCATCATATGGATATATTATGTTTTACTATTTAAGATCATTATTATTATCATCATCAGCATCAACATAATCGTACTATCATGATGGTGATGATGACGACAACAAACAGCAAATGTGTGTACAGAAAGCACACTAAATATTGTCAATATAATAATGTTCTTCGTATGCATTAGTATGACCATATCCACTATGAATCAGAAATCAAGAAAATATTATCGTAGACAAAAAACTTTAAAAAATAAGATAATAATACTACTTGGAAATTGAATAACTATTAGAGCAGCCATATGTGCAAAAGTGTTATTTTTTCAGTTCCCCGCCCATTTTCGGATAGGATTAGAGTAAAAAGTAAGATATGTGCAAAAATTGGGTTTCTGCGATGTAAACCGGCCAGGCCGTTTATTAAACTTTGAATGTCTCTCATTTAATTTTGGAGACTTGTAAATACGTATACTCTTCACCATATAATAGGAAACTTAGCGTAGATTAAAAGCAAAATAAGTTTTTTTTTTAAATATTTCGTCCATTCCATGACAGAAAGCCTAAAAACTGATGAGTTATAGATTTTTTACATATGTGTACTAGGAAGCCATTGGAATCTTCCATTTTGGGTATAGGATGTGTTCAGCGAACTTATGTAAAACACTACGAGGTACAGTTCTGTGGAACTATTTAACCCTCTAACTCTTCAATTAAAGGGATTTTTTGGCCCCGTTTTTAAAGGGGAGAAAAAGACCCGTAAGCTGAAGAGTTAGAGGGTTAAAATGTTCCACAGAAATGTTCAACATAGTGCTTTACATGAAATAGAAGAGTCACATGGTTTCCTCCTAAAATGTAGGTTTGTGGGCATTTGAGCGGCAATTGTGTATAAGTATGAAATCAACCCTTAAACACATTTTAAGTTTTGACTTATTTCTGGCATTGAACTTAAATTTTCAACCTTGATGTCTTCAGAGACTTATAGTAGAATTTCATGACAAATACTTTTGTGGAATATTTTAACCCTCTAACTCCTCAATTAATGGTACTTTTTGACCCTTTTCAAAAGGGCCACAAACCACCCGTAAGTTGAAGAGCTATAGGGTTAAAATGTTCCGCAAAAATATTTGTCATAAAATTCTACTATGAGTCTCTGAAGACATCAAAGTTTAAAATTGAGGTTCAATGCCAGAAATAAGTCAGAACTTAAAATATGTTTAAGAGTTAATTTCGTGCCAATCTGAAGGCGCCGAATAGAGCACCCATATGTGCAAAAGTGTTATTTTCTCACCTCCCCACGCACTTTCTGGTAGATTGGGTGTAAAAAATAATATCCCTATGAAAATTGATCCTCTCGGATTAAAACAGGTCAGTCACCCGCGGCTTTTAGCCCTAAAAATGGATTAAAATTACCGGCAAAACTGTTGAGTATATAGAAAAACGTTATATGAACAGATTAAAGGAATTGTAATTTTTAATTTTTTTAAAATTGTTTGAGCAAAATCGTACTAGTGGTTCTCGAGTTATTTCAAAAAAAGATATATCTCGATGACCGATATAACATTTCCCGTTGGTTTCATCCTATCCCGATTTTGACTGTCGCATAGTGTTATTATCACTTATTTCAAACCATCAATTTCTTGAAACGTAAGATTTTCTTGATATTGATAGCTACAGTATATCTAAATTTTAACACGATTGGTGTTAAAATTATGGAATATCTTCCCTTGGAGTTATTTTATTGAGGGCTGTTGACCCATAGTGTAGATGGAAAACGAGTAACATTAGTATTATTAAACGCTGTTAGCTACTGTATGCCACTATCTATATGCAATATTATCATGCCTACTAAAAAGTATAAAATGTTTCCCATGTTTATATGACTGACCAACTTCATTTCAATTCATTCTTTCCCATGCTTTTTCAAAAATATCTTTGTTATATTCCCCACATTTAGTAATAGAGACGAAGAGACACACGTATGCATGCATGCCAACATGTGGTTGCTTTGGCAATTTTAAAATCATGCCAAACAGGAAAAACCTTAAAATCAAAGAATCGTGTGTAATCTAGGCAATGAAAACAAAATTCAAAAAGTGTAGTTTCATATGCTACAACCTCACCACAAACACATTGAAAGATTATCAATGTGTGAGTAAGTTTCTATGTTTGAGTATTTTGTGTTTGTGTAGTTAGAAGAGAATCATCAGTCGGCAGTTGTTCCATTCCCAGTCTTGTCACCCATAAAACAATTGCTAACTGACCTCAATGTGACACTGCAACGGATGTTATGTATATGAGGAATAGTACTGCTACTCCTATTGTATGAAGTCTATTTATTTCTTTCAGTTTTTTTTTTTATATTCTTTAGTAACAAATGAACATGAAGTCATTTGATGGTGGAACCCAGCTTTTAGTATATGAGTATTAAAGAAATTTAAGATTTTTTAATAGAGTTTAAACAGGAGATGTATTTAACGAAAATATTGCAGTTTGGCATTAAATCTGGTTCATAAATATAATATTGTTGTTTGAGATCTAAGGGCCATTTTAATAGTCTGGACTAGGTAAAATTAGAAGGTTGACATAACCCTATGGGGAATAAGGAATCAATTGCCTAGCCCGTGACCGGTCAATGGAAGGCATATTACTAAATTACTACAAATATGAAGAAAAGAGAATGAATTAATTTTCAAATTATTTTCTGATACGTTATTTTCACTTTTGCTTTTAAAAAATTTGACCGATACCAAAATAAAAAACAAAATTCCCGGCATATTTTTAAAAATATTTTTTATTTATTTTACTCTTTTATTTATTTTGAACTTTTTTTTTCACGATTTTCTTATTTTAGCTCTTATTTTAAATATCTATAATTTTTTGCTAAGAAATTTTAAGTTTTGTATTTCCAATGATTTTTTAATGTTAAAGCTGTTTTAATTTTAGCAATTGGTATTGCATTTAACTTTTCTTTTTAACTTAAGGGGAATTTTTTAAATTTTTATTTATATTATCAAAATTTTTAAGGCAATTTTCTAATTTTTAATTGGTTTTTTAATTTAATTAGGGCCAATGCAAAAAACGAGTCAACTGCTTTTAAAGGACCGGTCAAAAACAAAGGCACTTCCACTAAATTTGTGTGTGTGTTAATGTTGTTTTCTTTTCTATTTTTTTTTTCTTTTCCACTTTTTTTTTTATCTGCTTTGAACAGAAAAGAAAAATATGTATATGACTTTACCAACAGCCAGTCACCATGCACAAGCAACATTTAGCGTTTTTTAATCACCCGGATTTAGAATTTTTCACACAAAAAGGGGATTTATTAAATTCAAAAAAAGCTGGATTTAATAAATCCACAATAAAAGCACAAATATATGGGACCTAGTGTGTGAAAATGAAGTTTTAAATTAAACATTAAAATTTTAATGTTTTTCTCATTTTTATCGATTTTCTCACTCTTAAGTCCAAACCCGTTTTTTGACACACTAGGTCCCTTTTCTCGGAGAAGGTCACATATGGTGAATGTGTTAGGTGAAAGTGCTCCTTCATATGCAATAGTAAAAAATTGGATTGCTGAATTTAAACGTGGTCGTACAAGCATTGAAAATGAACCACGAAGTGGACGTTCAAAAATTGGAACAATGCCAGAAATCATAGTTAGTGTCCATGATATGATATTAGACGATCGATGAGTGAAAGTGCGTGAAATAGGGAATACCATAGTCATCTCAAATAATCGAGAACATTTTATTTTGCATCAAGAATTACAGATGAAAAAGCTTTCTGCAAGATGGGTGTCGCACTTGTCAACAGTTGACCAAAAACGCATTCAAATGAAAATTTCTCATTTCTCATCATTTCTCTGATTTAGCTCCCTCTGACTTCTACCTGTTCCCAAATCTAAAAAAAATTCATTGCTGGCAAACGTTTTACCTCAAATGAAGATGCAATGGCAGCTGTAAACGATTATTTTGAGTAGCTTCAGGAAAATTATTTTAATCAAGGTAAAGAATTGCTAGAAAAACGTTGGACTATGTGTATTGAAGTTTCAGGGGATTATATTGAAAAATAAAATAATTTTAAAAATTTAGCTCTTGCTTTTCAATGTTAGGCTAAGAACATTTCGAACTGCCCTCGTATGTAGGATTTTTTGTCAAAACTTTAATAAAAAATGTTTTTAAATTCAAATTTAGTAATTAAAACAATTAATTTTTATTTTAATCCCCGATATTTCGACTAGTTGCGTTTGTCATCATCCGGGATTTAAAAAAAATAAATAATAAATTAATATTTCCACCGTACTAATTCCAACAACTTGTTTAGAGCTGTAGTTTAGCACTAACTGTTAAAATAATAAACCTCAAGCCGAAAAAACAATAAAACATCAATATCAAAAGTCAGCATACATACTGTCAAAAAATGTTTTTTTTTTAAATATATTCTACAATACTTTTTAACATATGGAAGTTAAAAATTTGAGCAGACTTCTACTTCACCGAAACATAAAATATGAAAATATAAAAATTAACTATATATACACTCGAAAAAAATGGTAACAATCGAAATAAAAACAACTCGCTGGAAAAATGTCGACATAAATTTAACTCAAAATAACAAACACGTTCAACAACATGAACAACAATAACTTAAAAAAAAAATAAAAAAAAAACCAACAAAGCAATGGCAACATGCCACTCCAATACAAAAACTCCTTTGGGAAACTAAAGTTGTATTTGTATTAACAAAAAAATTGTAAATATCTATATAAAATATTAAAACTTAAAAGTGCATATTCCACACCCAGCACTTACACAACGCGGACTCCTACAATATATTATCGTTACTACTCGGTTTACTAATAGTGCAAATTCACCCAATAACGCATACTTGATCTTCTTTTAACGCAGTTTTTAGTCATTTGCAGCCAAAAGTGCACAGTTTACACAAAAGAGAACAGTTTTCTTATAACACGTTTTCTAAACTGCAATGTTTTTATGGAACGTCTTAGCCGCGTTATGCCACGACAGGGTGTTTAATATACAAGTGCATATGTACAGTGCAGCATAACTGTAAACACGGAACTTAAAAAACAAACAACAACAACAAAAAATCATAAAAAAAATAAAATGACAAGTTGAAATCAACAACAATTTGTATTTTGGAATTCACGTCACGTTACAAAAAGGAAACAAAACTATCAACATTTCGTAGAAAACAACCAGGGGTTCCTTTTCTGTCATATTTCATGACTTATGAGGTGCATTGGTGTAATATAATATACCTTTTGTTTTGTCTCGCAATAATAAAAGGTAAAAAAACCAGGGAAACTGTTTTAAATAACTTAAATTTGCAGACTTTTCTGTAGTTTTTTTGTCCATATTAAAAATTAGGATACAATCATATGGAGTAGAAAATTTTATATTTTCAAAAAAAAAAAAAACTTTTTAAATAATATGTCACGTAGTTGTATCATCATATCATAATGCAGTTCAAGTGTTCTTTTTTAATAAAATTTAAAGATTGATGTAGTTTTTCTTATCCTTAAGTAAACGGTAAGTTGTATAAAGTTTTACCCCTAAATTCATAAACGCTTGGTAAAATTATAGGAGGTCTATTGAACAAATTTTGTATGAAAATGACGTTTTGTAAACCTGCTATAACTTTACAAAGCATTTATGAATTGAGGGGTCAATTTTTAAAGTATTTCCTTGGGTACAAATCGCTTAATGGGCTTTTTAAGCCTTCAAGTTAATGATTTTATAGGTGATAATTGATCTCATAAAAACGACTATGAATAGAGGCCCAAAATATTTGTTGCTTTAAAAAGTTGCAAAAAAAAAATATATATATTTTTGAGCGAAAGTGATATATTGCAACTGCTCACATATATAAATATATTTGAAACATAAAATATGGGACAATCTCGCAAAAACTCTTAAGGTCATATGCATAATCAGTTTAAAAATTTATAAGTGACTTATAAAACAAAATTTTCATACAAAATTTAACTTTTATTAACGTGTTATAAGATTTTCAAATTATTATGCATAGGCACTTTATTGCTTAGATTTTTTATTTTGGTCTTATTATTTCTATATTTAAATGCTTCAGTTGCCAAATCGATTAAATCCCCCATTAAACTTGTTTAATTGATATATAAATATTTTCGTTCTAACAAAAATTTTAAATTATATTTATTTAATTGAAAATACCTTTCTTTTAAGTACATGCGTACTTCTAGTGAAGTATTATTTTTTTTAGTTGTCATTTTTATATTTTTCCAGGGGTGTCAAATTTGTTTAAATAAAAGCCTTGAAATTGCTACAACTTTTGATTTCGTCGTGCAATTTTTTAATAAAATTTTTTGTTAAAGAAAACTAACGTAATTTACTGTATTTCAACAGTTTCCCAATGTCCCCCAATTTTTTTTAAACAAAACACTTTAAATGGTCATAACTTTTAAATTCGTCTACAGATTTTTTTAAAAATATTTTATTTTTTTAATCATAAATATAGTGTATTCAACCCCTATACTCACTATTTGTCGAGCATATTTTTTATCAATACCTAGTTCTGTACTACATGTTCCACCATTATTGGTAGAGTTTTTGGCGGAATTCAGCTGTTTACATTTTTATGTCTACCAGATATGTGGTTATGTAACTATATACTTGGTAATGGGAACTAGTTACTTTTGTTATTACATTTCTTATTACCTTTATATGGCGATGTCGCGAAAAATAATGAGTTATGGTTCCGCACCAGCATACGAAAAATCCAAAAATATATCGTTACCTATGTGCTTACCAGTACTGAAAAAAATAATTAGTAAAATAGATTTTCAAAAAAATAAATTATATAAAAAAAAATATTTTTTAGTTAAGTGTTGTTTTCTCAAACAAGTCGTACAGACCAAATACAATTAATATTGTAATTAATATGTATTTTTATTAATTCTAATTTAGTAGGTTTGAGGTTAAGAAGAAGAATAAACATTATCTTCAAAAGTTATAAACACATTAAATTTGCAAATCAGACTAGATCCAAGTTCTGCCTTTCATTATGGACAGGCTTCATCAGTGAATTTCCATTAAATTGTATTATTGTTTATATTGTATTTTTTTGTTTTTAATAAAATTTGCTGGTGCGGGAATCGAACTACAGGTCTACAGATTGCCAGTCAATAGCTCTACCATCTGAGTTATATCGACATGTAATATTTAATAGATAAAAACATAATTGACCTGCTGCACACAAGTAAGCTTACTCGCCAGCATACGAAAAATTAAAAAATATGTGGTTACATATGTATATCCTTACCAGTGTTTAAATAATATTGAGTCTAAAAATAGATTTCAAAAAATTTTCAAAAAAATCTAGAAAATTATTTTCTATTTGAAATAATGATAAAAATAAGTCATTATCAGTAACTCATTATTATATGTTTTAAAATAATGCAGGAGGTAAGTGAGTGTCATTACTGGTAGTCCAAAAAATAACGATATGTCATTACCGTTTCTACACTGGGTATTTAAATATAAATCTTTAAAATGTTTTTTCCATTTATAAAATCATTTCTTCTTTTATTAAATATAAAGATTTTCTTAGATTTACAACTGTTTTGTAGGAAACAAATGTAAACTAACAAATTTCCTTTATTTTTCTGTACACTAAAAGAAAAACGTGTGTCAAAATTAGTATTAAAGTACCTAAAGAGCCCTGCAGAAAAACTACTAAAATCAAAAGAATATGTTTGCTAAAAATTTGTAATAGGCAGGCAGCAAGAAAAAGGCTATTAAATTTTAAAAATTCTACCTATATCTTGTAAAAGCCAAATTAACTTCTGAAATTAGCTAAAATTACCCTTCAAAACATCGCAGAAATGTAGTATTTTCTAAGTTTTTTAGTCCTTCTGATATAAGCAGTCTTATATATTTTAGCAAATATTATCTATATATTATATCTGAGTTTAAATGATATATCTAAATCGAAGCGATTTTACGGAAATTCTTGCAGTCAACCTTTATAACATTGGCACAGTTCCTCCTGTGTTTTTTATACAGTATTTTAAAGGTCAAAGCTTTCCAAAATTACAAGTTCTATTGGTCTTCCGTTCAATTTTCATTCTTTGATATAAAATTTTTGAAAGAGTCGCACCAATTCAGAAAGTAGAACACCACGCCTAACTGTTAAATAAACTTTTGGGCACCTTCTCGGCTATAAATCCAAACAAAAAAATAAACAAATCCCAAAAAAACGGAAAATTGCAAAAATTCACGATCGCCATTTTGAATTTATCTCAATAATTATCTAGTCTATGTTTACGTGACGAGCTACTTCATAAATAAAAATTACTAGCACAACAGACATCATACCGCCCAGAACTCGATCCATTTCTATATCGGAGAAATTAGGATTCGATTCTTTAAAAACGCATATAGCGTAACTAGACCCACTTTTTATTTGACTATATTTATTACATCGAAAATTGAATTCCCTTTTAGCAATTTGAAATAATACCCAAATCGAACTTTGATGTAGCGTATAATATATTCGGCATACCCATTTGTGATTTTTTACTTCCCAGCAAAAACTTGGTAATGACTGGTCATTACTACATGCGTTACTTAGATCTCATATCTCATTACCCTTCGAATTACTTTTAAACTGAATGTAATGAGTTACCGATAATTATACCCCACACATTACTATTTCACAATAGCTGAAACAAATAATATATGTTCTAAATCATTACAAACCATAACTATGGCGCAGCCTAGTGTTTAGCGTTTTTGCCTGACAGACATGATGATCGCTGATCAACTCGTGTTAGCTTCCATTGTTTTTTTTTTTTTTTTTTGTAATTTATATTATTTATAGAAATGTTAATGTTCATTAAGCAGTATTTAATAACAACAAGTTTTGTGAAAAATAGACATGTATAACAGCTGCCACAATAAATGTGTACACACTTAAAGCATTAAAAATCATGGTGATGTCGTAGTCTAATGGTTAGAGTGTTTGCCTGACAGTCGTGGGGTACGCTGATCAATTCGTGTCAGCTCCTATTGGTTTTTAAATTTTTATAATTTTTTAAATTTATATTCAATATCTATTTATAGAACAGTTGATAAACTACTTACAGGTAACATCAGTGTAATGACTTTCCTCCAATGACATCACCATGTTAAAATAAGTAGTTTAGTAATTAAAAGGTAACTAGTGAACATTTAAGATTTCAATACCTAAAACTCATTACATGGTAATGAAAGGTTTTGCTGGGTTGTTTTATTTTACTAGTAGATTCTTCGAGTTTCAACAATTTTCCCTACAGGAAAACTAACAAGTTTTTAGTTGCCTTTTCTGCTTTTTGCACAGATTTATTTCTATCAGTGTAATTCTAAAAATAACCACTACTTCTTTTACTTTTTATTTCTTGTTGTGCAAATCCTATTTCCATTTTTTTGTTTGTGTTTGTGTTTTGTTTGTTTTTTTGTTTATATCCTATCAACTTTAGTAGCAAAGTAACATCCTGGACCTAAACAAATAAGTTATCAATCCCACAAAACATGCAATGCAAATTCGTCTTACTTGTTTAGTAAAATAAACTTTTGTGTTTTTGTTTTTCGAAACAAGGCATGCAATGCAACACAATCACACTTATTGCCAAAGAGTTTTGTTGGGTTTACAAGTATAAAAATAAACAGGATTTGCAGTGTACTTGGAAAAGTAGTTTTTATTGAGGAGTAACAGTGGGACAAAATACAAAGCCACCATAAACACGTAAATGAATTTGTATAAACAAAGAAATTTGATTCCTTGGGACAGCCGAATTTGTTGCCAATCGAATAAGTGTTGAAATACAATCTGGCGGTTGCGGATTCCGCTGCGGTGAGAAAAAACATACAAAATGAACAGTAATAAAGGCAAACATTTGAAGTCATTTTTTAACAGAAATAAAAATGGACAAAATTATATAGTTCTTTAACCCTTAAATGAATGATCTCTTCATTTTTAACCATTTTTTATATGTGATTTCAAGAAAAACACCAAAAAAATTTATTTTAAAAAAAGTTTTTTTTTATTGAAAAATATTGTTTTTTGCCAAATAGCTACATTGTGATGGGTTTTTTATTAAAAAACTGGTATGTTGCCAAATGGCCATATTATGCATTTAAGGATTAAATCGAAATCTTAGACTCATAGAAACAAATCTGTAGAAATAGCAGAAAAAACAAATAAAAAAATTATTTTGCAAAAAAAAACTGCTGAAATTAGCAAACTTTTTTTTTCTAAACACTAGTAAAATGAGAATAGCAAAATTAAATAAATAAATTTACAGAATTTTAGTTATATTTAAATTAACTTTTAGTTAATTGAAAATAACAAATTGTACTGTAGATCTGCAGAAAATTTGGTAAATATTAGTAGACTAAAAATAGCAAAAACAAACTGTTATATCTACAAATTTTTTGTTATTTTTGAATTAAATTTAGTTGAATGCAAATACAAAGCTGTCTATCCCCTTAAATTAACAGAAATATTTGTTAAAAAAATTGCAAACTGCTGTTTTCAAAAGGCTCGATTTTTATTTGCATTTAAAAAAAAACTTCGGAAATTTTAAACTTTTTCGTGATTTTTTGGGTTACTAATTATTTAGCAAAAACTTTTGCTGATTTTAGCATATTAATATATTATTTTCTAAATTCTTTATATTTAACATTTTTATTTTTGCTGTTCCTATCTCACTAATATATAACCACAATAATCCGCTAACTTAGCAGTTTTCTCTGTAGCATAATTTTCTGAAAGATAAAAAAGACAAGAAAAAATATAACTACACATTGATTAAGAAAAAATATAACTACACATTGATTAGCCCTTAAACTTACTTAAAATAATATCGGTAACTTATAAAAATTTAATCAATGATTTGTTAATTTTAGATATTTTCATTTGACAATACGAATAAGAAATAAAAGAAAATAAAAAAAAGTTTGGAAACTCGCGAAATAAGAGTTTTTTATTGAATTTTTCGCATGATATGGGGTCATAAAATTATAAAATAGATGACCAAATTGTTGTCTTAAAAATCATCAATCGTTAAATGCCTCAAATAGGAAGTGTCTTCTTGCATGCTACACATGCATATCTTATTTTTTTTCATTGGGTAAGTGTGTATAATTATAAATTTGTTTTTAGTCCAGGAAGGTGTTATTAAGAAATATTTATGAAGGACAAGATGAGTTTTGATGTTTTGGATACATTCAATACAAATTTTAAAGTCAGAATTTAATAGACAACTAGGTTCAAAGGAAAAGTAAAATAACTATGCCTCTATATTATTTGTTATTCGTTTAGGTAAATATATCTGGATCAAATTTAATATACACATACACTGACATCTCCCAAAGCAGTAAATTTTTACAAACCGCGAAACTTAAACGCTTGATTTTCTCGATTCTATTTTTAAGATATCTTCCAACAATTTTGTGTACAAAACAAGAACCTTCTGAAGAGTTATGTCTGTGAAATTTTGTGTTAATTGAACAAATTAGAATTTTCGAATTTTGTGGAAAATAAAAAATATGAATCCAAAAATATTCCTCGGAGGAAAAAATATATGGCGTACTTAAAAATTTTTTGTCAAAATCGGAGACACAAATTTTCTTTTTTTTTGTATATGAGACAAAGCGTCGTGGGACGGCCCCCGCAACGGCATTCATAACAAATGCATAAAAATAACTAACAATGTGATAAAATTAACAAAAAAATTTTACTACAAAAATTTTGAAACAACTTGACAAAATGTGTAAAAACTACTGTTTTTTACAGTTAATTCCTGCTCTTCTTATTACAAACGTACATACATTGTGTAGATTGTGATTGAAAAAACTTCAATTAGAACCACTCATCGCTATGCCGACCGTGGTGTATCTCGTTAAGAGGTGATACTATGAGTCATAGCCTGTGCAGAGGGCTGCCGGTTCGATTTTCGATCATGGCAATGCACAAACAAGTTTTTCATATAAAGACAAATTAACAGTTAAAAATACTTTGATCAATTGACACATAAAGTAGCCACCGACGAGCCTTTGGGTGAGACGAAATTGCGGCAGTCTGGTGATTCCCTTGTGTCTGTTAAATTAAAAAAAATCGATTCCTACAGCCGACAGGTTGTTGAAAAATTATCATATAGAGACAATCTGACAATAAAAATATAAACAAATAATACAAGTTAATGGAAAATCACACACAAAAAATTATAAAGGTAAAATTAACTAAAATACAACCCAAAATGAATAAAATTTCAGTTAAAAACCGGTCTACTCACATTTTCATTTAATTTAACAATTTCTTTATTTGTTTTTGACTATCAATAATTCACTATAAGAAACCGTAAAATCAATTTAAAGTTTATTTATTTTTACTATAAAAATAACAAACAAAACGGTGCGAAGAACTAAATTTATATTTGATTTTACTAAAAAATTTAAAATAAAAACAATTCAAATAATTGTATTGGTGTTTTTTAATTTTAAACAACTTTACTACAAAATACCTTTTTTTGCTTCATTTTTATACCCTACACCACTATGTGGTCAGGGTATTATAAGTTTGTGCTGATGTTTGTAACACCAAAAAATATTGGTCGTAGACCCACCTTATAGTATACCGATCGGTTCAGAATTTTTTTTTATTTCGATTTAACGATGTCCGTCTGTCCGTCCGTCCGTCCGTCCGTCCGTCTGTCTGTCTGTCCATGCAATCTTGTACGCACTCTACAGGTCGCACCTATTAAGATATTTCGATGAAATTTGGTACATAGACCTATGTTGGCCCAAGGACGAACAAGTTTGATTTTTTTGAACATCGGTCCATGTTTAGACCTAGTGCCCATATAAGGGTCCTACCAAAATTATATTGTTTATACGCTGCAGGTCGTAAATATTAATATATTTTGATGAAATTTGGTACACAGACCTATATTGGCCCAATAACGCAGCCTATTGATTTTGGTGAACATCGGTCCATGTTTAGACCTAGTGCCCATATAAGGGTCCTACCAAAATTATACTGTTTATACGCTGCAGGTCGTAAATATTAAGATATTTTGATGAAATTTGGTACACAGACCTATATTGGCCCAATAACGCAGCCTATTGATTTTGGTGAACATCGGTCCATGTTTAGACCTAGTGCCCATATAAGGGTCCTACCAAAATTATACTGTTTATACGCTGCAGGTCGTAAATATTAAGATATTTTGATAAAATTTGGTATACAGACCTACATTGGCCCAGTAACGCAGCCTATTGATTTTGGTGAACATCGGTCCATGTTTAGACCTAGTGCCCATATAAGGGTCCTACTAAAATTATATGGTTTATACGCTGCAGGTCGCAAATATTAAGATATTTTGATAAAATTTGGTACACAGACCTACGTTGGCCCAAGGACAAAGCCTATTGATTTTGGTGAACATCGGTCCATGTTTAGACCTAGTGCCCATATAAGGGTCCTACCAAAATTATATTGTTTATACGCTGCAGGTCGCAAATATTAAGATATTTTGATGAAATTTGGTACACCGACTTATGGCAGCCGAAGGACGAAGCCTATTGATTTTGGTGAACATCGGTCTATGTTTAGACCTAGTGCCCATATAAGGGTCCCCCCAAAATTATATTGTTTATACGATGCACGTCGTAAATATTAAGATATTTTGACGAAATTTGGTACACAGACCTATTTTGGCCCACGGACGAAGCCTATTGATTTTGATGAACATCGGTCCATGTTTAGACCTAGTGCCCATATAAGGGTCCTACCAAAATTATACTGTTTATACGCTGCAGGTCGCAAATATTAAGATATTTTGATGAAATTTGGTACACAGACCTATATTGGCCCAATAACGCAGCCTATTGATTTTGGTGACATTAGTTGGCTTTTACCCAGACTGGTGTAGGGTATTCTATAGTCGGCATGCCCGACTTTAACCTTTTTACTCGTTTTATTTTTACTTTAAAACAATAAAAATTGACTACAAAATTTGACTGTTTAGAAATATCCGTATTTTCATTTAGTTAAATTTTTAAATAACTTGTGAAAAAAGTTAAAAATTATTTTTCTTCTACGAACAACTGTTATTACTTTTAAAATAACTTAACGGAAAAACTTCAGAAACAACTAAAAAAAAGTGACTGTGTTTATTTTCTGAGTGCACTGATGAAGCCTATCCCAAGGGAAAAAAAGGCAGAAACCAGATCTGGTCTGATTTTCAAATTAATGTGTTTATAATTTTTAGAGAAAAAGGTTTATTTTTCTTCTTAACCTCAAACCTACTAAAAAAATGTTTTCTTCTTCTTCCTCTAAAATCAGCTTTGGAAAAAAGAATTTTTAAAATTCAAGAAAAATCAAAGAAAAAAAAATTTTTTTTTTTATTATCATGATATTGAAAATAACTTCTTAAACAACATTTATGTAATTACAGTATTTTTCGTTAGTTGCTGTCTTAATAACTAATAATAGTTGTTTAGAATTTTTTCACAGAAAACAACTTAATTATAGTTAAAAACAACCACTAATTGTTTACGAATCATAGCTAAGCGGATTTTATAACACATAATTTTCAAACTTTGACTGCCCTTTATTCCTACTGTTGTTCAGTTTGTTTAGCATATTACAAAAATCAGTAATGCAAACTGAAATCGAAGTTAAAATTCAATACTAACAATAACACTTCACAACCCTCACAGTGTTTATAGATAAAGTGCAAGGATAAAACAAGGATAACATTCATACTTTTATACAAACAACGAAACAAGCAAAACAAATTCAAACTGATGTAACCAACACAAAATGCATTAATAAACACAAAACTTGTAGACACACACCAATGCACTCATATATACACTCAGAAATGAAGTTAGTAAAACGGACCCTAAAACGAATTCCAGTCAAATTCAACTACGTTTTTTTTTTTTTGTGAAATATGTGTTTTATTATAACAAAGGGTGCTTAACAAAGGATGGGTATTACAGTGGACACTGAAATAAAATCTTATCCTTAAGTAAAAAAAAAAGCACAGCTTTTAAGCTACAAAAGTGCAATGAGTATTAATTATGATTAATATTACCCAGCAAAAAAAATCCTTACCACCTCTTAATAGATATCTTATTAAGTGATGCACAAGCACCCAACTTTCCAAAGAATGAATTACACTATGCGACAGTCAAAATCGGGATGGGATGAAACCAACGGGAAATGTTATATCGGTGAAAAACAAGTTATACGTGTCCCGGCGTTTCGCTGGGTCACCCCTAGGAATCGAGATATATCTTTTTTTTGACATAACTCGAGAAACACTAGTCCGATTTTGCTCAAACAATTTTAAACAAATTAAAAATTACAATTCCTTTAATCGGTTCATATATATACTCAACAGTTTTGCCGGTAAACATAAATGTTTTTTACCGCTACCATAAAAATCAATAACCTTTTGTTTATTACTTTTTTTCAATATTTTAGGCAAAAAATATTTTTTTCTTCATACATTTATTTTTACCGGCAAAACTGTTGAGTATATAGAAAAACGTTATGTGAACAGATTAAAGGAATTGTAATTTTTAATTTTTTTAAAATTGTTTGAGCAAAATCGGACTAGTGGTTCTCGAGTTATGTCAAAAAAAAAGACCACCAAAGGTCAAATCGATATATCTCGATTCCTAGGGGTGACCCAGCGAAACGCCGGGACACGTATAACTTCTTTTTTACCGATATAACTTTCCCCGGTAATTTGAACCCTTCCCGATCACTGACCCCTACCATTTGTCTCAGAGTGTTATTATAGTAAAATATAAATATATTATTTTCATGCACATTACACTTTACAAACAACTTCTAAGAAGCTGAATTACAGCTATAAACAACTTACTTTGCGCGTCATGCCTTGTATAAAATTCATTTGTGATTTTGATAAGAAAAAGCTGTTAAAAATTTTAGAATTGGTGCGTTTTTAACACAATTATTGATTTAGGAGAATTGTTTGAAAATTTAACTGAAAGTTGCCAACGATTTAAGCAGACAATGATTCATTGTGGCCGCTAATTTAGTACATACTTTTTTTTTTGTTAACTTACACTTTTTTCAACTATTTTTACTGACTTGTTTTTATGAGGCTACTAAGTTAGAGAATACTGATATCCTTTGGTAAAAAACATTACAGCAACTATAACCAGTACGCGTTTTGCCAGATGTCTTTATCACTTCATAATTGGTTTTGCAACAATTGCATGCATAGAAAAAAAAATACTTTTTCTCCAATTCAAAATACATAAATGCATGTTAGACCGCACCACCTTACAGGCAAAAAAAAGTGCGCAGTACACCTTCGAATATAAAATATTATTGCGAGGCAATTTCAAAAAAAAAATTTTTTTGCCGAAAGTAGGGGTCGCATTTTTTAATTTTTCGTTACAGCTTCGACATTTACAGTTGGATTTTAAAGTGTGATATATCGATTTTGTTTTGCCTCGAGTAAGACCAGTGTTTTGATATAAAGGAAAACTCCAAAAAAAAAATTAAAAAGGTGACCCCTCCGTTCGGCAATAAAAAATATAAAAAAATTTTCTACTGGAATTATCGAAAAACTTCCTTAGCAAAAGTTCTATGATTTTTAAGAGCTTTAATTTTCTGACATTAGGATGTTAGGAACTGAGATCTGGTGGGTAAATACTAGAACGGGATACTTGAGGTCAATGGCCCTTAGAGCAAAACAGTGGTCCCCTCGATACAAAATCTTCGATGTATCATACTTTAAGTTCCTACTGTAAATGCCAAAGATATAATGAAAAATTTAAAACTGCAACCCCTACGTTCGGGAAAAAAAATTCGATATTTCCTTGTAAAAATAATTTAAATTCGACAGTGTACGGCGAACTTTTTTCTGTGGTACGGTCTAAAGCATGTACTAGGACAGAGGTGGCATAACTATGGCACAGGTGCTAGTTTTGCTAAATATTAAAAAAAAAATACTTTTATTAGGTGGCCAGCGAAATATTCAGAGAAAAAAATTCTTCGAACTATTTTTCTTTACAGAATTATGAAAAAATTAAAAAAAATATTTTCTTAAGAGTCAAGGGACCACGAATTTCATATTGAAAATATTTCGAAATACAACTTGTATCATTTTCAGTAAAATTTTTTCATCAAAATTACTATACACGTATACTGAATCTACTAAGAAATCTGGTTTTTGTTTTTCTACAAGAATATAGAAAAAACGTCCGCGGAGTGAAAACTTTAAAGTGTGTTCAGTTTTTGTTGTGCTCAATTTTATCATTTCGTTGTTTGATTATTGGAGTGCCGCACCGACCAAAAAATTTTTTTTAGAGAAAAACGATAAAGAAAGTTTATACAAATGGGCGCCCTATGCTCCAGTGGTAGTTAGAGGAATATATACCAATGTACAAATTTTTTTAAAAATCTACATGACACATTTTCTTTTTATTGTCAATATCAATTGCGACATACATTATAAAAAAAATTTTAATTTTTATACCTTTTTATAAAAGATATCTAAAATTATTAACAATTTTCTAAAAAAAAAAAAATATTTTATGCCCCAAATCACATTTTTAGCACTATTTCCTAAAAAAAAAATTATTTTAAGTAGGTCAAAATAATATTTTTGTATAAACTACTACAAACCAAGGTTGAAATAGCACCATTCATGAATTTATTTTATGCATGTTTAGAGCTGGTGATAACAGTTTTATGGAAATACCTGGTTGTTAAATAGCAATATCATCTTTTATGTTTTTTTTGTAGTTAGAAATAGCTGATTATGGCCAAATGTGTGGTACAACCCAGCAAAATCTTTCATTACCAAATAAGTGGTTATATAATAGAAATTCATAGCTCCGCACAACTTATGTTTGGGAGTCTAAACTCATTATTTTTGTTTGGCGTGATCGTCTTTATAAGTAGTCACGCTTACCCGCTCGCTTACGAAAAAATGAGAAATAAGTAGTAATGAGATTCTGAATAATAAGTGGTTACACACATGCTTACAAAAAGTTGAATTATAAGTGGTTATCCGATTGCTTACTTGATTCTTAAAAATAAGGAGTTAAGCAAATACTATTAGTTTAAGGAAATACATTCAGAAAAATTCAAGTTTTCTCTAGTATGTAATTTTAGGACTCGTCATAAAAATTTAAACATAAAACATATTTACATATAAAAAATAAAAATGTATAAAATTTAACTGTGTAAAAACTACTTATTTAAACTATTACGAGTAAGTCATTATTTTATATTTAGAAACAATGAATACAATAGGCCGTTATTAGGAAGTCATTATTATATATTATAAAATAATGCAAAAGATAATGATGTATCATTTTTGGTAATGCAGATAGTAATGAGGTGTCATTACCAATATTTTGCTGGGAACTTATAGATAAATGTATGGTACAACCTATAATTTCTTCCAATTTGCTTCATATACCAAAAAGTTGAGTGTGCAGCAAACCAATATTTAGTGATTGTGATAATTAGGGATGTGAAGCATAGTTGGGGATCGGGATATCTATTAACTAATGCGAGATATTGAAGAACGGATAACATAAATAATTAATTCCTAACTCAAGTTAGCCAAAAATGGTGTATGGGCCACACCAATTATCCAACGACGATTTGTTAAAGAAAAAACATATTATCACTTTCTTGCTGGAAGAAATTTTTCATTGAATATCAGTTTTGTCAATTGTATTTCAGAACTTTTAATTGTTTTTCAGATTTATCAATTTTCTTTCAGAAATAAACATTTTTATTACAGAAATTACCAATTGCATTTTAGAAAGTATCAATCGTATTTCAAAAATTATCAAATGTATTTCAGAAATTATTCTATATTAACTGTTAAATACAATCAATATATTCTGAAATACATTTGAATTTTTCTGAAATACAATTGATAATATCTTAAATACGATTGATAATTTCTGAAATACCTTTGAAAGTTTTTCAAATACACAGATAAAATTCTATAGGTAGATAGTTATTAAAATCTATAGTTGAATTTAAAACAAATTTACATAACTATCATAATCAAAGAGAACTATTGTTTTTATTGATATAAATTATATTTTGGTTGCCCTGTTAATAAACATTGCAATCAATTTTAAGTTGTCAGAAAAGTTTGTATTTACGAGTATATTGAAAAACAGAAAATATATAAATTTGGTAAGATCTAATTTTTAAATGTTTTTATCCACTTAAAATTAATATTTTTCTATGTCCTTATGTTCTACAGATACCTACAATAGAATTTTGGAAGATAAAGAACAAAATGAACAAGATTAGGAAAAACAAAAATGAGGCCTTCAGATGCATTTCTTCTGCCTGAAAATATGCGTTTTAAAGATGGTTTTAAAACAAAAGGTGATTAGCTGTAACAAATTATGAAAAACTACGTTTAAAATTCTAATTATATAATTGTAAATTGTATTAGTGTTATTGTTTTTTGTATTTAGTTGTTGTGTCCTTTAAAATTTTTTCAATAAACATTTTTTTAACATGTAAATATTTGTTGACACCACTAAAAATTAAAAGGAAATCACGATACCTGTAGTGTCGAATAATTATTTTTTGTTATGCTGCAGTTGATTTCTACTAATTTGTTGATATTTTAAAAACTTAGTTACCATCAACTAAATCAAATCAACTACATAATAGTTAGGGGTATTTCACCTATTATATAGTTGAAATATTCGTTATAATCAACTAATGAATTTTATGGGTGTATAATTGATAATTATACCCTACAAAAATACGTAGAGAGGGTATAAGAAGTTTGTACTGATGATTATAAAACCAAAAAATATTGGACCTAGACCCACCTTATAGTATACCGATCGGCTCAGAATTACTTTTTATTTCGATTTAACGACGTCCGTCCGTCCGTCTGTCTGTCTGTCTGTCCGTGAATTCTTGTGCGCACTCTACAGGTCGCAAATATTAAGATATTTTGATCAAATTTTGTTTAAAATCGGTAAATTTTTAGACCTATGCCCATATAAGGGTCGCCCAAAAATAGGTTTGGTTAGACGCTACAGGTCGCAAATACGAAGATATTTCAATGAAATTTGGTTCGCTGACTCACATGGTCCCAAGGACAAATCTTATAGATTCTAGATAGGATCGGTCCATATTTGGACCTATCGCCCATATGGGCTATATTTCCGATTTTCTCTTAATTTATCATTTTATAGAAAATTTTGACACAAGTCCGTTTTAACCCATTCGAATTTCGGATACAAACATTAGTTAATCAGACTGGTGTCGGGTATTGTATAGTCGCCATGCCCGACTTTAACTTTCTACTCTTTTTTTTTAAATACAATTGATTATTCTGATTGATTGTTTTTAAAATGCAATTGATAAATCTGAAAAACAATTGATAGTTTTTGAAATACAATTGATAAAACTGAAATTCAATTGATAATTGAAATACAATTGATAAATCTGAAATACAATTGATAACTTCTGAAAAACAAAAAGAAAATGGTGTAGTAAAATTCTCCCTAAATTTTTTACTATTTTTTCCTCAAACGGATTTTTGAGTAAAACTGGTAAAAATGATAAAGATAATAGAAAGTAGCATGTAAACGAAAACACATAATGTGTCCAGTGTTGCCAGGTTTACTAAGCCCAAAATCGTCTAAAATTTTGAAAAATATCGTCAAAATCGTCACAGCGTTTTGAAAGATCGTCAAAAAAACCGTTTAGAATCGTCAAAATCAAAATAAAATCTGGAAACTTAATAAATAATGTAAAAATTATCCTTTTTTAATACTTTCGTGCTTGTTCGATTAAACATTTTTAATACAACATTTATAAAAATCTAAATTTGCCATATTCTGAAATAGTTGCTCTAAATAAAAGAAATATCAGGCTTCAAAATATTTAACCAATATGTATTTTACAGGCAAATAAATAAAAACTTGAATGGATTTTTGTATATTTTGTAAATAAATAAATATAATTTTAATTAGACTGTCAACATCAATGTTCTAAAATATTTTTCTCTAATTTTCTAAAATATTTTCTAATCTCTAATTCTAAAATATTTTTCAAAAATCATACAGAAGTATAATTTTATAATTTTACAGAAGTTTTTGTTAAGTTTTTTCCGTATCTGCGTAATTTTAAACACTAAAAATTGGAATTAGAGATTGAAATAATTCGCAATTTTTTTTGCTGTATTTCGTCATTTTGAAGGAAAAAATCATCAAATTGTCATTTGGCTATTTTTGATTGTAATGTGTCTCTACACAAAATTTTAGCAAACAAATAGAAAATGTAAGAAAGAAAAAACAAACCCAAATGACCACTGTTTAATTAGACAACTTTCCATGCCGGTATTACAGTGAAAACTTTAGTAAAATCTAACAGTTAAGTGAAATTCTTTACCCAGATTTTAATATGCTTAGACCATCCAACTCAAACAGTGTTTTAAAATTTCACCTAAGTGCATTAACAATAGACTTAAGTTTCAAAAAAAAAACACTTACGTCTTCATTGTAGCCCTTTGTGGGCCAGTTTTATAGTTTTAAAATTGTATTAATTCAGAAACTTCTATTGTAAACAAAATTTCTAACTTAAGAAATATTTAAGACAAAAATCGTTCTTAGTTTTGAATATAAAACTGGTTCTGTTTCAGGAATTATAATAAAGTTTTTTTTAATCATAAGGAAACATCTCGATGATTGTATAAACAACAAGTGTTGTATTAAACTATATTGAATAAATTTTTGGCAGAGTAATTGTAATGATAGCATCAGGTCTGGTAAAATTGGTTACTGATTGTAAGATATATTTATTCAGTTCATACTTTTAGTCATTAATTAAGATTTTTATATGTCGCGTGCTGATTTTCTTTGCAAAGAATTGTTTAGATCATATCAGTTTCTATTTTGCAACAATTTGCTCTTCAGTGAGAAGTTTCTCACATCGAAAAATGCAAATTTACCATATATAAAACAGGATGAGTGAGATTTACTTATATGCAGATTTAAAATTATATGACCCGTCCTGTATCAAATATGGTAGACTTACGGGGGGTTTCTACAAGACGTACATCGTTCGTCGAATGATTGACTACATGTATTTTGTTTTTGCATTACATGTATTTTGTTATTATATTTTCGTTCGGTGACGAAAAACGTCATCTAGAAACACCACCTTACATTTTCCTATGTGAAAAATTTCTCACATAGTTATAGAACACCGGTACTGGTTTTTTCCTAGTTATATTACAGCATGATGGCTTCATAGTAACTGAATTTTATTGAAGATTTTGTTATAAGTGCAAGAAAACATTTTACCAAACCTCAATGTTAAGCAGTATTTTAAATTCTAAAATCACAAGTACAAAAATATCTCTTTAAAATAATATTTCAATACAAAATTCTCCATGGTATCATGCAATATAAAAACTTAAAACAAACTAACAAATAGTAGCAGATTGTTTAGGAACCATTGGCAAATTAGAACAGTATGGAAAAGCTGGTAAAACTTCCGTATTTATTGCTTGAATTGCCATTCCTACGAAATAGATGCCAAAAATCCTCTTGCATACAAAAAGTACTTAGAAAATGTAATATTTTAAAGGTCGCTTACCAATATATACGAAAACATGCTTTTGCTTTGGTAAAGGAAATTTTAACCAAACAAATAAACAAATTTTATCATGAATCTTCCAAAGCATTCATGCATTATGTTCCTGCAAAACTAAAAACAAATCAACATTAAATTGACAAGTGCGTTTTCAAGAGCAGATTACTTTATTCTTTATGTTTTTGAAAATGCTTCAATAAATATGCACTACCAAAACTAATGTATGAATTTCAGGAAAAGAAAGAAACTTCTTTCTATTTTTGCTTCAATTCATTTGAAACGAGTAAGGAGGTTAAAGTCGGGCATGCCGACTATACAATACCCTACACCAGTCTGGGTAAAAGCCAACTAATGTTTGGATCCGAAATTCGAATGGGTTAAAATGGGGCTCGTGTCAAAATTTTCTATAATGTGAGTCAGCGCACCAAATTTCATTAAAATATCTTAATATTTGCGACCTGCAGTTTGTAACCAAGCCAATTTTGGGGGGACCCTTATATGGGCACTAGGTCTAAACATGGACCGATGTTCACCAATAGGCTTCGTCCTTGGGCCAACATAGGTCTATGTACCAAATTTCATCAAAATATCTTAATATTTGCGACCTGCAGCGTATAAACAGTATAATTTTGGTAGGACCCTTATATGGGCACTAGGTCTAAACAAGGACCAATGTTCACCAAAATCAATAGGCGGCGTTATTGGGCCAATGTAGGTCTGTGTACCAAATTTCATCAAAATATCTTAATATTTACGACCTGCAGCGTATAAACAGTATAATTTTGGTAGGACCCTTATATGGGCACTAGGTCTAAACATGGACCGATGTTCACCAAAATCAATAGGCTGCGTTATATCTTAATATATCTTAATATTTACGGCCAATGTAGGTCTGAGTACCAAATTTCATCAAAATATCTTAATATTTACGACCTGCAGCGTATAAAAAGTATAATTTTGGTAGGACCTTATATGGGCACTAGGTCTAAACATGGACCGATGTTCACCAAAATCAATAGGCTGCGTTATTGGGCTAACATAGGTCTGTGTACCAAATTTCGTCAAAATATCTTAATATTTACGACCTGCAGCGTATAAACAATATAATTTTGGTAGGACCCTTATATGGGCACTAGGTCTAAACATGGACCGATGTTCACCAAAATCAAACTTGTTCGTCCTTGGGCTAACATAGGTCTGCGTACCAAATTTCATCAAAATATCTTAATATTTGCGACCTGTAGAGTGCGCACAAGATTGCATGGACAGACAGACAGACGGACGGACAGACGGACATCGTTAAATCGAAATAAATTCTGAACCGATCGGTATACTACTACAAACATCAGCACAAACTTATAATACCCTGACCACATAGTGGTGTAGGGTATAATAACAAACTATTCATCATTTCCAACAACAGCTTAAGCAAAGTTTAATAGGTTTCAGATTTGTTCAATTTTCATCAGTTTTTGTTAAAAAAAAAAAAATAGTCAAGTCATGGATACTCATAATTCATTTTCAAGTTCATTGCAAACATTCATCTTGGTCACGCATTCTAGTTTTCAGAAATCGTATATTAGGGTGGCATTCACTCTTGCCCAAAATGTTATGAAAATTGTTTGATTTTAGAATCAAAACCTCAGCTAAGTGAAAATTAGAAAAGTAACAGACTTTAACATTAGTTGGAAGTTAAACTAAAATTTTTTAAATATTTTCCATAAAAATTTGGGTGCGTATGATTAACAAGCATCAATTTATATTATTCATACGTACGTAGCAAAGTGGTGTTTGTGCATTAAAACAAAGTGAAAAGTTTCGTGTGAAATATATTTAAAATCATAAAACTTGTGATAAAAACAATAAAAAAATGTGAAAAATATATTCAATTAAGATTTGTATCGTTACGACAAACATGTCTTTTCGTATTCCAACTTATTATGCTTATTATTTATTTAAACGCTTCTTTTTTGGAGTATGTTTAGGTACGTTTCAAATAGTCTCCAAAATTGCAACCACAAAAATAAATTTCACCCTCGTGCTATATTTCACATATTATTTTTACATTTTTTCTTTTCCCATGCTCTATATATTTTCATGTCCTTACTCAAACTTTAACACTCTAGGAGTGGGTGTTTCTTTATTTGTTTAAAACTATTGGTCTGTGCCAGATTTTGTGGCAACGATCATTTATATCAAAGAAAGTAAGTAGAAAAATAATGAAATTCCCTAAACGTGACATTCGTTCAGAGTCAAATGAAATGAATGAAAAAAATTGTATTAAAAATTGTGTTTGTTGTAATGTAATTTATGTATCGTAGGTTAATTATATTGAATTTACACTTTAAGAAAGTTAAAAGATAAAATATTGGTTTCATTTAATATTATACATATTAATATTAAAAGAAACACTAGTAGCTAACAAGTAAAGTCACCTAAGGCGTACACGCTAATTTGGATGAAACCTGGATATATGACAGAGAATCAAGTCTAAATATTTTTTATATTCCATTTCCGGTATTTAGGAAACGAAAAATGTTCAAAAAATAGTTAATTTTCTATATATATTTTTTTTTTAAATAATTTTGATATTAAATTTTAAAATAACAATTTAAGTATTAAAAAAAATGAATGGAAAGAGATTTTTAGAAGCCATTTTATTGCTGTTGTCAAAAACATAATATTTATAGTACTTTCTAAGGTGATATACATTAGGGCGGGTCAAATTGTATGGATGAAAATTTTTTGATATTGCGTACTCGATTTTTCGAAAGTTTTTAGCATGGGGAAAAAAAAGTTCCACTACGACATATCAAAAAAATCATTTTCGAGGCTCCCAAATTTAAATTTTTTGCAATTTTCTAATAAATCTAGATTAGCGCCATCTTGAGGTGGCTTTTTGAAACAACTAATAAAGTTGTAAACAATATAAAATTATAACCTTTCCAGAAAGGTATTACTTATGAAAATCGGATAAAAAATTTGGCAACTAGAGGTAAAAGTATATAAGTAAAATTATTTTCTCCTTGTTGTCATCAACTTCATTATCATCATTTCTCATCATTATCATCATTTTATCATCAAGCAGAAAATAATTTTACTTTTATACTTTTACCTCTAGTTGCCACATTTTTTATCCGATTTTCATAAGTAATACCTTTCTGGAAAGGTTGTAATGTTATATTATTTACAACTTTATTAGCTGTTTCAAAAAGCCACCTCAAGATGGCGCTAATCTAGCATTTATTAGAAAATTGCAAAAATTTAAATTTGGGAGGCTCGAAAATGATTTTTTTGATATGTCGTAGAGGAACTTTTTTTCCCCATGCTAAAAGCTTTCGAAAAATCGAGTACGCAATATCGATTGCTAAATCGACCCACCCTAATATACATATATGTACCTCAAGGACTGTCAAATTCTCGTACCCCTTAAGTTTGAAGGAATACCAACTTTTCCTTTTTCGATATTTGTGGTTGCTCGTACTTTAATGATTTTTCAACAAATTGATCTCAGAATTGGGAGATCCAATAATATCCAATAATATAAAATTGAGATCCTGATAGATAACCATATATCCTATGGGATTAATTTAGATCCAATTAGATGCAAACGGATAATTTTGGCAGATCGAATTGGATAATTTGAGATCAAAATTTATCCTACGATATATTTGGAATTATTTAAATTTTGATAAAATTTAAAAAATAAAACAAAAAATTAAAAAAAAAATATTTACCACCCGATCAAAAAAACATTATATCTAGCATATGTAGTCATATCTCATTTGATATAGATCGACATTTAATCTTATCCAAGTTCATCTCAAAATTGGGGTATCCAGTAATATCCAATTAAATCTCTTAAATATATTACAGGATTAAATTAGATCCAAATAGATCTCAAAATTGGGAGAACCAATAATATCCAATAATATAAAATTGAGATCCTGATAGATCCCAAAATATCCTATGGGATTAATTTAGAACCAATTAGATGCAAACGGATAAGCTAATTTTGGCTGATCGAATTGGATAATTTGAGATCAAAATTTATCCTATGATATATTTGGAATTATTTAAATTTTAATAAGATTTAAAAAATACAGTAGACGCTCGCAAATTAGAACTTTCAGTAATTCGAACGTCCAGAAATTAGAATCAATGTTTGCAATACATTAAACGCTCTGAAATTCGAATTTAAAATTCTAATTTCTGAGGGTTTTTTGTTTTTGGTTATTTGAATACACAGGAAATCCCCAATTTATTTTTATTCTGTTTGAATAAAGTAAAACTAAAAAGGGGAATCACCAAATTATATATGTTTTTCCCAATTTGTTTTTTTTTTGTCGCATTTATGTACATTTTTGGCTAGTTTATTTGTGAAATTTGATACGCGTGTACATATTACTTGGCAGTCTCTATTAAATAGTGAAAGTGTATCATTTAAAATGTTAAATAAACGTAAAAAAAACACTTTATCATTGGAAACGAAACGAAAAAAAAAGTCCAGAAATTAGAATAATTCAGAAATTAGAATTGCCTCAAAAACAAAGCGGTTCTAATTTTCGAGCGTCTACTGTAACACAAAAAATTAAAAAAATATTAATTATTTAAAAAATATTTATTTCATAAAAAAAATGCCGTCGGCAGGATTTGAACCCAGATTGCTGGTGTTGTAGTCGATCACTTAACTCACTCAACCACACACTGCTATACAAAATAACTGACTATATGAGACAACATTGTTCGTGTTACTGAGTTATATATAATTATATAAATTTATAAATATAGATGACTTAGAAAAAATAAATTAATAACATTCTTGCAAAAAAACAAAAATTAAAAATCTTATTTTTTTTTTTTAATGTTTGCTAAAGGATCTCGGCACCGATTTATATGGCTCAAAAGTCTAATGGGAAACCAATAAAGAAAAGCCTACAGGTGTTCAATTTTGAAAAAAAAATGAAAAAGGAACCGGTCAACGGACACGTCACGTGATCTGATATTGGAGACAGGGACCGGTCCTTTAACCGGTTCTTTTATATGAAAAGGACCTGTAATTTTAAATAGGCTTATGCCAAGAGGTGTCACGTCACCCCTTGTGACGTGTCACAGAATCGACACAAAAGAACCAGTCGCAGGACTGAAGCAAAAGAACCTGTCACATAACTGACGCAAAAGGAAATGTCACACAACCAACGCAAAAGTTTAATAGACTTTTCTCAAAGATCCAGTTTCTGAAAACTTCTTAAAATAAAAAGAGTCATTAACTAATATTAAAAAAAATATAATATTAATTCAAAAATAAATAAATCAAAATAGGTAAATAGGTCAGTTTTCGCCTTTAAACTCCCATTTTTACCAATTTCCCAGGTTTTTTTTTTTTACAACAAGAAAAGATTCCTCAAGAGCTTTTTTTGGAGCTAGATTAGTTTCACTCTTTAGAGTAAAATACATTATTACACATAGAGAAAACAGATTAATCGAATTTCTAGCCAATCGAACGGTTTGGTTGAAGCCGCCAAATTTCGGATGTAACAATATATTTCAATTATTTTGGGAATAAATTTGATTGCGCCAACCAAATAATTGAGTTGCCGAAACCAAACCAATCAGCTGGCTAGGAATATGGTTATCCCAATAAATCTGTTTTATGTGTAAATATGTCCTTTACAACCTACACTAAAAAAAAAAAGTCAGCAAACAATATTGCTGTGTCAGCAAACTTTTAGTCAGGAGCGTGCTTGCAAAAAAGTTGGTAATTTCAGCAAACGGTTTGCTAAAAATCAGCGAGCTGATTTTTACCAACAAAATAGTAATCTTCAGCAAAAGTTTTGATAACACTTAGTCGATTGCAAATGAAAATAGTCCTTGCTAAAATAACTAAACTTTTTGCTGAATATTAGTAGACTGAAAAAATTCAAAAAACTTGTAGCGAAATTTTACTTTAGTTAATTTATTTGCTGAACATTTAAATGTAGAAATTGTGTAGAGTTGTTTTTCTTTTTTATCATTTCCGTTGTATGTACTACATCCAGACAAGCTGCGACATCTACTTCTTATCTATCTGGTTGTCTTCCACGCTATAAATGCGGTTATCAGCACAATTTTTGTATCAAAATAAATTAGTAAAACATTAGTTCAAAATTAGTTTAGTGCTAAAAAAATATAACAAAAACTTTTGCTGAAAACGGAATTTCAGCAAAAAAATTGCTGAAAACTAGTACACTTGATATACAAGACGTTTTACTAATTTTTCTACTAACTTATTTTTTTTTTTAGTGTATTATATGCAGTATATGTGACCTTCTCCGAGAAAAGGGACCTAGTGTGTGAAAATGAAGTTTTGAGAAGAACGCATCAAAAAAAAATAAAATAAAGATTTTTCCAAGTTGGTTTTGTACGTTTTTATGGAGAAAATAAATTTTTATCAGAAATCTAACTCATTTCATCTTATTCTACACCCTTTTAGGTACCAGAATCCACTCTTAAGTCCAAACCCGTTTTTTGACACACTAGGTCCCTTTTTTCGTTTACTCATATTCTGGTTTACTCATCCCGCTAAACATTCGGTGTACATTATATTTGGAAATAAATTCTGAAGATAATTTGATTTGAATGTCATATTTTAAATTACCAATCTTTAAGACTCCCGTAAATTTGCAATTACACGTCTGCCTGCGTATAGGTAAAATAAAAAAATAAAACTTTCCAAAAACTTAAGAAGTTCCAAGTCTAACATATACTCTAAAAATTTGTTTAATTATTTTTCTGCTTCTTCATATAGTATCTTCGGTTTTTGACCTTTTGCGTATTCATAAATCTCTTTCTTTGAGTGTTTTATTTTTACATAGACAGAGCACATTTGAAAATTTATGGTTAAAGTAATCGATCAATTTGATATATGCTTCAAATCACTTTTCAAATACAAATATAAAGCAATGCTGCCATATATAATTGTTGTTGTTGTGTTGTTTAGTTTTGAAGACAACAACTAAATAGCACCAGTAACTGTTATTCAAAACAACAAACCACAAAGTTCAATAAAAATGTCCACAAAAACTTTGCCGTATTTGGCAAAGAAAATCCAACTGCTGCAAGGATTTAAAGAATATATAAATTTTCTAAACAAGCAACTTGAGACTACAGTTAAAAATACAAAATATCAAGAATCAAGAATAATATCAAACAAACAACAAATTGATGACTTTTTCTTTGCATACAATGGAGATAAATCACAACAACATTATAAGTACAAGTTTAAGCCAAATTACAATTACATCAATGGACCACAAACCGAAAAATATTGTCACACAATATGGTAACAATAAAATGGTTTAACACTTTGAATGGCGACTTACAGTCTATAAAATGTCAAGAGTTGTTTAGCAAATTGCGAAAAATAATTTGCACTAAACTGATATCTATTAGGAATTAACCTTTTTAAGTTTCTAGAAATAATTGTTAATTCGATTTGTATAGCTCAATAAGAATTTCCTATACTAATCTAGGAGCGTTTTCAAGTAAAATATCAACGAACAAGAAAAAAAAGTTAGCACAATTTGTTTTCTCATCTTACAACAGTAAAATGGCGAATTTGGGTGTTTCACTTATATAGAAATCATATTTTTTTAAATTTGTCCTGTGTCAATTTTTATAGTTGTAGCCTGTCAACCGAACTGTAATTTATTTGTAAGCCAAAATGTACAGTAACTATTGATCAGGCAAACAAACAATATTTATTTTCAAATTATCCTTTATAATATCTACGATAAAAAACCATTTTTTGGCAAACAAAGCATTATCATTTGGGTACAAATTGATGGTGTTTGCAAAAAGAGTTGCTAAAATAAAATTTTTATGCAAAACAAATTGAAATTTAAAACATCATTTAGTAAAATTTTTCGTTACTTCAAAATTTTTTTGTATGCCAAAACGACATCACTGTCAGGCTAATATGTATAATATGTTTTTGTCTTCCTCTCTGTTGGAAAGCAAATGCTAAATGGAAAAAAATATACACTTAAACCACAAGATAAACTGCAGTCGCAAAAAACACAAAAAAAAATCTTCAAAATGCCAAGAAGACACCTTCTACACAGATTCTAGATATCCTGATTTTTTTCATATCGAAAACAATGAATGGAAATTTTTTGTTTGCAAGTGATATTCTGGAGATTGATAGTAACTGCCAAGCGTTAGACATAGCATGTGGTTGGTTAGTTTTTTTAGTTACCGGTTTCTAAGAATTTTTCAGAAACAAGAATAAAATGCCACATTTTTTCTTACAGGAGCGGAGACTATAATGGAATTTTTGTGCTCCCCATGTGTAAAAAATTAAGCAAATATTGATTGATCTAAAACTTAAAGGGCTTTTAAAAGCAAACAGACCGCTAAGTCTGTGATTTGGAACCCACCGCTGAGGCTACAAATATATATTGAAATAAGCCGTGAAGACTATAAAATTATTTTTGAGCAAGATAAGCAAACGCTAGCGCTTGAACGTCTTAAAAGCCTTTCAAATAACTACTTGCAGAGAAAAGATATAGTTGAAATATGTTCACGGCTACAAAACTATGTTCCCTACTGCCATGCGTGGTTTTTGCAAAGAAGTTATTAATCATACTATAAAAATTTTATGGTCCTCGATAATCATTTTATAATTAAAATCTATCTTTTTTTGGGTTATCATATTATTTTCTCGTATACAATCGTATATAATCTCGACAACCATATTCCTCTCTTTGAATTAATATCATATTATTATCTAAATTGGGTAAAAGGTGATCAAAAAAGAAAGTGATTTATTTTTTTAAGTCAGTAAAGTCAGCAAAAAATGTTGCTGTGTCACCAAATTTTTAGTCAGGAGCGTGCTTGCAAAAAAGTTGGTAACTTCAGGAAAATGTGTTTGCTGACAATCAGCGAGCTGATTTTTACCAAAAAGTAGAAATCTCAGCATAAGTTTTGCTAACACTTAGTGAATTGCAAATGAAAAAATCCTTACTAAAATCACTAAACTTTTTGCTGAATATTAGTAAACTGAAAAAAAAAAAATCGAAAAAGAGAAATTTTACTTTAGTTAATTTGTTTGCTGAAAATTTAAGTAAAGTTGTTTTCTTTTTTTTAATTATCATTCCCTTGTCGGTACTATTTACATCCAGACAAGCTTCGACATCTACACCTTGTCTATCTGGTTGTCGTCCACGCTATAAATGCGGTTATCAGCACAATTTTTGTAGCAAAATAAACTAGTAAACTATTAGTTTAACTATTAGTTTACATATTTCCATTATTTATTTATATATAATTGATAATTAAAATTATTTTAAATTATTTAAATATGTAAATTATAAATTGAATAAATAAATGTTCTTTTTTGAATAAAACACAGCTTTTTAACTCAGCTTAAAGAGAATGCTTGAATGCAATAATATACTATGATAATATTGAAATAATTCTATAATCATAATGTGATAATTTAAGGAGAATATTATGATAAAAAGGGTATTTCATAATATGACTGACGCAATCATATACCCAAAAATATATGATGATCTTCGAATATGGTCCAACTATCCATGTCTTTTCTTTGCGTGTATCGTCCTCCTTAAAATATTAAACAAATAACTTAAAAAATGTTATTCATTAAAAAAAGGCTTTACTAATAATTTTTCGTGTTTCGTAGTTTTTTTCAATTTTATATTATATTCACCACAAAGTATTAACCCTTAAATGCGTGGTGTACACGCAGAAAAAAGAGATTGTTGGATATATTTACAGGCAATTATATATATGTTTATAAACTACTATACTTATATTTGAGGTGTGTTTCCAATTATTTTATTTTTATCGTTATAATACGTATGTCTCCAGGCAAACACTGTAATGTTTGAATGTTAGTCATATTTTCCCACTTAAACAAAAATATATTTGCATTTTTATTTTATCATTATTATGTTTGTGGAGTGCAAATATAATAATGATAAATATATATATGTTTGCCTGTATAGAGCATATTTTTTAAATTTTGTGTGTCCATTTGTGTGCCTATGTAAACTTTGGAGTCAAACTATAGGTAACAAATATGAAAATAATTAAACGAAATATGAAAGTAATTTGAATGAAGCCTTTAAAAATTGGCGAAAATTGTTTGCATGTACTTTCCATAGAAGAGTCCTATCTGAATAGAGCTTAAGTGGCATTAAACCACACCAAACCATAGATATCTGCTTTTTGTTTGGGTATAAAAATGAATATTCTATAAATAAAAATACAAAATATATGTGGAAAAAAATAGCTATTTTTTTTATGTGATTTAAATTAATGTACATTAGAGCGACTCACCTTATATGGACAGAAAGAAAGTGCACCGTCAAAATAAACCTCGGTTTGTTTTTTGATGACTCCCAAAATAGTTCGGGTCTAGCAATGAGATCACACGAGCTGGACCATTTTTAAAACAGGTCTTTTTTTAGTTTTTGTAAGAAATTTGCATCGTAGCTGAAGACAACATACTCAATATGGGCATCGTGTGAAAGGTTTTTTTGAGGCGCGTCCAGCGGTATATATAACATGTTGAAGCATGTCCTGATATTTATTCAAGGATATTCTACAAAAAAAACAAATTTTTGACTCTTGTACGGAGATATTTATGATTGAAATGTCAAACTTACATATCATAATCTATAGACGATTATGTGAACACTTATTTCAGATTTTTTTGAAATTCGCGATTTTACGCGTTTTATCAGAAATTCAATATGGTAGAAACAATATGTTCTAAATAGGGCAATATGGATATTGACAAGTAAATCATCGCTATTTTTTTTTATTTTTCAATATTTTTTTTTTAATATTTTTTTTAATACGGCTAAATATCCTCTCTAAAACGAGCTAAGAACCATTTTTGTAGCTATTATAGTTTTCGAGATATTCAAAAAATAACATCGGAACAAAGCAAAACATTATAAAAATTATGACATTTTTTGAAATTAAATGAGGGGGATGTTTATTTGATCTCTTATTTTGGTAAATGAATGTTCTTTAGTTTGACTATAGATCATAATTTAATATCACTTTCTGTTTAAATTATTTTTCAAATTAAAGAAAGATGATACAATTTTCACAAGTAAATTACAAAGAATACAAAATTTTGAAAGAATTCGATAAGGCCAGCAAGACAGAATACGTATGTTCGGCTTTCGCTACAAAGCCATCATCAGTGTCATTCGCCTTGAATGGGTTTATAATTGATAATTGTCTACTTATGTTACAGTTGAAAGCAAATCGAATATGTTAACAACTCAACTTAGACTAATATCAACGAAATCTAACAATCCCAGTGTAGAAACGGTAATGACATATCATTTTTTTTGGACTATCAGTAATGACACCCACTTACGTTCTGTATTATTTTAAAACATATAATAATGAGTTACTGATGATGACTTATTTTTATCATTATTTCAAATAAAAAATAATTTTTTTAATTTTTTGGAAAATTTTTTGAAATCTATTTTTAGACTCAATATTTTTTAAACACTGGTAAGGATATATGTAACCACATATTTTTTGATTTTTTGTATGTTGGCGAGTAAGCTTACTTGTGTGCAGCAGGTGAATTATGTTTTTGTCTATTAAATATTACATGTCGATATAGCTCAGATGGTAGAGCTGTTGACTGGCAATCTGTAGACCCAGGTTCGATTCCCGCACCAGCAAATTTTATTTAAAAAAAAAATACAATAAAAAATATTTTTTTTTATATAATTAATTTTTTGAAAATCTATTTTTAGACTCATTATTTTTGTCAGTACTGGTAAGCACATAGGTAACGATATATTTTTTGATTTTTCGTATGCTGGTGTGTAACGACGCGACATCGCCATAGAAAGGTAATAAGAAATGTAATAACAAAAGTAACTAGTTACCATTACCAAGTATGTAGTTACATAACCACATATCTGGTAATGATTTTCTACACTGGGATGCTATTTTTATCCCTTGTTATTATTACTCTTTTTTGCTTTAAACCTTAATTCTTAAGGTATATCAGCTGATTCTATTCAACTCTGTGTATGATAACCACAGATTTTTGAATTACAACGAACCGAAATGTTATTTAAAAATTTTAAATATTGCATAACTTTTGAAAAAATTAATTTAAATTTTTTTTTCCTTTGGCAAAGCTTCGTTATATGATGAAAGAAAAGTTCTGACCAAAATTCATCCAAATCGAAAGGGGTCGATTCCAACCATTGGTCGATTTGAGATGGAATGACCCATATACATATCGCACTTGATCAACAAGAGGATATTAACTCAAAATTTTTAAAATTTCACTTTTTGCAAGAAATCAACTAACAACATCAATACATATGTACTGTAAATATTTCAACGTATTTCGATTACTCTTTCGAAAACCACATTTGAGACCATTTTCGTGATAGTGTAGTGGCTACCTTTATATCAACAAAAAGTCTCAGAAAAATGGTATTAACTCAAAAATAGATTTTATTGCAATAATTGCAAATGTTTAAAAGAAAGACAATGTAAATATATTTTCAAATAGAATTTGCTTACTATGACGTATCCGGATTTTCAAATTCTCTTGAAATGTAACCACAAACAGTTCTTCACCTCTACTGAAAATTTTAAAATTTGGAGTTAATACCCTCTTGTTGATCAAGTGCGATATGTAATATGACGTAAGAATGAATTTTGATTGTTATGTTTCCTCGTTTTTTTATTACTATTTTTTATTTTTGAAAAAAAAAAAATTTAATAAAATTTTAGTTTTTTTGGACTATAAGTGCATTTTTAAATTATCCAGTTATTTTTTTAAAAATCCAGGTGAATTTTTTCCATTGTCTAGTTATTTGATTTTTGGCATCTAGCAACTATAGCTTTAATGGTATTTTCAGTGATTTTTTTGCTGGAAAAACTCCATACCGAGAACTTGTCGGTGACTTGCTTAGTAGACTTCATCTCTCTTTTCACCAATACCCGTTATCCCTCCACTGGTCTGAGTTCTGGACAATTTGCCGGATTTGTTTCTTTAGGTGTAAAACCCACATTATGCATTTTGCACCATTCAACGGCCAATTTGTTATAATGGCACGAAGCCAGATCAGACCAAAAGAACGTGGATACTTTGTACTGTCGTATGAATGAAAGTAGTCTCTTTTCCACACATTAAAGAATGTGCAATTCTGTGTTTATCGCATCCGTTGTCACATATGAACTGCTTCTTTTTCCACTACTACAAATAGCCGGTCATACTAAAACTTTTTGTTGGGAACTTTGTTTTTTTTTGTGCCTTAAAGTCTTCATGAACATTTCCTCTAGTATCGGCGATATAAAAATCTACAATTGGTAGCTGTGAGAAGTCACCAAACACATATGTTTCATGGTCCATAACACAACATTGATAATTTTTAGTGAAATTACGATTTAGTTCTCTGGCACGTTGTTTTGCCTCTTCATCCTTCTTAGTGTTCCGATCCGGCATTTTCTGTACCTTAAACGACTTTAAACCCGGAAATGTTAGGATTTTTCTTAAAGGGAGTCAAAATTTTCTTTGCCTTATCAGAGTCAACATAACCCTTTTTTTACCACATCCTCTTATTTTTTTAATAGCTTGTAATCTTTGATGGTCCGCGAAATAGTATTCTGAGACACCTTTGCTTCATAAGCGATGGTTTTAAAAGACAGATTTGTATTTTTATTAAAAATTCTTATTATACATATTTTGACGCACTTTTTGTTGACTCTCCATTTTAAAACAAAATATATTATATAGTATCGCTAATATTTGGACACAAGCTTTCATTAGATTTTTCAATGTTAACGAGATTAAAAAAAATATTTTTGCTAACTTAGGTAATAACACTGTGAGACAAATGGTAGGGGTCAGTGATCGGGAAGGGTTCAAACTACCGGGGAAAGTTATATCAGTAAAAAAGAAGTTATACGTGTCCCGGCGTTTCGCTGGGTCACCCCTAGGAATCGAGATATATCGATTTGACCTTTGGTGGTTTTTTTTTGACATAACTCGAGAACCACTAGTCCGATTTTGCTCAAACAATTTTTAAAAAATTTAAAATTACAATTCCTTTAATCTGTTCATATAACGTTTTTCTATATACTCAACAGTTTTGCCGGTAAAAATAAATGTATGAAGAAAAAAATATTTTTTGCCTAAAATATTAAAAAAAAGTAATAAACAAAAGGTTATTGATTTTTATGGTAGCGGTAACAAACATTTATTTTTACCGGCAAAACTGTTGAGTATATAGAAAAATGTTATATGAACTGATTAAAGATTAAAATTTTTTCAAAATTGTTTGAGCAAAATCGGACTAGTGGTTCTCGAGTTATGTCAAAAAAAAGATATATCTCGATTCCTAGGGGTGACCCAGCGAAACGCCGGGACACGTATAACTTGTTTTTGACCGATATAACATTTCCCGTTGGTTTCATTCCATCCCAATTTTGACTGTCGCATAGTGTAATTTACAAGTGAAAATGTATGCATTAGTTATTTCGTGCGCAAACCTTACAAGAAGTTAGAATGGCTATAGAAAACTTTGTATGTATGAAGAATATTAAATTCCCTTCCTTCCAAATATATATTTCCTTTTCCAAATATATATTTTTTGTGAAATGTCCACATATTTATAATTATCTGTAAACCTATTCAATACATTTTTCCTGCGTGCATGATCTCGAAAGTATTAACATGAAAATTAAAATTTTAGTCCTTTAGCAATTATTAGTAGATTATAGAACTAATAATATTGGCATATTCTTTAATCGAAAGTACTTAGGTTTTAATATTGACTTCACCCTTTCGCTTCTTAATACGCCACTGAATGCATTACATATCTTAAATTACACTTGGCACAATATCAAGTGATTTTTTATGATTACATCAAAAACAAGATTTTTCCCCTCATATGATAGCAGTATCAAATACACCTGTTCTTTTAAGATGTGTTTTGCCTAACCACTGCTTTTAAGTGTTGGGATTTGAATTCCCTAAATATATTAGATATTATTTTTTTTTGTAATTCTTATAATATTTTGATTTATTTTTGTATTATTTTTTCATTCTCCCTATTGCACATTCCCAAAGGATATTAAATTACTTAACATTACACGGTAGGTATTCAAGTGTTGGGAAATCTACTGTATATTATATTAAAATATGCTTGACTTCATTTTGCCACCTTCATCATTTATGGCATAAACTCACATACAGTATGCTATCATTATCTATCATTTTATCTTCTTGTAATAAATACTTAGACACCCCCTCATCATCGTCGTCTTTTGCCGATTCTCCACCCCTATATTCACTTTCTTAAAATATTATGATTTTCTGGCTTTCTACTTGTTTTTCTTATTTCAAGAAAATGTAGATTTTTCTTAAACTGTTTTATCATTTATCATGTCATGACGACAAATTTGTCATCTTGTGGAATCTGTCAATTTTTTTTTGTTATTTTATACACTTTATTATTGTAATACCTTATTTCTGATGTAAAGTATGTTTAAAAAGCTACAATGGACTCCTGACAATGTTTGGGGTAAAATTGAGTTTGGGATTTTGATTTTTTGTGTATATTATTGAGATTTTCTTGACTGATTTTAGCATTTAAGATTTATTAATGGTTGTATGTTTGTTAAGTTAAGGTTGGCAGAAAATCATATTGAGGTTGTTTAGCTGTGTATGTTGACAGTTTAGGTTAAAATGTTGGGTCAATTGGTTTATGTTAACAAGCCATATGTATTTTAAGTAACATGATTTGGGTCTGAAATGTTAATATTAATATATGTGTGCGAGTTAACACATTGTAATTTGAATATGAAACAGAGTTTAAGAAAATAATCTGTAAAAATATTCCAAGGATAAAATTAAAATAAATAAATTGGAAAATTTTAAGCTTACCCTTTCGATTGTTGAAAGAATAATGATAGAATTAACAAGAGAGAGATTAATTGGTAGAAAAAAAATCTGAAATCTGGAAGAAAGTTAAAACTTCATCCAATTGTTGTATAAAATTTATATTAACCATTGATAGTCTTAAATTTGTATTTGATATTTGGATAACTTATTATATTTAAGGGATCCTGCGTTAACTAACCACTCCTAAAGCAATTTATTTTCTTAAGAAATCTTGTTATTATTAAGACTATTCTACCACAGAGAACATAGATTTATCTATGGCTGGATTTCATAATGATCTCAACCAACTACTTGCATGTGGTGAGGAATTGAAGAGCGTCTGGTTAGAGATTCTTCTCAGATCATAACTGGATACTCCTCAATATTGACAGGCATACTCAGGGAAAAGTATTCTTCAAAAATCCTAGAATATCTGACTTTTTAAGTCCATTAGGACCATTTTCAATAAATTTAGGAAGGGACCGGAAACTGGGGATTCGATTACCGGTCTCGAAGATTCGGTGGCCACTCTTGAAAAGGCCATATATGTGACGTTCAGTCTATAGCAAAGAAGACTCACCCTCCACGATTGAGTAAGGAGATCTCCGAAGTCGCGGAGAATTTTCAGTGCGAGCTATATCAGAAAATCGTTGCAGACATATCACGTTAAACCGAATGGTATCTCAGCTGCTAAAAGTAACTCATAAAGAGAGTTCAGCCAATCGATCGACAATACCAGGAACACAGCCAGACCGAAAAGCTACAGACGAATCCAGTAAGTGGGTGAGACGGCTATTGGTCGAAATCGTCTGGGAATTCTCCTCGACACTAATTTTCAAGAATGAATACATTGATGCTTATGAGACGAGTATGATATTATTATAAATTTAACAATTAGTGAATAGAAAACTATGCTTGTGCGTTAAATATCTATATGTTGTTGTCGTTGTATTGTTTTATTTTTGCATATTCATATGTATGGATGCAAATAAAATACCCATGCATTTCAGTTACTCCGCCTTTTTGTGCTGGGATATTAAGTATTTAATATATTTCGTATTTAGTTGACTTTTTAATCTTGATTTTTTTAATAATAAGTTGTCTTCATAAAACTTTTCCTGCTCACATATACTTCATGTAATTAAAATAGTTATTTTCTTTAGCCAAATTAGGGTGTCCTGTTAAGTTGATTTCTTATGAATTGAAGTACACTGAGAGAATTATCTGCATGATATTAATTAAATTTTGCATAAAAATAACGAAGTTGCACTGGAACTCGTCCATTGAAACTTTTCATTGAATTAATGGAATTTTTCATAAAATGTTTTAAAAAATTTCATTTCATTAATTAAAACTTTCATACACTCAATGAAAAAGTGTCATTAAAAGTTGATTCATAAAATATGTGAAGCTTTTTCATCATATTTAGGAAATTTTTCATTTACTTTGTGCAGAAAACTTCATTAGTTTACTGAAAAATTTCATTAAAATTCGTCCAGCAAAATTCTCTCTGTGTACTAGTATTTAAGTGATGAGTATTAATGAGCTGAATGTGGGCAAAATAAAGAAACATTTTCTGTAGCGGATTTTGGGTTCCCTGCTAGCGATTAAAATTTTGTTTTTTTTTGAAAATTGATATACAGATTTGAAACTTTTTGATGAAATGGCTCTTAGAAGTTGCATGTTGTGGAGCCCAATAATTTTGAATGCTCTACGAAACAATTCTATTCCACATTTGCTTTCAAAATTAAAAAAAATGAAACAAAAACTATGTGAACCATAATTTATACAAAAAAGAATTTAAAATATTTTTTGTAACGGCCTCGCCATTATGCAAATTTTGATATTAATTTTATTAAAAATATCTGGGAATACTGCTTTTAAAATGTTATTTGTTTTGTTTAATTTCAATAAAGAAATAAACTATAAACTAGACAAAGTTTTTCTCGCAAATTTATGTTAACAAACTTGGAAATGGATGACAAAATTCATTTTCGGTTTAACCGACATCCGACATTTGTTTAGTTTTTGTATGAATTTTGCTGTTGTAATCTGGAGAATACAAGGGGTAGAGTTTCAGATTTGGTTAAATTTGTGCTAAAAAATAACATATTCTGCAAACTTTTCGAAAGACTACAACTTCCAAGTTCTGAGGACTTTTTGGTATGGACAAACCGATTCTGATGACTATTTCCTACAGAATATGTTATCATTATTACATTTTTTTATTTCTAATTTCAGTATTTTTGTTATATGTATTTATATTTTATTTCTATTAGTAATACAAAAAAAAGAAACAAAAGCAAACATTGTTTTGTTTAGGCCCATTATCTTATCTCGAGCAGTTAACTTTAACTTAACCATGGGTAACTAACCAATACTAAATATTTATCCCCAGGAAAATCTAACCATAATAACTTATCAACATTTTAACTCTGGGTAGTTAACCTTAGAATGAAATGTCAGAATAAAAACAAAAGGAAAAACAAAAATTAATAAAAAAAAATTTTTTTTTAATACGGGTAAATTAAAAGTTTTTCTCGCGTTTTTTTGTGTGTTTCTGGTCATAAAAAAATAATACACTTGACCACGTCGTTTTTTTTAAGATTCGCGGGCGCTAAATACTAAAAAATCATTGTGTCTTTTTGCATACTACGCGAGGTGATTTAATTAAATCCATTTGGTAAGTCTATAAAATAAAAGTGGATTATTTGAACTATTAATAAGTATTTCGTGGGATTTCCAGACAACCGCGGAAAGATTCGCGCAAAAAGTTAAATTGTGAAATTAATTAAATTGTGATAGATTATTAAATTAAGGAAATTTATGTGGTAAGTAAGTAGATAAATAATCGCTGTGCATGATTTTGTATCTTTTTGTAATTGCGAGTCAAAACTGTGGGTTATCCAAGGGTTCCTCACATACTTTTACAATATTTAAAACATGATTGGTTCATGTTTCGTTAATTCGCTTGTGATTGCCCTGCCCTTTTTTTATATTTAAGAATTAAGTTCAGTAGTCTTGTACCTCGCGTGTACAACAATTCTGCAAATTCTTGATAACACACCTCAACAAACTTTCAGCGGTTTGAGCTTCGATACATGATTTATTTTGAATTTGATACGCTGATTCTAAATCCTTAAATGCAAGTTACCCAAAATTGATGGAATAATTTCTGAGAGTGGGTTTTAAAAGATTTTTTCCCATAACGGTACACAAATTAAAAAAATGTTATCCTATGTATTTTAGAGAACAAAGTTCATTCTTTACTACACTCAAAAAAAAAAGTCAGTAAAGTCAGCAAAAAATGTTGCTGTGTCAGCAAATTTTTAGTCAGGAGCGTGCTTGCAAAAAAGTTGGTAATTTCAGCAAAAGGTTGGCTAAAAATCAGCGAGCTGATTTTAACCAAAAAAATAGTAATCTTCAGCAAAAGTTTTGCTAACACTTAGTCGATTGCAAATGAAAAAAGTCCTTGCTAAAATCACTAAACTTTTTGCTGAATATTAGTAGACTGAAAAAAACTCAAAACACTTGTAGCGAAATTTTACTTTAGTTAATTTATTTGCTGAAAATTTAAATATAGAATATGTGTAGAGTTGTTTTCCTTTTTTGTCATTTCCGTTTCCAGACAAGCTGCGACATCTACATCTTGTCCATCTGGTTGTCGTTCACACTATGAATGCGGTTATCAGCACAATTTTTGTAGCAAAATAAATTAGTAAAACATTAGTTCAAAATTAGTTTAGTGCTAAAAAAATATAACTAAAATTTTTGCTGAAAACGGAATTTCAGCAAAAAAATTGCTGAAAACTAGTACACTTGATATACAAGACGTTTTACTAATTTTTCTACTAACTTATTTTTTTGAGTGTACCATCGTAACAAAAAGTCTTAAGCTATTTGGATGCGTTTTGTATATTATTTCAAAAATAGATACAAAAAAAGCTATTTTTCACGTATTCAATCACGATTTTTTCATTATGTTAACCACTGGTTAACATATTTTTTTGAATAACTTATCTAAATTTTAACCAGGTATTTCTTCTAACCAATGCTAAAATTTAACCATAGAAATTTCTGTGGTTAAGAAACTTAACCAAGGCTATATTAGAACAATACACCCTACATAAGATATTTTAATACATTAAATTTGTAAAGTTGATTATTAAAAAAATTTAAAGCGCAACTTTAACCAAACTTTGACTAAGAATCGTTTATGATACATATAAGTATTTTCGATGTGCATTTCCCCTCTTTACTAAAACTTACAAAAATTGCATCAGAACCAAATATCGTGCACACATTTTTGCTATTTAGGATTTAGGTTTTTGCGATAGCTTACGAAAATTGGCCTCATGTAAGAAAATAGGAAAAATTTATCTTTTTATGGGTTGAAGGAGCCAAAATCTGCCTTGAGTAATTAAAACCAAAAAATGGTGACCTATATTAGAACAATTTGACATGAATTACACACGTCTACAAAATGAAAAGTCGCTGCTGTTAGAAGCTTGATACATACTTTTAGTATTTCACTTGCTGACTCCAAATCTATACCCCGAATTCGTCTCTCACCTCTTAAATTTGAAAAAATCGTGATTGAATACGTGAAAAATAGCTTTTAAGGCTTATAGGTCTTAACCAGGGCATAAATTGAGATAAGTTAACGGGCCTTAATTCAGTAGGAATTTCTAAAAAAAATCGGTTGATTGGGGTAACGTTTATAAATTGTTTGAATGTAGTAGATACATCAGAAAATATCGGTTGCACCAACTGAATAATGTGATAGTACATGGAACTACCAAAATTCGGTTGGCAACAAATTCGGTTGTCACAACGAATCTGTTCTATGTGTGTAAATAATTTTTGAGAAGTTATTTGTTAAATTTTACACAATTTATTGTTATAATATTCTCATGTTTCTGATATTACTCCGCCCCCAGCATGCGCAAAGTTTTAGAGATGGTTCTACTTCCCCTCTCGATTTTTTAAAATGTTCCATCTACCAAAATCTAAGAGATGTAGAGCCATTAAATACCTCTTTCAAAAGCTTATCTCCATTAAAAAATCGACCTATGTAGGTGTGGCTCTTGACCAATAGAAATTTTTAATAAAAGCATTATATTTTATAAAATAGCAAAACGGACGAAACGTTTGTTCCAATGTAGTATCTTTACCTGCCCTTAGATGATATGGACCAGCCCCAGGGAGGGTCTCTGAACCCTGAATTTTAACAAATTTTAACTCTCAGTATAATTGCAAATAATACTGTAGTTTTACTAATTTTTTACTTAAACTTTGAATTGCAAAATTTAACAAAAAATTTTCTTATGTCAACGAATTTTATTTTAAGCCAAAAAACAGGAATAAATTTCGTTAAATTAACAAACTTTTCTGTTGAGCCACCAGACATATTATTTTGAGTGTACGTATTACATTTTCAAAGTAATTTAAGTTTATATATAGTTTTGTATGAAAATATTTTTGAATTCTCATGCAACTCTTCTTCAATTATATTTTTCACTCACGGCCAAGTTAGCGAGTGCAATTATACCTCAACTTGAACAAGCCAACAGTAAATTAATGAGTTCATAAATGTTGCATATTTTTATAGTTTTTTACAAAAAAAAACGGAAACATCCCATTTTAGTTTGTAAAAAATGGAAAAAGTTATTACAACCCACTAATAGAATATGAAAAAAAAACTACGAAAGTAATAAAAATATAAATTGTGTTGAACTGAAATAAAAATTTCAACAATAAAAGTCAAAATTGTAGGATATTTTTTTGGTTTGTTTGCTGTTGCTGCACATACATACATAAACAGACAGATAGTCTAAATAACTGACAGCAACATGCAAACAATATGGTATAGAAAAACTAACATACATATGAATGAAAACTATACCATCCAAAGCATGAGTTATTTTTCTTTTTCGTAAATCACTCATACAGTACCTAACTCAGTTGTTAGAGTCAGGCTTGCCAGATATTTTTTTTTTCAATTTATCATAATAATAAAAAAAATCTCAAAACCCGCGCAAATAGGCTAAATTCTATTTTTTATTAAGTAGAGTTTAAATGATTTATTTAATTTTCCCAAATCAGTACACAATGATAGCAAAAATGATAGTTCGTCAAGCCATGCTATGAGATATGTTACACCCAGAGCTGGAAAAAGGTAATTATATTTTGAATCAATTCACATAAATCAATTAATCATTTTATGAATAAGTGTATAATATACAATCACTTTAAATGAATGACTTAGGATTCATCCTTGTGCCGATATAAGTCGGTGTACCAAATTTTATCACAATTAGGGTTTTTTTTAATCACCTGGATTTAGAATATTTCATACAAAAAGTGGATTTATTAAATCCAAAAAAACGTGGATTAAATAAATTCACAATAAAAGCAGAAATATATGAAACAGCCTATTAAATTAATGTCAGAAAAAGATACGAATGCAAATTAAAATAGAAACAAAAAAAATTAAAAACTAACAAATAAAAGGTTTTTATTAAATTTTTTTTATGAAGCATAAGCTGTTTTTTCGTTCATACCTATTTAACGACGTGTTTTCCACTTTATGCTGGGGCAGAGCTCGCGGTTGCCCAAGGTCCGTTACAAACTATTTATTTATTTCCAAAGAGAAAGAGAACACAACTTTGTTAATTTTTTTGTTAAACGCTATAATATTCTTTATTTACAACAATTTTTTTTTTATATATTATTTACAACACTAATGACACGATTACCGATATATATACGACACGGAGGTTATCCACGTTGCTGACGAAGAGTAAGACAGTCTGAGGGAGAATAAAAACAATGCGACGACCAATGTTCTCCCGTGTTACAATAAGCTTGACAGCTAAGGGGTGCGTGGTTGTGGGGACTGACCGAAAGAGACCGAAATGCAATCGCAATCTCCTGGCTTCTAAATTATATAAATGGGTGCGGACAGTCAAACCATCCACCCACAATATTTATCGTCCACACCACATCCTGTCTCTGGGGTCAAGTGTAATGAGAATAATGCAGTCCAACCACAATTTCTCACAACAGACCACTAAATTAGACAAGTCGATATAGGCAGTCCAACATCAATTTAAGATTATTTTAACTGACAGTCCAACCATCAGTTTAATGTTGGCAGTCCAACTACCTATTTAAGACTATTTTATCTGACAGTCCAACCATCAGGTTAATATTGGCAGTCCAACCACCAATCTAAGACTATTTTATCTGACAGTCCAACCATCAGTTTAATATTGGCAGTCCAACCACCAAAGTAAATACTGTTTAATATATTGGCAGTCCAACCACCAATATAAGACAGCTTTATATATAAGACAGCACTAATTTAAGACTTTTAAATATTGGCAGTCCAACCACCAATGTATGTCTTACATCAACGCTGTCCGTTGACCGACTCCCCAAATGCATACAATACGCCTGCTTTTATACTGATTGATCGCACACACAAATAAAATAAACAAACATAACACACAGCTGTCTTCAACACAAAGACGTAACATTAAGTAGTTTTTCGTATATACAGTGTTGTCTTTCCTGGTAGTACTTAATAATACTTACACCACTACCCACTAGAGGGCGTACTGTTGTCGATAAAGCCGTTAAATTTGAATTTAAATTAACAGAGTTAATTCAAATTTCTTTGATTAAGAAAAAATATGTTGACAAAAACGAGCTCGCGACTTTTGTCGTTAAGTATTTATAGCAAATCTACCTTAAACTGATTGGAGTATCAAATTTTTTTAAATAGTGAGCAAACCTTTTTAGGTAGTAACGCGAAGAAGTTACGCTAGGTGTGAAAATGTATAAACGTTGAGTTTTCAACGTTGATAATTATCCACGTTGTAAGTTAACGTGCATACGAACGTCTAAAAAACGTTTTTATGCACTTTTTATGTGCTTTTTTGAAAGTTAACGGATAGAGTTAAGTCGAAAATACAGCTATATTTAGAAAAAAGATACACCTCACCAAATACATATTTTCTATCTTCGACATGGAGAAATAGCTGAAATAGAAATGGCAATTTTTCACTCTATTGTAAGTAATTTAATTAAATCCCATTAGTGAATATTAAATATTGCAATGGAATTTTTCAATTGTGTAAAAATATAAATTGAAGTGATAAAACTGAAAAGGCAGACTGTTTATCGCTGTTTTATATAAAATACAATTAGAATTAAAAGTTAAAGTAAAATCCTTCATCATCGAATTCGGTATTAAAAATTAGGGTGAAAAAAGTGTCGGACAAAAAATTCTTTTTTAAATAGGGAGAATCTAACCCCATCTGTTGAGCACTTTTAGAACTACTTTTTGGATTTATTAAATAAAAGTGATTAGAAAAAGTGGCTAATATCTTAATGCTTGAGACCTCTAGCGTGCGACCATGCTCATTTTTGTCAGACCCTTATAAGGGCATAGGTCTAAACATGGAGCGAATCTAAAAAAAAACTTAATAGGCTTTGTCCATGGGCCCATTTGAATCAGCGTACCAAATTTCATTCAAATATTATGAACCTGTAGCATGAGAACAAGCCAATTTTAGGGCACATTTATATGGGTGCTAGGTCGAAACATGAACCGAATTTAATCAAAATCAATAGGCTTTGTCGTTCGGCCGATAAAAGCCGACACACCAAATTTCAATAAAATATCTTAATATTTGCGACATGTAGCGTGCTCTCAAGAATACATGGACAGACCAACAGACGATCGGTCTATTCTTGAATCCATAAATTTTTTATGAAATTATCACGCTCAAAACTATTTCCAAGAAGCCATCAAAGAGCATTAATCCCTTAGGTATATCGATTTTAAAATTAATATTCTTAGTCATACTGGAACAGTTTCCAGAAGTATTAGTTCAAACTTTTGGCAAAAATATATATTTTATATGAACAAAATATTTATGTAAATTCCAAGTAACAAATAGTCGAACTAGTACTAAAAAGTACTAGTTTTTTGACTAGTAATTACAAAACTAGTTCTCAAAGCAATCATTTTACATCAGTTGTGTACTAGTTTAATACATAAATGATACTTGTTATTGGTTATTTTGATTTCGCAAGTTCGATACCCGGTGGCCACAAAAATTTTAATTGGTGAAAAAGAGCTTCCTTTGCACTCGTTCAAAAAGTATTGAAAAAATGTTGAAGTTGGAGTACTCATCTACTATGACAACTTTTGGGTATAAAAATACACCATGCAAAAAATTAAAGTGATCGGATAACGGGAACACGTGCCGCATCAGCCCTAAAGTTTGAAATACGATTTACAAGGCGAAAAAATCACTTTTTTGGCTTTTTTTGAAAATACAGGATCTTAAATAATTGTATTTTTGGAAAATGTATAATTATAATCTAGACTGAATTCGCTTTCTGGCAATGTATAGAAATCCAAAATCGGTTGGAAAATATTTTAGTAATTGCAATTTCCTCAGACCATTGTAAGGTTAAAATGAGATAAATTATGAAAATCGTAAAAAATGAATGAGGGGGATGTTTATTTGATCTCTTATTTTGGTAAATGAATGTTCTTAAGTTTGACTATAGATCATAAATTAATATCACTTTCTGTTTAAATTATTTTCAAATTAAAGAGAGATGATACAATTTTCAGCCAACCAGGCTCTCAAATAGGTAAATTTGGATTTATATTTTTCAGAAAATATTTAATTAACCCGAGTAAAAAAGTTTTGATATAATCATATATTATTTTATGTAATTACATATAGTAACTTATAGTTAGATATGGCCACATATGCTTTTAAATTGAAGCATATAGACTTTTATATAGTCATATATTAAATATTTTTGCCTCAAAGGTTTTAATATTGAGACATATGTGATTTTATATTATTACATACTGGCCTGAATATAAGTGTATGTGCTATATATAAGTACACAAAGTAATATATTAAAGATATAATTACATATACGTTTATATATAATTTAGTATGACACTATACATAATAATATAAAACTATATATGGAGCCATTTAAGAAATATTATATAATAGGTGTTATATATGATTATATATTGACGCATATGAACCCATATATAACTTAGTATGGTTTCATATCTACAATATTTCATGATTTCTTTTATATATAACGATATAACATTCTTTATAAAATCATCTATAATTACACTGTGAGACAAATGGTAGGGGTCAGTGATCGGGAAGGGTTCAAACTACCGGGGAAAGTTATATCGGTAAAAAAGAAGTTATACGTGTCCCGGCGTTTCGCTGGGTCACCCCTAGGAATCGAGATATATCGATTTGACCTTTGGTGGTCTTTTTTTTACATAACTCGAGAACCACTAGTCCGATTTTGCTCAAACAATTTTAAAAAAATTAAAAATTACAATTCCTTTAATCTCTTCATATAACGTTTTTCTATATACTCAACAGTTTTGCCGGTAAAAATAAATGTATGAAGAAAAAAATAGTTTTTGCCTAAAATATTAAAAAAAAAGTAATTAACAAAAGGTTATTGATTTTTATGGTAGCGGTAACAAACATTTATTTTTACCGGCAAAACTGTTGAGTATATAGAAAAATGCTATATGAACAGATTAAAGGAATTGTAATTTTTAATTTTTTTAAAATTGTTTGAGCAAAATCGGACTAGTGGTTCTCGAGTTATGTCAACAAAAAGATATATCTCGAGTCCTAGGGGTGACCCAGCGAAACGCCGGGACACGTATAACTTGTTTTTGACCGATATAACATTTCCCGTTGGTTTCATCCCATCCCGATTTTGACTGTCGCATAGTGTTATATATTATCCCACATTAGCAATTTTTTCAAAGTGATTTTTTATAAAAATATATGTATAAGGTCCTTTTAAAACCGTATTGTATTAAATGTGGTTCCATATTAAAAATGATTTTGAACTAGTTTTAGATTTTGTAATTACTAGGGATTGGCGCATGACACGATCGTGAGTGAAGTTATTCACAAGTGATCGTGAGTAATAATTACTATACCAAAGTAATTCGCCCGTTAGAGTGAGAATATATAATTCGTACGTGAGCGTGAGTAAGAATATATAACCCGTGCATGATTCGTGTGTGAGTTTATTTTTTGCATCATATGTTTTTTAGTAATTTTTAGATATGGTCATATATATTATGGTAAAAATATAGGGTTAATATTTAGGTATAATTGTATCAAACTGTGTCCACTTTTATAACATTTTATATAATTTTATACAAAAAGATATAATTTTATGTAATTGGATGAGGACAAAATTCGGATACAATTGTATCATATTGTATCGAATTGTATCAAATTGTACCAAATTGTATACAATTGTATACAATTCGATACAATATGATACAATAAGACGTTCTCATTTTTCGGATATAATTATATCTAATTACATAGAAGATTATATATAGTTAAATATAACTTTATATGGCTCCATATCATTTTTTTTTACTTGGGAATGGTTTTTATGTCGATTTTCATGCCAAATGGCACATTTTTACATTTAAAAATTTTGGGGTCATTTCGACCCCATGTGCCTATAAGGGTTAATTTCTAATTTTTTATTACTGTGTATAAAATTTGGTGTTAACAGAGTTATTTGGACAACTTTCACCAAATTCCGCAAGAAACAACACATTATTTGTTATACTTCCAGGAAAAATCGAAAAATTTCAAAAATTTCACTTTTGACATTGGTGGAGAGAGGGTTAACGTTGTCGGAGTTTTACAAAATTTTCGGAAAACAATCCTTGGTATCAGAGTTAATAGAAACCAGAAGTAATTTTGTTACAGCTAGCTAAAAATATAAAAATTAATACTATTATCTAAATTATTGACCAAAATCACCCTTTTCTCAAAAATTTTCAAATTTAAAACTCCGTCACTGTTAAGTTAAAAGAGGGATATGTGTAATTTTTAGTAGAATTATTCTCTAAGGTGTATTTAATAAACCCCTATGCGTTGACCACTTTTTTTTATTTTGTTGAACAAAATTTTAAAAAACTCAAAACTAGAGTTTTGCAAATTTATAAAAAAAAAAACAAATCCCATCTTTGGCCATACCTGGGACTAGGTTACCATAAGCCAAGAGAGACAAAAATTTACATTTGAATATTTGTGGATCTTAGAAATAAAACTAGAATATAACATTGTAAATTTTTGAAATAAATATTTTATTTTTTTACGATTTTCATAATTTATCTCATTTTAACCCTACAATGGTCTGAGGAAATTGCAATTACTAAAATATTTTCCAACCGATTTTGGATTTTTATAATTTACCAGAAAGGGATTTCATTCTAGATTATGATTCTAGTTACATTTTCCAAAAATACAATTATGTAAGAGCCTATATTTTTCGCCTTGTAAATCGTATTTCAAACTTCAGGGCCGATGCGGCACGTGTTCCCGTTATCCGATCACCTTAGTTTTTTGCATGATATATTTTTATACCCAATGGCACATTTCTAGGGAGAAAACGGCCTTTAATCGGAAGTTGACATAATAAGGACCACCCTAGTGTTTATGTTAAAAAAGAAGTACATCTAGATCATCAATTGTAGTGCTTTTTCTACTTCTTTGGCATTTTTTTTCGCTGAGTTTAAATTCATTTGTATCACCTTGAATGCTTTTTCTAAAAGATATTTATGTACTGTATAATCAAAGAATTGATATATCCCAAAACCAACGAAAAAATTTCCACATTTGGGGACAAAACCGAAAACTGTCTGGCAAGCGCATTTAAAGTTACATATATTGCAAGTTTTTGTTGCATGGTATGGGTATCTAACAAAATATTTGAATTGTGGGGAGGGGAAATATTTAGAGGAACGTATACAACTCGCGAACATATGGTCAAATAACTTTTGTGTGGTTTTCAACAGCTTTTTCGTTTTTTTTTTTTCTTTTTCTATTTCAAAGCATTCTTGTACAACCTTTTGTATTAAAGTTATCTAAAATCAGAACAAAAATACATGGCTTTATGAGCAGATTAACATCCATATTCCTTTTTGAAATCAATATTGGATAGAAAATTTGATAGGGACTAATTTATTTTGTAGGTTTGTGAAAAGCTGTCATATCGAAATAGGCAATTCAAACAAAATTTCTAACTTTAGAAATATTTAAGGTAAAAAGCGTGCTTAGTTCGGAATAACAAACTGATCAATAATATGTCTGTTCCCGTACTTTACCGCAGTAACCCAAACTAGCACAAAGGCGTTCCCGTACTCAAAATTGCGTGTAACTTTTTGTTGTTTAGGCTGTTTTGGGTTCCCGCGGGTACCCGTGGTAACGTACGGGAACGCACATAATGTTTAATTTGCCTAGAGGTAAATGGCAGACATTACGTAAATATAAATACGATATTATTTGTCCCGCCATATGCAATAACACAATTTCATATATTTTACCAAATTTTAACTAAAAATTCAGGCATTTTATATATTTTGGGCTCTAAAAAAGTGCATGTTAAATTATACAACTTAAGGTATGTACGTTTTCATGAAAAAATCGACCTGCTCCAATTATATCTTTGCCGGTAATATAAGCTGTATTTTCGCGCATACCTATCAACGTTAAGTATACAAAGGAAATCTACGTTCAACAGATTAAAGTATAAAAAAAATATAAACAGCTAATGTTTATAATAGCTGCGGTATAATCGAACGTACTCCAGCAAAACTTTTTAAGAACTAACGCGAAAAAGTTACGTTGGATGTAAAAATGTATAAACGTTGTGTTTTCAACGTTGATAATTATCCACGTTGCAAGTTAATGTGCATACGAAATTTACTGTTTTAGTTTCCATCTCAAACACGTTTTCGTGAAGTTTGAGTTTTTTTTTCTGAGTAAACAGATGTTTGAAAAACTATCAAACATATTCGCCGTGTTTCATAACCAAAATTCTGTATATTTAACAGTTTGATTTTTTGCTGTTCCTATATTACTAATATATAGCAAGAATAATCAGCTAATTTTAGCAGTTTTTTTTTGCAGCATAATTTTTAACTATTTTTTAGTACTTTTAACTAAGTTTTTTATACATTTTTTTCTATTAGTGTAAAAAAGTGGTATACTGAGTTTGTAGTTGTAGTCGCAGAAATAACGAAAAAATTCACTATATGGTGTTGGCCGATCGAAAAGTTGAAAGATTGTTGATTCCATAGGTATAGGAAATTGCTTTTGGATTTCGATTTTAAATGATTTTTTATGAAAATTGTTCAACCAAAAGAGCCTTCCTTTTCGATTCAAAATTTACTAAAAAAAAAAAGTATTCAAAAAAATTCGAAAGGCTGAAAAATTAGTCTTTTTAGCCTTTTTTTAATTGTTCACAAAATATTCAATTTTATATACATTTCTGAGTCAGTTCTGAACCATCTTTTGGATTTAATTATATGCCTCAAATTTTCGTGTCTTTTATGATTCATTTTAAAGGCTCATATTGTTGTCCAAAATATTGGCAGTTTTTGACAAACAATTTTAAAATTTCAAAAAAAATGTGTATTATTTGAGTAAGTTTTGACTCACACAATAAGAACTCTCAAAAAAGTATCCAAATTCGGATTGGTGGGATATTAAAATTTATATTTTGTATAAATTTTAGAATATGTATGATAATTAGATAAAATTTTCCAAAACCTTTTTTTTTAATTTTTGCTTTTTTAAGAACAGATTTCAGGGAGATAAGAAAAATTAATACAATTAAAAGAAATCCACAGAAAATTGAAAAATCCCAACTTAGTAACTAGAAAAATTATTTATATACGCCTTATCTGATCTCACAAAAAAAAAAATGTATTTGTTTTGCAATATTTAGACTTCGTTTGTGTTTCGTAAGCTTATTGTTGTATATAGACTATTTATGTATATTTATAAATAACTGCGTGTCCCTGTATGTATGCATTTGTATAAATATATATATTAGGGTCGACCAATAAATGGTTTCTTCCCAAATTGGTTAAAATAGTAGTACTAAAGCTATTAAAGATTTCGGTGATAATGCATTTTGGAAAGAAAGGTTTTTCTTTTTTGTAAATTTGGTATCAAAAGTTGGTTAATAACGATTTTGCTATAAGTAGTGCTATTAAATTTCTTTCCACTATTGAGTTTTTAAAATAAAAATTTGGAACTTTTGGGCAAAACGGGTCTTTAAATTCACATTCTCACGAGCCTATTAATTTTGTATGCTCTACGGAATAATTCTACACACAAAAAACAGATTCGTAGGTGCAACAGAAATTTTCTAGTTCCCAGCACAATCATTTTTATTAATTTTTAATTATGCTTTAATGTTAATGGTTTATAAATTCTATAAATAGAATAAGACGCTCCACAAAATTTATTTAGAAATTAAAAATTTTTTATGTCGCGAACCGGAATAGAACAGGCGACGTTCCGTTTGTCAGCCTACTGCTTTTTCTCTAGACTAAAATTAATATAAATGTTTTTAGTGAAATTTCAAACTTGAATTATTTTCGGGTTGGAAATTTTAATATTTTGTTATGAATAAAATTATATCAGCAGCAGCAAATAAATTGAGTATTTTAATTTGAATTAATAGAAAAGTCATTAAAAAAATATAATGCCTTTTTTGGGATTTGAACTCATTTTGCTAAGACTATCAGGCTGTGTCTCTACCATAGATTATATTTCAATATATGTTTAAAAATTTGTTTGTTGACAAAAGAAGAAGAAGAAGAGTGGGATATCTATGTAATCTATGGTCTCTACCCCCTGCACCACAGACACTAATATTTTTGTTGTTATCTAACTTTAAAATTAAATATACGCATGTATTAGAGATGGGCGTGAGTGAATTTTGACTCACACTCACGTGCGAAAAATTCCAACCACGCACAATCACTCACGAATATTTTTTCTGCTCACACTCACTCAAGTTCACTTGTGTAAATAGAGATTTTACTCACAATCATGCGTGATAAATCGTAATTTACGTGAATCGAGCAAACTCACAAAAAAAATCTTACCAAAAAAATAAAATGAAAAAATTAAGGAAAGAAATGTTAAACTAAAAATTGCTATGAACATGCAATTTTGCTATTTATTTTGTCTTTTAAAAACACAAAAAATAAAATCGCCTAAATAAAATTAAGAAAATTATTTATTGAAAGCTGAAAAGAAAATTTGGTCAAATTGGACCCACTCAGACTCACTCACGCATAAATTTAATTAACAAACAATTTTTTTCTGCTGACTTGAACGTGAGCAGAGAACTCAATTTATCTAAAAATCAGCGAAATTATTTTTTAATTTAGAAAAAAGCCTAGATGATTTTCTTTTCACACAGAAAGTTTTATAGTTTTACTCGGCTTGGTTTTGTAGAAAATATTCCTTGAATATTGTACATTAGACCGAGTCACGAAAAAAATTGCCTTCTTAAAATAAACTTTGGTTTGTTTTATGATGATTCCCAAAATATTTCGGGTCTAGCAACGAAATCTCACGAGCTGGACCATTTTTAAAAATTACTTTTTTTTTAGTTTTTGTAAGAAATTTGCATTTTGGCTGTAGACAACATACTCAAAATAGGTATCATATGAAAGGTTTTTTTGAGGCGGGTCCAGCAGTATATATAACATGTCCAAGCGTATCCAGACATGTCCTATTTTCAAGGATATTCTATAAAAAAAAAGAAATTTTTGACTCTTTTGTACGGCGATGTTTCTTATTGAAATGTCAAACTTACATATCATAATCTGTAATCGATTTAAGTGAACACGTGTGTCAGATTTTTTTGAAATTTGCGATTTTTCGCGTTTTATCAGAAATTCAATGTGGAGGAAAAAATGTGTTCTAAATAGGGCAATATGGATACCAAAACATTTCTTTTGACAAGTAAATCATCGCAAAGTGGATATAGCTCGGAATTTTGCAAATTTCATATATTTTGCGTGATGCTGTGGACCAAATTTTGTTAAAATTTTCGAGTTACTGCTATCTGCATTTGAATTCAGTATCTAGTTTATGTAAAATAAAAATGCAACTTAACAGAAAAAAATCCAGCACGCGCTTTTTTTGGCGGAATATCTTTTTTTCGGGAAAAAATTTTTTATAAAATTTTAATAATAATTTTAATTCAGTTTCTAGCAGATGTAAGGACAAAAATGCAACTTAACAGAAAAAAACCCAACACGCGCTTTTTTTTGGCGGAATATCTTTTTTTCGCGAAAAAAAAAATTATTATAAAATTTTATTTAGGGTCAGCATATATTTAGATTTTTCTTAAAAAAATTTCAGACACGCGTATTTTAATAAAATATTTTATTTAATAATAAACCTACAAAAAATTTCATAAATTTTTTTTAGTGAATTGGGGTAACTCCAAATTTTGTCAAAATTTGGTCCAGAGCACCGTGAAAAATGTATTAAATTAGCAAAATTCTAAACTATATCCACTTAGCGATTATTTACTTATCAAAAGGAAAGTTTTTATATCCACATTGCCCTATTTTAAACATATTTTCTCCACCATATTGAATTTCTGATAAAACGCGAACAATAGCGAATTTAAAAAAAACCTGAAACACGTGTTCATTTAAATCGACTAGAGATTAATATATGTAAGATGGACATTTCTAGGAATGATTGAACATGTTATATATACCGCTGGACGCGCCTCAAAAAAACCTTTTATATGATACCAATATTGTATATTGTCTTTAGCTAAATACCAAAATTCTGCCAAAAACTTAAAAAAGACCTTTTTCAAAAACGGTCCAGCTCGTGAGATCTCATTCCTAGACGGGAAATATTTTGGGAATCATCATAAAACAAACGAATGTTTATTTTGAGGGGGGCACTTTTTTTTGCTTTTCTTCTGTCCATATAAAGTGAGACGGTCTATTGTACATACCGAGCAAAAACAGACATTACCGAGTAATTAAGCGACTAAGTAGCACACAAACTACTTACAAGGCTATTTACTCGCAACATTACTTTTGTTCGCGATGTCCAAAAATTCATGGGTGGTCATTACCCTCTCGCTTACAAAAAAAGTGCGAATAACGAGTTACCCATAGTGAAAGAATAAGTAGTTACTCACAAAGATAGTACTACTTATTCTAAAGATAGTGGTTACTCAGAAGTAAGTAAATAAGTGATTACTAGTGTCCGACCGAGTATTCGGCTTCGGAGTCATGTTCGGCCAAGTTCGGTGTTCGGCAAAATTTTGGCCGAATACCGAACTTTTCTATAAATCAATATTTTGCAACATTTAGCTCTTTAATTTTGTATAGTAACTTATAAATATGCACATTTTTAACTTAATTTTTACTTAAAGAGCGAAAAATACAACTTTTTTATGTTTTTGCAATTTAAAAATATTTAGAAATTGGTTTCCGCGTTTTTGAATTTGAAAAAGTTGCATAAAATTGTGTTTTTATTCAAACACAAAAGTATTCGGCTTCGGCTTCGGTTTCGGCCGAACTTAGTAATTTTGGCCGAAGTTCGGCTTCGGCTTCGTTTCGGCCTTAAAAAAGTGAGTTCGGTCGGACACTAGTGATTACCCTACATTGTAAAATAATTAGTTATATTGGCAAAAAAAAGTTTTTACTTTGGAAAATTTTCTATTTAGGATAAAACAAATTTATAAATAAAATATTAATATAAAAAAGACTAAATCAGTACTTATTTAATCAATTACCATTAAGCCATTACTTTGCAAGAATATATAAGTACTTCTATAACTTATTACCGGTAAGTCATTATTTTGTATTTTAAAGTAATGCAAAAGGTAATGATCTATCATTACTTGGTAATCCGTATGGTAATGACCTGTCATTACCATGTTTTTGCTGGGTAGCATATATTCTGTGTGAATGGAAATGTTTCTTTAGAATATGTTAGGGCATCTAGACGCATGAGTGATATAATTTACGTATATATATCACTCATACGTATACGGTTTTTAAGAAACATTTTCATTAATACAGAATATTTGCGATATACAATGTTCAAGGAATATTTTCTCCAAAACCCAGCCGACTAACACTATGAAAATTTCGGTGTGTAAAGAAAATCATCTGTGCTAAATTTAATTTCAAATATAATAGTATAGAAATGTATGCAAACTGGCATTTGAAAAAAATACAAGAAATTGGAAATTATAAAATAAAATAATAAAAAAATAAGTATAAATATAAAATTGTTCTCTAATAATTTTTTTTAGAAATGTTTACCAATCTTATCGGCGGTGTCTTTTGCTGGACCAGTCATTGACATATACACTTGAGAGGTAGAGATATATTTAGTTTGTCTTTAATAGATTTCGATTATTATTTTTTCTTTCCAGGCTTACTTTAGCGAATCAAGAAAATTCATTATTATTGCATAGGTGCTAGAAAAGAGAAAAAAGTGCTCGAAAAATTAGGAAGAAGTGATAAGAAACTGAAGAATTCCTTTGGGTTGTAGGACAACTCATTTTTAGGAGTTTTCTACAGGATAACTGTGATATTTTTTTCTGCAAACAAAGTGTAATGACAATTTCCTCAAAAAAAAAGATCCCCAGATTATGCGACGTTTTGCTGTAGACAACTTCTTAGATTCTGAGGACTTTTTCCTACAGACCCAAATTATTAAAAAAGGTTAAAGTCGGGCATGCCGACTATACAATACCCTACACCAGTCTGGTTAAAAGCCAACTAATGTTTGGATCCGAAATTCGAATGGGTTAAAATGGGGCTTGTGTCAAAATTTTCTATAATGTGAGTCAGCGCACCAAATTTCATTAAAATATCTTAATATTTGCGATCTGCAGTTTGTAACCAAACCAATTTTGGGGGGACCCTTATATGGGCACTAGGTCTAAACATGGACCGCTGTTAACAAAAATCAATAGGCTTCGTCCTTGGGCCAATATAGGTCTGTGTACCAAATTTCATCAAAATATCTTAATATTTGCGACCTGCAGCGTATAAACAGTATAATTTTGGTAGGACCCTTATATGGGCACTAGGTCTAAACATGGACCGATGTTCACCAAAATCAATAGACTGCGTTATTGGGCCAACATAGGTCTGTGTACCTAATTTCATCAAAATATATTAATATTTGCGACCTGCAGCGTATAAACAGTATAATTTTGATAGGACCCTTATATGGGCACTAGGTCTAAACATGGACCGATGTTCACCAAAATCAATAGGCTGCGTCATTGGCCCGCAACAAACAACAAACAAAATTATTTTTTTGGTAATAGTTGAAAAACAAATAAGCTAAGAAATGGCACACTATTCCACTTATGTGTGTATGTATGTGCCATTTCTTAGCTTATTTGTTTTTCAACTAATACCAAAAAAATAAAAGCGTAATTTCGATTTAAAAATTTTTCTGTGCTTCTAAATCCTTCAATTTGTTGTTTATTGCTCAAAATTTCAAAATTGGATATTTGTTTAATTTTATTGTATTAAGATTCAACTTAAAAAAAAAATTAAAAAATCCATATATTAAAAAAAAACCCCCTCTTGAAAATTTCAGGATCTTTTGAGATCAGTTAGAGATTTTATTTTAAAAAAAAATTGAGAAAAAAAAATAGGTTTTTGAGTTTTTGGATTTTTAAAATTTTAAAATTGAAAAATTTTTAATTTTTTTATTACATAATTACTAAATTAAAATTTCTAAAATGCATATTAATTACAATATTAATTGCTGCTGTCTAGATGACGTTAAACCAACACTGTGGGAAAAAATACTAATTTATTATACATTAAATAAAATTTAGTAACGTTCTGTTCGCAACGCCTAAGGCCACATATATGTATGTTTTGTTTTTCATAGTTTTCTGAAAATCTGAATAGTAAAATCATTTTTGTTTCATTTTTATTACATAAACTATTGTTTGATTTACTACGATTTCAATGTGCAGTTCTAAAGAGTTTGAAACATTTTTCTATACACGAAAATTTTAACAATTTACAAATTTTTATAATTTTGTTCAAAAATTAAAAAAAAAAAAAATTATTTTAAAGCAAATTATTTTTTCTAATTTTTACCATATTTATCGAGACACCCTAGTGTACATACATAACATATATATTTTTTATGTTTATTTGAAAATTTTTTCAATTTTATGGTTTCTGGATAATATGCGTTCAACTAGAAGTAAATACCCATAGAATATTGTATACTGCAATAACACAACTGCACCGAACTACAACGGCAGCAACAGTAACAACAAAAACATCAAGTATTCTTTTGTGGCAGAACACTGTTTGCCACAATGTTACATGTCATTGTAGTATTGTTATTTACTAGGCAGGCTGGTTGCACGGGGTTTATTACCAAGGCAACCTTTATAAAAACCAGCATTTGTTACCGTAATAGTTTTTTTGTTTCAATGTATGTTTGGTTTTATATTTTTTTTACAGATTTGTTTCAGATATTTTTTTTTTGTTGGTAATATTCCATAGCTTGTTGATTATGGGCATCACTGACCTGTACAAGATTAGCGTATTTTATATGTGGATGTTTAATCTGTGGGTTTTAAAACTATTTTTAAGTCTACTCACCCGCGTAGGTAAATCATTTTTAAAGGGGGAGGGGGTGGGGGTGGCTGTAGCCCTTCTTAATTTTTTTATAGACTTTTATATTTAGGCCGTTTTTTACTGCTATGTTTTCTATACCATAATCTGAGCGATAGGCTGATATACTTAAATTAATTCGTCAAGAAAAAAATCTGTCAAACGGGATTTGACTAATTTTTAACAAATTTTTAATTCAAATACTGATTTCCTGATAACACCAGTGTGTCCGAAGTTTTGAAGATGGCGCTATTTCTTACACTCCAGATTTTTTTAACACGGCCCATATCTCGAAAACTAAGAGAGATAGAGCAAAATGGACTCAAATTTGGACTACCGCTAACAACATAACACACCCTAAAATGGACCCTGGTAGGTCTTTGGATCCTCAGAAATTTCTAATAAAAATATTCCATTTTATAAAATGCCCCATATCTCCAAAACTAAGCGAGATAGAGCAAAACGGACAAAATGTTTGCTCCTTGCACTCAAAATAATACGTCAGTTGGCTGGACAGAAAAATTTGTTATTTTAACAAAATTTATTTCTGTTTTTTGGCTTAAAATAAAATTTGTTGATTTTAACAACTTTTTTGTTAAATTTAACAAATCTAAATTTAAATAAAAAATTTGTAAAACTACAGTTTTATCTGTAATTATAGTATAATTTATCCAAATTCAGGGTCTCGGAAACCTCCACGGGCCTAGTCCATATCATGTGTGGGCATATAAGGGCACTCCAATGGAGAAAACATTTTGTCCGTTTTCTCGCTTAGATTTCGAGACATGGGCCATTTTATGAAGTGGAAAATTTTTATTAAAAATGTTCAGTACACGACTTATTCACTTCAGCTGATTGTATGAACTTAATATTTGAAAAGTGACAGAGCTCTACAAAACAAGACCATATTTATAAGTCGCACAACTATGCGGTAAATTTGAGATAATTTGGAGTGTTGATTTCGAATCTGCAACCAGTTTATTCAAATTGGTTCTAGATTTTGCACTATTTGCGATTTTACTCTTGTCCATTTTTCAGCCGATTATTTCAATTCAAACTTTATAATTTAGTAAATATAGCTCCAGAAAGAAAACCCTTTAGGGAGTTTAAGACTAATTGCATGACCAATTTTACAAACTTAAGTGTGTATTAATATCTCAATAACTTTTTTTTTAATTTAAATATAAGATAAAGTCCGATTTTTAATATCAAAGCCAATTTGAAAACAAAAAAGTCCAAAATTTGTAAAAAAAAAAAAATTTGCTAAAAAATTGTTCACTATTGCTTCCAGAAGGGAAGATTTTACTTGCATAAAAAGAATCTAACAAAAAAAAGTTAAAAAAATAAAATTTTTTCTAAGATGAATGAGGGGAATGTTTAGTTGATATCTGTTTTATATAATAAATCATATGAAGGGAAAATTCTCTAAAATTTAAAGAAATAGATTTTAGTAAAGTATTTACACTAAACATTTTATAGGTGCACTTATAGCAATCAATTTTTATAACTTTTCAAAATAATATCGTAGAATCTAGGATTTTTGAACAGCAATATTTGGCATAACATTTCTGTAAAGATTAACAAAAAATTAATTAAAGCGATTTTGGAGGGTGGCACTTATAGAAATATGACACTAAAATCAAGCGACAATAGTAGAACTTTTAGAGTACTACTAATAAATGCATATTTTTATCAATATTTTTCTGAAAGTATTGTATTTTTATTGAAAAGTTTAACATTTTAAATTTATTCCTTCCATTTTTTGTGAAGGATTAAATTTTTTTTATTCAAAAGGCCTAGAATTTCAAAAATAAATTCTTAAGTTTTCATTTATGGAAATATTAGGGACCCTTTAAAAAAAGTATTTAAATTATTTCAAATCTGCTGCATAAGAAATGAAGGATATATATTTGAAATATACTTAGCCCCCCCCCCCCTAGACCGGTGTAAATACGCCTATGAGTCCACTCTCGATTTATGTGTGTAGTTGAAACAAAAACGTGGTTATGAAATATTTGTGTTATTTTAATTAAGGTTGTATAACAGTGATTGTACAACAACTAAATGTTTAACTATTTTATGTGAAGCATGGAACAAATAAGTTATATTTGCAAAAGGATGTACTTAGTAGATTTATGTATGGTTTTGTAAAGAGGTTTAATTATTTATACAAATGGATTTTTGTTCTGAATACTACCAAATTCGTAAGTTCAAAAGAAGATTAAGTAAGTGCTAAATATTATAGTTTTCTATCACGGCTTTTATAGAACAGATGGTGGAACTTAGAGTAAGTGCTGGTAATGTGGAATATACAGTGTACATTAGACCGTACCTCAAAAAAAAAGTTTGCCGTACACAATTCAATCTAAATTATTATTGCAAGGTTTCAAAAAAAAAATTTTTTTTTGCCGAAGTGAAGGTGTACCGATCACTTCTTTTTGCCTGTAAGTACATATAGATACTCCAACATTGTGTGAAGAAAAGGATAGTGAGTTTTTGATCGGGTCCCATGATTAAAATAAATAAACAAATATTTTATACGTGGGTCACCTAAACCCCAACAGCACATAAGGGTTAATGTTCTGAAACTAAATTAAGTTTTTTTACCCACACTTTGATAATGGCGATCACGCAACAAATGTTGTTTCCATATTAAACAAAATCTTGTTCACAGCTGTTTTGGGACTTTTATTGCCTTTTTAATGCCAAAATGTTTACGTAAGGTAAACATTAAGGCTTCATTAGTCTAATCGTAAAGTAAAAAAACGTATCTGTAATCAATTCAATGTGTTAAAATAATATAGAAATATATTTTTATCTTTTTTCTATGCATTGAAACTGTTGTCAAGTAAAATCGTAAAAAAGTTCTGTTGAAAATAGAAATTTTCTATTTTATTACTTGACATTTAATTCTATGCACAAGAAAAAGATAAAAAATACAATATTTTTATTTTTTATACTCTTTTTATTCATTATGAGAATGATACGTTGCTTTTTTACGATACTTCCAAACTAATTTGGGCTTTAGGGTGTTTGTTCGGCAAGGTATCAACGCTGGCCATTCCCATACAAATTTGACATTACCCAGACAGAAATTTCCAGTGGAAGAAAAAATCAAGCACTGGCAATCCACTGGGTAACCGTGGTTTAACACCACTATAACCACAATAAATGAATGACTTGCTGAACACTCATTTGAGATGTTTTGCCAGAGTTTGCAAAAAGCGTTGTGCTGGTATTTGTTTTACAAAAATTTCAGTATATATACGTAGTATAGAAATGCTTCTGTAATTATTAGCTCTAAAAGGGTGTACTTAATAAAAAAAAACTTTAAAAAGCCGTATTTTGCCGTACAAATACTAGCCAAATTTTCAATCAATTTCCACCCGCCAAATTTCATATTAGTAATTTTTTAAATTTTAGCCCAATCGAAATTCTTAAAATCATTTTCAAAATTATTCACACATATATCGCTGAGGCTCTAATGTACAATAAATACATGAGTGCGTATACGCAACATTTATTTCATAAGATTATTTTATGCTCTACCAAAATAACTTATTTTATTTTCTTTTACATAAAAAAGTAAGAAAATACAGTCTTATTTATCTTTCTTGTACGTTTTCGTTTTTCTTCTCATTGATATATAAAACCAATGAAGCATAACAATTGATTGGTTAGGACAAGGATAAAATGTTGCTTAAGTATTTATTTAGTTTATTGTGATAAACACAATAACTAAACATATGGGTGAATGACAGTCGTGCTTTTTTTCAACTGACTTACTGCCTGCCTGCCTGCCTGCCTGCTTGACAGTCTGTCTGACTGTGATAATAATAATTGAGAGGTTGACTATAGAAATAGTCAAGCTGTTAAATGTTTTTCCGTTATGGCTGGTGACAATGACAAAGATGCTGCTTTGCAGTTGTATGTAGTAGCAGAGCAGAGCCTATTTGATGATGATGTTATAAAGCTATCAAAATATAATTCAATGAATTTTTATTGGCAAATTATGTTAAAAAAGAGATTTTACTTAATATTTATGACTTAAGTGGAGGTATATTGAATTATTTGATTGTTCTTTTTTCTAAACACCACCAGGTACAGGTGTTTAATATTTTTGTATGCAGGTCTTGTCATGTAGTTTTATTGTATAATAATAAATACTGTTATAATAATCATTATCATTTAAAGGTATTATATATGCTTATTGTAATACAATAAAGGGCTGGCCTCATTTTATAAATTATCTTTTAGTATATTTAAGAATAAGTTTGTCTCTGTGTAGAATAGCTTGATGGTGTGCTTCTTAAGTATTTTTATTGAATCTCATTTTGTTGTCAATTTTCTATAATTTACATATTAATAGTTCGATTTGTGTAGCTTGATGTAAGTACCATATGCTATTTGTTCTATTATTTACATATAAAGTGCATTTTGTATTTAAATTTTTAATATTAAAGATACTTCATAAAGATGTTTAAGAGAAAATTGGTTAAACTTAGCCCAGCAAAAAAAGATATGCCAAAGCAGTAGAAAAAGCAATACACTTAATGATCTAGATGTACTACTTTCTTTTTATCAGAAACACTAATAATTTTAACATTGAGTTGTCATAGGAGGTGAGTAGTCCCAATTCATCACATTTTCAGTACTTTTGAACTAGTGCAAAGGAAACTCTTTTTAAACAATTGAAAGTTTAGAAAAATATTTTCGCAAAGAAAATACTTTTTTTTCTTATTAGTGAGAGCAGATATTATTCAGCCTCTAGTTCGATGTTTTTATTTATTTATATAATGTTTTGCAGATAAGTAATCAAACTAAATTTAGTCATAATTTTTTATGGTTATGATCTTGCACGGATACTGAAGAGCTGTCTATCCTCTTTGCAAGAACAAAATTTTGAAAAACTAATACGCACGGTTTTTGTTTAAATAAGTAAAAAACAAACACATCGAACTAGAGGCTAAATAATATCTGCTCTCAGTAATTTGTGAATGAAGTTCGAACAAACAAGTTTTGTTTTCTTTGAAAACAAAATAATCAATTTTTTCTTATTTTTAAATTTTTTTTACTGCGATGGCCGCAGTTGAATTTGCGACCTCAAGATTGCTATTCTTTGATATGACTGTTGACTGGCATACAGATGCCACTTTGTCATTGCGATATATTGTGTATCTTTCTCTTCCATAAAAGTACATATTAAACAAATGGAAAAGCTGCACTGCAATTCAGTATTTCAGTATTTCCTGGGCAAAACTTCACTTTATGGGGCACCCCTCAAAAAAAAATATGACCCCCTCTGGAATTAAAAAAGAAATTTTTTCTTAAATTTTCATAAAACTAAATGCATTTTTGAAATTGGGAGAAATTTTCCTTTAATTTGAGCCGTCGCACTTACGATTTTGGGTGTATTTCGGTTTTATAGACCTAGCGGGTCCCAGGGGCACCGGCCCCCTTAACACTATATAGAAAACAAATTTCTTATTTAATTTCAGAAGGGGTCATGTATTATTTTTTTTTTTTTTAGGGGTGCCCCATAAAGTGAAGTTCAGCCATTTCCTGTGATAAAAATATTGGACCTAAACTCACCTTTTACCGATCGACTCAGAATCAGGTTTTGGTTCGATTTAACGATGTCCGTCTGTCCGCCAGCCCGTGTGTCTGTCCATGTATGATTGTGAGCACGGTACAGATCCCATTTTTATGAAATTTGGTACACAAACTTATATCGGCCAAAGTTCTATGTTTAGACCTAGTGCCCATACAGAGGTCCTCCCAAAATTGGGTTTCTCGCATGATACAGGTCGCAAATACGAAGATATTTTAATGAAATTTGGTGCACTGGCTCATATAGGCCCGAGGACAAAGTCTGTTAATTTGTTTAGAATCGGTGCTTGTGCGCACGCTACAGGTCACAAATACGAAGATATTTTAATGAAATTTGGTACGCGATTCAATCGTACTATCACCCATATGGATTATATTTACTATTTTATCTATATCTATATACACTCACAAAATAAATACAGTCACTTTTTGTTAGTTGTTTCTGAAGTTTTTCCGTTGAGTTGTTTTTAAAAATAATAACAGTTGTTCGTAGAAGAAAAATAATTTTTAACTTTTTTCACAATTTATTTAAAAATGTAACTAAATAAAAATACGGATGTTTTGTAACAGTCAAATTTTCTAGTAAATTTTTATTGTTTTAAAATAAAACTAAAAAAATGAACCAAAAAAAGATATTTTGTAGTAAAAGTTATTTGAAATAAAAAACAAAAATACAGTTATCCAATTTGTTTTTTTTTTAGTTTTTTAGTAAAATCAAATATAAATTCAGTTCTTCGCTTCATTTTGCTTGTTATTTTTAAATTAAAAATTAACTTTAAGTTGATTTTACAGTTTCTGATAGTCAATTATTGATGGTCAAAAATAAATAAAAAAAATTGTTAAATTAAATGAAAATGTGAGTAGACCGGTTTTAACTGAAATTTATTGGTTTTAAATTGTATTTTTAGTTAATTTTACCTTCAAAATAATTTTGTGAATTTTTTGGTTTTTAATGAAATTGTTTGCCGACATTTCAATTCTCGATAAGAAAGAGGTATACAAAATTATTGGCGCCAATAATTTTTCTATGTGGTAAAAGAAATTAAAAAATTGTATCACATTTGGGGAATCATGCCCTGTCACAAAGGAGAAAACTGTTCGGACTATGCTTTGTTTCATTTCTTAACTACGTTACTCTACAATTACATAAATATAAATTTATTTCAATTATAAAACTTTCATAATACATATTGAGAAAATGATAAGCTTTATTTTCCATAAACGTTCTGGTGTTGCGTAATTTCTAAAGAATTTATTTTTTTTTTTTACAAAAACAGTTTACTTAGAAATTTTACTTAATCCAAATGATTTAAGAAATAAGGGTGTCAGTTTTAAGCTAATTTACATAAGTTTTGTTCACACAAAGCATTTTATACCATAATTTGTATTTCACCAGTCATTTAAATATTTTATCTTTAAATCTTTTTAATATTCCAAACATATTTTCCACAATTTTATCTTCATTTGATAAAACAATTTTCTCTATCTCCCCTACTTTACAATGTTTAACAAATAAATTATTTAAATTATAATATCAACACCATTTCGTAAATAACACAACTACATACGTTCAAACACATATAAAAGTATAAACATACTTGAACCTTTACCACTGTATTATTTACCTTCACATTTACCTTTCTAAACTTTCTATTTTTTTTTTTGTCGTTTTCTTTCTTTGTTTTTGTAACAAGGTAAATATTTCTCTTAAATCATCATGGTCTTATGCCTAGACTAAACTAATTTTATTTGTAAATATGTATGAATATATGTTACTTTGTGTTGTTGTATTAGGCCTTACTGCTCCTCATACTTTCATTGGGGTCAGTTAAAATTAGTATGTAGTGGTAAATTCTATGTTAGCAACATGTAAAACAAAATATGTGCAAAGTGTAAGTAATTTTGTATTTAGGGTGTTAAAAAAGAAATTTAGAGAATTTGTCAAGATTTTATGAGGTAAGATAATTAAGTATGAGGTGTTTAGAAGACTATTAAAGCTAGATATGATAATTTGGAGCATATTTGAATTCGGTAAAGAAAATTGTTTAAAAAGTATAACATAGTGTACAAATTTGGGTTTGTAAAAACTGGCAATGATATATTATTACACTGACTTACTTTCTGCATTATTTGAATATACATTATAATGAGTTACTAATTACTAAAATAATGTACATAAAATGTACATAAAAATTGTATTAAAAATCGAAAAATATCTACCTAAAATTTTAAAAATACTCATTTATTATGAAGTTTATTCAATGTTATGAATATTATCAGTTTAATTGTACGAGGGGTACTATTTATATTTCAGGAACTGGCAACACTAATGTCAATAGCTAAAATCTGGCAACACCATAATAAAATTTGAAATTTTTTAGCATAAACGTACTCACAATGTTTTGATTTACAAGTGCTATTTGTTTTGTTTACAGTGAGTTAAGAAATTCAATTTGGCCAAAAAATGCAAAATTTCAAGAGAAGGTTTTCGTTGGATTATTTTTCACAACTTTCGACGTGGATTATCTCAACAAGAATGTGTCGATGAACTCAGTTCTTTGTAAGGCGATAAAGCAGCATCAAAAACGACAGGTATAGTCAATTCAATTGTGGTCGCAGTTCGGACGCCGACGAATTCCGTGAAGGTCGTCCAAAATCGGTTGTTGTGCCACAAAACATCGATGCAGCGCGTGAACTGATAATGCAAGATCATCATGTGACATATCGTGAAATAGAGGCATCCTTGCACATTAGTTCCACTTCAATACATTCGATTTTGCATGAACACTTAGTTGTAAAAAAATTTGCTCTCGTTTGATACCCCATAATTTATCAATCGCTCAAAAAAAGGCTCGCGTCGATTTGTGTAAGGGAATGATTAAAAAGTTTGACCGTGGTGCTTCAAAAGACGTGTATAAAATCGTGACAGGTGACAAATCATGGATATATGCGTATGAGCCGGAAACAAAACAGCAATTGACCATGTGTATTAAAAGACGAGTGAAATCCAACAAAAGTTGTTCGTGGAAGAAGCAAAGCGGAGCAAATGGTCACCTGTTTCTTCGGCCGAATGGGTCATGTGGCCACTGTTACGCTTGAGAAACGTATGACAGTTAATTCTGAGTAGTACACGACCATTTGTTTGCCGGAAAAATTCGTAAAACTAACCCCCAAAGACGAATGATTCTTCATCATGACAATGCGTGCTTTCATACATCTCGTCAAACAGGTGAATTTTTGAGCAGTCAAAACATCGAATTGATGACTCATCCTCCGTACAGTCCTGACTTGGCACAAAATGACTTCTTCTTGTTCCCGAATATCAAAGGTAAACTGCGTGGTCAACGATTTATGAGCGCCGAAGAAGCAGTTGAAGTTTCCAAAAACCATGTTTTGGAGGTGTCTCAAAAGGAATGGAAAAACTGCTATGACAAATGGTTTGAACGAATGCAAAAGTGTATTGATCATCAAGGCGAATATTTTAAAAAACAATAAAGCCATTTTTATTTGAAAATGTTTATTATTTGCTATTCCCGAAATATAAATAGTACCCCACGTAGTAGTGTTTGTCTTTAAAAGTGGCTGAAACATTGAAAATTACAGTTTTCTAACTTTCTGACGATAGTTTGTAACAAAAAAATATATTGTTACAAGTAATGACTTCTTTTTTAAGTAATTTAGATTTTTTTGAAAATTTGTTTTTTCTATTTTTATACTCAAATGTTTTCAACTCTGCACTCACAATATATTTTTCATAACCGATTGAGGTTTATTTAAAAAGTAATAGGTAAAGTTTGTTTTCAATTGAAGAATCAATTAAAGTACATTGAAACATATTGTTTAACTTTTTATATGAGTCAATTAAAAACAAACTACAAAAAAATATGTATCGTCTGTAGGAGTTGTTATTTTCAGTCAAATATTCTATTTTTAGATTTCTATTTGAAAAAAAATATTAACAAAAGGATAAAAAATAGCATTGTTAAATTTCGTTGATGTTAGTCTAAGTTGAGTTGTTGATAACAAATTCGATTTGCTTTCAACAGTCACATAAGTAGACGATTATCAAAATATTAACCCACTCAAAGGCGAAAGGCACTGATGATGGCTTTGTAGCGAAAGCCGAAAATGCGCATTCTGCCTTGCTGGTCTTATCGAATTCTTTCAATAATTTTTATTCTTTGTAATTTACTTGTAAAAATTGTATTGATTTGAAAATAATTTAATTTAATTTAATAATTTAATTAAAATAACATTCATTTAAAAAATAATTTAAATAATTTCATTGTTTTCTGTTTTTAAACAAAAAATTCAAATATTTTCGGTTTTGTTTTTTGTTAAAATAGTTTGTTTATATACAAAATTATTTCAATTCAAATTACAAGAAATTCTTTACTCATACACACAAACATAGCCAATAAAAATATGAACGTCTATCAAATATAAAATGTCAAGATAGCTCAGATGGTAGAGCTGTGGACTAGCAATCTGGAGTCCCAGGTTCGATTCCCGGCATGACCAAATTTATTAAAAATTTAACAATAAATATAATTTTGTGATTCAGTAAGGAGGATAAAACCGATAAGATAGTTTAAAAACAACATAAATATTACTAAAAAATTGGTTATATTCAGATTAGGCAGAGAGGTACTTGCTGATGCTCAGCTCATGCTTTATAAACATTTTTCCTTACGATCATATGCATAATCACATCTTAAATTAATAAATGGCTTATAGAACAAATTTTTCATAAAAAATTAATTTTATAAACGTGTTAAAAGGTTTCTAAATTATTATGCATAGACACTGTACTATTCAATATAATGTTTGGTCTGTCTGGGACTTTAAAAATCACTAATCCCGCCTAAAGTTTAAGTTATAAATAAACTCCCTAAAGAGCTGATTGAAATTAAAAAAGTAAAATATTAACCCAACATAAGTACAACATACAATTTATCGGTATGTTAAGCTTATTTTCATTTGGATTGTTTAATAAGATTTATAACATTTATTTGTTTGTAAACGATCTAAAAAGTTCGCACACAATTTTTATTAAATTACTGTCATGGCCAACCATTTTAACCAGTTAAACCTAAAACCTAAAAAATTGCTTTCGTCTTATTAGTTTTTTTATTAAACTAAATAAACTTTCCCTTACAAAGTGAATGAAAAATTTCCATAAATTAATAAAAATCTTCATACTATTTAAGAATTTAGTTTGTAATGAAGCTTCTTCATTAAGTATATGAACTTCTAATAAATAGAATGACAATTTTCATAAAATTTTATGAAAACTTGAAATGGATGAGCTCCATGCAAAATGCCATTAATATCATGGAGGTAATTCTCTCAACGTAACTAAGTTTTTATATTTTTCCAGTATTTTCTAAATAAAGTTTAGAACCAATTTCATAATATACTTACTTGCCTTTCGTGGTTACAACTTAATATTGCACAATCCAGATTTTATTTGCTCAAAACCAACAAAACGAAACAAATGTAACACATAAACTAGAATAGAAAATACAAATACAACAGAATCAACACTGAGAATAACAATGGCTTACATTGACTGTAACATTATTTTCACATCATTTAATTTAATGAGAGGGTATTTACTAACAAACATTTTTGTTAGCAGCTAATAAACGGCGATACCCTAAAAATGAAAGTTTAGTTCAAACTCTCACGCCTTCATGCCAACAATTTTAGCTGAAAACCCACCAACAGTTACAGTTAGTATCCCCCAATAACTACAATAAACAATGGGATAAAATACCAGGTTTTTTGGAAAAATTTTGAAAATTTACCAGTCGGAAATGATTTTAAATCTTATCAGAAATTAAAGGCTTGTAGGAGAAATAGACTTTAAATTACGAACTGGCGATTTTCAATATGTACAGTTTTGTTTCATTTGGTCATTGATGTACCACTACACTCAAAAAAAAGTCAGTAAAGTCAGCAAAAAATGTTGCTGTGTCAGCAAATTTTTAGTCAGGAGCGTGCTTGCAAAAAAGTTGGTAATTTCAGTAAAAGGTTTGCTGAAAATCAGCGAGCTGATTTTTACAAAAAAAATAGTAATCTTCAGCAAAAGTTTTGCTAACACTTAGTCGACTGCAAATGAAAAAAATCCTTGCTAAAATCACCAAACTTTTTGCTGAATATTAGTAGACTGAAAAAAACTCAAAAAACTTGTAGCGAAATTTTACTTTAGTTAATTTATTTGCTGAAAATTTAAATATAGAATATGTGTAGAGTTGTTTTTCTTTTTTTTTTGTCATTTCCGTTTCCAGACAAGCTGCGACATCTACATCTTGTTTGTCTATCTGGTTGTCGTCCACGCTATGAATGCGGTTATCAGCACAATTTTTGTAGCAAAATAAATTAGTAAAACATCAGTTTAAAATTAGTTTAATGCTAAAAAAATATAACTAAAATTTTTGCTGAAAACGGAATTTCAGCAAAAAAAAATTGCTGAAAACTAGTACACTTGATACACAAAACGTTTTACTAATTTTTCTACCAACTTATTTTTTTGAGTGTATAAAAAGCAAATAGAGTCAGTAAATTTAGCTTTATCGAATTTTGATACCCTCCACAGTACTTTTGGTGCAAAAACAAACTGAAAACATTTTGCAGGAATAACTCGTAAATTCCTTGTAAACCTTGTATAAATACAAGCCATATTTTTTATTTATCGAATTAGTTTTTAAACTCATAAACATACCAGGTTTACACAGTTTACAGGATTATATGAGAAGGCTTAAAATGCTTGGTTACAATTATGTACAACTTCTTTAAAGAATTTTTTATTTAAATTTTGAATTCTTAACTTAGGGATGTTATTTTTTTAGTACTTCTTAATAGTTTTTGTTTTGAACCTGAAATATAAAGGGTTATATAATTATGTCTTTCTACATCAAATTAGATATAATTATATCGGGTCAAAATCCGGATAAGATTATATATGATTCAATATATTTATATCTTATCCGGTATAATTTTATCCACCATTTTTCGGATCCCGAGTAAAAAAAATAATATGATGTCATATGTAATGATATCTTATTTAATATAATTGGAGATATGCTATGATCCGAAAAATGGTGGATAAAATTATATCGGATAAGATCTAAATATATTGAATCATATAGAATCTTATCCGGATTTTGACCCGATATAATTATATCTAATTTGATGTAGAAAGACATAATTATATAACGCTTCATACTTCAAGATCAAAACAAAAACTATTAAAAAGTACTGAAAAATAACACCCTTAAGTTAAGAATTAAAAATTGAAATAAAAATTTAAAAGAAGTTGTACATAATTCTAACCAAGCATTTTAAGCGTTCTCATATAAACTTGTATTCTACCCGTAAACTGTGTAAACCTGGTATGTTTATGAGTTTAATGTCAAATTCCATACATAAAAATATGGCTTGTATTTATTCAAGGTTTACAAGGAATTTAGGAGTTATAATGAGTACGCCTTTTATATTTTGAAATCATACATAAATATATCTCAAAAAACATAGAATTTTTTTTACATTGCGCTATACTTAAACATATCTAAAACAACTTAGAAAAAAATTTAACATTGAGCTATATAAAACTTTATATATTTTCCGATAAAGCCGTTTTTAATTATATATGACGATGTATTAAAATTGTCATAGCATATGTAAATAGCAAGGTTGGCAACCGATACCGTTATAATACCGTTATGCGTTTCAAAACCCTTTCAAATTGACAACCGATACCGATACCAATACCGAAATTCTTGATTTCAAAAAATACCGGTATTCAAAAACCTTTTCCCTTAATACCGGTGTCGTACCGGTATGGAATCGGTTTTAAAAAAATTGTTTTTTTTTCACGTTTTTAGCAAAAATACAAATTTTTTTAATATAAAATTTCCAAAATTGTTAAACAATTAAACTTTATTATTCATTGTTAATAGAAAATCGTGTTATAAATTCAAAGTGCGGTTATCAGCCTTTAATTTGCATTGGCAACATTGTTTTTAATTTATTTAACTTCATAAATATTCTCTAACTTGTAACAAATTTAGTAAATATAATTTAATATATAAACTGGTTTCTTAAACCTTTAATTGAATTTACAGTTTCTTTTAGAGAATCCTTTTATTAATTTTATAAACTTTTTTTTTTATTTATTATATGATCTCAATACAAATAAAAAATATTTGTAGTGAATCAACTTGTGTTCCTAATAGATTTAAAAAAATTTTTGTGTTTAAAAAATAAAACACTTACGGTGGGTCTCATACTTCAGGTTTAAACTTTATTTAATAGTTAACCCAAAAATTTGTTGTTGTTTCGTGTATATTTTTTTGACATTTTCTTTTGTTTATAGTTAAAGTTAAACCTACAGTTTAATAACTTACGGTGGGTCGCATACTGTAGGTTTAACTTTAACTTAACTAAAAATAAAATGTCAAAAATACACAAAACAACAACAAATTTTTGTGTTTACTATTAACCTAAGTTTTAACCTGCAGTATGAGACCCACCGTTATTTTTTTTTGTTAATATTATAAAAACATTTACATAAATTATACTTATCCTTTATAAAAATTTAATAAAATTGAGTTTTTTTTATAATTAAGAACGTTTTTTTATATTTTTGTAAATTTTTTCAATAATACCGGTATATACCGGTATTAATGTTTCGGTATCGGTTATACCGATACCGAAATGATTAAAATACCGTTACCGATACCGATACCGATACCGAAACAAATAAAAAATCAATACCAATACCGATACCTATACCGTTATTCGTTTCGGTTGCCAACCTTGGTAAATAGATATGGCACATACAAATATATATGGGGACATGTATATTTATACTGATCTATATATGACATCATATAAGAAATTTTTGAAAAACTCAAAGCTATACATAATTATATCCGCAAAGATATAGTGTTAAACTTGACTATATATAAACATATTAGTCCATATTAAATTATATAATTTCCTATATAACTATTTTTACTCGGGATATGCAAGGTTTACAAGGAATTTAGGAGTTATAATGAGTACGCTTTTATATTTTGAAATCATTAATGTATGATCGAACAGTTCGGCCTGAAAATGTATATAGTTGTTATTTGGTATGTTGAAGCATTAGGGATAAATTTTGCTTATGGAAAAATGTTTGTTGGGCCGATTAGAGTGCATTTTGAGTGTAAAATTTAAGGAAAAGTCTGAGGTTAAGCAACAAATTCACTGTTCGGCCGCCGAAAGTTTGGCCAAATTGAAAAAAGTTCGGCGGCCGAACAGTTAATTTTACGGCTAAACTACCGTGTTTTCTTTAAATCTGATACTTAAAATCGAATTAGATCGGCTCAACAAATATTTTAGCAGTATGAAAGTTTCTCCCTAATGCTTTCAAATAACAGAAAATCGACGAATTTTCACTTTTTGGCCGAACTGTTCGGTCGGATACTAGAAATCATACATTGTAAATATATCTCAGAAAAACATAGAATTTTTTTTACATTGCGCCATTTTTAATTATATATGACGCTGTATTAAAATTGTTATAGCATATGTAACTAAATATGGTATATATTAATATATATGGGGACATGTATATTTATACTGATCTATATATGACATCATATAAGAAATTTTTGAAAAACTCAAAGCTATACAGAATTATATCCACAAAGATATAGTGCCACATTTGACTATATATAATCATATTAGTCCATATTAATTTATATAATTTCCTATATAATTTTTTTTACTCGGGATCATAGTATATCTCCAATTATATTAAGTATCATTTTATATGGCATCATATTATTTTTTTACTCGGGTTATTAAAAGCTAGGGAAAACTTGATTTTTTTTATACAGTGCTTCTAAGACCTGCCTACAAATTGTCACAGATAACAATTTTACCAGAATACGGACATAAGTTTTGTTTTAATAAACCCAATTTATAGTAGGAAACTGAACTACTATAAATATGGTAAATTTACTCCCAGTGAAACGTAACTAAAGAGCACAAAAAATATGTAAGTTTACATTGAAAATGGAAATATTTTATTAACAAAAATATTTTATTAACAATAAATTTTATAATATAATTTAAGACTAATACAAGCTTAATATTTATTCTGAAGATATTTTTTTCTCGAAGCTCATTAGATTCTGAGTAGTTATACTCAATGAAAAAGCCTCAGATTCGGAGTATTTTCTTTTCATATAGGAAAGACTTTAGATTCTGAGCACTTTTTTCTAAGAATCATCATATTATGAGAACTTTTCCGTAAAGAAATAAAACTAGTTCCTTAGGAAAAGCCTTATATTCTGTGTTCTTCTTCTACAGAAAAACCAATAGATTCATAAGATTTTTCAAATAGAAAAACTGCAGATTTTGAGGAATGCCTTTTTGCTGAATTCAGTGTGAGTGATATTCTATGGAAAGAATTACACACAATTCAACTGCTTTTCTGGAAGAAAGAGTTCTGAAATTCTGAAGTTTTTTGTTAGAGGAAAAATCATCAAAATCCGCAAAAACTTCTCAGCATTGGACAGTTTTCAATAGGAAAAAGTCCTCAGAATTTTAGGCTTTTTCTATATGAAAAAATTTCTCATCGACATTTGGGATTTTTTAAGCTGTCATGTTTTTTTCTGTAAGAAAAAGTGATCAAAATGTAAAAATTTTTCTATAGGGAAAAATCCGCAGAATCTATGGAGTTTTTAGAGAAAAATATCATCACAACCGCAGTCTGCGTTTTTAGAAAAAAGTTCAGAGAAATTTTCCTATAGAAAACTCCTAAAAATCTGAAGTACATATTTACTAATGATTTGTTTCTAAAGCCCACATACAATTTTTCAGTCTCTTACTACTTTTTCCTATTGAAAAACCTTAACCATTTGAGGACCATACATTTTCTGCCAAAGGGATTTTGAAACTTTTGCGATTTTCATGATCTCTGACCTAATAATAGTTATGCCAAGAATAATTTGCTCCATTGTACTCCTCCTTACCCCTCATTTCGCTTGCCAAAAATATTTTTAAAAAATGTTGCTTTTTTCCTAGCACCAATGCACTAACATTGAATTTTCTTGATTCTGTAAAGTAAAATTTGACAAGCCTCGAAAGAAAAAATATTAATAATAATGTGATAATTTCTTGTGAAATGGAGATAAGAATAAAATTAAAAGAGGAAGCATCATAATTGAAAAATAAATTGCTCATGTATTAGTTCAATTAGCCGCACTCATCGCTATGCCGATCGTGGTGTATCTCGTTAAGAGCCGATGCTACGAGACATATCCTGTGTAGAGGGCTGCCGGGTCGATTTCCGGTTATAACATATACAAAAAAATTTTTGTATAAAGACAATTTAACAATTAAAAATGCTTTAATCGATTGACATATAAACTAACCACTGACGAGTCTTTGGGTGAGAAGAGACTGTGCAGTCTGGTAATTCTTCTATCTGTTAAATTTTTCAATAAAAATGTTTTCTTCTTCTTGTAAAATTACTTGTAAAAATAATGTCAATCGAAATCTTTTAAAAACAAACAAAATTTATCGTTGCCTCTTAAGTGTAGATGTTGTACAGACATACCACAATGACTGGTCCGACTGCAGCCACCGCCAATAACATAAGTACATGTTTTTATAAAAATATATTAAAAAATTATTGAATTTTATAGTATTTTATTTTATAACCTTCAATTCTTTGAATTTTTCCAAATGACAATTTGAATGTATTTTCCTTACGTTAGTAAATTTACAAAATATGTGCGTAAAATTTTAATTTGTCAACAAGATAAAAAATTAACTCAAATCAAAATTTGTGGTTTACTACTTAAATTACTTTTGACTTTAACCACTTAAATCACCAGGACGCGTTATTGATGCATCAAAAAAGTGTATGAGAAAAATGCTAGCCACATTATTGCCTATAGATATGCCCATTTAGTATTTTTCCGTAAACCTTTACTTTAAAAGTTATAGCGCAAAGAAGCTTTGAACTAATTTTAGACCATTTCTAGGGCTAAAAGCAGCGGTGACTGGCCTGTTTAAATCCGAGAGGATCAATTTTCACGGGGATATTATTTTTTACGCCCAATCTACCGGGAAGTGCGTGGGGAGGTGAAAAAATAACACTTTTGCACAAAATTGGGGGCTTTATTGAGCGCCAATTCTGAGTTAGCAAGAAATTAATTCTTAAACACATTTTAAGTTTTGACCTATTAAGCACTGAATCTAAATTTTAAACTTTTATATTTTCTGAGACTTATAGTAGAATTTCATGACAAAAATTTTTGCGGAACATTTTAACCCTCTAACACTTCAACTTACGGGTCGTCTATGTCCCTCTTTAAAAACGCGCTAAAAAGTTCCTCTAGTTGAAGAGTTAGAGGGCTAAAATGTTCCACAAAAATATTTGCCACTAAATTCTACTATAAGGCTCTGAAGACATCAAAGTTGCAAATTTATGTTCAATGCCAGAAATAAGGAAACATCCTATATCTTCCATGTAGGTATAGGATGTGTTCAAATCCGATTGTAAATGCCGCAGCTATAACGAAAAATTAAAAAAAGCGACCCCTCAGTTCGGCAAAAAAAAAAATTTTTTTTTTGTAATTGCCTTTGCAAAAATACTTTATGGTTAAGGTGGTACGGTCTACTGGGCGTCTTACTGCCTATAGCTTTGCCCTATAATGAGAAATAAACTTGGGAAAAATTTCCAAAAATAATAAACGTAAAAATTTTAAAATATGGACTTTATTAAAAGTATGTACATCCATACAACATTTTATAAATAAATATATAAATAACTAGATCCTGACCGATTGTGTTAAAATTTTTATATATATACATCGAAACAAAACGTTTTTGTGGTTTTCAAAATTTATTACACTAAACAAAAATAAAAGACCCCTACAACAACATGAACAAAAACATAATAATATGATTGTTTATGAGTTTAATGTCGTCTGGGTTTTTGGCTCTATTAAAACAGAGAAAATAAAAACAGAAACAGAAAAATAACACTGTAATTACAAATATTTTAAGGATTCGTTATACATACTTAAAAAAAAAAGCAACAAACCGACCATATCAAACTACAATAAATATTATTTCATTGTTTCAACCTAGAAAGAGTTTGAGGGTGTATTTTGTAAATAATTTTGTGTGGTTCGTGAAATGTTTATGAATATAAAAAAAGGTGAATAATTACATTTTAATAGACTTGGTCTTAAAATGAAATTTAATTTACTTGTTATTTACAAAAACATAATTTTAAATATAATTTCATAAACATAATAATAACGTTGATGTGAATGTTTGTTGAATGCAGGTAATGAATATTTAATGTGATGGTCTAAATCTAATCCTTATTAGCTGTTTTATGATTTTCGGTTGGTAATCAACAATTTTCTCAATCTCTGCTTAAAGCCAACAGTAATAACACGTAAAATCATTAATCTTGTAAGTAATGAATTTTTATTTGATTTTTGTTGTTTAGCCTTCCAGAAAAAAAGTGTGTTGGTTTAGTTTTATTTTTATTAAACTTATTTGTATTTGATTTTGATGAATTACTGTTTAACGTCTGAGTGACAACTATCCCTTGAAAAAACAAAAACTTAAAAAAAGTTTTTCCTCTTGTCTAAACAATAACAATTTTCATGAAACTGAAACAAAAATATACAAGTTTTTGTTGCTACACCAATTTATGCTGGACATCCAACTAATTTTGAACTTTATTCGTCCTGACATGTATTTCACTTCAATTCACTACGCTACACGAAATTTCCCCTAGTTTCCTCCCTTTTTATAGCTATTTTGTTTGTTATTTAATTTCTGTTAAAGCTGTTAATAGAAATATATAAAAGATTTATTTTGAATTTCATATATGTTTTACTGGGTGTGTGTGCATGTGAGAGCTGCTATTGTTATTTTTGGTTGTTGTTCATTTGTATTCATTAAAGTACTTTTTCATTTGTTTCACTTAAGTTTTTGCTTGACGAAAAACTATATCCTTATGTGTGTGAGTGCATTAGAGGTTAAATGTTTAAGTAACTAGAATGACATAGTAGTCGATTTCTCCAAGTTGCGTATGAGTAATATTATTTTGTCATTATAACTCATACGCATGGTAGTACATATACGTATAAATAAACAAATTGCAACCTATTACAACAGACGCATACATAACAGTGAATACAGATTCATTGTGACAACCAAATTTTGTTGCCAACTGAATGGTTTGATTGGAGCTACCTATATATTCGTTTGTTTCAACAGAAATTCGGTTATTACCAGATAAGACAGAAAAAAGCATGATGTGTTTAAAGCAAAAAAATATTGTCAAGAAAAAAGCAAGAAAAAGCAAAAGTAAAAAATCTTGGAAAAACAACAGTTTTTTTTAATTCAAAGTTAAGAGAAAAAATATTTTTTTGTGAGCCAAAAAAGTATTTTTGGGCAAAAAGTCTTAAAAAAAGCAATTCAAAGCTCAAAAATCTTAAGAAAAAGCTATTTTAAAGCTAAAAAATGCAAGATCCAAAAAAGCAAAAAGAAGCAAATATGAGTAAAACAAGTAATAAAAAGCATATAAATGCAAAAACAGCAATTTTGTCTTCTCTGGTTATTAGAAATACTTTCTATTGATTTAGACCTAGTGCCATACCATATAAGGTACCAAAATATTGGATTTCATGCTTTTTCCCATTCAACAGGTCGCAAATATAAAGATATTTTATTGAAATTTGATATCCTCACTCACATGGTGGTAAGAAAAATTCTATTGATTTTCGATATAATGGGTACATATTTGGACCTAGTGCCCATATGGACTACGAGTATATTCCATTATTCTCTTAAATAGAAAATTAAAATTTGCTTTTTTAATTTTATAGATATATTTTGACGATATTTCAACTAAATATTAGTTGGCTTTCATTCAGACTGGTGTAGGGTATCATATAGTAGAAATGCCCGACTTTAACTTTTTTACTAGTTTTTGCGTGAAATGAGCACTCTATGATTAATGTAAAAAATTATACAAGTTGGGTGCAAGAAAATGACTAAAATCGCTTTGGTTTGGTTATATAATTTAAGATCAATATATTCTCGCTCATATTAGGAATTTTCGTGAGAATTGGATTAAAACCCATTTGCTAGAGGGTTCGTCTTTGTGGCACTTCAATATCAAATTTCGTTCAATTATCTTTAGAATTACTACCTATTTCTATAATATGATTTTAAGATTCAGTATCCATGAATACAGGACATTACAGTAAAATAATTTTGCTCAGCTACAGGGGATATTTATTTTACAAGGACAGAGGGCTAAGTGATCTCATCAAATGATTTTGGGTCATTTCTGTATAGCCCGCCCATTATTTTTGCTAGCTACAAACATCAGCAAAATCACAATATTCCTTTTACTTCAGATTGGTGTAAGTTCTAAAAAATATTTAACAGGCTTTACTATAAATTTTTTCTAAAACGTAAATTTTTTTAAATATCCCTATCCAAATTTATAAGGAAGAAATTGCAATATTAGCCTGCTTAGATAAATGTGAAATATTTCATTTTAAAATTAGTCACTCAGCGACCTAACGATGAGATTCACTTTCGCGGTTCCTACAAATTTGTATGAAATTTGGATAGATTGTGATAGAACTGACAAAATTAAATAATTTTCGGTTCTAAACACATTGGATTAAATTAATATTTAGCGCGTAAAAGGTGTTGAAAAGTAGTTCGAAACTTTTTGTTTAAAAAATTTCATTCATTTCAGGTCATTTTTGATCCCATATTTCACCCGAATCTGAGTTTAGAAATCAGAAGGGCATTGTAAGATCGTCTTATTTTTGTTCAAGTATCATAATAACCATTATTAATAACACTATGCGACAGTCCAAATCGGGATGGGATGAAACCAACGGGAAATGTTATATCGGTCAAAAACAAGTTATACGTGTCCCGGCGTTTCGCTGGGTCACCCCTAGGAATCGAGATATATCGATTTGACCTTTGGTGGTCTTTTTTTGACATAACTCGAGAACCACTAGTCCGATTTTGCTCAAACAATTTTAAAAAAATTAAAAATTGCAATTCCTTTAATCTGTTCATATAACGTTTTTCTATATACTCAACAGTTTTGCCGGTAAAAATAAATGTTTGTTACCGCTACCATAAAAATCAAAAACCTTTTGTTTATTACTTTTTTTAAATATTTTAGGCAAAAAATATTTTTTTCTTCATACATTTATTTTTACCGGCAAAACTGTTGAGTATATAGAAAAACGTTATATGAACAGATTAAAGGAATTGTAATTTTTAATTTTTTTAAAATTGTTTGAGCAAAATCGGACTAGTAAAAAGACCACCAAAGGTCAAATCGATATATCTCGATTCCTAGGGGTGACCCAGCGAAACGCCGGGACACGTATAACTTCTTTTTTACCGATATAACTTTCCCCGGTAGTTTGAACCCTTCCCGATCACTGCCCCCTACCATTTGTCTCACAGTGTAATAAGCCGGTTGATAACAGTTTTCTTTCTTAATTTCGGGTTAATTATCACACAACCCACTTATAAATATATAGTTAAGTATCAAAATCAACCTAATGAAAAGTTTGTTTTTGTCGGTTTTTGTACAAGAAGAAGACAAAATAACATCAACAAACAAATCAAGAATAATGAAACTTTTTTTATTGTTTTTGTAATATAGTTTTATACTTTGTGAAAGTCTAAGAAAATCTTAAATAGACAATTGCGAGAATTTTTAAATAAATATGGACAATATACAGAGATTAATGAAAAGATTTTAAGAACACCAAATTCGGGGAGCAAAATAGTTTCCATTATTAAATGGGCCTCGATTTGAACAAACGTTTTACAAGTCAGTAGTTTGGTATTAACTTTTGTCAAATACATTATGATTTAAAAAAAAAACTCATACTAGGGCTTTTGTTAAATACACTCTATAATTTAAATCATATTTCATCTTATTGTATTATATTTCTATGTATATTAGGGTTATGACTTTTTGATTTGTTTCGCAAATATCAAATTTTACATGCCCCAGCAAAAAAGGCCATAAAAAATATTAATAAACGCAATCTTACTTTTTCGCTGCTGTCAAAAAAGTTACCGCACCAAAAAGGAAAATATTTCTCCGAAGTTTTAAACAAATAAGATTCAAACGATGCTTATTAAAAGATATTTACGGTAAAAATTATGAAACATTTTTGGAGGGACTTTTGGATATAGTTTTTGTCGTTTACAATAATTTTTGTAAGAATTCGTTATGTAAATTAAACAAAATCCCCGAGCTTAAATTATTTTTAGGAATTGCATTTGGTGCGGAAGGTTTTTTTTTGCCGAAATGACCCGCAAACACGATTTTTATTATTAATTTTGTATTATCTATCACATGGGGATAGGGAAAATTTTTTGTTAAAAATGAGTCATAACCCTAATGTATAGCAATCTTTAGGCGTCCTTTAGTTTTTGTATGAAACACAGATACAAAAATTTTGCACGGTTTTATTTATTATATGTCTTTGAAGAGCTGTGTTTAATAGAGATGAGCGATCCGGTGATTTTTGAATAACGCTGCTACCAGTGATCGTGATTTTCAAATCACCGTTCTTTTAAACAGTGACCGTGATCACGGTTTTGTAATAGAGATGGGCGATCCGGCAATTTTTCAGTAACATTGTTTTCAGTAAATGTGATTTGCAAATCGTTGTTCTTTTAAACTGTGATCGTGATCACGGTTTTTCTATGGAAAAGACTGCGATTATCTGATAAATAAACGAAATAATATTTATGGCGAGTTTTTAAGATGTTAGTGAAACTTGGTTTAGTTAAACCGAAAACGAATTTTGTCAGCCATTTCAAACTTTATTAACAAAAATTTGCCGGAAAACTTTTTCTCGAGTATAATTTATTCCTTTATTGAAATAAAACAAAATAAACCACATTTTAAAAGCAGTATTCCAGTTACAAACTGCGTTAAAGATAAGTTTAAAGATAATCCACTTCCTAAAAACTGGGCCTTAAAAGAAGAATAGTTGCGACCGGTAACAAAGACATGATAGAAGGAGACATTTTATTCAGAAGAGTATGAAAGCAAGTCATTGTTATTGAAAAAAATCATGCATTACTGTGCACAATGAAGTTTGCAAGAAAGAATAGTACAAAAATATTAAAATAACGACATTCCGAGTAACTACGACTTGAAATATTTGATCACTGCCGTTACCAGTGATTTATCAATAACTGTGATTAAATCACCGGTATGAAAATATCGCTCATCTCTAGTGTTTAAGTAACACTTGCTTTGTCCATACTACATCAAATGTCTAATCTGCGACATCTACATCTTTCCTGTCTGGTTGTTGTCCGCACTATAAATGTGTTTATCAGCACAATTTTTGTAGCAAAATAAATTCGTAAAGCACTAGTTGAAAATTGGTTTAGTGCTAAAAAAAAAATATAACTAAAACTTTTGCTCAAAACACAATTTCAGCAAAAAAGTTGCTGAAAACTAATATACTTGATATACAAGATGTTTAAGTAATTTTTCTACATATTTTTTTGAGTGTAGGAAAATTAAGTCATAAACTTTAAGGAACCAAATGTGCTAAAATCCGAAAACTGGTGTAATAAATTGTGAAAAATAATTTTTTGCAGGCCTGTCCCTATCTAGATTTCACTCTTGCCTAAGGAATAAAAATTAAATTGAAATTGAAATGATCATGGGATCGTCCCTCTTAAGTCACATAATTCCTATAAAATTTTTATTATGAAAGAGAAAACATGTATGTTTGTAAAACTGCTTTTCAAATAAAAATAGAAATTTCTGAAATACATTTGTAAAAATTTGAAATGCAATTAGAATTTTATTAAATACATTTGGAAAATTTTGTAATACAAATAAAGTCTTTTTAAATATATCTGGAAATTTCTGAAATACATTTAGAGAATTTTTAAATACAAATGGAATTATTTGAAATACATTTGGACAATTTTGAAATGTAATCGGACAAATATCAAAGGTTTTTAGACAATTCTAAACAATATTTGGACAATTTTAAAAGATTTTTGGACAATTCTAAAACATTTCTGGACAATTTTGAATGATTTTTGGACAATCTCAAAACATTTTTGGAAAATTTTAAAACATTTCTGGATAATTTTGAAAAATTTTAGTCAATTTTGAAACCTTTTTAGACAATTTTAAAATATATTTGGACAATTTTAAAACATGGATAATTTTAAAACATTTTTAGATAATTTTGAAATATATTTCGTCGACCGGCCTGCAAAATGTAACATGTGTTTTTTAATAGATTTTCAGGAGAGCGAAAAAACTGTTACAAAATCTACTTTTAAGATATTTTATTGGCATCATAGGCCCTATGCTCCTTATAGGAACGATTGGAATATATATATAAATATATATATGCCTTAATGATGATTTTACTAAATGACGTCGTGAATCATTAAGGCGTTACTTTTCCTCTTCATAAAAATTCTTACAGTTAGTGTTTAGCTTTCTTGGTTATTAAAATATAAGCTATAAAAGTTGCAAAACCTTATGAGTTACTGGGTACGGAGTTTTTATTGGGCCTATAAAATGGGTCACAAATTTTATGTATTTACCAAAAGTTGGTCAGATTGTTATAAATTTTATAAAACAGGTGACAATGCGCTGATATATATTGAAATATATAATTCAAATGCAATCCATGCATTAGAAATTAGCAGGTTACACGGTTTTTATCACATTTTTTGATATCACCCATATATATAATATATCATTTTTACAGAACCTCATTTATTTATTTAAACAAAACCAAAGATTTTAATATTTTTTTGTGGCTCAAAAATAAACTATTTTTACCATATATTTGTGATGTCCAAAATGTTTAATATATTTGAGCATATTACAAATGATACAAATGATAATACTAAGTTAACTGTACAAGAGGCTTTGAAACAAACAAATTTGTCACCAACCGATAATAAGCTTATCAGAGCATGTAACAGTCAAATATATATGTAACTATTCATACTATATATACCTATATATCGTATTACATAAAAGTATAACACCGCAAAAATGCTGACTGAAATCCACTTTAACATAAATAACATTGAAAAAAAGCTAACCAAAATAACCCAACAGATTTCATATATAATACCAACATTTTTTCTTTTTTTAATACAAGCATACAAATACTACAGAATCCTGCTGAATGTATTGTATTATAAATACATAGCACGAGTACTAACTAGTGAAAAGAGATCACATTGGAAATGTTTTTGAAATTGAGCCAATGGTATCATTGACATTCATGGAATATTTTTTTTTATATGCAAAATTGTTGGAAATATCACCTGATGCCACTAGAGCATGAAACCCAAATATCTATGAATATGTTTGTTGACAAATTTTTGAATGATTTAAAATGATTTTGACCTTTTTTTTTAGTTTTGTAGAGCAGTTTAAAGAGCATATTATGTAGATAGCGATATTGGTTAGGTACTTATTTATGATGGCCTAATACATTTATTTTTAATTGAAACCATACAATAGTTCGGTTTTAGGGCATTCTAAAATATAATCGCCCATAGCTGTAAGTAGTTAATTGTATTATTTAAAGCTAAATTTATCTGTTTATTTATTTAGAACACGTCTGATGGATGCAAATTAGCGTTAACAATTAATAGCATTAACACCTGAAATTTTATGTATGGTTTGACGTTTATACTATTAATAAAAAAGGTGACATTGCGACTTTAAATCGTGAACATTGACTGACATTCATATTACAAATTTCATGCCTGTTGATATTACATTTCTGTTTATGCAAAAGCATCGCTGCAATTTTATTAAACTGACAAATATTGACCACTTTCCACCATTTATACTGACAATGTTTTCTTTTTTCTAATAATAAGGCACAGCCAAATTTCACCCTACTCTATAATTGTGAGTAGAAACTGTAACGATACGGTTATCAGTAAGGGTAACGCTATTTTACATTATTTCGGCAACGGTATTTTAAGGATAACGCTATTTTTTTTATTTCAGCGGATTTCAATAAAACAGCGATTTTTTAACATTTATTTAGCTTTTAGGTAAGTTGTTATTTTTCCTTTTTTTAGCACAAGATATTTCAATTAAGCCTCCTAAAATTAGGGGTAATTTAGTGAATCTCTATTTTGCCCTAAGTTTCAGGATTGAAGTATTTACCAAGCAGAAATTACTGCTTGCTTGGAAGCAATTTTGTCAGGAAAAGTTGAGCATTATTGATGATATCATGCCTGATTTTTGTTCGAGATAGCTCGCGTGAAAGCACTTGTTTCGAGATCCGAAAAGGCATGAGTTCACCGCTTTTAATTAGTGCTCCTGGTTTTCTTTTAATATGTCGATAATTCATGCCTTCTCGGAAGTGCATATTATAAAGCTTTTCAACTATTTAAAATCATGCCTTCTCAAAAGCACAGTATTCCTGCCTATTTTTCCGTGAAGAGATATTTTCAGTAAAATCTCTTATTTTCCTTAAAATAACTTTTTTCCGCATTTTAAAAAATTTTGATAGAAGAACCGCAAAAATATTTATGCAATCAAAATGTGTTGCTCATTTCATGCCTTTTGAAAGGCACAACAAAAAGCGATGTAAAAAATTAATCAACTTAGGCCTTCAATTAGTACTGTTTACGAAGCTATACATTTTTAGAAGCGGTAAAAGTAGCAGTAAGGAAGCAGTAAACGCCTTTACTGCTTCCACATTTTTGGTGGGTAATATTGTGTTGTTATATTCCGGCCAAAATCATGTGGAATTAAAAGAAGAAAAAAGAAAAACTTGCCTAAAAGCTAAATAAAAGCCAAAATCGCTCTTTTCTGGAAATCCGCAGAAATAAAGCCTCTGCCCTACCCAGAAAAATATTTTGGAAATGGTTGCCTCTAAATATGTTCTTGAACAGGTGTTTTTGCCACCGGTTCCAAAAATTACCGATGATAGAACATAAAGTAGAACAGGTTGCATGCAAGTACAAGTTGTTCTACAACCGGTCCTTTGCATCCGACAATTTCGCAGGATAGCCAAATGAAAAAAGGAATTCCTACAATTTTTGTATCTTTTAATCTCTAATATGTTCTTAATTTCTTAAGTTCTGAGCTTCTGGGAACTTATAGAATAAAAAAATGTTTCTGTAGTAGATTATTTCAATAAATTTTAAAATTTGGACCCGAATTTCTTGATTAAGTGGTCAGTTGCCGGGGGAAATTGTAATAACTCGGCTGCTTTTTAACCGATTTAAGCTTTTATTGCTTTGTTGCAAAGAGAATTCACTCCATTCACGATTCTTTAATGTTTTTAATTCGAGTTTCTTTAAAATATTAATATTTTTGAGACAATGCACAAAAAGTCATACTTCAGAGTTCCATTCATACTTCAGTCATACTTCACAGTTCCGATTATCTTAATTTTCTGGGGGACGTATTTTTACACCCAATAAATATTTCCAGGGGGTAGCCCAATCAATAACTCAAAAAAAAATTTTTTTTTGTTGCGTCCAAGTGTCTTTTTCAGAAGTTTTAAAAAACAGTTATTTTTCAAGTAAATTTTTTTGAAATAGAAAATTTGATAGTTTGTTAAAATGTTTGTTAAAAATGCCATCGATATGTTATATTATTGTATTATTGAGGTCTCCCTATATTTGGAACCACATATGGTGTAATATAAGATTTATAGTGAGAAATATCATCAAAAAACCAAAGCCCTAAAAAAAACGAGTAAAAAGGTTAAAGTCGGGCATGCTGACTATACAATACCCTACACCAGTCTGGTTAAAAACCAACTAATGTTTGGATCCGAAATTCGAATGGGTTAAAATGGGACTTGTGTCAAAATTTTCTATAATGTGAGTCAGCGAACCAAATTTCATTAAAATATCTTAATATTTGCGACCTGCAGTTTCTAACCAAGAAAATTTTGGGTGGACCCTTATATGGGCACTAGGTCTAAACATGAACCGGTGTTAACCAAAATCAATAGGCTTCGTCTTTGGGCTGATATAGGTCGGTGTACCAAATTTCATCAAAATATCTTAATATTTGCGACCAGCAGCGTATAAACAATATAATTTTGGGGGACCATTATATGGGCACTAGGTCTAAACAGGGAAGGATGTTCACCAAAATCAATAGGCTTCGTCCTTGGGCCAACATAGGTCGGTGTACCAATATAATTTTGGTAGGACCCTTATATGGGCACTAGGTCTAAACATGGACCGATTTTAACCAAAATCAATAGGCGTCGTCCTTGGGCCAACATAGGTCTGCGTACCAAATTTCATCAAAATATCTTAATATTTGCGACCTGTAGAGTGCGCACAAGAATGCATGGACAGACCGACAGACGGACGGACGGACAGACGGACATCGTTAAATCGCAATAAAAAAAATTCCGAACCGATCGGTATACTATAAGGTGGGTCTAGGACCAATATTTTTTGGTGTTACAACATCAGCACAAACTTATAATACCCTGACCACACAGTGGTGTAGGGTATAATAATTCCAGTATTAAGCATTATCAACTGTGTACAAGGGATCACTGACATTCTTTAGAGAATGGAAATTTAGGTATAATCTTTAGTGCTTCGTGTTTTGAAGTAAATTTGAAGTAGTATAAAAGAAAAAAATTCTAAAGATAAGAAAAGCATTTCCAATTTTAGGATTTTCTACCAAGTGGGTTTTGAAAATTTCCGTAGAGACATGAAAACTAACCACTAAATTCATAAACACTTTGTAAAGTTATAGGAGGCTTATTGAACAAATTCTGTATGAAAATTTCGTTTTGTAAACCTCCTATAACTTTACAAAACATTTATGAATTGAGGGATAAATATTTTGGAGTTAAAACTTAAACAATCGCACAAAGATTGCATAAGCATCAGCATCGATATGTTTGCACGCACAAGTTGTAGAGTACAATCTGGTGTTGACCGATTAAAATATTCTTATTTGTTTTTTCTACGCTCACAATATATTTACAGTAGAGGTGCAATAGTTATTAAAAAACTAAATCAGTAAAGTTATTTGTAATTGAATAAATAGTGAAATAACAAATGTATATATCGTCGTATAAAATTAAAAAAGCCGTAAGTTACAAAAAATTCAAAATCGACTTTTTCATCGACTATGATGCACCGCTTCATAACCCGGTGAAAAATGTTCGTATATGTTCATATATGGTTTACACATATATGAAGAAATTCAAAAAATGAGGTAACACCTAAGTATATGTTAATATATGGACATATATGAACAAATACATTTATTAAATATATGCGAATACATGCGAACGTTGCTGTCCTTTATTATAAGGTTGTACGATAGATATAAATTTATGTATGACATTCAAATTAGGCGCTATATATGTTCCTTTTTTTATTTATGGCATTAAATATAATTCCATATTTATCCAAATATGAGTTCCTTTTACATATATGGAAAAATGTATTCTTCGAAATATGTTCATATACAAGTCCCTTTTGCATAAATTGAATAACATATACCTTCATATTTGTCCATATATGAGTGCCATTTCCATATATGAAATAACAGATGTTTCCATATATGTCTGTATATGAAATTTTTGCCATATATGGAATCACATATATTTCCATATATGTTCATATAAAATCCATATAAGTTCATAAAAAATCCATATTTTTCATATGTGTCCATACATAAACCATATATGAACATGTTTGAGCGTATATGAACATTTTTCACCGGGTCCATATTTATCCAAATATGAGTTCCTTTTACATGTATGGAAAAATGTATTCTTTCAAATATGTTCATATACGAGTCCCTTTTGCATAAATGGAATAACATATACTTCAATATTTGTCCATATATGACTGTCTTTTCCATATATGAAATAACAGATGCCTCCATATATGTCTGTATATGAAATCTTTTTCCATATATGGAATCACATATACTTCCATATATGTTCATATAAAATCCATTAATGTTCATAAAAAATCCATATTTTTTCAAATGTGTCCATAACTAAACCATATATGAACATATTTGAGCGTATATGAACATTTTTCACCGGGAATACACATTCCTGCAAAATTTTACACTCCTACGACTAAACACGACGATTTTGTTAACAAAATTCTAACAGCCCCAAGTGTAAGCGCAAACAATTTTAAAAAGTTTTTTGCTTCTCCTGTAAAAATTTTTAAATGTAACTTACGGCCTTTTTGATTTCATATGACGATATGCGCAATTTTTATTTTTAAATTCAAAAATAAAAATAGTATATTATTTCATAATAAGGAAATAATTCACCTCGAAGAAACAGTCCCTGCAGTATTAAAATAAACGAAAAATCTATTGTTTTTATCAGTTTCGTCAACTAATTTATTAACAATTAAAATTAACGACAAACTACAATTATTTCAAATGAAAGCTACACTCATAGATATAAATCTGTAAAAATAGCAGAAAAAGCAATTAAAAATTAGTTAAAAATGATCTTGCAGAAAAAATTTAAAATCTGTTAAATTAACATATTTTTTTGCTAAATACTAGTAAAATAAGAACAGCAAAAATAAAACTGTTAAATTTATAGAATTCTAGTTATATTTAAGTTAACTTTTAGTTAATTGAAAATGAGAAATTGTACTGTAAAATAGATTAAAAATAGCAAAAACGAACTGTTATAAGGTACTTCTTATGTTAATTCACAATAAGGAAATTGGCCTCGAACTAGAATTAATAAATTTCTAATTTACAAACCGTTTCATCTACAAAATTTTTGTTATTTTTAATCTAAATTTAGTTGATAAATTAGCAAAAATATTTACTAAAAAAATTTTAAACTGCGTAAAAAAACATCGAAAAAAAATTCGAAAATTTTAAATTTTTTTATGATTTTTTATGCTGCTAATTATTTAGTAAAATTCGTTGCAGATTTTAGCAGGTTAATTTGTTATTTTCTATTAACAAAAACTGAACTCAAATATAACTAAAATCCTGTATTTTTAGCAGTTTTATTTTTTCTGTACCCATCTATAATATGTAGCAAAAATGATCTGCTAATTTAGCAGTTCTTTTCTGCAGCATAATTTTTAACTAAATTTTATACAGACCTTATTCTATTAGTGTACAAAGTCCGTTTTAACTTATTTTCCATTGTTTTAATGTGCATATTCAGTAGATTAAGAAAAAATCAAAGATTTCTTGTGAGTGTATTCTTTATACAATTTCATGTAGAGGGAATATACAAATATAATATGACTCTCAATTGAAATTTTCGACAAAAAAAAAAAAAAAATTTAACTATGTATTCAGAAAAATCGATTTATACAAGTGATTGGTTTCGATGTGCAATGCAAACAGACTTCCTGCAGGCAAAAGGATATTCTCTTGTAACTTTATTAAACAATACAAATATACATTTGTGATTAATGCATGTATATTTGAGGCTGTTTTATTTCTTCATCAACAGTCCACTGATGACTGATGCCGACACACATACAAATTGGGATGTTTGTATTCATGCAATTTTAAATTTTGTTAGTATTACGGCCATATTGTGTTTGGTTGATTTCCGCTTATTCATTCATATAACGAAAAATCGATTATGTACATTTGTGGCAATGTCACACTCATTCAATATAAAATGCATACTCGGAACAGAATCTGTTGAAAATATTATGAACAAGTAATTTCAACTATCAGATGATATACAAAAATTAATGTTCTATATGTGTGAAAATATGGCTGCACTCTTAAACCGAACTTCGAGTTACAAAATTAGAGTAAAAAATTTGCAATGATTCATATCAGAGCTTTGAGGAATTAACTCCTATATTCAGTTCCGAATTCTGAATTAAAAATTCAATTAATTACTCACAAAAGACCATATATTTATTGGAATTATTGTATTTAATATTTGTTTTCGTTCGATTCTTTTGTTACAAATTACTTCAATTGCTATAGTTATTTTTATTAAATCTAGTGAATTAATTCCTTACTGAGTTAATTAATTAAAGTTAATTCACCACTAAATTCGTTGAATTTCATTTTCGTTCAGTGAATTAAAAAAAAAATACGTTCACTGAATTCAAAAACCAAAGATTAGATAGATTATCTCTATTCAAAAATGGACTTGGATAGGGCCTTGGACCCACGGAAAGTTTTAATAAAAATTATCCACTTCATAAAATGGCCCATATCTCGAAAACTAAGCGAGATAGAGCAAAACGGACAAAATATTTCCTCCTTTGCAGTACCTTTACATGCGTTTAAATGACATGGACTAGGCCCGGGGAGGGTACCAAGATCCTAAATTCGAATAAATTTTACGACTCAGTGTAATTATAAATAAAACTGTGGTTTTACTAATTTTTTACTTAAATTTAGATTTGTTAAATTTAACAAAAATATAATATAAAGGGAATAAATTTTATCAATTAGGGGCATAACTCCAATCACTATAAAATTTGTGTCGTATGTAGACATTTTCGTTGTATGTCCGAAAATACCATTACATCTAATTGTAATTGAAAAGCTGAATTACAATCACACATAATTTCTAATTGTAATTTAAAAAAGAACAATTACATGTTATTTGCAATTGAAAATTTTCAATTACATGTAATTGTAATTGAAAAAATGTCAATTACAATTACATTTTATTGGAAAAAGAAATAAAAAGAAAAAGCTCGAGTTGGAGATCAACCCAACATGATGTAAATATTTTTTTTATACTTGCCCACAAAAGCACTTTCAATTACAAATAGATGTAATTTATAATTGAAAATGTTTAAATACACTTACACGTAAATGTAATTAAGTGTACAAATAAATGTACAAATAATTGTAATTAATTTTAATTCAATAACAAGTAATCGTTATTGTAATTAAAATGTAATTGACATCCCCAGGTCTGCCACGCCCCCTTTGGAGTGGTCGCTGTTAATTGCTTATGACATGCTTAAACTGTTAAATGCTTTCTTCTACTGAAAGGTAGAAGACAGCGTTTGAATTCAGTGAACGTAATTTTTAATTTAGTAGGTTTGAGGTTAAGAAGAAGAATAAATCTTTTTCTAAAAGTTATAAACACATTAATTTGCAAATCAGACTAAATCTAAATTAAGGGCGCTGTGGTGTAATGGTTAGCGCGTTGGACTGTTACACGTGAGGTTGCGGGTTCGAGGGCAACATCAATTTATGAAAAATAGTAATATGTATTAGTTTTTTCTATCCCTCATACATATTGCAGCATCCCCCTTCGGTGTTCCCATAGCACTTAACCTCACCGAAGTAAAATAATATAACAGGGCTATGAAATAAAAAGCTTCAACAAAGTTCGCCAACTCACCTTAAAATGGCGACCAACAACTGTTCTAAAATTCAACATCTCGCGCAATTACAGTGTTGTCATATTTGAAGCCCTTCATCTTTCACCACCTTTCACTTCTTCTCTATCCCCTTTCCAAAGGAAGCAACACGTTAATTCTTAGGAAGAATTTCCTGAGTGTTACTTCTCTTTATAAAAAAAAAAAAAAAAAAATTCTAGTTTCTGCCTTTTTCTGTGGACAGGCTTCATCAGTGATTTTCCATTAAATTGTATTATTGTTTATATTTTACTGTCAGATTGTCTATATATGATAATTTGTTTTCAATAACCCGTCGGCTGTAGGAATCGATCAATCACTGAACGTACTTTTTTTTGGTTCGCTGAACAGAATGAAGTTAAACGAATACAGTGGTCAATTAATTCACTTTTTATCCGTTCGATTTACAAAATTAAAGGTTTTCACCATTGAATTAAAATAATTTATTTGATTTAGTAGAAAGACATATAAAAATTGAAGTAATTTTTTGTATGTTGTTGAACGAATTCAGTGAATTTCTTAAAAGAAAAGGAATTCATTCAATTCTAAACAAAATTGAAATCGGTTGGTAGTGAATTCATTGAAAAACTAATTAATTCTTCAAAGCTTCATTGAAAAACTAATTAATTCTTCAAAGCTCTGAGATTCATACACATATTTTCCGATATAACATTTCATAATATTTTGTGTATGTTCTATATTCATTCGTGTTTATGGTTTCCATTTCTCGGTGTATGACTGTTGTAATTTTTATGTGTTGTATTTTTAACAATTTCACTTGATCTTGTTACTACCACATAATTAAATATTGAATAATAACATTGTGGTCTGCTCGTGTTGGTTTATTAATCGTGTTATTGTGATTTTAAGGTGTGAAATAGTGAAAATGAATGGTAAATACTAAAAATAGTAAAATGAGAATTAATATATACAGTAAATTGCATTAAGTTTTTCATGACGCAGAGACTAAAAAAATACAAACGTAAAAGTGTTGCCATAATATTTTTAAAAGAAGATACAAATGCTAGAAAAAAGTGCTTTTAAACAGGGTAGACACGATTAGACTTGGCGTACACTTTGTTGGTCGTAAGCGCAATTTCCATCGTGTCTTGGGATAGCGCATGATCGGATCTTAAAACACATGATACGATGCAAAATATACTTTAAATAATGTACATTTCAATTTAACGGTTCGTTGTAATTCATAAATCTGTGTTTATCATACACAGAGTTGAATAGAACCAGCTGCGAAACTTTAAGAATTAAAGTTCAAAGCAAAAAAACAGTAATAACAAAAAGGATAAAAATAGCATTTTTAGATTTCGTTGATGTTAGTCTAGTTGAATTGTTAACATTATATATTTGTTTTCAGATTTAGCATAAGTAGATCATCGTCAATGATTAACCCATCAAGGCAAACGACACTGATGATGACTTTGTAGCGAAAGCCGAAAATAAGTATTCTGTCTTGCTGGCCTTAGCGAATTCTTAAAAAAATTTTATTCTTTGTAATTTACTTGTGGAAATTGTATCATTTTTCTTTAATTTGAAAAATAATTTAAACAAAAAGTGCTATTAATTTATGATCTCAAATAGAACAAAAAACATTCACTTACCAAATAAAAAGATCAACTATACATACCCCTCATTCATGTACAGTATTTTAATAAATTGATAGTTTTAAAGAAAAATTACTACTGTTTTTATAAATTTTTAAAAACCTACATCTTAAAGAGCTTATGCATAATAATTTGAAAACCTTATAACAGGTTTAAAATATGAATTTTGTATGAAAAATATGTTTTATAAGTCATTCGTAAATTTTAAAAGTGATTATGCATATGACCCTAAATGTTCACAAAACTTGAATTTTGTTTGAAATTCGTTCACGAAACTTTTTAAAATCTTTAAATTTTTGTTCTTAACTAAAATCCAAAACAAACTTTTAGCGTCTTTAAACGTTTTTATTATCCGATCGCAAAAAAAGGGTTGAAAAAGTGTACTTAATTAAACATTTGCGGTTTAACGCTTTTCAGTGCAATTATGTGGTCGGACTGTTCGTAATGTTTTTTAAAAGTTGACATCACGTGTTTTAGTCCGCACAAAAATACACGCATCTCCTCAAAAATACTTTTTCAAATGGCATGTTTTAGAACTTCCGTCCGACAACAAGTTGTACAACAAGTCGTATCGTGTCTACCCCGTTTTACAATTTAAGATGGTGATTTCAAAGAACGTAGTAAAAGCATTGGCAAAATAATCATAACGCTAGCAAAACCAAACATATGTAGGTGGCCTAGAATTATATTTTTCAAAATAAAATTTTAAAAAAGTTTATTTGTTTCTTTTTTTTTGTGAACCAAACCCAAGTACTGTGGGGAAAATTTGGTGTTTTTGAGCAAATATGTCTACAGCTTACTGTTTTAAACGAATTTTGAAAAATAAAATTTCGAAAATAACCTTACTTTATTCGAGACCGATTCTTCATGGTCAATTAAAAAAAAAAGAAGTTTGAATATCTCGGAAAATACAGCGAAATGATCAGATTTTGGATATTTGTGTTTATAAAAACAAGCGAAGCGTATTGATTTTGTTTAAAATCGGGCTATGTTCAGAAATATGTTAATAAAATATGGTCAGAGCTTTGAAGAATTAATTCGTCTTTGAATGAATTCACTACCAATCGAATTCAATTTTCTTTAGAATTAAAGAAATTCGTTTTCTTAATTAATTCACTGCATCCCTTTAACTGAACGCGTTCCAAAAAAAAAAAAAAACAAATTCAAAGAAATAACTCAATTGCTATAGTTATTTTTATTTTTATTAAATCAAGTGAATTAATTCCCTACTGAATTAATTCACCACTGAATTCGTTCAGATTCATTTTTCATTCAGTAAATTGAAAAAAAAAATTACTTTCACTGAATTAAAAATAAAAACTTACGTTAACTGAACTGAAAAACAAAAAATTACCTTCACTGAATTCAAAAGCTGTTTTCCGCCGTTCAGTACGCATTGGAGGGTTCTCAAAAAATTTGGGAAATAATTCAGCCATTTCTTATTTGTTACTATTCTTTACATAAAAATAGAAAAAAAATTTGAAATAAGATGAAAAAATCCCACAACTCCCAAAACACTGTGAAAAGTTTCCAAAAATGGGATGTTTTACTCGGATTCAGAATGCTCTGGGGGAAGAAAAATTTACAAGTGGACAATATTTTTTTCCATCTAAAGAAGTATGCTTTCAGAAAAATATAAATACTACACTCACAATATATTTTCCATAACCGATTGAGGTTTATTTAAAAAGTAAAAGGTAAAGTTTGTTTTCAATTGAAGAATCAATTAAAATACATTGAAACATATTGTTTAACTTTTTTTCTCAATCAATAAAAAACAAACTAGCAAAAAAATATGTATCGTCTGTAGGAGTTGTTATTTTCAGTCAAATATTTTAATATATATTTAATATTTTAATAATATTATATTTCTCTTTTTAGAAAAAATAATTTAAATAAGTTCGTTGTTTTCTGTTTTAAAACAAAAAATTCAAATATGCATGGGTTCGATTCCTACAGCCGACAGGTTGTTGAAAAAATTATCATATAAAGACAATCTGACAGTAAAATATAAACAATAATACAATTTAATGGAAAATCACTGATGACGCCTTTCCAAAAGAAAAAGGCAGAAAATAGATCTAGTTTGATTTGCAGATTAATAATGTGTTTATAACTTTGAAAAAATGTTTATTATTCTTCTTAACCTCAAACCTACATTTTCGGGTTTTTTGTTAAAATAGTTTGTTTATATGCAAAATTATGTCAATTCAATTTACAAGAAATTCTTTACTCATACACACAAACATAGCCACATATGAACGTGTGTGTTCTGTATGGTGTAGTGTTTTGAAAATTAATCAAAAAAAAAACTTTCAAATATAAAAAACAAACCACAAAATCGTTGTTTTTTTACGTTTTGTCAGTTAAAAATTGATGATTGTTTTAATAGACTCTTCAATTATTTTTATTTCTTTTACGGATTGTTTAAACAATGTTTGAAAATAAATAGAAAAATGGTTTCCATATAATGAAAAATCAGTAGTCCTTTTTTTAATTATATTTTCAATTAATTTAATATGTATTTTAGGTTGTTTTTAAGGATAAAATATTGTGAGTGTATATTTTTTCTTAAAGAAACTTTAATCTGGATGCAAAAGAGTCGTGCTACGGGCGTGTGAATTTTCACCTCATACAGACCAACCAATAAGGGCTGATTTTATTTCCAAATTATTTTGAAAACACTGTACTAAATGCAGAAAATAGCTTTTGAATTCAATGGCCGTAATTTCTTGTTTTTCAATTTATTTTTATTTATTTTTTTCAGTTCACTCAATGAAAAATGAAATTGAAAGAATTCAGTGGTGAATTAATTTCGTAAGGAATTAATTCACTTCCTATCCGTTCGATTTATAAAATTGAACGCGTTCACCAGTGAATTAATTCATTTGATTTAATAAAAAGAACTATAGCAATTGAATTAATTCGTAATTTACAATTTGTTAAATACGTTTGGGATTTTTAGCATATTTAATTCCTTTGATGCAATTAATGTATATCCCGATAAAATAAAATTTAAAAAACTAATATGCAAGTGCTTGTGCAAATTTAAATGTTACTGACACTTTAGAAAACATTGTTCTCTATTGTTGTTTCTACATGAATGGATGTCACTACATTGCTAGATCTGTCAAAACAACAGAGTAGTACATTGGAAGATGACAAAGCAAATTGTGGAAAATTTTCTGTTGTTGTATGTGTTTTTTCTTTGATATTTTAAATGTTTAATAACGCTCCTAGACGAGAATAAAAAATTCTCATTGAGTTTGTAATTTAACTTAACAAATATTTCCAGAAATTCTAAAAACGTCGTGTCCTTACGATTTCCTTAGGCAAGAATGAAATCCGGATAGGGACATGACTGCAGCGGATTATTTTTCACAATTTGTTAAATACGTTTGGGATTTTTAGCATATTTAATTCCTTTGATGAATTAATTCCATTCAATATATATTTTTTGTGAATTAGTTTATTGAATTTTTAATTCAGAATTCAAAAACTGAATTACAGAATTAATTCTTCAAAGCCCTGAATATGGTACATTGATTTTCAAGGAGCTAGAAACTTAACCTTTTGAATTTGATTAGAAGCGGTCTACGAAATATGGCATATATAGATATGTCACCAGATCTGATCAGATGTGGCCATAAAATATATCACATATGCCATATGTTATAATACATGAGCTGACCTGGCGTCAGATCTAATCAGATTCAATTATATCTAATTTGATCTAAGCAGATCTCATCAGATCTAATCTTTTTTTTACATGTAGAATTCAAACCGGTTGCCGTTTTCCAAAAAAGTTTGAAGTTTCAAAGGAACTTACACAAAAAATTTTAGCAAATAATTCATTTTATAAGATTTTATTTTTTATTATTTTAATTTAATTTAGTAATTTTTGTCGAAAGTTCAAAGATTTACTCTCGGGTGGGAAAAAATCAGGTTGTCGGAACGGATTTGTTCTGGGAGTCAGAGAAACAAGCCAGCCGCCGTGAGCCGTTTAAGCCTCCGCCGACGGTCATTTTTGCCTCAGCCGCCGCCGCCGATTTTTTTCGGCTCATTTCGGCTGGGAGTATCAATTTTCCAAAATAAAAAATTTAAAAACAAATGTCATTTTTAAAACAAATTTTCTACTTCATCATTTCCTGAACTATAAAGAGTAAAAAAGAAATAAAAGAACCAGTTTTGTAGTCAGAGCTAAGAACGATTTTTGTCAAAAATATTTCTTAAGTTGGAAATTTTGGTTCAAAATTTCTGGTTTAAGTAAAATTTTAGAAAAAATTCGTTTTTCGTTCTAACTATAAACCTGGGCTTTAAAAAAAATTGTATTTTATAAATACAATTTTATAAATACAATTTTTTTAAAGCCTATCCTGTTAAAGGCTTATAAAAAGATCTAATTTCGAAATTTGGTGTTCACATTCGTGATATTCATCCTAAAATCTTTCAGAATTGATATGTCGCATGCCCGATCCTTTTTTAGTGTTGTAGGTACTGTGTAATATAGTATATAGGGTGCTTATTACTTTCTTCGTTTTATTTCGTGTAGAAAAAGCTTTGTGAAAGTAACACGAATATATATTTTTTTGCAACAATATGTAAATATTTAAAAATTTGTAAATAAATGCTAAAATTTGTTCGAAACAGCCAATTTTAGAAATTTTGAATTCTGTGTGATTTTACAAATTGTGGGCGCTGTGGTGTAATGGTTAGCGCGTTGGACTGTTACACGTGAGGTTGCGGGTTCGAGCCCCAACCAAGGCAACATCAATTTATGAAAAATAGTAATATGTATGAGTTTTTTCTTTCCCTCATACATATCGCAGCGTCCTCCTTCGGTGTTCCCATAGCACTTAACCCCACCGAAGTAAAATAATATAACAGGGCTATGAACTAAAATAAAAAGCTTCAACAAAGTTCGCCAACTCACCGTCAGATGGCGCGCAACAACTGTTCTAAAATTCAATATCTCGCGCAATTACAGTGTTGCCATATTTGAAGCCCTTCATCTTTCACCACCTTTCACTTCTTCTCTATCCCCTTTCCAAAGGAAGCAACACGTTAATTAATAGGAAGAATTCGGAACTCAGAACAGGGCTGATAATGTTAAAGCTCTGTTTTTGTGCGACTTCAAGCACTTAACAATTTAAACATTAGCAATTTTTCAAATTTTTAGCTTTTCAAATATGTATACAATTATTTATTTGTAACTGAAATATGTTGACATTTTTTTTTTAAATATTGAAATTAAAAAACATTTTTTTTAATTTGTATACTTTGACGGTTTTTTTTACAGTATAAAAAAAAAACATTACTTTACTATTGTAATTTATTTTGAAAATGGGTTTAGTGCTTAGTAAAATTAGATTCTTTTGTTTAAATTAACGTACTTTTTCTATACAATTAATTTCAGCTGTTATAAGACAACTCGATGTTCTTTTTCCCACACTCATTAAGGTTAACATCAATTTTCTTATAAATGCAGATATTCCATGTTTATAAAAAAATTTATAACTTTTGAAATTTTAAAGCCATTAAAATAAAAAAAAACTTCATTTTACTCTGAATTAAACCCAGTTTAAAATGAATTAGATAAAAATTAATTTTTTTTATACAAAATGTTGCAATTAAAAGCCGTCAAAATTAAAAAAATTAGGAAAATCAGTTTTATTTGAAAATATTTTCACACAATTTTGTTGAACATACATATGTACACCTAAAAAAGTTTTGTTGTCCCAACCGAATTTGGTTCCAACCGAATCGTTCGGATGCTGCAACCGATAATTCGGTTGTCACAACCCTATTTCTGTGGTTCCAACTGAAATAAGGTTGTTGCAACCAAAATAGGGTTGAAAAAACCGAATTTTCAAAAACTAAAAATTTTAAATTGTAATTTTTATCGATGAATTTAACTTTAAATTCTTTTTTATCTGATAATTCTAACTTTTTTGTACAATTTTCTACTGCAACGTTTTGGAAAAACCCTTAAACATCTTTAAATTACAAGTATAACGTTCTATCCAGCCGATCAAGCCGCCGCCGCCGCCGATTATTTGGTTGCGCCGCCGCCGCCGATTCTTGTCCGGCTCAACCTTAATCGCCGCCGCCGCCGCGGATTTTTTGCTTGCGCCGCCGCCGCCGATTATTTTGGTCGGCTTGTTTCTCTGCTGGGAGTGTTTAAGGCAAAAATTTTTACAGAATATCGCAAGCGATTAAAAAAAATTAATGATGCAATATCTATGTAGGTTCACAGGTTTTTCCGGGTATTAAATCTCGCTGCGAAAAGAAAGTGCCACAACAAAGAACTCTACAACAAAATTTGTTTAATGGGATTCTAAACAAACACTTCTATAACACATAACAAACCATTTTTCATTAAAAAAAATATTTAAAATAATATTAAATCTAAAAAAGGATCATAAATTTATGCAATTACCACCAAATTTAATGAAACCAACAAAATTTCAGAAGTTTAAAAAGTAAACGTTGGCGTTTGTTGATACTTGAATGAATTTGAAATATTTCTAGTGGCTGCCTTTTGTTTGAGAGGTGGCTGTCCAACAGACCAGCCAAAGTCAACGTCAGGATGCCCTAACAAAAATCTTAACACAGAAATAGAATAAAGTCAAATGATGAAAGAAAAGATGGTAAAGATTATTATTTACACTTTAAGCAGACAAATAACCAACAAATCTAGCGAACCAAACAAATATCTTAGCCATCAAAATGAATGTAATACAATTTACCTTACGACTGACTTGTATGAAATTCATTGATGGTATAAAATTTAAAATTTAATGAATAACCAAAAAACATCAAACTCATGAATAACCAAATATTCAGGTAAACCAACCAAATCAACCATTCGCCTCCTTTCTTTCTACACACAGTTGCAAAATCTTTACCTAAATTCGACACAAACATAGACAAGAATATAAATTTCAATAGCAACAAAAAAAGTTATTAGTTTTAGTGATTGCGGTAACTGGTAAAGATGGCCTTTACTTTTCAATCTGATTTGAATTTCCTTTTTTGTTTCTGAACAGACAGCATTCCATAAGGAAGGCAGAACAACAGTCAAATAAATACCAACATTTAGAAAAAAAAAATACAATCCTTTTGAAATAAAATGAAATTTCAATATTTTATTATGATCTGCAAGCAGTAGCAGAAAAGAATAAAAAAGATAAAGTTGGGCATGCCGACTATAGGATACCTTAGGTTAGGTTGAATAGGGGTCCGCGAGAACAGCGAGTTCACTCGGAGGTCATAAGGCACATTGCGATTCTCCCAGTCTACCCCACATACACATGGAAAGAAAAACACGACCCGAAGGAAAACTAAAACCATCTCGATACTCTACAACCGTGACCACAACGGTTGGTGAATTTTCTTTAATGGCAAGCGCTCGGCAAACGAGTTCAGATATGCTTCCTTGTATGTCAATATGCCCACTGAACCTGCCAAGTCTGGCACACTGACCGGATTGCCCAAATATTGGTCCGGTATATTCTTAACAAGACTACGGAATTAAGTCCAGTTTGTCTTTCTAGAATGCCTATATGGAATCATTTTCTAAACCGAAAGATCAATGCTGAAAAGTATCCGTTAATGGTTCCAGTCCTAAATTTTTACAGAATCGATACATACCAAAGTTATGTCAACAACCTTACCTCAACCAAAGTTCGAACTGCTGGACTACTTGTCATAGAGGGTTATCAACCTCAATACCTTACACCGGTCTGGTTGAAAGTCAACTGATATTTGTATCCGAAATTTAAATGGATTGAAATGGACTTGTGTCAAAATTTTACTTTTGTAAAAAATTTAAAAATCAGGAATAAATTTTGATTTTGCCAAATGTTAGGAGTATTTAAAAGAAAATCGGAAATATAGCATATATGGGCGTTAGGTGCTAATATGGACTGATTCTACCTAAATAAAATAAATACACTCAGCCAAAAAAGTCTGTAATGGCTACTGAAAATTTTGTTGTTATTACGGGAAATTTAATTGTTTTGAGCCCAGCGGTATTTTTTGCTAATTTTAGCAACACATGTCTGCTGATCTGTAGTACAACAAAATTAGTAGAAAAATTTAGTAGCCGCTACTAAATTTTAGCAAAATTATTGTAAACTGCAATTCAAAATCGATTTGCTAAAATCAGTTAAAAAATTTACTAAATATCAATCATTTTAGTACATGAAATTAGTAAAAGCAATTAGTACACGCTACTAAATTTCAGTAAATTGTTGTAAACTGCAATTTAAAATCAATCTGCTGAAATTAGCAAAAACTGTACTAAAAAATAAAAAAACTGTAAAATATAAAAAAAAATTAATAAAAAAAAACTTTTTTTTTTCTTTCGATTGTAACAAGCGTATAATTACTTCATCGTACTTGAAATTTGGAGTCAAAATTGCAAACGGTTATCCAGTTATTACCATTTTATGCATTGGAGATACAATTAACTTTTCTGAGTGTTATTTCCAAACTATCAAACACTCAAAAAAAAAGTTAGTAAAGTCAGCAAATTTTAAGTCAGGAGCGTGCTTGCAAAAAAGTTGGTAATTTCAGCAAAAGGTTTGCTGAAAATCAGCAAATTGAATTTATAACAAAATAAATTAGTAAAACATTAGTTCAAAATTAGTTTAGTGCTAAAAAAATATAACTAAAACTTTTGCTGAAAACGGAATTTCAGCAAAAAAATTGCTGAAAACTAGTACACTTGATATACTAGACGTTTTACTAATTTTTCTACTAACTTATTTTTTTTAGTGTAGTAACAAATATAAACTAAACAAGAATTGTAATAAATTAACGAATGCTTGTAAATAAAATTTTTTAAATTAGTATATTTTTCTGCTAAATTTAGCACTCGGTTTTGAAAAATTAGTAAAAATTTTTCCTGAAATCAGCAGCGAGAATTAGTAAGACAATCCGTAATTTATAATAAGAGAATAGCAAAAATGATTACAAAAAAAATTGTACTAAAAATCAGTATAAAAATAGTAAAGTGCGATTGGAAACTGTTTACAAATTTTTTACAAACTTTTTTACCTGAGTGTAGGCTTTGTCCTTAAGCCCATATAAGTCACTGAAGCAAATTTCGACAAAATATCTTTATATCAGCCAACTGATACAAGCATGATGTCTTACCAAGGACGGATTCTAACCAAAATCAATAAACACTGTCCTTGGGTCAATGTGAGTGAATCAGAGTACCAAATTTTACAAAAATATCTTTTTGTAAAATTTGATAGTTTACTAATTTTTTATGGATCTTTATATGGGTCTAACACTGGACCAATTTTAACCAAAATTAACAATCTTCCTTAGCCCAATACAAAAAGGTGTGATGAATTATATAGCATGCACACAATTACATATACAAGGATGAACGGAGGGACGCACGAACGGAAAAATTATTCTTTGCCAAACGTTTTAATAAAAAATGGGTCTAGGTCCAATTTTGTTGGGACCTAGACCCATCTGCACAAGCTCATTATAACCTGTCCACGTAGTGGTGTAGGGTATAAAAATTGGTATGCAAAACTAATTGAAATATTTTGCCGTTAAAGTAAATATTTATTACTTTTGGCCATTACATTTTTCAAATACCTTCTTTTTATCGCAGTAAACGGCGCCAAAAGGGATGTTTTGTTTATTTAAACATTGTCGAATAATGAATACAATATAATTATACGTTGGTGTTTATAAAGATGTTCAAAAGTCGCTAAACGATATTAAAGAATAACAAAACGCAAATTCCAGTTGAAAATATTTACAAATGAATGATTTTAATGTTTTTAATGTTATTTCTTGTAAATATTTTTGTCCCTAGTTTATGGAAGATAAATATTTTTTTCCAATTCTGTGTTTGGCCATCCACAAAAGTTGTTTCTTTTTTTTTTTTTTTTTTCTAAAGTAAATATTTACTGAAAGATTTTGTTTGATAAAGATATAAAATTAATTAGGGAAATGTAATATAATTCTGTTTAAAAAAATTCATTGGCCCTCTAATACCCAAAAACGTCAATAAATTTTTTGCATCAGTTTAATATGCAGGTTAATTTGAAAATATATTTTTAATTTTTGTATCTTTCGTATTCGTATTTTAGTTTTTGTCACTTCGTATGCATTGAATACATAAAAAACATAAATATGTACACTGAGAGACTTTTCATCATTTCAGTAATGAATTTCTTCATAGTTTCAATGAAAATTGTCACTGGAACCCGTCCATTGAAACTTTTCATAGATTCTATGAAACAGGTTTCATTAAAGTCAATGTTTATGAAAAGTTCATAGAATTAATGAAACTCCTCATAAAATTAATAGGCCACTCGTCCAATGAATAAATCATTCAGCCAATGAATAGCTTCATAACATCTATGACGCAATTTCATTTACTATTATTATTATAGTTGGTTGTTGTCGTTCTAAGCTGGAGTGGATACATAAAAAGAACTTAGCAAATGCAAAAGGCGTAATAAAATCGTAGCATATTTTATTTATTATAAAATATATCTAAAGAAAGAATTCATTAAATTAAAAAGCTTCATAAAAGAAAAGTTTCGAAAAAATTAATATGATTTATAAAAAAATTTCTTAGTCCAAAATTAATAATGAAAAATTTATTTAAAAAAAAAATAAAAATTATAAAAGATTATTCTCTCAGGAAATGACGATATTTTATAAAAAAAAATAAAAAAAAGTAAATACTATTGCACAATTTCATATATATAAAGAACATTTTCATTAAATTTATGGATATCTTATTTATGAAATTCAATTAATTTTTTAATGAAATTATGAAATTTTATGAAAGAAAAGTTATGAAAAATTTCATAATATTAATTAAATATTAATTACATAATGAAATTCTTCATTGGTTCTGCGAAAAAAATTCTATGAAATTATATCATTAATATCATGAAGGATAATTCTCTCAGTGTAGAGAAATTCCGTTGAGAATTGTTTTTCTCTCTATTACCTGCCTAACTTTATTTAAAAGAAACGTTTTGATTTATTTTGGCAAAATGGTTTCTAAGCAAGTTGGCTCAATTTCTTTCCAAAAAGCTCACTTGTATAAGAAGTTATTTAGTTCCAATTAGATATCCCGAAATTATTTAATGAAAATAAGTCCCAAATCCCGGGATCTTCATCTCGAATACAGGGATTTTGACAGTTGCAAAAAATGTGATAATTTGTACAAAATTGGAACACTGCTGATATTTTATAAAACCTTTTTGCTAAATATAATTTATAAAAATATACACTGCGCAATATTTCTCATTATACAAATATTTCAGAAATCATGTAGGTACATATTAAAATTAATATTATTAAAGTTGTACTTTCTAAACTTGCATTTGGGTTTCTCCACTATATGTGGAAAACAATTTAAAATTTCTGAAATTAATCGAAACTTTAATTGACAATTTTAAATTAAAATAATGATATACATAAGAACCCAGCCAAAAAAAATGCAAGTCATGCCTAACAAACAACTTCTTTCACTACTTTAAAAGTATCCGTTAGTCTATTTTTAATGCTTTTTTAAAAGTAATTCTGAACAACTTAAGAAAATCAATTCTTTCATTGCTTCAAAAGTAGCCGTTAGTATAGTTTTTCAGCTTTCTTAAAAGTAATTCTGAACAACATGCACAAAATCACTTAGGAATGGCTTCTAAAGCATAATTGCTCTAAAAGTGATCCCAAAAAGTGATTTTGATACAGTTTATTTCCAAAGAGATGATCGCGGGTTCGATTCACGGTGGGACCAATATTTTTTTTTAATATTTTTAATTATTTTTAATTTGTTTAAATTCAATATTTTTTTTTTAATTTTTCAATTTTTAAAAATATATATAAAAAGATTATTAAAAATTGCTTGTTAGATCTGTCAAAACAACAGAGTACTATTTGGGAAGATGACAAAACAAATTGTGATAATTTTTTGTTATTTTTGCATTGATATTTAAGATAGGTAATCACGTAATTTTTCTTCAATTTCAATTAATCGTATTAAAATATTCGAATTATTCGTTACAAGAAATTTGGACATTTTAAATTATTCGAAGAATGTTCGAGGAAACTTGTTTGATGAATCGAATAACGATTAATCGATTGAATACTCTACATAAAATAGAAACAGTATGCGGTGTTGTTCGCAATTTATATTGGGTTTTAATCATAGCTTGGGAATAATGATTAGAAATCCTAATGATTAGCAATTGGATTAGAGATTTTAATTGTGCTGAAAAATTGATTAATTATGATTAGTTAGCCATTTTAGACGATTACTAATTGATTAGATTAGAAATAATCAAAAATCGAATCACAATTAGTGACGATTAGCATTTCTAATCAAATCTAATCAAATCTAATCAAAAAAATAATTGATTAGATTTCTTGATTATTTTTGATTAGATTTGATTTGATCAACTATTTTTAACTATTTTTGTGAAAAGAAAATATTTATTTATCACATTTGTTGCTATATTTACATAATGTAACAGTTTTTGAATATTGCATAAAATTGCATTATATATTGCCACATACATATATATTTACATACTATTTACATTTATACATACTATACATAAAATAAATATAAAGAACGAATTTTACAGAATGTCAAACAAAAAAAAAACAAAAATGCATATTCACTAAGTTCTGTAAAAAAAAGAAAATAGGTATATATATTACAATTACGTCGTTTTAAACGTATGCTGATTCTGCTTATACATATATAATTCACAAAAAATTGACATTAGACTTCATTAATACCAACTTTTCAAAAGAAAAGTCTGACAAAGAATTTCGTCTTGGACTATTGATGATGCCTGCAAATGAGAGTAGTCGTTCAACGGGTGCTGACGACGTCAGTGGGGTGTTACACGATAGGAATGCTTCCTTCAAAACATTATATTTGGTCCAAATTTCAGGGCCGGGATCCGGCTCATTTAAGTAAGCGTAACACTGATTGCTTATGGCATTTTTGAAACCGTTGGACTCGGTTGGTGTTACCGGGGTTGTGGGAACGTCATCTTTTGTAACGAAAATAATATAAATATAGCAACAAATGTGATAAATAAATATTTTCTTTTCACAAAAATAGTTAAAAATAGTTGATCTAATCAAATCTAATCAAAAATAATCAAGAAATCTAATCAATTATTTTTTGGATTAGTTTTGATTAGATTTGATTAGAAATGCTAATCGTCACTAATTGTGATTAGATTTTTGATTATTTCTAATCAAATCAATTAGTAATCTCAAATTTTTATCAAAACTCAATTCTAATGATTAGATTATTTTATTTCTCTAATCGTAATGATTTCTAATTCTAATCGAAATTCCCCAGCTATGGTTTTAATTAGGGTTTATGTTCCCGGGAATCCCGTCCTTTTTTCAATCCCGCAATCCTGGGAATTTTGTGCGGGATTTCCGGGGTTTTTTTTTATTCTTTTATAGAAGTTTTAGCTAGTATATTAACATTTTGGAAGCTTTATTTAAATTAAAAACTTTGATTGTTTTAAAAATAATTTAAATAAAAAATATTTAGAATTAAAAAATGCGATTTAAAATTTAATAATATAATATAAAAAAATATTATTTATGCCGAATTTTTTGGGTTTATTTAAACCGAAAGCAAATTTTATTAGACATTATAAAGTTTAAATACCAACAAAAATACTCGCACCTCGGAAATTTTATTTTTTTTAATAATGGTCTTTGTTCAAATAAAGCAATATACATATACAACATTTCAACATCAGTATTTCAGCTCCAAATACCTCCAAAAAAAACCCGGCATTAAAATTATAATATTTTCATATTTTCAATTGATGTAAGTGCTTTGAGTTTTTATTACTTCCAATAATTTCATTTAAATTTCAATTGCTATTCCTTTATTCCAGTTGTATTTTTCAAATTTTATGTTTTTCTTAGATTAAATATTGTTGAACTTTGCTATTGTTATATTTGTAGTATTGTTTGTCTTTAGGTCATAAATTTTAAAAAAATAATATTTTGTATTTTAATTTTCAATATTTTGTTTTTCAATTTTCTTCAGATATTTCGATTTGCTTCACAGATTATCATCTGGGATATTTAAAAAATATAATATATTAATAAATATATTTTTGAACGGGACTGAGTTGAAAACTTCTCGCTGCACTTACTATTATTTTTAAAAAAATACATCAGATGCTTTTTCAAATTATTTTGGATTTTTTGTATGTTAATTTAAAATGCAACAATGAAAATTAAATAACTTTTTTTAAGTAGTTGTGCCATAAAAAATTTCTATTCAAAAAATACCAATTAAAGTTATAAAACTATTTAATAATATTTTATTGTCTATTTTTATAAAAAGATTTAGACGATTTGCCTAAAAATTTGTTTGTAAAATACTCACTTCTAAACTTTTTAATAAAAATAGACAAATACTTCTGAAAATCTGCATAGAAACAAAATATCTAGAAATAGAAATTTTTGGATTCCATATTTAATCAAAAATATCGATCTTAGTTCTGACTCTAAAGCTGGTCCGATACAAATTTGCAGCCATTAACAATTCCAATATATCCTGAAAGAATTTATGATTCAATTCGTTTAACCGTTTAAACCGTGAATTAATATTTAATTAATGTATTTGTAAGAGTTGTTTTAAAATTAAGACGGCCTTCCATACAAATATATTACCTGCATATTAGTTCGCTATTTAAACTGTTAAATGAATTTATCTCGAAAAAGAGGAAGATAGGGATATTTTATATTAAGCCCTTATTTCAGAATATATTAAGTAGATTTTCTCATGACTGCAACCAAAAGATGAACTTTGTCGTAAGTTATTTCAATAGAAATCGAGTTTCTCAAGTAAACATACGTTGAATATATTCATTTTCTAACGAGCGGGAATTCCCGGGATCCCGGGAAATTCAGAAAAAAAATCCCGCTGTCCCGGGAAATGAAATAGTCCGGGAAAAGTAAAACCCTAGTTTTAATGCATTTGATTAAAAGAAATTATTTTTGTATTTGTTAATGTATGTGTTTAGAATCAATTACTTAAATAACAATTAGCGATTATTCATTAATCGCTATTCGTTATCATTTTTATATAGTAGCAATTATGTTTAACAATAAACAAAACAATTTAAAATATTTTTTTTTAATTCTTCAAACCAAAATTAACTATTTAAATTACAAAAACATGTTATTACAATTTAGTCTAAAATAACAAATCAATTTGAGAGAAGCTTTAATGTTTGTTAAAAATAAAAGTACACTATGGAAGTCAAACTAACATTTTATCTACTAACTGGCATATTTTTAGTCAAACTGGTATAGTTTCAATATATATATTATTCAAAATATGTTATTAGAATTTCTTTTTAGCATAACTGCTTATTGATATTTAAACAAATTGAATGTAATTCAATCGATAAAACATTTTCTCGATTTGATTTATGTGAAACTACAAATGATGAATTTTCATTCATTCTTAAACTTTTACAAGTTCCTGTTACTAATTGTAAATTTCAACTAGAGTTTGCTTCGACAACTTTACCAATTGCTTTTAATACAACTTGGAATGCATGTGATTTTTTGAAGAAACGTAAAAAAAACGGATTGTTTGGTATGATTTATAATGTATTAGGACAATATACAAATCTAAATCTCAGTTGTCCTTATGATGTAAGTTACTAAATAAGGCTCCATTCATAATATCGGTGAGCTATGCGCTGCAGATTTGGTTTAAGAAAAAAAAACAGATAGACAAAAATACATAAGTGTGAATTTTGGAGCAAAATGCACTCTGTGGCGCAGAGTACTCCAGTAATGTTAATCTGGTTAAGGGCCAGTTTTATAGTGAACACTTAAACTTTTTTTACTATGTTTTACTATGTTGACCACTTAAAAAAAATTAAATTGAATGATAGTTGAATGAGTAAAAAATGGGGAAAAATCTTAATATCTCGGAAAAATTTGTCTTAAGTATGTATACGAAATGACTTACAAGGAAATAACATAGATGTATTACCATGAGATTTTAATGCAGCTTAGATATGTGACAAGAGTAATAAACAATTGTTAAGAAGCAAGCAAACCTGCACAACAGGGTTGGCTTGGATTATATGAAGATTTTTTTTTTCTTATTTTAACAAAAACCAGATAGAATATTGTGGTTCACGGTCTAGAACTAATGAGGTAACAAAATTGGCTAAATCTAAGTACTAAGTACCTACTCAATACCTCCAGAGTTGTATTTTTCTGTAAATAAGCTCAGTATTTTTTTTTCGAAAATTTCCAAAAAAAAATCTGCCAAATTCAATATAAAAAAATTATTTTTCACTTGCGTAGCAAGTTGCGCTGCATTTATTAAATAAGCTTATGCACTTAAAATATTTTGTTCCTAACGACCGCTACAAATATAATTAACCCTATCGCAACATTTTTGAGAGTACATTTCTCATTTCTAACGGTAAATTTAGCAAAACAAAGAGATCCTAGAAACCTTTACTGCTTCATTAACATTAGTAAAAAGTTTTGTGCTTTAGTATATAGAATTTTTCATTCAATAACGAGATTTATCGCAAACAAAATAAATATTTTGCATGGGACTTAGCCGTGGTATGCTTTGTTCAACAATTATTTTAATTTTTGCATTAAAAAATACAAAAATCGTTGTTCTGAACTTTCTGTATTTTCATATATTTAGTTAGAATATTGTTCTATCTCAAGTATAAATTCTAATATGATATGTCATATTAGATTTTATTTGTTGTTTCAAAAAAAGTTTACCATTTTCATGATAGACAATACAGTAGTTTTGTGGGCATCAGCGCAACTCAACAGTTGTCCGCAATAAAAAATGATACTTGGAACACATGAACCGAGGCAATATATAACGTACAAATATTCAATGGGACGAGAATTTTGTACTTCTGTATATGAACTGTCTGATTTGTTTTGAAAAGCAAATATTTTGTGTAAATTTTATTTTTTTTTTATTAAATATAGAATTAAAATGTTAAAAAAAAACTTTAACTTGCTCGGGACCGGCAGCATTTAAATTTTTTAACTTAAATTCCAAATATTTCCGCCAGGGGGTGCTGCAAAGCCATAAAAGTAATGAAAAATATTTCTTTGGTATAGGTCCATCAAAATTGGCGCGTGAAAGGGTTAAAAACAAATAAAATTTCACAATTCAACTTACATTTTCTTTGATTTTGATTGTTAATAAAATAACCCACAAATTAGTGAAAGCGACTAACAAAATTTACTTATTTTTGGCCAAATTTTGGGAATTTGCTCTGAAACATTGATACAATACGAATTTCTTTAAAGTGTTGGCCATCGTTAGCTATGACCTTTTCACGTCTTGCAACATGTCATGAAAGAACACACAGAAAATTATTTAGTTGGAATTCGGTTAGAAGTATAGAATATCAATTGCTTCACCAAAAATTTAATTTTAACTACATAATTTTCTTTCTTGAAACCATTGATCTATTATTATATTTGAGAACTATATAGTACAATAAAATAAACGCCGCAAATCCTTATAATTGGTAAAATCAATCAATACTGAATAATAAAATTAGTTATGGGAATTATCGGTACACCCAACCATAACAAAACTTAAAATTAGTCATAAAAGTTAAATATCAATAGTAACAAAAAATATTTTAGTGTTCCCTTCTTATTAAAATGTCAATTTGAAAATTTAAAAGAATATCTAAAGTTTATTAATTGTTTTTTTTTCAAAGAATTTAAACCACATTATTTAAAAACTGAGAAAAATTTAAATTAAAAGCAGCTAATCAAAATTGTCCATATAAGATACATTTCATGTAAGTCGTGTAAAATATCCAAATCATTATTAATAATACAGATTTTTTGGTCTTCCCTTGTAGCAGAAAAAATCAAGATTGTTTGTTATTGAAAATAAAATATTCAATCAAATGCTGCCTTTCTTCAAATACATAAAGAAAAACAAATTTAATTTAAATATCTGTGAAAGGGTCGCCGAATTAAGGATTTTTTCAGAGTTTGAATTGTTTTTCGAACAAAAATTCTTTACAGCTTTACAAAAAACATTAATAGAATCAAATTAATTAGATCGGGGAAAACGACTCCAAAATATTTCACTGGGGTCCTGAAAATTTTGAAAACTTGGCCATTTGCTACATAAAATACTTTATCATTTTGAGGCATTTGTTATTAAAACAATACATAAATTTTAAAGAAATTTTGTTTAAACTAATATTTAAAAGATATTTTTATATTAAATATTGTGTTTTGGTTTCAAAAATGTCTAAATAAACATTAAAAGGCATTAAAAGTACTTTTTATTTATAAATGGTGTAGTATACTTTGAGTTCGATTGTAGCTACTGAATATATTTTGACAGAAGTTGGTATTCACAACTGAATATTTAAAGTTTCAGCACCAAAACTTTCAGTTATGCTGATCGATACAAAATTAAATTTTAAGATAGTTGTCGTAACCGCCACAATTCGATTGGCAACAAATTCGGTTATAACAACGAATCTGTTTTCTGGCTACATATCTGGTCTCAAATCCGGTCGATTTTTGGCCAATGCTCACTTCAAAAGAATCAATTGTGATCGGTACAGATCCCCTGTGATCATGTGGCCCATGTAGGCAGCTCGTTGATTTTGCTGGTTGGCCGGGCTTCACATACGATTTCTTGCACTTCGGGTAATCGTAATGAATCCATTTTTCATCGCCAGTAATGATTTTGTGCAAAACTGACTTCATTTTTGGCGTTTATACAGCATTTAGGACATTGAGTAATACCCAGTGATTTTGCAAGTTCTTTTTGAGTTTGATTACTATCTTCATAGAGTAATGCCCCAATTCATCATCTTCGAACTTTTCTGGCTGACCTGGGCGGTCTTTGTATGGAACATATTCAAGATAAGCTTCGGTGACCAATCAATATGCTTCAGCTGCACTTTTTTTCAAATTGAAGAAATAAAGCAAAACTTTCCGCAAATTACGCTTTGTTGGCAGAAAATTCGAAGCAAAAAAAAACTTTGTTGTTTACACTATTTCGTTCAATGATTAAGTGAGAATAAATGACAGATGTTTACATTTCAAAATGCCATATAAGTTATTAAAGACACAAACCATGTTTAAAAGATATGCCATCTGTTGTGCATCCCGCATTTTTAAATTATACACCCAATACATGCATTTTATTTGGTTTATTTTTTTCAAAATCAAAACGACTGCCTAAAATAAATGTTAGAAATTTTCAGTATTTTATGAATGTTATTTTCATTTGAAATAACAAAATTGAAATATTACTTCAATAACTAACAAATTCTGACTGCAGAAATTCACTGAGTGTGCGATTTTAGCTCATTAAATTCCTTTAATGCAATTAATGTTTATTGCAATAAAAACAAATTAGTGCAAATTTATAGAAAATATGATTTTCTATTTTTGGTTAAACACAAATAGATGGCACTACATTGCTAGATCTGTCAAAATAACAGAGTAGTATTTTGGAAGATGACAAAGAAAATTGTGGGAAATTTTTTGTTGTTGTATTTGTTTTTGTTTTTCCTTTTATATTTCAAATGTTGAATAACGCTCCTAGACGAAAACAAAAAATTCTTATTGAGGTTAAAATGCAACCTAACGAATATTTCTAGAAATTCTAAAAACTTCTTACCTGACGAATGCCTTCAGTAGATTATTTTTCACAATTTCTTAAATAAGTTTTGGGATTTTAGCACATCTAATTCCTTTGATATATTTTCATGCCTCTGCTATAGCCCGGTAGATGGAGCCACCACTGTATCCGAAGTTTTAAAGACTATTCTTCCCCTCCCGATTTTTGAAATGGGCCATATCTTATTTTTTTCCCCATAGCAACAGCGTCGAGCGATATTAGTGCGAAAAGATTAAAATAAAGTAATTTAACTGCTCACTTCGATATCATAACCGAGCAAAAAAATTGGAAGTAACGCTTTACAAACTTCCTTTCTTTCGGGTTTTTAAAAGTATCCCATAGTGTATTTTTACTGCAGTTTTAAAAGTAACTCTGAATCACTTCAAAAAATCACTTGTTTCGTTGCTTCGTATCCGAGTATATTTTTACAGCTTTTTTAGAATTACTTCTGAACAACATCCAAACAATCACTTAAGTATTGCTTCTAAAGCATAATTGCTCTAAAAGTGATCCTTAAAAGTAATTTTGGTATCATTCGGTATTACTAAACAGATAATCGCGGCTTCAATTCCTGGAGGGACCAATATTTTTTAAAATATATATTTTTTTTTAATAAATATAATTAATTTACTTAAATTCTTTTATTTTTTCTTTTTTTTTCAATTCAATTCAATTTATTTCTTATAATATTTATATAATTTACATTTGACTTAGAAGCAAAGAGTTTAGAAACTTCGTTCCTTTTCTACTTATATATATATACATAAATATATTTTTTTTAATTTATGAAATTTATGTACATTATTATTAAACAGAAGGAAAAAATTTACAAAAACCTTTATGACTTTTTATTTTTTCAATTTTTAAAAATGCATAAAATAAAAATGATGAAAAATTGCTTACAATACTGAATGGCAGCGCACCTTTTGCACTTGTTTAAAAAGTACTTTTATTGAAGAGAATAAAGCACAATATTTTGCAATGACAAAGTGGTATTTTTATGCCAGTCAACTTCCATATCAAAGAATAGCTCAGCAGTAAAGAGCTAGACCAGCAATCATGAGGTCGCAAGTTCGATAACCGGTGGCGGCAATAAAAAAGCTTTTGTAAAATAAAAAAAAAATTTTTACGGAGATTTTTTTTTTTTTTTAATTGGCAAAAATAGCTTCCTTTGCACTCGTTCAAAAATTACTGAAAAAATGTTGAAGTGGAAGTACTCCTCTCCTATGACAACTCAATGGTAACATCATTAGTGTTTGCATTAAAAAAGAAGTACGCCAAGGTCATCAATTGTAGTGCAGTTTCTACTGCTCCGGCATCTCTTTTTTGCTGGGATAGTCACAAATTCTTCATAAACCCAAATTTGTCATAACGTAATTATGTGCTCCAAACCTTTTCTTTGTAACACTATGGAAAAAACTGTTTCAAATTTTTTCTTTCTTCAGAACTATTCCTTTCTATATATAAATTTTAAAAAACTGCCAACATCTTTAAATGTTTCTTTTAGCAGTTAATTTCTATTTATGTATAAATTTGTTTAATTTTTTATGATTATTGGTATATTTTTACTTAAAAAAAATCTTCTTAATCTCGAAAAATAACAGATATAGAGCTAAATGGACGAAAATTTCGACTACACCTAACTACAATATATAATAGCCATTTTTTCTAATCACTTGGATTTAATAAATTCAAAAAGTATTTCTAAAAGTGCTCAACAGATGGGGTTAGATTCTACCTATTTTAAAAAGAATTTTTTGTCCGACACTTCTTTCACCCTAATTTTTAATACCGAATTCGATGATGAAGGATTTTAACTTTTAAATTTTAATTATATTTTATATAAAACAGCGATAAACAGTCTGCCTTTTCAGTTTCTATTTCAGCTATTTCTCCATGTCCAATATGGAAAATATGTATTTGGTGAGGTGTAGTTTTTTTTTCTAAGTAAACATATTTCATTAAAGAAATTTAATAAAAACCTTTTATTTGTTGGTTTTTCAATTTTTCAATTTCAATCTTTTAATTTTCATTCGTATTTTTTCTGACATTAAATTAATAAGGATGTGTCATATATTTGTGCTTTTATCGTGGATTTATTAAATCCAGCTTCTTTTTGGATTTAATAAATCCACTTTTTGTATGAAAAATTCTAAATCCAGGTGATTAAAAGAAACGCTAAATATTCCTGTGAAAATGTTATCCCTATTCAGAAATTGGCGTTGGTAGGGACTTGGGCCCATGGAAATTTTTAATAAAAAATTGCATTTCATAAAATGGCCAATATCTCGAAAACTAAGCGAGATAGAGTAAAACAGACGAAAAGGACGAAACGTTTTCTACCTTGGAGTATTCTTACATGCCCTTGGATTATATGGATCAGATCGGAGGAAATATGTTGATGTGTTAAAATCAACATATTCAATTTTAAGCCAAAAATACAAGAATAAATTTTGTTAAATTAGAAAATTTTTCTGTTGTCCCAACAAACATATTATTTTGGGTGTAGTTTTACACCATATGTAACAATATCCAGCCTGGGTTTTTACCAAAACACAAAGTTAAAGTTTTAATGACACATCGAAATATTTTTAGAGGGTCGAAATTAATTTTAACGTTGTTCAAAATTTTTTTGGTTGCGCATCTACAAAAGATTTGTTTCATTATTCTTTTATCTTCTCAAACAGGTTTCGTTTATATGGGTGAAATCAAAAAATGTGATAAATTTTTGGGCCAAATTTGTAAGAAGCAAAAAGTGTTAATATTTCGGTTTTTCTTAATGGAATCAGTAAGTTTAGTCATTATAAACCTAATTGCAAAAAATCTCTTCTACAAGTTGTCGCAATAACTTTTTTTGTACAATTTTAATTTTTTTGTTGTAACGGAGTTTACATTTCCGCAAGCAAAAGATATAACAAAAAAAATTGCGTACGAATTTTCTTCAATTTATTAGTTTTTCGTATTTGGGTTTTCAACTTGCTTTCCAATGATATATAATTTGTGTTTATCAAATTGGCGGTTTGGCGAATAAAAATACAATTAATTCCGCGAAAAAAAAATTTTTTTTTTTTAATTTTGTATTTTTGGTCCTTTTAAATGCTTTTTAAAAATATAAAATTTTTTAAAATCCAAACAGCGGTTGCGCAGTTACAAAATAATATATTAAAAACATAACATTTCGCGATCAAAAAATTCTTAAATTGTGTGAAACAAATTTAATTTGCCAAACTAATGTCAGTAATGACTCGAAATATCGATTCATAACCAATGAAATGCAAAATCAATCGTTTTTCGCTCCAGCAGCTTAGGGTAAAAAACTGATAACTTTTTTTGATTTGACGCAAAATTATTAGTTGAATCGTCTTTTGACGCATAATTATTAGTTGAATAATCTCTGTTTATGGTTATTTTAAAATATTTTAAATATTTATAAACCTTTATTTGAATGAAACCTGATGCAAACAATTGTGGTTACGGAGTTTACAGTTACGGAGTTTACATTTGGTTACTTTTTTCGTTTTCTTTCAGAAACGCTTTGTCAGAATTTTTTTTTCTGAAACAAAATCGCATGATGCCTACAAGGTGAATCCAAATATGACATTGTTTTTCTTACTCGTTAAATAGTTTGGTGTAAAAATTAGGAACGTAGTTTACAACATTTTTTCAAATCTTATTAAAGACATCCTTTTTCATCTCCAGAATGTTACATGCTGCAGAAAAGCTCCAAGTCTGTTATACTGGATGATTACTTACAGACCAACGATCATTTGAGTATAAATAACATTATACTTCTCGCAATATAAATAATAGACAACTCCAAAATTCTGGTATATGCATTTTTATCAAAAATTATGACGAAAAATCGTTACAGAGTTGAAGTCGTGATAGCTAAGATATACGAAAAAGTTTGTAAAATGTATTAATTTTTATTAAAAACGGCACTTTTCCTCTACATAAAAATTCTTACAGTTAGTGTTTAGCTTTATTGGTTATTAAAATATAAGCTATTAAAGTTAAAAAACCTTATGAGTTACTTGTTACGGAGTTTACATTTGGCCTATAAAATTGGTCACAAATTTTATGTATTAACCAAAAATTGGTCAGATTGTTATAAATTTTGTAAAACAGGTGACAATGCGCTAATATATATCGAAATATGTAACTCAAATGTAATCCATGCATTTGAAGTTAGGTGGTTACACGGTTTTTATCACATTTTTTGATATCACCCATATATGTATGTGATTTACCCGTACACGACTGTATATATTCTTTGTTAGATGTTTATTGTAATACAGGCCCTTAATATTTGAATAATCATTTTATATATATTTTTTTATATATCAATATTTTAGCATGATATTTTAACTAATCGCATGAGCGTAAAACAGACAGATATAAATTATCCCTGGCCTAGTGGTGATTATAAAATAAAAGTAACTTGGATTATCGATGAAAAAGTACGTCTTACGATTGGAGCTGTTGGCGAATACCATAGTAAAGTAAAACATAAGTTTAGTGTTAAAAGAAATTGAATTAAAAATGTTTTTTTACCAAAAATTAAGGAAAGTTGTTTTTTTAACTTGGTGTTCAAATGTATTGTTAAAATTTCTCAAACTCTTATAAGGAAGGTCTGTGTGCGTACCCTACGGGAAATTTCAACAAACTGTCACCGAACTGGCCCCTTTATATGAAATAGAGTGGTCACTAGGGTTATGACTCATTTTTAACAAAAATTTTACCTATCATCACGTGATGGGCAATACTAAATTAAAAATAAAAATCGTATTTGCGGGTCATTTCGGCAAAAAAAACCTTCCGCACCAAATGAAATTTCTAAAAATAATTTTTGCTCGGGGATTTTGTTTAATTAACATAACGAATTATTACAAAAACTATTGTTAACGACAAAAAAATATATCCAAAAGTCCCTCCAAAAAGGTTTCGCAATTTTTACCTTAAATAGCTTTTAATAAACATCGTTTGAGTCTCATTTGTTTAAAACTTAGGAGAAATATTTTAATTAAACTAAAACCATATAGACCAAATTTCAACCCTTTTGGTGCGGGAACTTTTTTGACAGCAGTGAAAAAGTAAGATTGGGTTTCTTAATATTTTTTTATGGCCTTTTTGGCTAGGGCATGTAAAATTTGAGATTTGCAAAAAAAATTAAAAAATCATAACCCTAGTGGTCACTTTTACATGGCGTTGTCATAGGAGGGGGAAATTGACCTATTGTGACATGACATAAGACAAAGCCTAGGACAGGTCTCTAAACTTTGATTTTTTATGAGAGTTCAGTAACCTGTCCCAGGATTTGTCTTGTGACATGTCACAAGGGGTCAATTTCCCCCTCCTATGACAACGCCATTTAAAAGTGACCACTCTATTTCATATAAAGGGGCCAGTTCGGTGACAGTTTATTGAAATTTCCCGTAGGGTAGTTACCTCGATTTTCGTTTATCAATTTTTTTTTTGTTTTTCTTGTTTCTTCGAAGAAAATATGTACGAATTGGGTACTAAGTTAAAGGTATTTTTATTATATATTAAAAAGTTTTCAAAAAACTGTTATACTCCATATAAAAAAATGATTTTCTCGCGATAATGAGTTTCACGTGAAAATCGTGTAGACTTTGGTTTCTGTGACGAATCTAAAATTGAAAACTCAGATAAAACATATTTTCTAATCAATTTCAACAAAGTTTTAGATAACTGAAGTGCAAATTCCTGAAAACAACGATTTTAAAATATGCATGTTTAAAAAAGTTCTATAAAAGTGCATTTTAAATTTAGTCAACTTTCTTTTTACACATACAGTTTTGTTCATTTTGTGTATGAAAACCTTACAAAAATATTTATATTTTCAAACATTTTGATTGGTTGAAAATAAATTAACCAATCAGAATGCTCCAAAAATAAACCAAGCCAACCCAGCAAGCATGGCAATACGAAGAAGATTCCCCGATCATATTGCCAGGAAGAAAACATTTATTGCCGGCAATATCAATTTCGCATTGCGGAAGTTTCTTCCGTCGGAAATAACTGTTACCCGAAAGCAATACTTCCAGGTAACACGAAAGCAATACCCCAGGAAGATAATTTGGCGATATCGCTAAGTTATTATCTGGAATATAAAAAGGTGATATCGCCAAATAAACTCCCCGGTACAATATAAAGGTTTTATTTTTTCATTATTAAATTTAAGCCTGAAAAATAAGATCTGCATACATAATCCATTGACCAACACATTAATTATCTTGATTTCATCGTAGCCGATTTTTTCCGCGCATTAAATCTTGATTTTTTCGACGAATTTCTTTCCTATGTGTTTGAAGATATCTTCCAAATGCTTGCAGGGAAGGCATACTGCCACCCAATATTTTAACTAAATCCGACTTTAACTAAAATATACATTTGAAAAATTTAGAAATTTAAAATATTGTAAATAAATGTGTTTTTTTTTCAACAATTATTTCACATTGTATAAATCCTTTAATCTACAAGTTGTTTTACAAACCTCGTGATTATAAAGAAACTATTAAAGAGTTGATGTTGAAAAATAAGAGTCTCAAAAAAACATTTTTCGCTCTAAGCTTTTAATATAAACTAGTATACATTTGTTAGGTTTTGTTTTTATAACTTTGAATAACTTGTGGTTAAATATAATAATAACAATTATTTCATTCTTCAAGATTTTTTTATATGATTTAATTAAAAATTGCACTACAAAAAAGAGAGAAAAAATTTCAAAACTATCACTTGAGCAGCCATAGTTACTTATAACAAGTACTTGTAGTACTCACTCACTGCAATAGGAGAACTGCTTACGTACTACTGCTGCTACGGGCATTTATTGTGATTTTCATTTAAAAACCACAGCTCTATGAAAAGGAGAATATTGTACAAAAGAAATGCAGACCATCATCACTTGTGTTATATGTTCAATGATGATGTTGGTTATGGTTGGTGGTATGGCGGTTATATGAATCGTTGGTTCGCTGGTCGGTTGGTGTATATTTAAATGCATTTATACTTTTTTTTTTGTTACAAAATTTTAATGAGTTTTTCGTTTTAATCCTAAAGCTCTGAAACCTGCCTGATGTTAAAATCGCCTTTCTTTATATTAAATTTTTTTCCTAGATAAAATGCAACAAAAAAGAAGAAATTAATGATGGTAGAGAGATTTCTTCTTGTTCTAGGTCTTATTTCTTTTTTTTTTTGTAATTGTGAGTGTATTTTTGTTGCAGTTGTCAGTCAGGTTGTCATTTGTTATAGTAAAAGGGGCAATGAAGTTGCAGAAATATATAGTAAGTTGTGATATTTGTTTGAATAACGAAAAAAAAAACAACTTATTCAGTCATTTTAACTATAGGCCAAGAATTCACTTTTTGGGAATTTTAGTAAATATGTTTTTATTGATTAATTTTTATTAAATCTAGAATTGATTTAGGGTTTAAATTCTTAGAATTGCCAGGTTGATAAATTAGCGGAAGGAGTAAAGATGCATTTTATTTTTCCCCGATTAAAAAAAGTTAATATACACTAATAGAAAAAAGTCTGTAAAAAATTTAGTTAAAACTACCAAAAATTAGTTAAAAATTATGCTGCAGAAAAAATTGCTAAATTAGCAGATTATTTTTGCTATATATTAGTAAGATAGAAACAGTAAAAATAAAACTCTTAAATATACAGAATTTTCGTTATATCTAGTTTAAATTTTTTTCTAATACACTCATAGAAATAAATCTGTAAAAATAGCAGAAAAAATTACTAAAAATTAGTTAAAAATGATGCTGCAGAAAAAACTGCTAAAATTAGCAGATTTTTTTACTAAATACTAGTAAAATGAGAACAGCAAAATTAAAACTGTTAAATTTACAGAATTTTAGTTATATTTAGGCTAACTTCGTTAATTGAAAATAGCAAATTTTACTGTAAAATCTGCAGAAAATTTTGGTAAATATTTGTAGACTAAAAATAGCAAAACTAAACTGTTAAATCTACAAAATTTTTGCTATTTTTAAGCTAAATTTAGTTGAATGCAAATAGCAGTCTATTCTGCTAAAATCAGTAGAAATATTTGCTAAAAAATTGTAAACTGCTGTTTTCAAAATGCTCGGTTTTTATTTGCATTTACAAAAATTTCGAAACGAGTTCAGTGGCACCTGAACCAGCGCCTACATGACCTGGACTATGCGGACGACTTGTGTTTGATGTCGCACACGCTGGCTGGTATACAGGATAAGATAAGCAGGTTATATGCCAATGGTCTTAAAGTCGGGTTAAAAATTAACTTCCGTAAAATCAAAATTATGAGGATATCAACTGACAACAACACTCCAGTAATTTTGGACAGTAATATCATTGAAGATGTTACCGAGTTTAGCTACCTGGGTAGCATAATAAGTACAGATGGTGGTGTAGATACTGACGTAAAAAGCAGGATCAACAAGGCCCGTTACGCATATACCTCTCTTGGGCAAGTCTGGCAGTCTTCTCAAATATCCAAGAAGCATAAGATTAGGACATATAACACAATTGTTAAGTCGGTTTTGCTGTATGGCAGTGAAACTTGGAAAGTTACGAATACAATCTCCTAAAAATTACAAGTATTCATAAAAAAAAGGTTACCCGAGTAAAAAAGAGTATATATAACATATATTTTTTAATATTAAAATATATGATAATATAAAATATTGTGTGCGACCTTTTATGTTTTTATATGATGATATATTAGAAATTGTTTTACAAATTTTCTCATATGTAAACATATTAAATCATATATCAGTATTTGCTTTATTGCAAATTGTATATATAGGAATATATTATTGATAAAACCGTTAAAAATTTTATATATAAATAGATACGAAAAATATATTTAATTTTATTTTTATATAACAATATCGTCGGCTTGCCTGCAAGTAGTGTTATGTGTTCTTTAACAGGTTTTAATATTTTTTTAATATATTTCATTGACATCATATGCTTTAATAATGATTGTAATAAATAAGGTCGTGAATCATTAGGGCATATGATGTCAATAAAATATCTTAAAAGGATAATATAAATCAGTTTTTTCGCTCTCCTGAAAACTTGTTAAAACCAAAAACATAGCACTTCTTGCAGGCAAGCCGATGATATATTAGTTAATATCAGACCCAAGTTCGAGATTAACTAATATATTTGAGATTAATATATTATTTGATCAAAAACAATTTTTTATATGTTTTACTAAATTTTTTCATTAAATTTATATTTTCTGAGCTTTCTTACTTCTAAAAGATTTTTTTAATTTAAAAAATCCAATTTAAAAAAATTAACATTTAAAATCATGGCCCTGCTCGTAATGGGTTAATAAGTCTAGGCATGCTGCATATCATTGGAAAGGTATTTCAAGTACGTTTCCAACGACATATATATTTTGTTCTGGTCCGATAAGTTTTGAGTGGAGAAATAAGCCATTGAATATTGTTGTTCAGCTCCATAAATCGGGAACTATGAGCCTCCAACAAAAAAGAAGTGCATTGCCGGGTTAACCATTAAAATTTTATTTAAAATAAAAAAAAGCTTAACATATTTAAAAAAAATTTCTAAGTTCAAAGAAAATTTCCATACTTGATAAAAAATTATCTAGTTTTTAAAGAATAACAGATTTATACATTAAGGTCTTCAATAGTTACTCATTATCAACAATAGCCCTCGGCTGACAGTCAGGCATATGATGATGGATCCGTACAATACCAATTATTTTTTATTTCCTAATTTAGATGTCCGGCGTCAAATAAAACGATAAATAATAATTTTAAGCCTATTTGATTTTCGCGAAACAAATTATTCTAGATTGAAAAACTGTTCGTTTTCGATTTTCATCACACCCCTGAGTGTGTAGGACCCGAAATCCAGCTGCCCTCCAATTCAAAGTTTTCTTATCATTTAAATTTAATCATATCGTATTGTATTAACTTATATCCAATTTGATCGGGACAAAATTCGGATATAAGTTTATCATTTGATATAATTTTGTGTCCTTGTAAATACAATTATATCCAATATGATACAATTTAATATGACCATTTTTCGGATGAAATTATATCCAGTTACATATTGCAAATATATCCATTCACATATAATTTTATATACACTTTTTTACTCGGGTAAGGAGGATACTTAAAATATTTTCGCCACTGCGCATTAGCAAACAAGATCTGCTTCGTATGTGTAACATGAACCCCATAGATGTTGAAATTCGACGGAAGTGGATCGGCCATACCCTTAGAAAAGAAAATGATTATATCGCTAAGGTCTGCTTCCAATGGAATCCGTAAGGTTCGAGAAACGGAGTTCGCGCAAGAATTACCTGGCGAAGATCAGTCGAAGACGAAGTCAGAAGCAAAGGGCTGTCATGGGCTCAACTGAGAAACCTGGCACAAGATAGAATAAGATTTAGAAGTTTTGTTCAGACTTTATAGAGATATTTCTTAAATTCCTGTTATAAATGAAAAAGTAAATATATTATTTGTACTAAAAATCAGTATAAAAATAGTATAGTGCGATTGGAGCTGTTTACAAATTTTTTTACTAACTTTTTTATCTGAGTGTAGGCGGTTACCTTGATTGAAATTAGTTTTATTTTGTTTGTATGGAGTTTGACCAACTGGCAATTGGTTACTAGAACAGGTTTCTTTAGGACCGGTTTTATAACCAGTTGTAGAACTGCTTTTGGGATATTAAAACTTTAGATTTGGACTCTTACACTCAGATAAGAAAGTTAACAAAACTATTTGTAAATAGTTTCCAATCGCACTATACTATTTATACCCTACACCACTATGTGGTCAGGGTATTATAAGTTTGTGCTGATGTTTGTAATACCAAAAAATATTGGTCGTAGACCCACCTTATAGTATACCGATCGGCTCAGAATTTTTTTTATTTCGATTTAACGATGTCTGTCTGTCCGTCCGTCCGTCCGTCTGTCTGTCTGTCCATGCAATCTTGTGCGCACTCTACAGGTCGCAAATATTAAGATATTTTGATGACATTTGGTACGCAGACCTATGTTGGCCCAAGGACGAACAAGTTTGATTTTGGTGAACATCGGTCCATGTTTAGACCTAGTGCCCATATAAGGGTCCTACCAAAATTATATTGTTTATACGCTGCAGGTCGTAAATATTAAGATATTTTGATGAAATTTGGTACACAGACCTATATTGGCCCAATAACGCAGCCTATTGTATTTGGTGAACATCGGTCCATGTTTAGACCTAGTGCCCATATAAGGGTACTACCAAAATTATACTGTTTATACGCTGCAGGTCGTAAATATTAAGATATTTTGATCAAATTTGGTACACAGACCTATATTGGCCCAATAACGCAGCCTATTGATTTTGGTGAACATCGGTCCATGTTTAGACCTAGTGCCCAAATAAGGGTCCCACCAAAATTATATTGTTTATACGCTGCAGGTCGCAAATATTAAGATATTTTGATGAAATTTGGTACATAGACCTATGTTGGCCCAAGGACGAAGCCTATTGATTTTGGTGAACATCGGTCCATGTTTAGAACTAGTGCCCATATAAGGGTCCCCCCAAAATTGGCTTGGTTACAAACTGCAGGCCGCAAATATTAAGATATTTTAATGAAATTTGGTGCGCTGACTCACATTATAGAAAATTTTGACACAAGCCCCATTTTAACCCATTCGAATTTCGGATCCAAACAATACACCAGACTGGTGTAGGGTATTGTATAGTCGGCATGCCCGACTTTAACCTTTTTACTCGTTTTATACTAATTTTTAGTACAATTTTTATTTTTAGTTATCATTTTTGCTATTCTCTTATTACAAATTACGGATTTTTTTACTAATTTTCGTGCTGATTTCAGCAAAACATTTTACTAATTTTTCAAAGCCGAGTGCTAAATTTAGCAGAAAAATATACTAATTTAAAAATATTTTTTTTTTTTATTTTTTACAATTCTTGTTTAGTTTATATTTGTTACTATTGATATATTCTTAGTCTGGAAATAACACCCAGAAAATTTTATTGCATCTGCAATGCATGAAAAGGTAATAACTGGAGAACCGTTTGCAATTTTGACTCCAAATTTCAAGTACGATGAAGTTTTTTTTTAGATTTTTTACAGTTTATTTATTTTTTAGTACAATTTTTTGCTAATTTCAGCAGATTGATTTTAAGCTCTGGTTTATGTATTACAAAAATACTCTAAACGAAAGCAAAGTAACGAAAATGTGTTTTGGTTTCCATTATATTTTTGACGAAAGTAATTGTCAATTCCTTTCGTTAAGACTATTTTCGTAATAGATTAACAGGCACTAAATTACAGTTTACAAAAATTTACTGAAATTTAGTAGCTGCAACTAATTATTTATACTAATTTCATTGTACTAAAATTATGATATTTAGTAAGTTTTTTAACTGAATTTAGCAAATCGATTTTGAATTGCAGTTTACATAAATTTTACTAAAATTTAGTAGCGGCTACTAATTTTTTCTACTAATTTTATTGTACTACAGATCAGCAGGCATGTGTTGCTAAGATTAGCGAAAAATACCGCAAAATTTTCAGTAGCCAGGAATCATTTCTACAACCTCTTCCATGCAACCGGTGATAAAAGAACCCGTTCTAGAATAGATTCAAACGTAACCGGTTCTAAAAAAATGTTGTTGGATATATGGGTTTATTTCCGGGATAAAATACTATATGTATCAAATATGCCGAATTTTATTTTATTAGTTGTAAATACCGCATGTAGTTCATTCTGTTATTTTTAATTTACGAAACTGATAATTTAGTTTCGAATGTTATTTTAAAATATGCCAAATCTATTCCAAAACTGTCTATTGTAACTTAAAAACCAGAGACTATTAATTATAGCAGAGACAATTAATTATAGAGATAGGAAATCAAAACTTACACTACTCACCGGTAGAAGGCGCTTTAATTTAGTATTACCTCAAAAACTATTTAGTATCAGTTTGGTAGCAGCTGAGCCTATATTTGAAAACTCAAAAACTGCTGAAAACTGCTCAAAATAACGAAAAACAAGCACAGAATATATTCAAATAATAAAATTTGATATATCCGTTTGTTTTTTTTTTCTTTGTTGTTTGTTATTACCCATGTGAAAATTGAAATATATATGAACATACATGATCATACATTGACTTGTATATGATCATGCATGGACATACGTGATCATATATGACCATTCATAGCTCAATGTATGACCATACATGATCTCATATATTTCCATATATCTTTGGATCCGAAATTTGAGGGTATATGACAATATATGCTCACATATGAGTCATATATACTCATATATGAGTATATGACAATATATGCTCACATATGAGTCATATATACTCATATATGATCATATATGGTCATATTCATCCATATACCCTCAAATTTCGGATCCAAAGATATATGGAAATATATGAGATCATGTATGGTCATACATTGAACTATGCATAGTCATATATGATCACGTATGTCCATGCATGAGCATATACAAGTCAATGTATGATCATGTATGTTCATATATATTTCGATTTTTACATGGGTATTTAAATTTAAATAAAAAAAAAAGAAAACTGTAAATTTTTTGAACAAAGTGCCATCTAGTGATTACGATGTTTTTATAACTTATTTTTTTGGAGATGCCATACTCCTGCATTATAGTAATAGGAAATCAGAACTTACACTACTTACCGGTAGGTGGCGCTGAAATTTAGTATTACCTAAGCAACTATTTAGTATCACTTTAGTATCAGCTGAGCTCATATTTAAAAACTCAAAAATTGCTGAAAACTGCACAAAATAAGAAGAAACCAAGCGAGAAATATATTCAAATAATTAAGTTTGAGATATCCGTTTGTTTTTTTTTTTTTGTTTTGTTTTTATTTCAATTCAAATAAAAAAATAAAATTGTCAATTTTTTGAACAAAGTGCCACCTAGTGATAACGATGACGTTATAACTTTTGTTTTTGGTGATGACATACCCCTGTTAAAAACTATTCAATTCTGATATTAAATTAGGCATCATTTAAAAAAATTTATTATTTTTAAAAACTTTTCTGTTGACTTTTTCCTTAGTAAATAAGCCCATAGTTTTGTCTCCATGTTTAAGTTAAATCCTCGTATATTTTTTCCAAAACATGTTCTATCATGTCCTACAGTTGTACGAGTGTGTTTCTTTTTTTCTATAGTTTTCATTTTCATATCCTTTGAATCTGTTATGTGCCAATTCTTTATGAGTACGAGTGTATTTTTTCTACATTTGTTTTTTTTTTTATCACATCTCTAAAAAATTACATTTTCCTCTCAGTTTAGCCTTAAGCGATGGTAAGTTTTTTTTGTGTTATAATTTTCCGCTCCTTTTCAGAATTTTAATTTAATTCTTTCATAATATTTTACAATTCTTCGTATTTATTCTATTTGTAGTCATGTTTTCTATGGAATTTCTGTAGTTGTTCTCAACAAAAAATATTTGTGTGGATGCATGTTTGTTTTTAAACTTAGGCATGATTATTTAAATCCTTTCAGCATTTTATGTTTATCCTTCGTATATACGGCTATTTGCTTGCGGTGTTAGTGGTATGTTTTCGAACTGATGTTGTGTATGTTATATTTTTAAGATTCCTGTTTGGATACATTTGTCCAAGTTGTTGTGGTTGGGTTGTTTCGTTATTATTGTAAACTTTTAACCATTGATTTACACAAATATAAACACCGAACATTTTATATTACATACTATTTATTTCTATATACACAAGGGCTAGCTCAGTATTTTAAACTTTCACATTTGCATATATGCATTAATAGGTATCTATATATAAAAGAATAACGTGACTGACTGATTCAGCTTCAGCAAAAGCGCTGGAGCTAGGAAGTTAACGTCCACTAAGATGTAATCCTTGGGACGGGCAAAAACGGAAAGTATTCGAACATAAAATTAAAAACAAGTGTTTCCTGATCGGGAACAACAGCAACGTGGTTAAAATGGGTGTTCGAAAGGGGAAAGTCTATTCTTTAAAGCCTTAGAATTTTCATCCGAAAAATTAGGTTTATAAAGTGGAAAGATCTCGCTGCCCAAACCACTTTGGCTGAAAATGTTAATTTTAAAACATGTGTTTTTTTTTTGGTATGATCTAATTCGCTGAATTTCTAATCAGGGCATAGTTTCAATGGGACTAAAAAGGGAAATAAGTGCCCCCTTAATCATGAAGCTCAAACCGATGGAGCTAGGGAAATAAAATTTTTCATGTCGGTTATTCCTACGACACACAGTGGTTTGAAACAAAAAAAATGGTAATAAATCTGTATCTTCTAAACTATAAGTCCGATTGTATCAGTATGTATCAGATAATTATTAAAGAGGACCCAGGCTTTCTGAATTTTGGATTCATGGTTACCCTGTGTTATCACAGGGTGACTTATTGGGCGTCAAAGTAGACCACCTCAAAAGTAAAATAGCTTTTAGACCGTGTAACTCTTTCAATTATTTCCCAATATGGTTGATTTTTTATATTTTGGGATGAGCGTGGAGAAACGAAGAAAAAACATGCTTACTTTGCTATAATAACTGTTATGGGTTTTAAGTTATTTCATTTTAAAAATAAAAAAACTCATTTTTCTCTTCGACTTTTTTTAGTTTTTGGCCGATTGTGAATTCCCGAGTAAAAAAGTTTTGATATAACCATATATTATTTTATGTAATTGCATATAGTAACTTAAAGTTACATATGGCCACATATGCTTTTAAATTCAAGCATATATACTTTTATATAGACATATGTTAGATATTATTTCCTCAAAGGTTTTAATATGGAGACACATGTGATTTTATATTATTACATACTGGCCTACATATAATTGCATGTGTTATATATAAGTACATAAAGTAACATATTACAGATATAATTACATATACGTTTATATATAATTTAGTATGACACTATACATAATATTTTAAACTATATGTGGAGCCATATAAGAAATATTTCATAATTTGTGTTAGATATGATTATATATTGACGAATAAGAACCCATATATAACTTAATATGGTTCCATATCTACAATATTTCATGATTTCTTTAATATATAACAATAATACGTTCCTTATAAAATCATCTATAATTATATATCATCCCACATAAGCAATTATTTCAAAGTGATTTTATATAAAAATATATAAGGTCCATATACACATGTGTGCAATATAATAGATACATTCAAATTTTTTCTAATTTTATTCTCGTTGCCTTTATTTTTAAAGATTTCCTTAAGTCTTGCATTATTTTTTTCTACAAATGGTCTCTAGACTTAAAATGACAGTGCCTTAAATATGACTAAATTTTTCTTGTTTGTAGCGATTTTAAAATAAAGTTAACAACACTGAAATTTAAACACGGAATGCTTTATACTACAACGTAAAAAAAAGTTTGTCTGATTTGTTATATTTCAGTTTAAAGTTTTAGTGTTGTTAACTCAACTTTAAAATCGCTAGAAACAAAGAAAAATCTGGTCATGTTTAAGGCGCTGTCATTTTAAATCTGGAGACTACTTGTAGATAAAGATAATGCAAGATTTAAGGAAATATAGAATTTCCAAAAATATACAGTTTGTATAGATCCTACCAGTACCAGTGCTCGCTAAATTTTACTATGTAATTTGATAGAAGGTCGATATCGCTTCTTTTTCATTAAAAGCCACGCCTACTTAAAACAAGTTACAAAATAAAAAACGGCGATTACGCTAAAATTCTGCACCATTTTCTGAACAATCTCCTCGCATTTTGGGATCCACTATTTTGATCTTTAAAAATAAAGGCATCGAGAAAAAATTTGAAAAAATTTTAATGTATCTATTATACATATTGCACACATGTGTAAAACCGTATTATATTATATGTGGTTCTATGTTAACAATGATTTTGAACTAGTTTTAGATTTAGTAATTACTAGGGATTGGCGCGTGACTAGAAATGTTCGTGAGTCACGTTATTCACACGTGATCGTGAGTAATAATTAAATATAATTCGTACTTGATTCGTGCGTGAGCGTGAATAAGAATATATAACCCGTGCATGATTCGTGTGTGAGTTTAGTTTTTGCATCATATATTTTTAGTAATTTTTACTATTTTGTAATATTTTACTATTTTTTTACTATTTTTCTTATATCTTAGTTGTATAACATAATCCTATTAACTTTAAAATTTCAGTCTTGTTAACTTTATTTTAAAATTCCTAAAAATAAAGAAAATTTTGTTCATGTTTAATGCACTGCCATGGCAAATCTGGATAAAATTAATCGAAGATTTATCGAAATTATAGGATCTCCAGCAGACCTTTTGGTTAATAATTATATTTGGAAATTAATTACACATGCAATTACACAATTACATGTAATTGTAATTGAAAAAAATTCAATTACAATTACATATTATTTGTAATTGTAATTAAAAAAAAAAACAATTACAAGTAATTTGTAATTGAAAATTTTCAATTATACATTACATATAATTGTAATTGAAAAAATGTCAATTACAGTTACATTTTTTCGGAAAAGAAATAATGAGAAAAAGCACAAGTGAGGGGTCAGCCCAACATGACGTATTCTTTTTATACTTATCCACGCCTATCCAACCTATCCCAGTCAGTTTTTTCTACAAAATTTTAACAAAAAACACTTTAATTCTAAATGTAATTTAAATTTGTAATTGAAATCACTTTCAATTACAATTACTTGTAATTGAAAATTTTCAATTACAATTACATGAAATGTAATTGAGTTTTTTTTAATTTCAATTACATTTATTTGCAATTGTAATTAAAATGCCCCAGGTCTGATCTCCAGATATTGCATATCTTTTTTATTTAAAAAAATAATTTTTATATATTGTTAGATGTGGTCATATATAATATGATCTAAAGTATAAGGTAAATTTTTAGATATAATTGTATCAAACTATGTCCATTTTTATAACATTTTATATAATTTTATACAAAAAGATACAATTTAATGTAATTGGATGAGGACAAAATTCGGATACAATTGTATCGAATTGCATAAAATTGTATCAAATTGTACCAAATTGTATACAATTGTATACAATTCGATACAATAAGATACAATAAGATGTTCTCATTTTTCGGATATAATTATATATAATAACATAAAAGATTATATGTAATTAAATATAACTTCATATGACTCCATATCATTTTTTTTACTTGGGTTCGATATTATAACGATAATTTTTTAAAAAAATACCGACATATAGGCAACAGTTTAAGAAATGAAACTGTGAAAACCTTTTTTAAGTATCTCGAACCGTTTAGTGTTGAGAAATTTCCAAAGTCAAACATTTTTCGCTGATCGAAAAAATTGCATTTTTTTGTCAAAAAGATGCTATCAAGTTTTCACTTTTTACTGAGAAATTATTTAATAAAAGTTAATGTTTTATTATATATTCGTAGAGAATGGGGTTCTAAGATGCTTTTAATCTAAATTTGAAGTCGGTACAGCATTCACCCTACGTACAGCAGTGACCGAAATTGGTCTAATTTTTATGAGAATTTTTGAGTTTTCGATCATATAACAAAAAAGTCACGCCGATTTTGATACTCTCTGAAATACAGTTATATATAGCCATATATTCTGTTTAGATTTCAAAAATAAAAAGTAGCGCGAATTCATAAATGAATCCAGAAAACATGATTTTATAGAAAATTGTAAATTTCCATATACCATAATTTTAATTGCAAAAAAAGGATAGTTCGGTTTATTTTTTTTAAATTATTTTAATTGTTTTACATGAAAAATAAAATAGTCTTTATTGCTGCAAAAAATCATTCACGTACCTTGAACAATTTTTAAGATATTGAAAGTAAACTTTCAAAGATGATTTTGTAAAAAATACACTTTTTAGTTTTTTCGTAGATTTTTCCCAGAAGTGTTTAAGGTTTTTTTTAATATTACTTAAAAATTAACAGTGCAATAAACTAGACATGTTTTCCTTTTCATTGGTGTATTAAACTTATATAAAAAGTATTGATAACAGGTAAAATTATTGCATTTAAAACACACACCTCAGGTCAAAAAATATAACCACATGCAAATATTGGGCAAACATTCACTTTCTTGTTTTTTAGTTTTTTCGTAGATTTTTCCCAGAAGTGTTTAAGGTTTTTTTGAATGTAACTAAAAAATTAACACTACAATAAACTAAACATATTTCCCTTTCCATTCATGTATTAAAGGTATATAAAAAATATTGTTAACAGGTACAATTATTGCATTCAAAACCCAATAAGCACATAGGTTTTAAAAATGCAAGTGCTTTAAATTTTGCTTGAAGTAAAGTATATTTCAAATTCTAGCACTTGTTTTTTTAACAAAAATATTTCAAACTTGAATTTTGTTTCCCTTTTGCTGGAATATGCTATTGAAATAAAATGTAATAAAAGTTGAATTCAAGCCTTGAAACTGGAAAACAGGGCTGGAATTGAACTTGATTTCAACTTGAATTTCAGTGAAAATGTTTATAGGGAACATACACCCCAGGTAAAAAAAAATATTTTTCATTTTGGGACAGGTACAAATGTATTTAAAAGGACTATATTTGTATTCCAGAATATAGTTTTTTTAAATACATTTGGAATTTTATCAAATACATTTGGAGAATTATCAAATACAAATGGAATTCTTTGAAATGCATTTGGACAATTTTCAAATACAGATTTAAAATTTTGAAATACAAATGAATAATTTTGAAATACATTTTGAAAATTTTAAAATACATTTTGGACAAATATCAAAGGTTTTTGGACAATTTGAAAACATTTTTGGACTATTTTCAATGATTTTTGGACAATTTTAAAACATTTTTGGACAATTTTGAATAATTTTTGGAAAATTTTAAAACATTTTTGGATAATTCTAAAATATATTTGGACAATTTTAAAACATTTTTGGACAATTTTAAAACATTTTTGGATAATTTTAAAACATTTTTGGACAATTTTAAAACATTTTTGGATAATTTTAAAACATTTTTGGAAAATTTTGAAATATATTTGTAATTTTCTGAAATAAAAGTGAAAATGGTGTAGTTTTCAGCAATTTTTTTGCTGAAATTCCGTTTACAGCTAAAGTTTTATTTATATTTTATAGTGCTAAACTAATTTTGAACTAATCTTTTACTAGTTTATTTTGCTACAAAAATTGTGCATTTATAGCGTGTACGACAACCAGATAGACAAGATGTCGCAGCTTGTCTGGATGTAGTACACTTAAAATAATACGTCAGTAGAAAAATCTGTCAAACCGGTTTCAAATCGATTTGACTAATTTTTAACAAATTTTAAGTTGAGACATTGATTTAAGCAAATATTTGAGTTATCTTCATTTAACACAATACTAAAAATCCTCAGTACTGCAGCTAATTTTGAGTGTAAATTTTCAAAATTATTTAAAACTAAATTTTAAGAACCCATTCGTTAAATTTTACAAAATGAATTGTTAAAATATGATATGTTCATGTTACTGTTATTACCCGGTAGATGGCGCCACTAATGCATCCAAAGTTTTAAAGATAGCGCTATTTCTTTCCCTCCCGATTTTTTCAAATGGTCCATATCCCGAAAACTAAGAGAGATAGATCAAAATTGATGAAAATTTCGACTGCCCCTAACCAAATAATACCCCAGCAAAAGGGGTTATCTCTATCCAGAAATGGACCTTGGCGTGGCCTTGGACCCTCGAAAAATTTTAATAAAAATTTTCCACTTCATAAAATGACCTACATCCCGAAAACTAAGCGAGATAGAGCAAAACGGACAAAATGAGTCCCCGGGGAGGGTCCCGAGACCCTAAATTTTAATAAATTTTACGACTCAGTATAATTACAAAAAAACTGTAGTTTTACAAATTTTTTAATTAAATTTATATATGTTAAATTTAACAACAAGTGTTAAATTTTATTTTAAGCCAAACAACAGGAATAAATTTTGTTAAAGTAACAAATTTTTCTGTTCAGCCGACAGACTTATTGTTTTGATTGTAGTACAGACAACGGAAATGATAATTAAAAAAAAAATAACTCTACACAATTTTTATATTTAAATGTTCATCAAATAAATTAACTAATGTAAAATTTCTCTACAAATTTGTGAGTTTTTTTTAGTGTTCTAATATTCAGCAAAAAGTTTATTGATATTAGCAAGGATTTTTTCATTTGCAATCGACTAAGTGTTAGCAAAACATTTGCTGAGATTACGCTGATTTTCAGCAAAAACCTTTTGCTGACATTACCAACTTTTTTGCAACAACGATCCTGACTAAAAACTTGCTGACACAGCAACATTTTTTTTTTAGTGTAGTAACTATCAATAATTTTTCAGTGTAGAAACCTTGAATATAAATTTTGTGTTAACCTTAATTATGGAATAATTCACTAATGAGGAAATTGCTAGAATATTCACCATAAAGAAAAACGATTGTCTAACCGCTTTGGCTAGAAAGCTTAAACTTCTCTGGCGTACACTTAAGCAATAATTTGTGAAATTTTCAATAAATAGATGGTTCAATAAAAACGTGGTTGAAATAGAAAAACTGCATCCATCCCCGGCTTAAATCTACGCTATGGCGAATGAGGTATCAACTGCCCTCAAAGTACCTATACTGTGACGGGTTAAAGCAGGACTTCTCACAGGACTTAATTTAATATAACAATTTATCATTGCGGTGTCAGTTTTACTTAATAGTCACGTGACTGGTGCTACAGGGATACCAGTTCCAGTTATATTGTATAAATACCCAGGTAACAGTAATGTTATAAATTAATTATTAGCAGAACACTCATTTGGGATGCTTTGCCAGAATTTGAAAAAAGCCAGTATTTATTTTACAAAAATTTTAGTGGCACTGGCAGAAATTGGTACAAAATCAATGCACTGGTAGAGCAATAATTTTATAAAAATGAGAACGCTTTGTTAAAAAAGGTTTGTAGTTAGTCCGAGTTAAAATCCATTTGCAGGGAAAAATTTGTTCTTTTATTTTTTTAATTTTAAAAGATATTTTTTTTGTGGAAAAGACCAACTATTTTACCCTCAACGCTGGCATGTTAGTTCCAACAAACTTTTTGCTTTTGCTACCATTTTTGCTCAACCAGTAGTTATATATCTAGCTACTTTAGCCCCCAAATTTAATATATTTCGTCAGCTCAGTGGGTTGACCAATCTGACGGACTGAGTTCAAATCACGACAGTACAAAAAAAACATATAAAGGGTTCTTCAACAGGGACGCTACAAAAGTAGAAAGACAGGGACAGCAAACGACACCATATTTCTTTCCGCTCTTTTGACATTTCTCTTCAGTAAGGTTTGCCATTTCATGATGGAAAGATATACGAGCCAACAACGAGTCGAAATTATTAAAATTTACTACCGACATTCGGAGTCAGTGGCCTCAATGTTAAGAGCGCTACGTCCAATTTATGGTCATCATAATGAACGGCTTCGTCAATAAACAAAATATGCGTTATTGGTCAGACACCAATCCACACGTACTCCATGAGTCATCATTGCATCCCGAAAAAATTACGGTTTGGTGCGGTTTATGGGCCGGCGGCGTCATTGGGCAGTACTTCTTCCGTGATGATCAAGACCGGTACGTTACTGTGAATGGGAATCGCTACCGTTCAATGATAACCGAATATTTTTGGCCCCAATTGGATGATATGGACTTGGAGGACATGTGGTTCCAACAAGCCACACAGCGAATGTCACAATCAATTTATTGCAAACCAAATTTGGAGAACGTGTTATCTCACGAATTGGTCCAGTCGATTGGCCTTACTTTCACGAACGTACTTTCACAGGAATAAAGAATTTCATTGATATCCAGAACCGTTTTTGTTTTATTTAAAAAAACTTTTGTAGCGCTCTTATTGAAAAACCCTTTATATGAAGTTTATTGAATTTTATTATCGAAAATCTATTTTCAGACCAACTATTTAGTGGTTTTGTCAAAATTTTGCCAACGTTGAAAATTTTGCTTGCCCAGTGCTTTCACGGCGCGTTTAGAACAACAGAAGAAGTAGACTTTTACCACCTGATAAATTGCCTTGACATTTCTTTCCCATTTGTATTTTCCTGAGAATTTTTAGTGAAATTCGGTAGAAAGGTTTTTTTTTTATTTGTATAGTTGCTTGTGATGTGTTTAGTAGTAAAATTACACACTTCTACTCTTTGTTCAAGGATTTTTAGAAATATTTTATTTTATTTTTTTTAAAGACTAATCTCTGGGAAAAATTAAAAAAATTTTTAAATTTTGTTTTTTAATGCTTAGTACGAGTAATGTGATATTGAATTTGCCTAAAAATATTACTCTATAATAAAAATTACCGGTCACGAAGCATCGGGCTTTTAAGTATAGTACATTCAAAAATACTACTTGCATTTTTACAACAACCACATTTGCAGAGCTGTACAACAAATTTTTGATAAAATAAATTAATTTAGAATAATAGCGAGATGGATGCATTTTTTAACTAATAGAAGATTACCCACACCGGCAAAATGGTCGGACATAAGCTAAATTAAAAACATGGGGTTAAACCGATTATAAAACGGTCACAATAACCATAGAAATTATGCCCGAAAATTTCGACTATGCCTAACTACAAAACATTCCCGTTAAAAGGTTATCTCTATCCAAAAATGCACCTAGGCGGAGCTTTGGACCGTGGGAACTAACCAAATGTAGTGAAACAAAGTTTATTTTAAGCAAATCTTTAAAGAAATCTTTTGTGATAAAAATTTTTATGTACATGATATTTATTGAATTTTTAAAATTATTTTAATTTATATTAACAATTATATGGGAAATCTGATACAAACCATCCTGTTAGAACAACATATATATATAATTTTTGGTATGATAGCAGTTGTAGTATCATTAACATAAATCCAACATATGAATATTTTTGAAAAACTATAGAATGCCCTATATTATAATTAAGTATAAATTCCTTCAGTTTTAGCAAAAAAATTATGGTATTACATGAAATAGTTTTGAATACAATAATGAAAAATATTTAATAACATTCAAACAATAAAATGCAATTAAATAAATGCTATTCAGATTTACTTAATATGAGTAAAATATTTAGCTACTAATTGTTAATCATTAAACCCTTTTTGAATATCTACATTTAAAGTGTCACTCACTTTTGAATTACGAATTCCTAAAATGTTCTTTCCCACTTTTTGAAATAATCCTTATTACAGAATCATAAACATCTATAAAAATCCATATAAATGTATACCATAACACTCAAATAATTGTCAGCATTTAGAAATGGTTATTACAGTATGTAGTTATATTCACAATATAATAATCGTTTCAGTTTTATAGCATTCTAACCAAATTTTTTTCTCAAATGGTTTAGAACTCTAAAGAAATTTTAAATTTAAAGCCAACTATACAGCAGAGCAGCTACCTCTTAAAAAATGTTTAACAAACCGTAAGGATTTTTTCTTTACTTTACCAATCTGGAACAAAAAGAAACAGCAGGCTAAAAACACAAAAATTTTGTGGAGAGAGTTAAAGAAAACAATGAACAATCAAAAAAAAATACTAAAAATTGTGTCAATAAAGGATGTTGACATTATACTTGTCATTTATGTGTTAACACTTGTTGTTTGTTGTGTTTTTTAAGTGTTTCTGAGAAGGAGTTATCAAGTAGTAAAATATTAAAAGAAGTTCAATAATAAATGACAGCAGAGAGTAAGATGATGATTAAATTGAGAATGACTGCTACTGTCATTGTTATATAAGAAGCTTGTAAAACATTTAAAATTTCTTATAATAAAAATGAAGATTTGGACAATGTACTTTGAAAAAATATCATTAGAAGGTCACTCGTATTCTAATACCCAGCAAAAGAAATATTACCATTTCTTTCTTGACTTTACCTTACCTTGGTTTTTTAAACAAAATTTCTTACGGAAAATAGCTTTGGTCAAAAATTTAAAGTACTGGCCCTATGTGTACAGTAGACCGTACCTAATCGAAATTATATTTGCAAGGTTTCAAAAAAAATTGTTTTTTTTTTTTTTGCCGACGGAGGGTTAGCAATTTTACATTTTTCGTTATATCTTTGGCATTTACAGTCGGATTTTAAAGTATGATACATCGATGTTTTCTCTCGAGGTAACCAATGTTTTGCTCTAAGGACCATTGACCTCAAGTATCCCGTTCTAGTATTTACCCACCAGATCTCAGTTGCTACCACCCTTAATGTACGACCCTAATGTCAGAAAATTGAAGCTCCCAAAAAATCATTAATCTTTTGCTAAGAAAGTTTTTCGATAAACCCAGCAGAAACATTTTTATTTTTTTGGTGGCCGAACGTAGGGGTCGCCTTTTTAAATTTTTTTCATTGGATATAGCAAAACACTGGTCTCCTCGAGGCAAACAAATCGATATATCACACTTTAAAATCCGACTTTAAATGCCGAAGCTATAACGAAAAATTAAAAAAGGCGACCCCTACGTTCGGGAAAAATTTTTTTTTCGAATTCCCTTGCAAAAATTCTTTATATTTGAAGGTGTACCGCGCACTTTTTTTCCTATAAGGTGGTACGGTCTAGTGTACGGGTATAAAAAACCTGAAACGTATACTTAATATTAATTATTTACATTTGAACACTCATACGCAATAGTTCATGTATTTTATATAAATAACATAAAGTATAACTCACGCAGAATCAGCTCTAGAACTAGTTCAAGAAATGTTTCTAGGGAAACCGGTTCTGCTTTGGAGCTACAGCAGCAGTTGCTTTTGGGGCAATTTCAAACAAAAATCATCGGTGATAGAACCGACGCACAGTGCTTTGTCCCATAGACAAAAATCATTCTATCTACACTAGAGGTCGCTAAAGTCGCTAAATTTTTAGCATAGAATGTAATGAAAAAAGATGAATTTTTTTGATCTTACAAAAAAAATTATTAAAAATTAATTTTTAGAGTTATCTTTAAAATTTTTCTTTTTTTAAATATTTGAATATATTCGAATAAACAAAAAATAATAAAATTGTAAAAAAATCTGCAATTAACATATCAAATTAATCTTTTAATTTTTACAATATTTTTGCTAGGAGCCTAAAAATATCAAAATTTAAATGGAACTTTAAAAAAATTATCTTAATGATTTTAAAATTTTTAAATTTTTTGTCATGCTCTTATAATTTTATATAAGAAAAAATAAAGAAAAGAACCAATTTCTAAATTTAGCTATAAAAATTTTTTTTCCCAAGTGTCAAAATATGTATTTTTGTAATTTCATCTTTTATGGGTTACGAAAAAGTTTCCAACTTTCTTAGATAGATCTTAATCAAATGGTATAATTTTTTTACGAAAAATGAAGATAACATTATTTAAAAAAAAAAGTATAAACTTTGGCAAAAACACATTATCTATTTCATTAATAAATCCTTAATTATACACTCAAAAAAATAAGTTAGTAGAAAAATTAGTAAAACGTCTTGTATAACAAGTGTACTAGTTTTTAGCAATTTTTTTGCTGAAATTCCGTTTTCAGCAAAAATTTTAGCTATATTTTTTTAGCACTAAACTAATTTTGAACTAATGTTTTACTAATTTATTTTGCTACAAAAATTGTGCTGATAACCGCATTCATAGCGTGGACGACAACCAGATAAACAAATGTAGATGTCGCAGCTTGTCTGGATGTAGTTCACACAACGGTAATGATTAAAAAGAAAAACAGCTCTACACAATTTCTATATTTAAATTTTGAGCAAATAAATTAACTAAAGTAAAATTTCGCTACAAGTTTTTTGAGTTTTTTTCAGTCTACTAATATTCAGCAGAAAGTTTAGTGATTTTAGCAAGGATTTTTTTCATTTGCCTTCGACTAAGTGTTGGCAAAACTTTTGCTGAAAATTACTATTTTTTTGGTAAAAATCAGCTTGCTGATTTTCAGCAAACCTTTTGCTGAAACTACCAACTTTTTTGCAAGCACGCTCCTGACTAAAAATTTGCTGACACAGCAACGTTTTTTGCTGACTTTACTGACTTTTTTTTGAGTGCACCTAATTTTTTATTAAAATCCTAAAAATTACCAAAGTTTGATAATATATTAAAAAAAATTATGTTAATTGATTTTCACGTTATTAGTTTTTTTTTGTTAGGAATAGGCCTGTAGTTATTATATTTAAAAAAAAAAAATATCTACCAATTTTTTAATAGAAATCAAAATAAATGTATTTTTTTTAAAGACTCTTTTTTATAACTCATTCACGTAATAAAAGCTAAATTTTTTAATTAAATAACCAGCTGATAAAAAAAAACTATCTTTGAACTTTGGGAGCAAATTCACTAAAGCATCACTGCTAAAAACACTACGAGGAACATTTTTGTGGAACATTCTAACCCTCTAACTCTTCAATGAAAGGTAATTTTTGGCCCCTTCTTAAAAAGGGACAAAACAGACCCGTAAGTTGAAGAGTTAGAGGGTTAAAATGTTCCACAAAAATGTTCCTCGTAGTATTTTACATAAGTTCCTGTACCTAAAATGGAAGATTCCCATGGTTTCTCCCTAAAATCCGGGTTTGTGGGACATTTGAGCTCCAATTCTGAATAAATACGAAATTAACCCTTAAACACATTTAAAGTTTTTACGTATTACTGGCACTGAAGTTAAATTTTCAATTCTGATGTCTTAAAAGACTTATAGTAGAATTTCATGACAAATATTTTTGCGGAACATTTTAACCCTCTAAGTCTTTATCGTTTTTCTCAGTTTTCAAAAGGGGCCAAAAAAAAGTCCCTTTAATTGAAGAGTTAAAAGGTTAAAATGTTCCAGAAAAATATTCCTCGTAGTGTTTTACATGAGTTCGCTGAACATACCCTATACCTAAAATACAAGATACACATGGTTTCCAATTTTAATCCTATTTAATTATACCCTACACCACTATGTGGTCAGGGTATTATAAGTTTGTGCTGATGTTTGTAACACCAAAAAATATTGGTCCTACACCCACCTTATAGTATACCAATCGGCTCAGAATTTTTTTTTATTTCGATTTAACGATGTCCGTCTGTCCGTCCGTCCGTCCATCCGTCTGTCTGTCTGTCTGTCTGTCCATGCATTCTTGTGCGCACACTACAGGTCGCAAATATTAAGATATTTTGATGGAATTTGGTACACAGACCTATGTTGGCCCAAGGACGAAGCCTATTGATTTTGGTGAACATCGGTCCATGTTTATACCTAGTGCCCATTTAAGGGCCCCCCCCCCCCCCAAAATTGGCTTGGTTACAAACTGCAGGTCGCAAATATTAAGATATTTTAATGGTATTTGGTGCGCTGACTCACATTATAGAAAATTTTGACACAAGCCCCATTTTAACCCATTCGAATTTTGGATCCAAACATTAGTTGGCTTTTAACCAGACTGGTGTAGGGTATTGTATAGTCGGCATGCCCGACTTTAACCTTTTTACTCGTTTTTTTTTTTGTTATAGAAAAATAATTTTAAGCATTTAAAACACCTTTTTTATGAGAGTTTCAGGACCTATGGGAGGTGGGCGTCTCCTTGGCCCGATATTTTCAAAAATTAAAATTTTTCTTAACTAAGGGGTTCTATGTCAGTGTACCAAATTTCAAAACTCTGTCTCCACTCCTTCTATTTTTTTCCAATCGTTATATGGGATCAAAGCTCTGTGCGACATGTTGCGACAGTACTAGGGGTTACAAAGAAAAAGGACTCACGAACATTTTTACAATCGATTGTAACCACAACCATTCTACAACGGGTTTTACTACAACTGATTCCATGGAACTAGTTTCGGACTCCGTTCCACGGATCTAATATTTAACGTATAATTGACGTAGCATAAGTTCTACAACTAGAACTACACTCAAAATAATATATGTCTGTTGGCTCAACAGAAAAAAATTTTAATTCAACAAAATTTATTCCTATTTTTTGACTTAAAATAAAATTGTTTGATTTTAATACATTTTTTGTTAAATTTAGCAAATCTAATTCTAAGTAAGAAATTAGTAAAACTACAGTTTTATTTTTAATTATACTGAGCGTAAGATTTATTCAAATTATAGGGTCTCGGAACCCCCACTGACCTGGTCCATATCATTTAAGATTATTTAGGGCTACTTCGAAGAAGCAAACATTTTGTCCATTTTGCTCTACCGCGCTCAGTTTCCGAGATATGGGCCAATTTGTGAAATAGAAAATTTTATTAAAAAATTCAGATGGTCCAAGACGAATCCGCAAAGGTCAATTTTTGGATAGAAATAACCTTTCCAAAGGGTGTTCTTAATGCTCCATATCTCTCTTAGTTTTCCATATACGCTGGTGCTGCCATCTATCAGGTAACAGCAGAGAAATTAAAATGTTTTTTTTTTTTTTTTTTTTAAATTTTACCTTATCGGGATATACATTAATTGCATTAAAGGAATTAAATATGCTAAAATCCCAAACGTATTTAACAAATTGTAAAAAATAATCCGTTGTAGGCATGTCCCTATCCGGATTTCATTCTTGCCTAAGGAAATCGTCAGGGGACGACGTTTTTAGAATTTCTGGAAATATTTGTTAAGTTAAATTACAAACTCAATGAGAATTTCTTGTTCTCGTCTAGGAGCGTTATTAAATATTTAAAATATCAAAGAAAAAACAAAAACAACAACAGAAAATTTTACACAATTTGCTTTGTCATCTTCCAATGTACTACTCTGTTGTTTTGACAGATCTAGCAATGTAGTGACATCCATTCATGTAGAAACAACAATAGAAAACAATGCTTTCTAAAGTGTCAGTAACATTTAAATTTGCACAAGCACTTGCATATTAGTTTTTATAAATTTTACCTTATACCCTACACCACTACGTGGACAGGCTATAATAAGTTTGTGCTGATGTTTGTAACACGAAAAAATATTGGACCTAGGCCCATCTTTTAGTATACTGCTCGGCTCAGAATCACTTTCTGTTTCGATTTATCGACGTCCGTCTGTCCATGCATTCTTGTGCGCACTCTACAAATCGCAAATAGTGAAATATTTTGATGAAATTTGGTACACCGACCTATGTCAGCCCAAGGACGAAGCCTATTGATTTTGGTTAAAATCGGTCAATGTTTAGACCTAGTGTCCATATAAAGGTCCTCCCAAAATTGGATTGATTTCACGCTGCAGGTGGCAAATACGAAGATATTTCAATAAAAATTTGGTTCGCTGACTCACATGGTCCCAAGAACAAAGCCTATTGATTCTAGATAGGATCGGTCCATATTTGGACCTATCGCCAATATGGGCTATATTTCCGATTTTCCCTTCTTTTGTCATTATACCCTACACCACTATGTGGTCAGGGTATTATAAGTTTGTGCTGATGTTTGTAACACCAAAATATAGTGGTCCTAGACCCGCCTTATAGTATACCGATCGGCTCAGAATTTTTTTTTATTTCGATTTAACGATGTCCGTCTGTCCGTCCGTCCGTCTGTCTGTCTGTCCATGCATTCTTGTGCGCACTCTACAGGTCGCAAATATTAAGATATTTTGATGAAACTTGGTACACCGACCTATGTCAGCCCAAGGATGAAGCCTATTGATTTTGGTTAAAAGCGGTCCATGTTTAGACCTAGTGCCCATATAAGGATCCCCCCAAAATTGGCTCGGTTACAAACTGCAGGTCGCAAATATTAAGATTTTTTAATGAAATTTGGTTCGCTGACTCAAGTCCCATTTTAACCCATTCGAATTTTAGATCCAAACATTAGTTGGCTTTTAACCAGACTGGTGTAGGGTATTGTATAGTCGGCATGCCCGACTTTAACCTTTTTACTCGTTTTATATAAAATTTTGACACAAATCCATTTTAACCCATTCGAATTTCTGATCCAAACATGCCCAACTTTAATTTTTTTACTCGTTTCAATAATAAATTATGTAAAATTTAACAAATCAATTCTTAAAAATTAGCTGTAAATTAATTTTAAAAATTAACACTTGAAGTTAGTTAAAGTGCCGAGGATCTTTAGTATTGTGTTAAATGAAGATCACTAAAATCTTTGTTTAAATCAGTATTCTTCTAAAAATTTGTTAAAAACTAGTCACATCGATTTGAAACCACTTTGACAGATTTTTAACTGACGTACTATTTAGGTTTAGAACTGATTTAAGGAAACCCGTTCAACGGAACCTAAAATATAAACTACCCACAACTGCGGAGAATCAGTTTTGGAACTATTTCCAGAATTAATTCTAAGGGAACAGGTTTCACTTCGGAACAATAAAAGCGGCTGCTTCTGGCGCAATTTCAAACAAAATTTATCGGTGTTAAAATTGACAATTGAAGGGGGTAAAAAGGTAAAGTAGCTATTCTACAGCCGATTATTTGGAACAAAAAATTTTCCTGTGAAATTATTCTAGAACCGATTCCTTGGAATAGATAACTCTATTGGAAAGCTGCTTAAAATTTGTAAAAAATTTTTGGGATACTCAAACTAATTTAAAACAAAATTTTAGATTTCGACTTTTAAATTTAAAATACAATGTACCACAGTGCAAAGTAGTGTTAAAAAAGCATGTTCTAACTATAAAAAATATGGATATAAAGCTTCGGTTGCCAAATCGATTAACTCCATAAAGAAAAATTGATGATTCTCAATGTAAAATATGAGAAAATAGTATATTGTTTTTTAAAATTCCTGTTAAATTATAAATTTGGCATTTAGTAGTGTTAATATTTATTATCAGAGAAATTTGTTTTGAATGTTATACAGGTGTCAATAAAGTGTTTTGAAAATAAAATTTTATAAAATTCAGAAAGTGGAGTTAATCGATTTGGCTACTGAAGCGTTCATATATATTTATATCTTTTTATAAAATTGTTATAAAAAAGACAATTCATATATGATGATATTTTCAAATTGAAACGATAATGCTATTGGGAATTTCTATACTATATATTTTTTTTTATGCTGAAACTTGACTATTATAAGCCATCCACACGTTGTGTCTCTTGATATTTGTATTCGATTGTGTTGTAAGTGTATAGAAAATTGTGTTATATGTATTATTGTATCGCTATTATACAAACATTACTATGTATTAGTGTGTTTGTCAGCTTCATGTCCCAAATGTTTTGTGATTGTATTAAATTCCTACCAAAAAGAGTTCTTTTTGTTGTCATCTTCCTTTATTTTTTTCAATGATAAGTTATTGTTATACATGATTCTTGTTTTGAGCATTTTTTTTTTCATGCTGTTAAGGATATTTACTCTTGTTAACTTTAAATGCTGTAAATGGTTTAGAAAATGGCCAAATGGTTATCTTGGTACCAAGAATTATACAACAACAAAAAAGAATAATAACAAGGAGCAAGTGACAAAAAAAAAAGAAATTCTAAACAAATAAAACTGTTATTGACACACTTTGTCAAAAATGTTGATTGAGTAGTTCATGTTTCTTGTTTTTTAGCTTTTTTGTGTGGCTGGCTAGTAAGGCTGTTCTTTTGTTTATTTATTTCTTAAAATTAACCGAGTATAGCTTGAGGTATTTAGTAACCCAAGAGTGTGGGCGAGGTCATCGGGTTACTTGTATTTTCATCTTATTTACTTTGATGAAGTGTCGACAAATGTGTGAAGGGATTTGTGGTTGATTGTTTGGGATATTTTTTTCTCTTTTTTGTTAATTTCTTAACAAAGTCTAGAAAAACGAATCAACAAAAAAGGGCAATCTATAATTATTTGAACAAAAGCAAAAAGGACACCCAATAGGCTTAAATTTAAAGACTTTAAATTAAGTATGTAATAAAGTTTTGAATATTTAATAGACCTTAATACTACTTAAAAGCCTATGTCAGAGATCCTTTAGTTATTTACAACTTCCCAAGTCATTTTGCAATATTTGAAATTATTGTACTTTTTCAACACTGACACCTTGATGGTGTGTACGTGTTTTTTATATTGTGTTCATGTACATTCGTATGACATGTCGTCAGACAAACACAAAAAATATGTAAAAATACGAAAATGCCACAATAGCACAGTATAGTGTTTAGCATAAACTAAAAAGAAAACATCTGTTATTGACTAGAAAGCAGAATCAGTTCTAGAACTAGTTCCAGAACTGGCTCTAGGGCTATAGAAGCGGGTGCTTTTGGGACAATTTCAAAAAAAATCATCGACGTGAGAATGACAAACAGAAGGGGAAGTTATCCTACAACCGATTCTTTACAACAGAAATTTTTTTTGGTTATATTACTGACAATATGTTACATTCATTTTATGTAGTCATCTTGTTATTATAAATTATAATAAAAACGAGTAAAAAAGTTAAAGTCGGGCATGCCGACTATATAATACCCTACACCAGTCTGGTTCAAAGCCAACTAATGTTTGGATCCGAAATTCGAATGGGTTAAAATGGGACTTGTGTCAAACTTTTCTGTAAAATGATAAAAGAAGAGAAAATCATAAATATAGCCCATATGGGCGATAGGTCTACATATGGACCGATCCTATCTAGAATCAACAGGCTTTGTTCTTTTGACAATGTGATCATCATCAAAATATCTTAATATATTCGACCTGCAGCGTGTAACCAAGCCATATTTGGGGGCGGGGGGCCCTATACGGGCACTGGGTCTAAACATGGACCGATTTTAACCAAAATCAATAGGCCTCATCCTTGGGCCGACGTTGGTCGGTGTACCAAATTTGATCAAAATATCTTAATATTTGAGACCTGTAGAATGCGCACAAGAATGCATGGACAGACAGACGAACGGACAGATGTATATAAAATATTTTGGTACCGTGAGGGTAAAAAAAATTGCTGTTTGTTTGTCTGGTTGCTACAAAATCTAAAAGCCCATTTTCCATCCCTGCTGCAGCCGACCAATTACCACTCTTCTTTCCTCTCTCTCCCACAAACTGAAAAGTTACGCAAAAAGGACTAAGGATTTTCAATAACACACAGTGTTTAATATCTGCCGATTTTCCTATTACATTTTTCCTGTCAAAAAAGGTCTCTGGTTATGAAAACCTTCTGCCATTAAAGAATCTGAAGAATCTGAAGATTTATCTAAAGGAATATTGGCTTAGAATGTGAGACTTTTACTGTAGGAAAAAGAGCTCAAAATTTAACTATTTTTAAATAGTCAGAAACCGTGAATTCTCTATTTACTTTAGAAAAAAATGATCATGAAATCCCACGCGTTGTGAAGAGTTTTTTTACATAAAAACCATTAGATTCTGATAATTTTTTCTAAAGAAAAAGCCTAATATTGTGATGACGTTTTTCTATATAAAAAAACCCTAAGATCCTGAGGTCTTGTTCCTATAGAAAAATTCTTAGATTCTAAGAACGTGTTCCTAAAGAAATTTTCTCAGATTCTGAACACATTCTCTTCTTTCTGTAAAAACCAACAATGTGTGAGGACGTCCCTAAGATTCTTGGTATAGAATATTAGGTATTTACTAGAGGAAAAAGTACTAAAGCTTTTTCTATAAAGAAATATCCTCAAAATCTGAGGCTTGTATTACTGGCTTAACTATAATTATAACATTTTCTACTAATAAAATCTTTAAATTTTTATTTTTTTACGGTATATCGTATTTTATTTGGTAAACTTGCTCAGAAAAAAAAGTAAAATTACACTTTTTTTATGCATTTTAAATGCAAACTTACAAATTTTGTGTGTAATTAACTTACGCATTCTAATTCTTTTTATTTACGCACTCGGAGCAAATTTACCAAATTTTTAGTAGGAGTTCAGTTTACTACTAAATATAAGTTGGATAAATTTAAACAAAAATTAATTAGAGTGTATTCAAAAAACTGGCTTTTTCAAAAAACCAGTTTTCAGGGTGGTCGAAATATCGTTTTTTTTAAAGCAGTTTCGGTTTTGTTAACCGGTTGAAAAAGCGTTAAAATTTTTTGAGCGGCTTAAAAATTCAAATAACAATACGAGTATTAAAAGTACAAAACCGTTTAAAGGATTTGTATTATTTTGAAAAAGTAACGATTCATGTAAAATTTCTTTGAAATGTCGTATATTAATCAAAAAAAATGTTTGTTTTATATCTCACACTGAAAAAATTATATTAAAAGAAAACATTTAAAAATTCACAATTTCTTGTCAGATTAAACCATTTCAATTTGCTTCCAGCAGAAAAAATTGTCGAATATCACAAAAAATTTTATCAAATTACGCAGCCGAACTACATAATACTTTTTGCAAGATATTGGAAATTTGATGTCTTTATTTTCAATGCTGACTCTAAACTTTTTAAAATCTTTCAGTTAGTTTGCTATTGCTAAATTTTTGATTTATTTTTAAATTAAAATTACAAATTATAAATTTTGAGAATTTTATATATTTTCTATTTTATTTTATTTTTTAATGTTAAAATGTAAAACCTTATAACTGTCGTTATGTGTATTGTATATAAAATAGTTGAAGATTTGTGCCAAATTAAAAAATACATATCGTAATAAAAACCACCCAGTGTAGAAAATCATTACCAGATATGTGGTTATGTAACTACATACTTGGTAATGTTAACTAGTTACTTTTGTTATTACATTTCTTATTACCTTGATATGGCGATGTCGCAAAAAATAATGAGTTGTCGTTACACACCAGCATACGAAAAATCAAAAAATATATCGTTACCTATGTGCTTACCAGCACTGACAAAAGTAATGAGCCTAAAAATAGATTTTCTAAAAAATAAATTACATAAAAAAAAATATTTTTTATTGTATTTTTTTTTTTTTTAATAAAATTTGCTGGTGCGGGAATCGAACCTGGGTCTAGAGATTGCCAGTCAATAGCTCTACCATCCGAGCTATATCGACATGTAATATTTAATAGATAAAAACACAATTGACCTGCTGCACACAAGTAAGCTTACTCGCCAACATACAAAAAATCAAAAAATATGTGGTTACATATATCCTTACCAGTGTTTAAAAAATATTGAGTCTAAAAATAGATTTCAAAAAATTTTCAAAAAAATCTAAAAAATTATTTTCTATTTGAAATAATGATAAAAATAAGTCATTATCAGTAACTCATTATTATATGTTTTAAAATAATGCAGAAGGTAAGTGGGTGTCATTACTGGTAGTCCAAAAAATAATGATATGTCATTACCGTTTCTACACTGGGCAGTTAACCGATTCAAAAACCCAGTTTTCTGTTTATTCGAATTTAGACAAAAATTGAAACCGGTCGGTTTCTTTTTTGTTTGTAATAAAAAAAACGGTTTTCGGTTTTGGTTTTGAATACTCTACTTATTTCCCCGCTAATATCTAATCATGTCACATTCCGCTAAATGCTTTGAAATATTGCTAAATTTGATGAGAAAATAACTATATTGGCAGCACTGTTCTTAAGTTATCCTTTTTACCTCACATACCACTGTAACTGCTGGTGTATTAAATTTTAAGCTTGTTTGTTGTCATTTGTTGTAAACTACCATACACATAAAATACAATCATTTCTGTATTTTTTTTGTTCTTTCATTTTTTCTGATGTTATTTTTATTTGTAGAATTTTAAGTGACTTGAAATTGCAATTTATTGTTGAATGTCTGTCGGAATAATTGTAAGTTAAAGTGAGCATTTTGTTATATTAAAATGATGTTGATAGTGATGATGATAATGATGATGACGATGATGGTTATGGAAATTTATACAATAAATTTATGTATGTTTATAACCCGACTACACTGATGAAATATGAGAATTACAACAAAGAAAGAAAAAAAAACTTTCTGACACATTATGGTGAATAAAAATAAACGAAAAAAACTGTAAAAGTTTTACAGCACACAACAAGGGATAACAGTTGTTAAAAAAAACATTTATATAATAAATTTAAATAGTTTTAAAAAGTTTCTTTTTTTTATAATACAAAACAAAACTCCCTTAAGGAGTTTTAATGTCAATTATTAGTGACCACAATCAATGGTTTTATTTTTCAAAAAACACCAACAAAAATGTATAAAAACTTTGTGTTTACTATTTTTATTTACAAAATATTTTGTTATTTGTTTGGAAGTCTATTATTTTTGTCAACTACTGGCTACTGGCTTCAGTTTTTCTTTCCTTAAGGTGACTTTGTCAATGTGTTTATTTGTGAAACCAATTGAAAAGTTTTTTTTTCCTTTATTTGGAAAAAAAGAAAAACTTTACTACACATTGTTTATTTGGGTCGTTGTCTTATTCTCGACTCTCATAATGTTGGTGATGATGACACAATCAAAACAACAACCAGTAGCAATATATTTGAATACAACGACACATGAACACTTGTGTGGCTATATAAGATTGATTCAGGTTACTCTATCAGACTGTTATCTTTAAACCCATTTTAAGTTTGAATAAACGAGCATCATTTTATAAAATAAAAAACAAACAAACAAAAACTTTTTCTAAACAAAAACTTTGACTACTGGGGGAAAATAACTTCGTTTTTGTGTACAATCTAATTCTCAACTGATTGGAAAAGCCCAGTTGGAAAAAACAATAAAATGAAAGATCTATGATAATTAGGGAATGCATCCCGGGAAATTAAGCATTTTCTATTTCCCGCATTCCCGGGAATTTGGACCGGGAATCCCGGGATTTCAAAAAATGCAGTTAAAATAATAAAGTTAATTATTTTAAATTTTCTTATGCAAAACTTTCCAATGTTTTGAAAATAGTAAAAATTTTACATTAGGCTTGTTCGTTTACTTACTACAATTTGCTAATTTTAAAAATTCAAAAAGTAAACAAAACAACAATTGTAGTAAATGTAGTAAGATTTTCGAGTAAACGAACACACCGATTAATTTGTGTACTTGATCGAACTTTTTAAGTTCGTTTTAGAGTCTTTTAAAAAATATATAGCGGTATTCATAAGTTAAAACTAACAACTAACATCCAGTGCACAACTTTTTATACACACATATTCCCATAAGGGAAAGTTGTGCATTCGTTGTGCAGTCGTTATTTTAACTTATGAATACAGCCCATATTTTTTAAGAAAACCACTCAATTAGGCAGTGTTTGTACAAAAAAATTTTAATCGCACTTATTCTGTACAGAATTAAAGACAAATTTGTCCGTTGATTTTTAAAAACTTTAAAGTAATACTCCATTTAGACCGAGGAAAAACTACTGGTTTTTGGCTCCTGCCAGCTTTTATTTGTACGAATGCATATATAAAAAAACACGTTTTGTACGAAAACTAGGTAGTTTTTGCTCAGTCTAAATTCGGTATAAGTTAAATTTCCTATAATTTTTAATTTTTTCCAATTTTCTAAAATTTTTCCGATTTTCTAAAATTTTTGCAATTTTTTAAAATTATTTTCTAAATTTTTTTTCTCTTTTACGAATGTCTTCTGTTATTCCTTTTTAAATGTATTAATATTTTCTTTACATTAATTTAACAATAAAAAAATAAAGAAAAGTGTGTAATAAAAAAGTGTTGTGACAAAGAAAATATAAATAACCAGTTTAAATGACTTGGCTTTTGCAATTTAGTTTTGTACAAAAACCATCTGATTTTTGCTCAGTCTAAATTCATTATTATATACAATAATTTCTAATATAAAATTAATTCTTTCCCACTACGAAAATTCCAAGAAAAACCACCTGAGATTTTTCATGATCATGAAAATTTGAGGCCTTTAAGACATTTTCTTTATAAAAATTGTTAAATTATAAAATATTTTCTAATTTATTTCCCTTGCGGGATCCTGGGATCCCGGGAATTCGAAATAAATTTCCCGCTTTCCCGGGAAATGAAAAAGTGCGGGATTTTGCATTCCCTGATGATAATGCACAGATAACACTGTGCTCGAGTCGAAGACATTTGTTTTTCGACATTTTTTTGAATCATACGTTGAATATTGTAGTTTTAGCCGTTTTTATAGATTAGCAATAAACAAAAAGGTATTTGAAGTTGAATGTGTCCTCACATTTTCACTCAAAAATTTTGAACCGCTGAACCGATATTGATAATTTTAAACCGAAAGCTGTTTTGGTGAATAGTAAATAATATGGGCGAAAATAAAAAAAGTTAGAACAATTAGGGGTACCAAAAGGGGAAAACGGCATGACCAAACATTATTTGACTAGAAACATTGATGGGGTCATTTTGTAACTCGAATGAAAAACGTTTTTTCGTTTTCGTTTGAAACGTAAACGAAAATATTTGGTATTTTATAAAACGAGTAGTAGTTTGCGTTTGTTGCCATTTGCGAGTTATTATTGCCAGACAAAAAAAATAATATTTGTGACATGGAATTACAAATTATTTAAATAAAAATTTGTTCATAGAGTTTTCCAAGTCTGTTTAGCCTGATTGGAAAATGAGTTGATATTTTTAGTTCTAATATTTTTAGGGTCCAGCACCCCGTTTCTGTATTTCTCGCATCGAAAAAGTTTGCGGAAAAAACATGTGAAATACAACCCTGCTCTGCTTTATATAGGGTGAGTCGCAGACAATAAAATATATATGAAACCAAATCAGCTAGTAATACGTTGCATAGTAAGTTATTTCTAATTAAATTAGGTGTTTTACAAAACAACATGTGTCAACAGTTCTTAAAGTTACATTATCTGAACGAATTACAACAAAAACGGCAGTCCATTTTATCACGTCTTTAATCACCCTGTATAATGCAGGGTGACCATGCATTTCTCGATGCGAAAACTTCTCGCATTAGATACAGAAACGGGGTACAGGTATCGAATTCTGTGTGGGGCAATTTTTTTTATTAGTAGTTTTTTTTATGATATATTTTTGGACATTTTTTCCTAATAATATGAAACAAATAAATTTAAGAAAAATTTTATATTGTACAGAAAATCAACCTAAATAAGAAGAACCTTCCATTAGCAGATAGCAAAGGAGTACAAAGTATGGTTTGTTAAGATGGCCCTTAAGTTTCGAATTGTTAGTTTTTAGTTTTAAAACCCCTCAGTTTGTTTCATTTGGTCTCAAACGTAGAAGTTTATATATAAAGAAAAATTTTTTTAAATCGTGTCTTAGCGCATCTAAAATCAGATATTTTTAAAATTGCCCAAATTTTCACTAATTTGCATATAAATTTAAGTGCTTATGCATAATAATTTGATTTTTTATAACGATTTTGGTGTGAAAAATTTGTTTTATAAGCCGTTTATAAATTTAAAAAGTGATTATGCATATGACCCTAAAAGAATTATTTTTTATTGAGAATAAAAAATATAGGAGTATTACATTTAACTACTTCCTTTTTTTTAACCCATATTTATACAATTTTTATTCCAAAAATTGCAATTACCTAACTTTTTATGCAAAAACTTTAACTTTTTAATAGGAAACGACAACTATTTCTGTTCGTTTGAATATGGCATAATATTCGTTTGCAAACGTTTACTTACTTCTTTTTAGAGATGAGCGATCCGGTGATTTTTCAATAACGCTGCTACCAGTGATCGTGATTTTCAAATCACCGTTCTTTTAAACAGTGACCGTGATCACGCGTTTGTAATAGAGATGGGGGATCCGGCGATTTTTCAGTAACATTGTTCTCAGTGAATGTGATTTGCAAATCGTTGTTCTTTTAAAATATGATCGTACTGCGATTTTCTGATAAATAAACGAAATAATATTTATGGCGAGTTTTTAAGATGTCAGTTAAACTTGGCTTAATTAAACCGAAAACGAATTTTGTCAGCCATTTCAAAGTTTATTAACAAAAATTTGCCGGAAAATCTTATTCTCGAGTATAATTTATTTCTTTATTGAAATAAAACAAAATAAACCACATTTTAGAAGCAGTATTCCAGTTACAAACTGCGTTAAACTAAGTTTAAAGATAATCCACTTCCTAAAAACTGGGCCTTAAAAGAAGAATAGTTGCGACCGGTAGCAAAGACATGATAGAAGGAGACATTTTATTCAGAAGAGTGTGAAAGCAATTCACTGTTATTGAAAAAAAAACATGCATTACTGTACACAATGAAGTTTGCAAGAAAGAATAGTACAAAAATATTAAAAGAACGACATTCCGAGTAACTGCGACTTGAAATATTTGATCACTGACGTTACCAGTGATTTATCAATAACTGTGATTAAATCATCGGTATGAAAATATCGCACATCTCTACTTCTTATAAAATACCGTTTTATTAAGGAGTTTGTCTTCGATTATAATATTGCCAGATTGAAAAAAAAGAAAATATACATATTTTTTTTTGAGTTTTACAAAATTTAAAAAAATTAAAAATAAAAAAATGTTCAAACGAAAGCAAAGTTTCGTTTTACAAAATGACCCCATAAATTTAAAGAACGACCCAGCAAACAAAACGATGACAAAACAGTAGAAAAAGTACTACAACTAATGATCTAGATGTACTTTTTTTAAAAAAGAAATATTACTTAGCAAAAAATTGGAAGTAATGCTTTACAAACCACTTCTTTCACTACCTCACAGGTATCAGTTAGTGTATTTTTATCGCTTTTTTAGAAGTAGTTCTGAACAACTTCCAAAAAAATAATTTTCTTCGTTGCTTCAATATTTTTACCGTTTGTTTAGAATTACTTCTGAACAACATCCAAAAAATCACTTAAGTATTGCTTCTAAAGCATAATTGCTCTAAAAGTGATCACAGAAAGTGAGCTTGGTATCATTTGGTATTTTTAAACAATATTTTTTTTAACTTTTTTTAATTTGTTTTTTTTTTTAATATTGGTACTTAATTTGTTTAAATTCAGTATTTTTTTAATTTTTCAATTTTTAAAAATATATGGAATAAAAACGGTAAAAATCGGGTTTTATGCACTTGTAAAAATAGTATTGAAAACAATACTAAATTACAGTGCACCTCTTGCAATTGTTTAATAAGTAGTTTTATTGAAGAGAATAAAGCACAATATTTCGCAATGGCAAAATGATGTTTTTATGCCAGTCAACTTTCTTATCACAGAATAGCTCAGCGGCAGAGAGCTAGACTAGCAATGTTGAGATCGCAAGTTCGATACCTGGTGGCGGCAATAAAAAAATGTTGTAAAATAAAAAAATATGCTATTTTTGCGAAGAATTGTTTTGTAACTTATAATTGATGAAAAAGAGCTTCCTTTGCGCTCATTCACAAAGTACGGAAAAAATGTTGACAATGACAATTCAATGTTAAAATCATCAGTGTTTCTGTTCAAAAAAAATTACATCTACATCATCAATTGTAGCGCTTTTTCTACAGCTTTGGCAACTCTTTTTTTACTGAGTTATTTTTTTAACAATGAGTTGTCATAGGAGAGCAGTAATCTCACTTCAACATTTTTTCAGTACTTTTTGAATGAGTGCAAAGAACAAATATTATATTTTTTTATTGTTAAAAATTTTTTATTGCCGCTACTAAGTCTCGAACTTTCCACCTCAAGATTGCTAGTGTGGTGTACCGCTGAACTATTCTTTGCTGTGAAAGTTGACTGGCATAAAAATACCACTTCATCATTTTTAAATATTGTGCCTTATTCACTGCAATAAAAGGTGCACTGCAATTCAGTATTTTTTTTTCAATACTAGTTTCCCATGTGAACAGAAAGCTAATTTTTCATCATTTTTATTTTATACATATATTTTTGAAAATTTAAAAATAAAAATAAAATTATTAATTTAAACAAATTAATTACAAATATTAAAAAAAATAAAACCAAATTGAAAAAAAAAATTAGAAAGCAAAAATAAATAAAAAAAAAATTAAAAATGTTGGTCCCGCCTGGAATCGAACCAAGAATCATCTGTTTGGAAATAAGCGGTGTGAAATTCACTTTTTAGGATCACTTTTAGAGCAATAATGCTTTACAAGCAAAGTTAAGTGCTTTTTATGATGTTGTTCAGAAATCTAACAAGCTGTAAAAATGTGCTAAATAAGGAAGGAATGAAAGAAGTGATTTTTTGAAGTTGTTCAGAATTCCTTGTAAAAAAGCAGTAAAAACACAGTAACGTATGCTTTTGAAGCAATGAAAGAAATGGTTTGTAAAGTATGACTTCCAATTTTTGTGATTGGAACACTAAAATTGTAAAACGAAATGTATTGAAACGGGAAACGAGTGGAACTGAAACACCAAACAATGGAAACGAAATAGAATGGAATGGGGAATGAAACGGGTAATAAAATATTATCGAATGGGGAATAAACGGAATTGAAAACTTAAGTTGGAAAACGAAATGGAATGGAGCGATTTGAAATATATGCAATGGAACGAGGAATGATTGATATTGAAACATGGGAATGAAATTGAATGAGATATGGAACAAATGGAATTAGAACACTAAAATTGGAAAACGAAATGGAACGGAACGGGGAACAAGAGGAACAAAAGCGGTAGACAGGTAAAACTAAATCGAATGGAGCAGGTAATGAGTGGAAATTAAATAATACTGAAATTGGGAAATGCAGCAAAAAATAAAACTGTTAAATATTCAGAGTTTTAGTTATATTTGAGTTAAATTTTTGTTAATAGAAAATAACAAATTAACTTGCTAAAATCAGCAAAAAATTTAGCTAAATAATTAGTAGCCAAAAAAATCACTCAAAAATTAAAATTTTCAAAGTTTTTTTAAAAAAAAATTTTTTTAATGCAAATGTAAATCGAGTCTTTCGAAAACAGCAGTTTACAACTTTTTTTTAGCAAATATTTCTGTTAATTTAACAGGATAACGTCACTATGCTCCTTGCAGGAGTAAAAGGAACAAATATATATATATATAACAGGATAGCTTAAAAATAACAAAAACTTTGTAGTTATAGCAATTTGTTTTTGCTATTTTTAGTCTACTAATATTTAGCAAAATTTCCTGCAGATTTTACAGTACAATTAGTCATTTCCAATTAACTAAAAGTTAACTTACGTACATATAACTAGAATTCTGTAGATTAAACAGTTTTATTTTTGCTCTTTTTATTTTACTAGTATTTAGCAAAAAAAAAATCAGCTAATTTATCAATTTTTTCTGCAACATTATTTTTAACTAATTTTTACTTGTTTTTTTTTCTGCTATTTTTACAGATTTATTTCTACAAAATTTTTGTTATTTTTATACTAAATTTAGTTGAATGTAATTAGCAGTCTATCCAGCTAAATTAGCAGAAATATTTGCTTAAAAACAATTGTAAACTGCTGTTTTAAAAAGCCTCAATTTTTATTTGCATTTAAAAAAATCTAAAATAACTTCGAAAATTTTAAATTTTTAGGCTACTAATTATTTAGCAAAATTTTTTGCTGATTTTAGCAGGTTAATTTAATATTTTCTATTAACAAAAATGTAACCCAAATTTAACTAAAATTCTGTTTATTGAACAGTTTTATTTTTGCTGTTCTTATCTTACTAAATTCCTATCTTACTAATTTTAGCAGTTTTTCTGCAGCATAATTTTTAACTAATTTTTAGTAGATTTAAGTAAATTTTTTACAGACTTTTTTCAATTACTCTGTGAGTTATGACCACTCTGTATCTTGGCTGTTCATTTCCTACTGGATCAACAAATTAAAATAAAACAAAATTTAACTACAACAAACAAACAAACAAAATGACAAAACTGACCACAATGATTTACTTTCGAAAATTTTGAGATTTTTGCAAATTATTTATGATCGTTCTATAGAAGGAATGAAAGAGCGTACAGAAATACAATATACTACAAAGAATTTTATTGAAAATCACAAAAACCAACATACAATTCATTCATTTCAATTTATAAGTGGCTAGTTGAATGTATGAATGTTTGTAATAGTTTTTCTTTGTTTTGTCACAGCAAGAAAATTTGTTTTTGTTTTGAGTTTTTATTTTTCTTCTATTTACTTGTTTGCAAATAATTTATTATCGTTAGAATGAAAAGTAAAAGAATTTTCTATGGAAAAAAAAACAACAAAAAAATGCTTTTTGAGTTATTTGATTTACTATAGCTAATATGCGATTATATATGTATTTATAGTAAAAAAAAGTGATATATTATTTATTAGTTAGAAGAAAATATGTGTACGGTAACGGTTAAAGATAACTAAGATAGTTTACTTTTATGGAAAATTAAATTTTCATTAATACCAAATGATATTAGAAAAGCAGAAAAGTTGCCAAAACTTTAAGAAACTTCTAATGTAAATAATAATTATTTTAATTTTTGCATTAAAAAATAATAAAATTGTTTTTTCGGACTTTCTATATTTTCATATATTCAATTAATAATAATTTAAAAATAACTGATTATGGGAAATTCTCTTTGAATTTATTTTTAATTTTTATGAAAGTATTTGCAAACAAAAGCATCATCGACTTATTTTTTCAACACAAACTGTGTTATTAACTGTACACTCAAAAAAAAAAATCAGTAAAGTCAGCAAAAAATGTTGCCGTGTCAGCAAATTTTTAGTCAGGAGCGTGCTTGCAAAAAAGTTGGTAATTTCAGCAAAAGGTTTGCTGAAAATCAGCGAGCTAATTTTTACCAAAAAAATAGTAATCTTCAGCAAAAGTTTTGCTAACACTTAGTCGACTGCAAATGAAAAAAATCCTTGCTAAAATCACTAAACTTTTTGCTGAATATTAGTAGACTGAAAAAAAACTCAAAAAACTTGTAGCGAAATTTTACTTTAGTTAATTTATTTGCTGAAAATTTAAATATAGAATATGCGTAAAGTTATTTTTCTTTTTTTGTCATTTCCGTTTCCAGACAAGCTGCGACATCTACATCTTGTCTATCTGGTTGTCGTCCACGCTATGAATGCGGTTATCACCACAATTTTTGTAGCAAAATAAATTAGTAAAACATTAGTTCAAAATTAGTTTAGTGCTAAAAATATATAACTAAAATTTTTGCTGAAAACGGAATTTCAGCAAAAAAATTGCTGAAAACTAGTACACTTGATATACAAGACGTTTTACTAATTTTTCTACTAACTTATTTTTTTGAGTGTAACTGCAATCTAGTTTTCCCTAGAATTCTTCAACTATAAAATTCCTTATAAGTTTCAACTGCTAAGAATTAAATATTCAAAGACCGCCTCTGCTTTAACTTCACTCATCTTACGATGTACTCGTGTGAAGTATTAAAATATAAAGCAGAACAGGATATGAAATTATTTATAATGAAAAAATTATAAGTATTATACAATACAACTACAAGGACGACGACGATGACGATGACTACGACAACACCTGCAACAACATATATGCACATAACATAAGTTTATTATAATAAATATAACGCACACTTGCCTTTTTTATTACAATTCACAACATCTCATAATTCAACGCGTACAAATAATTTTTGTGTTAAAAAGTTTTATTTTTTGCTCAGCACATGCATACAACCGGCTTTTCACCGAAAGAAAAAATGGTTTAAAAATGTCCATAAAATAGTTTTTACAAATTTAACTGCATTAAAAATGCAGCAGAACGTACTACATTTTGTATATGTGACCTTCTCCGAGAAAAGGGACCTAGTGTGTCAAAAAACGGGTTTGGACTTAAGAGTGGATTCTGGTACCTAAAAGGGTGTAAAATAAGATGAAATGAGTTAGTTAGAAAAAAACTTCATTTTCACACACTAGGTCCCTTTTCTCGGAGAAGGTCACATATGGAGAATAATTTAAAAAATGTATTTAAAAACTATTTGAATATTTTTAAAAACAATAAAATTACACTTGCAGACAGCCACCAACACTTCTTAACTTCAACTCTTATTTTCATTTGTTTTTAATTCTTAGGGTGTGTATGAAACGATAGGAAAGTATCATGGTGAAAAACATTTGTTCTCTGTATTGAAAAATTGAAATTTTTCTGTGTGAAATGAAATCTTTTTCGACAATATAAGATTTTTGACAGCCATATGGGCTAGTGAAATTTTATTCACCTCAAAACTGTCAAAAATTTACCATAAAGAATATTTTGCTACCGTTTCACACACACCCTTAATATAAAGTAAAATTGTTGCTTTTCAAAGAGTGTTGATTTATGACTGGACTTTTACCAAATCAAACGTTTATATACATAACGTACAAAAATTCAACGGAACAAGGATTTGCGGTTGCGGTTTGTGTATTCCAATCATAATTTTCTTATTGCGGACAACTGATGAGTGGGGTGGTGCCAACGAAACAAGTGAAAGTTCTTGAAAAAAAATATTTAATTTTTTTTCGACTTACATATCCCTTTTCAACCCTACAATGATCTGGGCGAATTGCAATTACTTAAATATTTTCCAACTGATTTTGGATTTTATGACTTGTTAGAAAGGTAATTAAGGCTTGATTATAATTCTATTGACATTTTCCAGAAATACAGTTATTTAGGAACAAGTATTTTTAAAAAATGCCAAGAGGATCATTTTCTCTCCTTGTAAATTGTATTGCAAAATTTTAAGGGGACAGGGATAGCTGTAGATGATTTTTTTTCTTGATTAGATTTTCCAGTAACCTCAAAAAAAAGCCCCGGGGAGCGGGTTTCAGAGCAACTTTAAATTCGCCCATATAACGAAGGGCCAGTCTAGTGTATATCTTGTAGTTTATAATGAATACACTCGATCAATTTCGTTTTTTAAATCTCATGGATTTTATTATATATTCGTTATTTTCCCGTTATTAACTAAATAATGCGAAAATTAATTTATGTACAATCTTTACTTAAATATTATGAAGTAATAACACTCGGTAATAGTGGGGAAAAAAATAAAACTGAACACTGGTACTACTTTCATTGCAATTGCAGAATTTTATACTGTACTCAATATAAGCTTTATTTCCATGGAAATTTAACAGTTACGTGAATAAGTACATGAATGTATGTAAGTGAGTGTGTGTGTCTGCTTACAGTTTAACGCCAATGATATTAAAAAGTCCAGAGTACGATTGTCTAGAGGCATGTCATCCTAGTTGACTCCTGTAAAACCAAGTCAGTCAAATATAGTCGAGTCGCCAGTCTATCAGCATCATAAGAGTGGTGAATAAAAAAAATTTAACACTTGTCGGTCTTAATAAAATTTTGTATGTACATATATGAGTAATACACACATAAAAATCATCACGTACAACGGTAGTGTAGGTATATTCAAACTACTATTAGTAGAAATAGATAAAGTTTCAAAAACATCTAAAATTAATATTAGAAAACTAAAAGTACAAACTTTAAGTATTTAAAACAGTATTGGGTATATATTCATACTAAAAACATAGCGGTATGGCAACCCTGCTATATGAATACTTTTTTAAATAGAACGTCATTTTAATTCAATATTTTCAACATTATCCATACGTGACATTAGTTTTCGTCATATGAAAAATTTTAGTAAAATTCTAAATTATTATATGAGTGCACAGTTGTCATAATGAAAGCATTCAATAATTTAACTGGTAATAGTTAGCTTGCTTTTAAAAAGTATTTCCTTTTAGACAAAGCATTTGGCTAAAATGGTATTAAATTGTTTATGAACAAATTTATGTTTTGGGGAAAATTAAAAATAAAAAATATTACTAATTTAAAACGAATTAAAAAATTAAAGTCGGGCATGCCGACTATACGATGTCATACACCAGTCTAGTTGAAAACCAACTAATGTTTAGATCCGAAAGTGAATTGGGTTGAAATGGACTTGTGTTAAAATTTGTCTATAAAATTATGAAAAATAGAATAACACTGTGGAACAAATTCAGGTTAGCAAAAGTTAGGTCGATTCTGAGAGTGAGGGGTGAAAATAGAGGCTAAATTAGAAGACCCGTATCGCGGCGTTTGCTTATGTTAGTTCAAATTTTTTATATGGTTTTTTGGCTATAACTCGTCGACTAATTGATATTTTTTAAATCTGTAAAAGCCAAATTATAGCTAGAGACCTCAACAACAATTAAAAAAAAACAACAAAAAAATCAATCAAATCAATTTTTTTAAAAATTTTAATTGTTGCACAGGTCTCTAGCAATAATTTGGCTTTTACAGATTTAAAAAATATCAACAAGTCGAACTAACATAAGCAAACGCCGCGATACGGGTCTTCTAATTTAGCCTCTATTTTCACCCCTCACTCTCCGAATCGACCTAACTTTTGCTAACCTGAATTTGTTCCACAGAGTAACGCGAAGAAATTTTGATTTTACCTAATGTCAGGTGTATTTAAAAGAAAATCGGAAATATAGTCAAAATATGGACCGATCCTTTCTTGAGCACATGTGAGTCGGCGTACCAATTTTCATTAAAATATCTTCGTATTTGCGACCTGCAGTGTGAGAAAACCCCAATTTTGTGGAAAACTTTATATGGGCACTAGGTCAAAACATGGACCGATTTAAATCAAAATCGGTATACTAAAATGTTGGAATAAATAGATTCAATATTTGTTGGTGTTAGAAACGTCAGCACAAACTTATTATACCCTTTCCAATAGACCGTACCTCAAAAAAAAAGTTCACCGTACACTGTCGAAACTAAATTGATTTTGCAAGGAGTTTTCGAAAAAAAATTAATTTTTTTTGCTGAACGTAGGGGTCGCCTTTATAAAATTGTTCGTTATATCTTTGGCATTTACAGTCGGATCTTAAAGTATGATATATCGATGGGACCAATGTTTTGCTAAAAGGGCCATTGACCTCAAGTATGCCGTTCTAGTATTTACCCACCAGATCTCATTTCCTACCACCCAAATGTACAACCCTAATGTCAGAAATGAAAGCTCCCAAAAAATCATTAAACTTTTGCTAAAGAAGTTTTTTAATAATTCCATAAAAAAAATTTTTAATTTTTTTTTGTTGCTTTATAGCAAAACATTGGTCTCCTCGAGGCAAAAAAATCGATTTATCACACTTTAAGATCCGACTGTAAATGCCGAAGTTATACCGAAAAATTAAAAAAAGGCCACCCTAGACTAGTACTGGGGCTGGCAGTTTTAAAGTATGCAGTCCGGCTACTATTATTGTCAAATCATAAGGCATTAGTTATGTGATGGCACCAATTTTCGCCATGATAATTAGAGCCTCATTGGCACTCAGACAATTAAAAGTTACACGAATTCCACACGTGTACTTCTGAGACCCTCTTCTCTAAACCCCTTAATTGTCCGCCGCCACTGCCTATTTAATTTGCAGTTTCCGATTATGCATTATAATGGGTTTTTCTTCCACTATCCGCAAACTGTGAAGGCGTTCCGTTACGGGTCTGCATGAACGCTTAGACATTAACAAATTTTTCTTTGTTTCAAGCGATTTTAAAATAAAGTTACCAACACTAAAATTTTAAAGTGAATAGGATTATGGTATACCTACAACGATATTGTTTTTTTTTTTTTTGTTCACAAGGAAGTACAAACCGGAGAGGTTTAATCTCCCTAGATTGGACGGAGTTACTCTTCAACTCTCGGGGGAGGCAAAGTATCTGGGTGTCATTCTTGACTCTAAACTTTCCTGGAAGAGGAATACCGAGGAGAGAATGAGAAAAGCCTTATGTGCTTTTTACACCTGTAGAAGGACCTTTGGGAAGAGATGGGGTCTACAGCCGTATATCATTCACTAGATGTATGCGGCGATTATCAGACCAATCTTGACCTACAGGGCACTGGTGTGGTGGAGGGCGGTGGACACGGGTTCATATCCCTCCACTCTCGCAAAGGTGCAACGACTGGCTTGTCTGGGTATTACGGGGGCGGCTCGTTCTACACCCCAGGCAAGTTTGGAGGTGATGCTTGGCATCCCACCACTGGATAATTATATCAGGGGAACGGCGGCAAAGGCAGCTCTCAGACTCAGGGAGATGCAGGAGCTGAGGCAACGCACTTGGGGGCACAGTACCATTCTGCATGGGATTGGTGGTGCACTACTGGATCGTGAAACGGACTCTATTGTACCGGTCACGAATTTCCAGAGGACTTTTGAGGTGATTGTACCGACCAGGGAAGACTGGGCAGCCGACTCCGTTATTCGGAGTGGTGATATCTCAGTGTTCACGTGCGGTTCAAAGACGGACATGGGGACAGGGTCGGGAGTTTACTCCGGCGAACTGGACCTTCGAATCTCCATACGGCTCTCGGGCGATTGTAGCGTGTTCCAGGCGGAAGTGTATGCAATTGACATCCATTAGCATCTTTGCGGACAGTCTTGCTGCTTTGAAAGCCCTGGAATCCGATACTGTCAGATCGGGGTGTGTGCGGCACTGTATTGAATCCCTCGACCGTATTCGTCGGCACTCGGTAAGGCTGGCGTGGGTCGCTATACACGCTGGGATTGCGGGGAACGAGCTGGCTGACGAGTATGCGAGGAATGGCTCCGAGTCGGTTGAGGACCCTATACAAACGGAGGTACTGGTTCCTCTGGTGGAGCTATTCGGTGTAATAGGGGATATATCGGATAGGGAGACGAAGGCAAGGTGGACAACCTTTACCAATTGTAGGATATCTCGGACCCTATGGCCACTGCCTGATCCGGGGAGGACAAAGATTCTTCTTGGATTTGGCAAGCGGACGGTCGGGATGCTTGTAGGAGTTCTAACGGGACACTGCGCGATAGGCCGAATGGCTGCGCGTTGGGGTTACACCCAGCCGGACTACTGCAGGGGCTGTGGGGACGAGGAGGAGGAGACAGTGTATCATCTGCTTTGTGAATGTCCAGGACACTGCGACTCAGATATCTGAGGTGCAGGTTCTTCGACGACCTGGACAGTCTACGCGATGTTTCTCTGTCTGGTCTTGCGAACTTTTTAAGTGGATCGGGATGGTTCTAGATTTCTCGGGTCGTGGTATTTCTTTCCATGTGGGGAAAACTAAGGAAATCACAATGGGCCCTATGGCCTCCGAGTGAACTCGCCGTTCTGGCGGGCTCCCATTCAACCTAACCTAACCTACAACGATATAACAAATAAGTCAAGTTTTTTTCTAGGTTAAGTATAAAGCATTTCGTATTAAAAATGTCCACTTAAAACAAGTGAGAAAATAAAAAAACAGACATTATGTTAAAATTCTGCACAATTTTATGGACCATCTTCTCGCCTTTTGGGGCGACAACAAAATTAGAAAAAATTTTAATTGTTCCAATTATATATTCCACCACTGTAATATTAGACTGTCGTTTAAAATAGCGATTTGTTGATTTTCGTTCATTACACCCCGCAGTTTTATAAGAAATGGTCTCAAATGGAAGAAATCAATTATTTTTTTGTTGGAAACCGTTAACGCGTGCCGAAAGTTGGACGAAAATGGCCTATTTTGTAAAAAATTTTATTATTACTAAAAATTCACAAAATTCGAAATTTCGAAAAAAAAACATTTTTTATTCCATTTATTCATTTAATATAGTCAAAATGATTCAGACATGGAATTTTGACTTCATCAGATATCATTAACCCCCTTTAGCCTGGAATCCAATATGACCCACGAATTTGACAAAAATGCAAAAACGTTTTTTTTTTTAATTAATTTTAAAGATTTTTTAAAATGCCTAATTTGGAGATGTCGATTGCTATTTGTACCACATAATATTTGATATTAAAGAAAACAAAATAAATAGGAAAAATGATAATTGGAGTTTGTATTTGGAGCGACTGCTTTCCAGGACATTTTACAAAAATTGCAAATTTTGTCAAAAATTAAACAAAATTTTAATGTTTTCATAAAATTTTACACAGTTTTAGGAAAAAAATCACTTAAATTTGGTTAGACTATAATTATCTTTACATTTGTTTAAAAAAATATTTAACCCTTAGTGGCCTGGGGTCAGAAAAGACCCATGAAACTTAATATTAATTATGACTACGAGATTGTAAAGTCATTAAATTGATAAAAAAGAAATCTCAACTGGATAAAAATACTTATTTTATGTAACCTGATCCAGATGGCGTTTATTTTTATAATTTTGGCCAAAAACGCCCCACTAGGAAATTTACAGAATAACATCTTTCATAATTTTCGAAAAATATCTTTTTTTTCCATTTGATAAAAATTATTATTTTGTGTAACTTGATCCATATAGGGTTAATGTTTTCATTTTTCGGCAAAAAAAAAGCCCACTTGGAAATTTTCAGAATAACGTCTTTCCAAATAGAAAGCAATAAATGCATAATAAACAAAAGCTTTTAATTAGAATCTAATACGATTACAAAACTAAAATTGCTATTAACATACGGACACTTTTGATCCCACCTTTTTAACCCTTAAAAATAAGATTATCCCATATCCCAATTTAATAAAAATCTGATAAATGTTATTCTGTAAATTTCCTAGTGGGTCTTTTTTGTGAAAAGTGAGAACATTAACCCTATATGGTTCAAATTATTCAAATTAATAATTTTTATTAAGTGTAAAAAAATTTTTTTATTCATTCAAAGTAATATTTTTCCGAAAATTATGAAAGGTGTTATTCTGTAAATTTACTAGTGGGGTGTTTTTGGCCAAAAGTATAAAAATTAACCCCATGTGGATCACGTTACATAAAAAAAATATTTTATCCAGTTGAGATTTTTTTTATTAATTTAATGGCTTTACAATCTCGTAGTCATAATTAATATTAAGTTTCATGGGTCTTTTCTGATCCCTGGCCACTTAGGGTTAAAGAGTTTTTAAACAAATGTAAAGATAATTATAGTCTAACCAAATTTAAGTGATGTTTTTCTGAAAAATGTGTAAAATTTTATGAAAACATTCAAATTTGGTTTAATTTTTGACAAAATGAGCAATTTTTGTAAAATGACCTGGAAAGCAGTCGCTCCAAACACAAACTTGAATTACCATTTTTTCAATTTATTTTTTTGTTTAATATCAGCTATTATGTGGTACAAATAGCAATCGACATCTCCAAATTAGGCATTTTAAAAAATCTTTAAAATTAATTTTAAAAAAAAAACGTTTTTGCATTTTTATCAAATTCGTGGGTCATTTTGGATTCCAGGCTAAAGTGGGTTCATGATATCCGATGAAGTCAAAATTCTATGTCTGAATTATTTTGACTATATTTAAATGAATAAATGGAATAAAAACTATTTTTTTCGAAATTTCGAATTTTGGGAATTTTTAATAGTAATACACTTTTTTCCAATGGGCCATTTCGTCCAACTAGTTAAACTACCTCAGTAAGGCTACACTAAGTACATAAAAAATGTGTTTAAACGAGTGTATGCAGTGGTGAAAAATCTGTATGCTAGTGTTTTTATAAGATATTGTAATTTCTTCTGATTCCCTAAATATATTTTTTAAACATTAAGATGTAGGGGAGTCGTTGTAATGCTCGAGAATTTCAACAATATATTGTGTTTTTGAACCACTCTAATCAATCCCCTCCTATTCCTAATAGTTAGGCTTTTATATCAAAGCAACTAATTTTTAGCTTAAAAAAAATATTATAGTCTATCTCATATATATGTATGTAGTTAATATCCTAATAAAGTCATTTTTAAATCTATTACAAAATATATGCTTAAAAGCTGCTATAAAATATACTAGTATAGAAATATAACAAAAGCACTTAAGCTTGTTTAATATTGTAGTTGGATGATAAAAAAAAAAATAAACACGAAAACTTGAAAAAGATAAAACCCTTTAGAAAATCTTGAAAATACACACAATGTTATTGACTTCATCTTCTTCACATTGTATGCATGGGATAATTGATAAATGGCGCAAAACGAATTAGACGAATTAGGATGCCACAGTTTTTCTTTAAGTACATTTTTTCGTGGATTAAAGACTTCTTTCTAAAGTTTTTTATTATAGCATACACCACTTTATTGTACATGGTATATCGCGTTCGTGCGATAATAAAGCGCGTAGACCCAGAATCACTTGTTGAAGCGATTTAGCGATGTTTGTCCGTCCGCAATCTGAATATAATTGGACGCAGTTAATTATATCGCCCAAGAACGCATGGAGATCTTGAATTTATTATAATTATAAATTAAGCTAATCTGATAGAAAACAAATCTTTTTTTTACCAAAGTAGGTCCATATATCTCGAATCCGTAAAAGATCCCATCAGAAGCCAAAGAATAGGCAAAGATTAAATAAAAAACCTTTTAAAAATTGTATATTACTCCATTTTTGTCTTCTTAGCCACGTGGTTGAAAAAATGGAAAAAAGGAAAATTTGTCGCCTATAAGTAATTCTCTTAAAATAGGACCATAAATCGAGATTCTACCTCCTCTTTTAATAGGGCGCAAACCGGAAAACGAAAATCGCTACATATTTTTATGTAACAGTAGTTGGAAGAGGAGTATGTTATGCCTTAATCTACTCAATTTTATGTATTAGTTTTCAAGATACAATCTAAACCTATTTTGGTCCCTAACGCCTAAACAAAATTTTGAAACATACTTTATTTTCTCTGTCGAACACACGATATAAATATCACAGATATACAGCGTAAGATCGTTTTGGAGTAAATCAATTTCTTGTTACCAGATAGTGATTGCTTCGGGGAAAAAAAGACGTGGATACAACTTTTGCTTAGTTCCACCCGGCCGAAAAGTTCGAAAAATTTCAAATATTCTGTTGCTTTTACTTGTTTTTTTTTTATTCTTTGGTTATAATAAACTCATTCAATTTAATGGCGAGTAAATAGAAACACAAAATAATGCATTTAATTACACTATGCGACAGTCAAAATCGGGATGGGATGAAACCAACGGTAAATGTTATATCGGCCAAAAACAAGTTATGTGTGTCCCGGCGTTTCGCTGGGTCACGTCTAGGAATCGAGATATATCGATTTGAAGTTAGTAACTATCATATAGGGGAAATTGTCACCTTTGGTGGTCTTTTTTTTGACATAACTCGAGAACCACTATTCCGATTTTGCTCAAACAATTTTAAAAAAATTAAAAATTACATTTCCTTTAATCTGTTCATATAACGTTTTTCTATATACTCAACAGTTTTGCCGGTAAAAATAAATGTATGAAGAAAAAAAATATTTTTTGCCTAAAATATTAAATTTTTTTATTTTTTAAATTCATAAAAAATCCAAAACGGAAAAAAAGGCAAGTCGTATTACTTTCACGCAAAGTCACATAACCTTTAAACAAAATGAGACATAGATCATGAAAATCGATGGACGCGTTTCGCTTTTATTCACAATTAAGTGAAGGTATCTCATTTTGACAAGAATATTGATTTTATGTTTCAATGAGTTTGGATAATATTTATTATATATTATTTATTATTAACACGTAAAATTAAAAATTATTACAGGTAATTATTAGGTTATTACATAGATATATAGGTTATAAAAATCGATGAATGCAAAACTTATTTTCGTTTGTTTGCGCCCTTTACTTTCTTGCGTGGTGGTTCGCCCACTTGTTCAGAGTCTGTATCGGATGAGGATCTGTCTTCATCTGGAAAAAATCAATTGTTTTTAATCAGTCAGTTAACTTCATTTTTGTGACTTACCCTCGGAGGAAACTCCCATTGTATATTCTTCTTCTTCATCTTCATTGTCGGGATCGTATGTCTTTTGCGACCACCAACAAATTTCAGCCAGCAGCGAATCGAGCCTTTTGCCTTTATATCGCGTTTCCATTGGCATTGCCACTTGATGGAAGCGCTCGCCATGTTCATCCGACTCTGAGGCTAGCTGCTTGCTGAAGTATTCGAGATGGTGATGCAAGAAGTGAATTTTGAGGGACATATTCACTCCAATTTTCTGGAAGTAGTGCAACATCTTGGTCACAAGAGCGGGGTAATTGTGTGCTCGCGTACTTCCCAAAAAATATCGTATGACTTTCTTCACTGCCCTCCACGCAAAGTAATCATTACCGTCTAAAGCACCTTTAAATTCCTTTGATTTCATAAGCTTTGGTATATCCGGCCCATTCAGAACACCTTCCTTCAATTTTGCTTCGCTGATGATTGGGAAAATATTATTCAAACAATCAAGAATTCAAGAAAAAATTCGTTTGCTTCACAATGGCCTTGATGAAATTTTTTACGATTCCCAGTTTGATATGGAGAGGGGGCATGAGGACGTTCTCCATTGGCACCAGTGGATCATTTACGCAGTTGTGTTCTTTCTCCGTTGGATCTCGAGGAAGCCAGTCATGCGTTTCGTATTGGTTTCCTTTAAATCCCAAAGACACAAGAAATACATGTTTTTCGTATAGCCTCCTTGGAGACCTCTTAGCATCGCCACGACTTTCAGATCACAACTGATCCGCCACATGTGATCAGTGTAGCAAACTTTATCCAAAATTATTTTCATCGAATCGTATGTTTCGCTCATGTCTGTGCTGTAGCCAATGGGAATGCTTGGTTTTTTATTATATTTATGTAGCAAAACGACTTTCAGGCTTGATTTCGAAGAATCGATGAACATTCGCCAATCAGCTGCGACATAATTAATGGCCATCGCCTTCATCAGTCCCTTTATATCGTGGCAGTAAACAAATGTGTTCCCTTCGTTGAGTGTGTAGTACCGTTGGAATAGCAATTGTCTTCGATATCCGGTGACTTTGACATTAGGCTCCAAATTGTTGCCTTCTTTCAAAAGCTCGGCAAGTTTTTCTGCTTCACGTTGAGAAAGGTTTAATTCTGCAACAATCTTGTCCATTCTTGGTTGTGATATTGGAATTATTTTGTTCGATGGGCCGGCTTCTGGTGTTGGTTTATAGGTGAAATCCGATTGATCCATTGTTTCAATAGAAAAAGAAGTTTCTCTGTCAGGAATTGGAAGCGGTGGAATTGGTATTTCATCCGAATGCGGTAGAGGTATTTGTGCACTTCTAACAGATATGTAAACTCTTCGTTTAAGGCCTTTACGATTTACTCCACATATTTTGTTTGCGCAAGCGTAACAGTTATCGGAATTGTGCTCTCCTGGATCAGTCCAAATCATTGGTACACCAAAAGGAAGTGAACTGCGTTTCCCTTGAACCCACATGTTAAGAGCATTGTAGCACGTTTTACAAATTTTGTCTGGGGCCCACGAAACGTCGCGAATTATTTCGGAATCAAAATAAAGTTTAAAAGCACGCTCCACTTGCTCAGTGAGTAATGCAGTATTTGTTGAAAAAGCTCTTTTGCCACAAACGTAACAAAATAAATTGATATTTTCTGTACAATTTGCACTCATTTCGGTTTTATACTTTTATTACTTTTTCGTCACTTTAAAAAAATCATACTTTACGCGTTCGGAGACACTTGTTGAATGACAAAAATCGATCAATGAACACCTATAAAAACTACGTAAGTTTCAATATTTTACTGAGAGGTACTTATGAATTGGCGTTCTAAAACATGACCACTCATAAATGTGGGTGCAATTTGTGTAACAAAATCATGCAGGTAGCCAACGGAAAAAACCCAAATAATTAAAAAAGTGCACTTTCCTTTTTTCCTTTTAATTGTCCACGCACATATGTATATGACCGTTTTTTAGTTTGTCACCGCTACCATAAAAATCAAATAACCTTTTGTTTATTACTTTTTTTTAATATTTTATGCAAAAAATATTTTTTTCTTCATACATTTATTTTTACCGGCAAAACTGTTGAGTATATAGAAAAACGTTATATGAACAGATTAAAGGAATTGTAATTTTTAATTTTTTTAAAATTGTTTGAGCAAAATCGGGCTAGTGGTTCTCGAGTTATGTCAAAAAAAAAGACCACCAAAGGTGACAATTTCCCCTATATGATAGTTACTTACTTCAAATCGATATATCCCGATTCCTAGACTTGACCCAGCGAAACGCCGGGACACGTATAACTTCTTTTTTATCGATATAACTTTCCCCGGTAGCTTGAACCCTTCCCGATCACCATTTGTCTCACACTGTTATAATCATTATCCGTTTACAATTAACACATTGTGGGTGCACTTGTTTATTTGGCTGATAAATTTAAATTTTTCGGAAATTTACTTGTAAATTTACTTACAATAGCAATGAAAGGACATAGATATTGACGTTTGCAGAAATTAAGGACTTATAAAATATAAAATAAAATGTTCTAAAAATTAATTATTTTGTAAATGAAATATTTTTTTTTTTAGTTTGACTCTAGATCATAAATTAAATTATTTTTCAAATTAAAGAAGGATGATACAATTTTCACAAGTAAATTACAGAGAATAAAATTTTTTTTTTAAATAATTCGATAAGGCCAGCAAGACAGAATACGCTACAAAGCCATCATCAGTGTCATTTTCTTTGACGGGTTAATAATTGATAATCGTCTACTTATGTGAAAGTTGAAAGTAAATCGAATATGCTAACAACTCAACATTAGACTAACATCAACGAAATCTAACAATGCTATTTTTATCCTTTGTTATTATTACTCTTTTTTGCTTTATGATCTGGAGTTAAACTAAAAAAAACATTCATTTACACTAATAGAAAAAAGTCCGTAAAAAATTTAATTAAAACTACTAAAAATTAGTTAAAAATGATGCTGCAGAAAAAAACTGCCAAATTAGCAGATTATTTTTGCTATATATTAGTAATATAGAAACAGCAAAAATAAATCTGTTAAATATACAGAATTTTAGTTATATTTGAGCTAAATTTTTGCAAATTAACCTGCTAAATTCAGCAAAAAATTTTGCTAAATAACACTATGGAACATTTTTGGGATTATTGTCTGGGGGGTGAGAAATTCCAAGTCAGGGTGATGGTACTAGGTCAGTATAGTAAAACCCTCAAAGGGTTTGGCGTTCGTATGTGTCATTTTTTTTTATGACCTTTTAAATTTTTTCCTTATCTTGATGTTTTTTCGCTTAGTTGTAACTCGAGAACCACTTGTCCGATTTTGATGAAACAAATTTAGAAAAATTTAGAATTACAATTTCTTTAATCCGTTCATATAACATTTTTCTTTATAATCAACAGTTTTGCCGGTAAAAATAAATTTGTGGAGAAAAAAAAATATTTTTTTGCCTAAAAATTAAAATTTTTTATGAATTTAAAAAAAAAAATTTTAATTTTTAGGCAAAAAAATATTTTTTTTTCTCCACAAATTTATTTTTACCGGCAAAACTGTTGATTATAAAGAAAAATGGTGGTGTTACAAACATCAGTACAAACTTATAATACCCTGACCACATAGTGGAGTAGGGTATAAATAGCAAAATTTTTGTAGATTTAACAGTTTTTTTCTATTTTTAGTATATAAATATTTAGCAAAATTTTCTGCAAATTTTACAGTACAATTTGCTATTTTCAATTAACTAAAAGTTAGCCTAAATATAACTAAAATTCTGTAAATTTAACAGTTTTAATTTTGCAGTTCTCATTTTACTAGTATTTGGTAAAAAAAAAAATCTGCTTATTTTAGCAGTTTTTTCTGCAGCATCATTTTTAACTAATTTTTAGTAATTTTTCTGCTATTTTTACAGATGTATTTCTATGAGTGTATGTATATTGACATGTTAGCAAGACAAATTTTATTTGAAAATTTAAATTTGTTTAATTTCATATACAACTGTTATAGATAATTATCCATTGTGTATGCCTACACAATTTTCTAAAGGGAATTATTATTTTTTTCAAATACCAATCCTTAAATTTTGCGTCACATGTTTTTAAAAACTGTTTTTAAAGGGCAATGTGCCACTCTATTATGATATGAAATTTTTTTAGCTATCGACATCTGTGACTAACATACACATACCTACACTTAGCAAGATACTCAAGTATCAAAAAGTATGTAGAATTTTTTAAGTCCAAAAAGAAAATCAGTTCGAGTATTAAAAATAAACATAACTCAACTAAAAATATTCAAATTTGTTGAGGTTGTTAGATTTATGTGATTGAAAATACATCTGTAGTCACACTATTGAATTTTAAACAATTCATTGTTAATGACGAAAGTTGCTGTTGAAATTGTAAAGCCATTAGGAATCCTCTTCTCATACATATTCAGCCAAAATTTTAATTTCCTTTAAATATTTTGTGCACAGTGTACTAACAAAGACAATAACATATTTATACTATCATCATCTTTCTATATGGGAGACAACATTAGTTAAATTTTAATAATGTTGCTTCTATTTTTAAAAAAATAATATATAAACGGTACAGTGCAACATCATTTTGTTCCACTTAACTACTTGAACGAACTACAGTTTTAGTAGAAAATAAAAAATAAAGCAAAAAAAAATTCACATAAACAAAATAATGAATATAAAAATAAGCGAAAAAAAGGAATAAACGATAAAAAAAGTAAAGAACTACGGTACTAGCGACAATATTAAGCCTCAAGTAGAGAAGAATACACTCAAAATAGCGTCTGCACAGTTGTTGGCAAATGTCCGGGAAAAATGTTTTTTCACGTGGTGTTTTTTTTTTTTAGTTTCGACTTTTTATATGTGTATCATGTTGTTTGTAAGTAAAAGTTTCGTTAGTTTAAATATTGAATATGGTGGCATACTATAGAATATTATAAGGTGGGAGAAAACGACTTTTTCGACCATATTTTGTAGCTGAGCCAAAACCAATTAGTTACATAACCACCGAAATTTCACTTTCCCTTAACGAATGTTATGATCATATATGCAAGATAATTTAATATTGCCTTTAGTAAAAATTGCTCTTGTAGTGTTTTTGAACAACAACAACAACAAGAACAACAAAAATAGAATATTATAAAATAGACCAAAATGTAAAAAACATTATGCTACTGCTGTTGTTTGCATGATATTAAAGCATGTTCTCATATGCTGTTTTCAACAAAACAACAACAAAAATAGCAGCAACTACAAACACAAAAAAAATATGCATATTGTTAGAATGTTTTTCATATTTCCTTAGATGTAACAGTTTAAAATTTCCTGTTGTTATATTGTAAAAGAATACAACACATAAGCAACACTCGCTATATCAGTTATGTTCTTTTGTAAGTAATCATTAACATTTAACGTTTAATACTTCTTATGTTGTAGAAATAAAAAAAAAAGGAACAAGAAAAACTAAAACACAAGTTAAGAACATCCTTAATGATACATGGAATTGTTTATAAACAAGGTAACACTATGCGTATGAGTTATTTTCTAAGGAGTGATAGTACACACAGGAAAAAAAATTGCCAACCGAATTGCTAAGCCTATTTTGGTTGCTACAACCAATAATTTCGGTTGGTGAAACCATATTGGAATGTGATTCTTAAATATTTTGGGTATTGCAACTAAAATTCAGTTGTATAAACCGAATTTTGTTGTGATAACCAATATCCAGTTGCACCAACCTATTTTAGTAGATGTTACCGAATTTCAGTTGGAAAATGGCATATTTTTTCTCTGTGTGTAATAGAATGATTGAAATAATTTAAAAATAATAGAAAAACTAGTTGTTATTTATTGCATCACTCTCAGAACAATTCCGTTGTGGCAACGGAATTGTTTGCCAACCAAATTGATTCGGTTGCTGCAACCTCGTAATTCGGTTAAGGCAACCGAATTCAGTTGTGGCAACCGAATTGCGATTTAAATTCGGTTGCGATAACCGAATTATCGGTTGCCACAACTGAATTCGGTTGGGGCAACCGAGCCAATTCGGTTGGAAAAAATTCAGTTGTCACAACGGAATTGTTCTGAAAGTGATCTCATGATATAATTTTTTTTTTTTTAATTTTATTTAATATGACCCGCATAAGCAATTCTATAGTCTTTTCAGTGCCTTTTTTCGTACCAGCTGTCCATTTATATCTAAAAATAATAATAGTTTTAGACACTGATCTGCTCTTCTTTATTTCTCTTTTGAACAGAGCCCAGTATCTTGCAAATGGCCGCAGGCAGTGTTGCCAGGTTTATTAGTCCCAAAATCGTCGAAAAATTTTAAAGATATCGTTAAAATCGTCACAGGGTTTTGAAAAATCGTCTAAAACCCGTTTAAAATCGTGAAAATAAAATCTGTTTGTGTTAGAACCCTGAAAACTTAATAAATAATGTAAAAATAATCTTTTTTTAATTCTTTCGTGCTTGTTCGATTAAGCATTTTTATTATAACATTTATAAACATCGAAATTTGCCATATTCTGAAATAGTTGCTTTAAAAAAAGAAATACCACCAAATTTCAGGCTTCAAAATATTTAACCAATATGTAGTTTACAGGCATTCTTCCCCACATTAAAAATTCCGATTCGTTACAGTATTAAGGCACTAAATTTTTATCTTAACCCTCTAACCGGCAAGCCCGCCTCCAGGCGGGGTATATTAAATTGACCAGAAATTCGCCAAAGGGGTATTTTATAATAATAAATTATGCTTTTTCAACAGAAAACAAAATTTATAACATTTTTTGTGAAGAATTTTTTTGTATACATTGCACGGTTTCGAAGCGAGAAAGTGTCAAAGATAAAATTACGTAAAATTTCAAAAATTAAATATTTTAAAACAACCAGAAGTTTCAAAAATCTTAAAAACATATTTAAATTGACTAAAACAATTGATAATTACCATGAAATGAGATTGGAGCTTAAGCTATTCAAAAAGTTCCTTACTTTGGTCCAAGGACGCACAGGATTCCATAAGGATACCTTTAAAGGACATCGCCTTAACTTCAAAACGAATGGACGGATCTTTTTGAAATTTGGTATAGGTAGCAAAGCTTATAAGTTTGAATAATATATATTGAAGTTTTGGTACGTTTTCGCTCAATTTCGCATTTTTTGAAAAACGAAAATCGCTACATCCTCTTAAGTTACAGCACAAAAATGTAATTTTTTTATTGCAATTATTTCTTTGTAAGAGAAATGATTTGTGCCTAAACCTAGTAATTTTTATGCGCTAGTTTTCAAGATTCACCCTTAAACTATTTTGGCCCATATCGCCTAAAGTAGGCAACGAAAAAAAATTTTGTAGAAGAACTTATTGTTTATTTTTCGTGAGAAACACATGGTATAAATTTCATTGCAAAAAAGCTTAGGCCAGTTAGAGGGTTAAAAGTATCATCTCTAGTTTTCAAGTATTTATTTTTATTAAAATAGTCGAATTTTAAAGAATAATTTTTTCTGCAAAAACCAAAATCTACATTAAATACATTGAAATGTTCAATAATGTTACAAGATATCTTTAAAATTGTTACTACCCAGGAAAATTTTTTACAATCGGTAGCCAACCACACCCATTCTACAACTGGTTCCACTGCAACCGATTCCATGGAACTGGTTCTGGAACCAGTTCCTGGGATCCTATTTGGAAGGTGTGGGTGACGTAGAATCAGTTCCAGAACTAGTTCCAGAACTGATTCTAGAGCAACCGGTTCCACTTTGGAGCCATAGAAGGGGTTGCTTTTGGGACAATTTCAAACAAAAAGAATCGGTGTTAGAATCGACAGTAGAAGGGGTTGTGAATGAAAAGTAGCTATTGTACAACCGATTCTTTGGAACAGAAAATTTTCCTGGGTAATTACAGAAATTATGTATGTCAGAAATTGTCAATGGCCTAGAGATTACATTTCGTAGACTTATACAGAGCTGCATTTTCGTAAAGTCTAGCGAGTTTTCTATCCCGTGTAGATATGCCTTTAGGACAGAAGTTTTCTACAAAACTTATCATATTTTTTGTTATTTTTCCTAAAAGCTTTATACATTTTAAAATATGTAGATATCTTAAAGCAAAATTGAAAATTTTGCAATAAATACAAACTTGAATGGATTTTTGTATATTTTGAAAATATAATTTTCATTAGACTGTCAGCATCAAGACCTTTTATCTCAAATTCTGAAATATTTTTCAAAAATCGTACAGAAGAATAATTTTCTGATTTTACAGCAGTTTTTGTTAAGTTTTTTGCGATTCTGCGTAATTTTAAAAACTAAAAACTTGAATTAGAGATTGGCTATTTTTGATAGTAAAAATCGTTAAAATGACGATAAATCGTCAAAACTGGCAACACTGGCCGCATGTTTGAGCAGTTTGGAGAGTTGGCCTCTCCTGGTACAAAAATAAAAATTGTTTTAATTGTGCCATTCTATTGTGCTTTTACTGTAATGGCAATATGACAAATCTGGCCAGAAAAATGTAGAAATGGTGTGATCTCTTAGAAATGGAAATAATCTCTTTTGAAGACACTCTTTAATATAAATATCTGAGTTTATTGAGACCAATGTAATAAAAGATTAAATTAAAGGGCAGGTTTTCAGCAAAAGTTTTAGTTATATTTATTCAGCACTAAACTTAGTGCTACTAATTTATTTTACTGCCAAAATTGTGTTGATAAACCCATTGGGATTTTTTTTTTATTCTTTTCGCTTTTTAAAGACTATCGAAAATACTAAGTAAAATACAATTTTGTTTATATTTTATTTACCATTATCTTTTATTTATATATTTTTAAGCTTTTAAGTAAACCAGGTTAACAATGTGAAAAATGAGGTAACACCTAAGTATATGTTCATATATGGAGTGGGATAGTGCACGATTTTTCGATTTCGATACGCTAGAAACCCTAATTTTGTGAGGTTCGAAAAAAACAATTCATGAGCCAAAAAAGGATGGTGGTGAAGGGTTTGAAATCCACAAAAATCAAGAGTCGCCCCTAGTGTGGTGAAATATAAGACCGACCCCCATTAATTTTTATCTCCGAATATTTTTTCTGAATATACCTACCCCCTATCACCACTCGGTAAGGGGACTCCCATACAAGATCTCATTTTTATAAAATGTTCTCCCACCGCTCTAACTGTCCCAAGGATGCCCCTAGAGCATCAAATGTATGACCGACCCCCAATGTTTTTTCAACCCCAATATTTTCTCGGAAGATATCTATCCTCTATATTCAACCCTTAAAGTGGTCCCCATACAATTTTTTTATTTTTTATAATTTTTTTATGACACCAGCTCCTACCGCTCCCATAGTTTCTCCTAGAGGGGTGGAATGTAAGACGGATCCCCATTAATTTCTCTATTAGCACTCGGTAAGGGGGATCCCATACAAAAATTATATTTTTATAAAATTTGCTCCTCTTTCTGTCAATTATTGGGTCATTGTTGAAATTTTTGACCAGTCCGGAAACACGTGCACTTCTGTTGCAATTTTTTGATAAATCCAGAATGGATTATTTTCCCAAAAGCAACCGCTTCTATAGCTCCAAATTGGAACCGGTTGTCCTAGAACTAGTTCTAGAATTGCTTCTATGTCAGTCATACCTTCCATACAAGTTCCGTGGAACCAGTTCCATGGAATCGGTTGCAGAGGAACCATTTGCAGAACTGGCATGGTTGGCAATCGATTGGGATTAAACGTACGCATCATTTTTTTTTTAATATGAAATTTTATATAAAAAATAACTTGACACCGAATAAATTTTTTTTACGGGTAGTTATTAGTAACTCATTATAATATTTTTTAAAATAATGGAAAAGGTAAGTTGGTGTCATTAATGTTAGTCCAAAAATATACTGATATGGCTACTTTTCAAATCGCAATAATTTCGCAAAAAAAATCAGTAGTGAATGAAATCTGATGTTTTTATAAAAAAAATTCTCTAATAGTACAGTAGATTTTTAGTACAGTAAAATATTTTTTTGTTCAATTTAAGTCTAAATTTAATTACAAAAGGCTCCAAAATGCACATAATTTGTTAAAGCAGTATAACGTGTATACAAACTTGGGACCCTTTTCTTTCCAAATTGGCTTTGATATTTAAAATCGGACTTTGTCTTATATTTACAAAAAAATTTTTTTTAAAAACCTTTAAAAAATTTTAAATTTTGACTTTTAGAAAAAGTTATTAAGATATTGATACACACAGAATTAAGATTAAGCGGTAATGGCATATCATTATTTTTCGGACTACCAGTAATGACACCCACTTACCTTCTGCATTATTTTAAAACATATAATAATGAGTTACTGATAATGACTTATTTTTATCATTATTTCAAATAGAAAATAATTTTATAGATTTTTTTTTAAATTTTTTGAAATCTATTTTTAGACTCAATATTTTTTAAACACTGGTAAGGATATATGTAACCACATATTTTTTGATTTTTTGTATGTTGGCGAGTAAGCTTACTTGTGTTCAGCAGGTAAATTATGTTTTTATCTATTAAATATTACATGTCGATATAGCTCAGATGGTAGAGTTATTGACTGGCAATCTGTAGACCCAGGTTCGATTCCCGCACCAGCAAATTTTATTAAAAAAAAAAAAAAAATACAATAAAAAATATTTTTTTTATATAATTTATTTTTTTTTGAAAATCTATTTTTAGACTCATTATTTTTGTCAGTACTGGTAAGCACTTCGGTAACGATATATTTTTTGATATTTCGTATGCTGGTGTGTAACCATAACTCATTATTTTTCGCGACATCGCCATATAAAGGTAATAAGAAATGTAATAACAAAAGTAACTAGTTACCATTACCAAGTATGTAGTTACATAACCACATATCTGGTAATGATTTTCTACACTGGGTATGTAAAGAGTTTTCTTTCCGAAGCTATAGTTATAGCTAAATTATAAATTTCTTATTGAAAAAATAAGCTGAAAATTTTTAAAAATTTAAATCGCAATTTGTGCAAAATCCAGAGCCAATTTGAAAAAACTGGTTACAGATTTAAAATCAGCACCCCCCAATTATCGTAAATCCACTGCAATAACAATCACCTTTTTTTTGTAGAGCAGTGTTATTGCTGTTGCGATTATTAAAATTGCTGTTAAATGCAAACTCTAGTTCTACTGTAGATTTAAGTGCACTGCGTATGAGTGATATGAATTTAATATCACGTATACGCTTAATTATAATAAATGTATGTACTAAACAACAGTCAAAAGAAATTGGTTTTTAGACCACTATCAATTTTCTATATTTTTGCATTTTCTATATTTTTGCATTTTTTAATATAAGTAACATAGTTTATTTGATGTGAGAGGTTATAACGTTTTGCTTTAATGTGAGTTGTAATTTATTTAAGATATTATTAACTCTCAGAGGAGAAATAAAATTCCCACTTTATGCCCTTCTTTATAATACATTTTTATTAAAGTTATAATCAAGCTATTATAGTGGATAAGTTAACACTCCCAACATCTTCTTAAGTTTTTCTCTTTTAACAATATTTTCCAATAAACTTTACTTTATTTTCATTTACAAACAAAATGAGAAAAAATCACTTTAAATAAGAAAACTTTTTAAACAGACACTTGATAAATGAATAAATTTAATAAACTCTTTCTCTCACATTCGCATACACACGCACCCACACATACATTTACAAGGAAAATCTCACATCACGGCACCCACCGATTTCGATGGTATTTGAATATCAATCTGATGTCTGTGTAGTGAAATCAAATTTCTCGAACTACACTGAGAGAAGTATGTACATGCATGCTGTTAATGATTTTTTATAATAACTTAATGAAGTTTCGCTGGAATTCGTGCATTAAAAATTTTCATTAAATTAATGCAGTATTCCATAAAATTTTAGGAAAAATAAATGAATGTTTTTTGTAAGACTTGAAATCATACAAGTAAACTACAGGGAATAAAAATTGAAAAAATTCCAAAAGGCCAGCAGGATATAATACGTATTTTTTTTTATTATTTTTTTTTTTTTTTTTATTTTCGGGTGCCGTTACGGACCCATCTTCAACATCCATGTCATTGTGGGTTAGTAATTGATGACGGTCTACTTACCATTATTCGAAACAAATAAGCTACCGTAAACACAACTCAATTAGACGAAATTTTAACAATGCAATTTTTATCCTCTGTTATTACTACTTTTGCTTTGAACTTTAATTCTTAAAGCATCGCAGCAGATTTTTGTTGAACGATAATTAATGTTTCGAATTCAATATAAGTAGAACATCATCAATTATTAACCCACAAAGGCATAAATGCTGAAGATGGGTCCGTAGCGGGATCCTGATGGCCTTATCGAATTTTTACAATTTTTATTCTATGTAGTTTACTTCTATGATCTCAAATCTAACAAAAAAACCTTCATTTACCAATTAAAAGATCACCCATACATACCTTCATATATTTTACGAAAAATTTCATATTATTTATTAAAAATATCTTTAGCCTGATGGGAAAGTCTCATAAAAATTATAAAGCTCTTTTATAAATTCTAAGAAATTTTTCATTTACTTTGTAAAGAAAACTTCATTAGTTTAAAGAAAAATTTTATTAAAACTCGTCCAAGAATCCCTCTGTGTAGTCACAGATAAATTGATTTTTAAACAAAGTTTATTTGAAGTTGAAAAAAATGTGTTTCAAAAAAAGTAACTTGGCAGCAAATTATTTAAAACCCACTCAAATTTCATTCAAATCGCTGGGTGCCCTAGTAGTAAATTTTCCTTGTTAGCTAGAGCAACTTCATCACAATGAAATACTTGTTGCTGCAAAAAACAACAATAAACTTGTACACTTTAACTTTAATAAACTACTATGAAATGTTAAATACTTTAGTAAATTTTATACAAAAACAAAAAAAAACAACTGTTATTTTATTAAAACATATGAAAAAGTTTGTTAATACATAGTGTTAGCATACGTTTTATAATTGTAATTCCAACACATTTACACATTTATATTCATTAACATTAACAACAAATATAAATAGAAATGTTGGGAGAGCAAACAGCCAAGTGTGTGTGTGTGTGTGTTTGTGTTTAAAATTATTTGTATTTGTGTAAAGTTTTTAATAATGGCTACAAAACACGATAGGATAAAAATATTAAAAAATAGTTGAGTTGTAACTACCAACACATAATTAAATTACCACAAAATGTTTCTGTTTTTTTTTATGCTGATATGTATTATAAATGTCTACATATGTAGTTATTTAACTTGTTTTTTGCGAATCCCAAATAATATATATACACTCACAATAATTTCATAGTAAACGATCGAGCTTTATTTTCAAAATAAATCAGTAAAGTTATTTTTAATTGAATAAATAGTAAAATTAAAATTATTAGTTAACATAAAAGCTAAAATACACTTTAAAAAAAAACAGTTCTTAAAGTCAACGATATTTCGATTGTTTTTACTTATTTCATCACCTAATCTAGAAGAAAAAAAATAAGAAAAAAATAACGGAAAGATTATTGTTTTAAACGAGAAGTTCATGGTCTGTTTTTAAACTGAGTTTTCAATGTGCATATTCGGTAGATTTTAACGAAAAATATTTTGAGTGTATGTGTATTTGTTTGTATTAATGTGTGGTGTTAATCCCTTTTAGCGATGTTATCATAACAATGTGTGAATATTTTATGTGTTTATTCGTACATGTAAAATATAATAAAAACATCATCATGATTTTTATCATTAAACAAAAGTATTTAAAAAATTCCTGTTTGTCATTCATATTTTAATATTTATATGATTTTATAATGATGTTGTAGATTGTCAAATGTTACTGCTACGCAGAGATGGTTGATATTCTTTCATCGGCCATTTTATTTAAATTCTTTAACACTTAACTGCAGGAAACCCCAAATCCTAAGGAAAGGTATACACTTTGATAGTAAATGAAAAATATTCTTCGCTTTTTTCTGAATCCACATTTTTTTTTTTAATTTTTTTCAGACATGTAATACGTCTCAGCAATGCCGCAGAAACGATTAGACGCTATATGTAGTGAAAGTATTTCTTATTTACCTGTATTTTTGGCGTTATGTAACGTCTTTTTTACCAAGCTTTGTCAACACCGATTAGCACCACCCTGAGGAACAAAGGATTATGGAGTAGCCTTCGGCCGAAGAAAAAGCCGAATCCTTAAAGGATTTGATATTTGCAGCTTATATAAATGAGTAAGTAAGTTAAAGTCGGGCATGCCGACTGTAAGATACCCAGCTCTTAACTCTTATATTCCGTATATCAACGGTTCCCAAATGGGGGTCCGCGGACCCCCAGCGGTCCGTAGCTGAATTCCAGGGGGCCCGCCAAGAAATCCGACAAAAAACATAAAACAAATTGTTTAAAAAAAAACAATTTTTTTTATAATCTTTAAATTATATAGCAAAATATTGATTTGAAAAATGTTTTTCTTCCTTATTCCTGCTTAAAATTGGCCATCATTTAAAATAAGCAGCTGCTTTTATTAATTTTGTCCCATAATTTATAAAGTACCTCTCGCTCAGCACTAGTTTGGCGGTCCGTGAGCTAGTAGAAATGTCTCAAGGGGTCCGTGAAGCAAAATTTAGTGGGAACCGCTGCCGTATATGATCCGATTCCCCATATCTAAAGTTATCGATATCTTAAATAAGGTTTGTGCTTGAGCGCGTATGAGTCAGTGTACGAAATTTCATTAAAATATTTTTATGTTTTCGACCTGCAGCGTGCAGAAAGCAAAAGGTCTAAAAACTGAAGACAGTCAGACAGACGGACGGACGGACGGACAGACGAAGGGAAGTATGGACCGACGAAAACACAGACGGACAATGCTAAATTGGAACAAAAAGTGACTCTGAGTCAATACGTACATAAGGTACAATATTTTTAGGCGTTACAAACATCTGCACAAACTTATCATTACCCTGCCCATTTAGTGGCGTAGTCACGATTGGCAACCGAAACGAATAAGGGGCAATTTTTTAGTTTACATTAACCTTTAAGTGTCAGAGATTATGCATTAAGGTGAGCCTTATTTTTCAACTTGCGATTTAATGCCGCCCCCCCCCCCCCCCCCGCCACAGTGCTTTGATCCCATATAACGATTGGACAAAAATAGAAAGAGTGGAGACAGAGTTTTGAAATTAGGTACACTGACATAGAACCCCTTAGTTAAGAAATATTTTAATTTTTGGAAATACTGGGCCAAGGACACGCTCTCCTCCCATAGGTCCTGAAATTTAAAAATATTATATTAGCTACATAAATGGAAGTAAAATTACAAAACGTATATATTGAGAAACACATAAAACTGGAAACGTTTGTGTCAATTTTTATCAAAATCGAAGCAAGGACTCTAAGTCCTGCCATATATCCTTTATCTTAAAATCTTTATAAAACCTGAAAAAATTATCCGACTGCCATGAAATTTAGCACGTGAATTAATATAATGTCAAATTTGGGTAAAATCGATTCATTAATTAAAAAATAATGCCTATCATAAAAAATGCGTTTTAAATTATTTTTCTAAAACAAAAAAAAAATTAAATAGGATGAAAATAGGAAACCATGTGAATTCTCTATTTTAGATATAGGATATGTTCAGCGAACTTATGTAGAACACTACGAGGAATATTTTTGTGGAACATTTTAACCTTCTAGCTCTTCAATTAAAGGTACTTTTTTTTGCCCTTTTCAAAACGGAAACAAACGACCCCTAAGTTGAAGAGTTAGAGGGTTAAAATGTTCCGCAAAAATATTTGTTATGAAATTCTACTATAAGTCTTTTAAGACATCAGCATTGAAAATTTAACTTTAGTGTCAGTAATAAGTAAAAACTTAAAACGTGTTTAAGGGTTAATTTCGTACTTATTCAGAATTGGCGCCCAAATGTCCCACAAACCTGGACTTTAGGGAGAAACCATGGGAATCTTCCATTTTAGGTATAGGATGTGTTCAGCGAACTTATGTAAAATACTACGAGAAACATTTTTTTGGAACATTTTAACACTCTAACTTTTTATACAAAAATAGTATACAGTATTTTTATACAAAAATACACCACTTAAAAAAAAATGAAGGTGATCGTATAACGGGAACACGTGCCGCATCGGCCCTGTAGTTTGAAATAGGATTTGCAAGGCGCAAAAATCCTATTTTTGGATTTTTTTTTTAAATACTGGCTCTTAAGTAACCGTAATTTTGAAAAATGTAAATAGTATCGGAATCTAGGCTGAATTACATTCCTGGCAATGTATAAAAATCCAAAATCGTTTGGAAAATATTGAAGTAATTGCAATTTCCCCAGACCATTGTAGGATTAAAATGAGACAAATTATGAAAATCGTAAAAAATAAAATATTTTTTTCAAAAACTTACAATGTTATACGCTAGTTTCATTTCTAAGATCCACAAATATTCAAAGCAGATTGTTAAGTATAGATTTTAATGACAAAGTTGGTCCAAAAATTGAGGTTTTGTAAGAAAGTAAGAAGCAAGCAGATCGCTATAATTACTTTTAGTGTACTTTTACTTCAAATTTTAATTAAGTCTAATGAATATCCATTATTTTTTCTCCCTGCTTACGGTATGATTAATAATAGCATTCATTTTTTTTTTTATAAATATTAACTATAATTATTTACAAAAAATATTTATATAAAAATATTATATGATTGTTTTTTAAAAATTCATAAATATAAGTATCCCAGCAAACCTTGATATTACCATGCATAACCCGGTAATACATTACCTTACCCGTGAATTGCTTCGGAACCTAAATAAAAAACTTAGTCATAATTTGCCAGCAAAACATTGGTAATATGTGAGTATTACTATGTAAATTACCTGGTAATACCAAGAAGCATATTAAACTAGGGATACAATCGCTATCGGACCGTATATCGGATAGAACATTATGGCATTGTCAGAGAACATTTTGAAAATAATTTACAAAAAAATGGTTTTAAAATTATAGTATTCGATTGAAAATATTTAAATAAAAGTTATTTCAAAACTCCTTATCTTAAAGTAAAGACTACCATAATATCGCGGTAAATAGTTAACTCGATGAACATGCCGTTGGAATGAAAAATTTTCCCAGAAAGGTAACAATATTAATTCCTTAACCTTTTATCAAAAAGTTCAATGCCGGTTAATAGAAGGTTATGCTGGGATCTTACTTAGTAGGGTGTTCAATATGTTATTTGAATATATTTGATCATGTTAGTGAATATTATAAATTTTTGTTTAAAAAAACTGGCCATTTGTTTCAACTAGAAATATCAGGCCCTTAAGGTACAATAGACCGTACCACCTTACAGGGAAAAAAAGTGCGAGGTACACCTTATAAAGGGTGATTAAATTTTAAGGGACGATGTTGATTTTGAATAAAACACAAATTATTTAGGAAATTATTGTCGTTTCTTTTTATATGATAATATTAGTATGGTTCAATTATGTATGGAACAAAATATTGGCCAAATGGCCGCCGCGACCTCGGCAGCACACCTCCATCCGATGGGCCAAATTTTCAATGACGCTGAGGCATAATTGAGGTTCTATGCCGTTAATGTGCCGAATTATCTCATCCTTTAGCTCTTGAATTGTTGCTGGCTTATCGACGTACACCTTTTCTTTTAAATAACCCCAAAGAAAGAAATCCAACGGTGTCAAATCACATAATCGTGGCGGCCAATTGACATCGCCACCACGTGAAATAACACGGCCATTGAATTTCTCGCGCAAAAGAGCCATTGTTTCGTTTGCTGTGTGGCAAGTGGCACCATCCTGTTGAAACCACATATCGTCCAGGTCCACATTCTCAATTTCTGGCCACAAGAAGTCCGTTATAGCTAACACCATTCACGGTAACTGCTTGGCCAACCTCATTTTCGAAGAAGTACGGCCCGATGACGCCGCCAGCCCATAAACCGCACCAAACACAAAAAAGAGGTGTTTTCACATTTCCTACAGACCCGATTTGCTGAAATTTGTGCACAATTCTCCCGATTGTGGACACATTTGGTAGATTATGCTGACCAAAGAAATCACAAAGTGCACGAAATGCATTTTGATTTTAACGCCCATTTTCATAATAAGCCTGAATAACTTTAACGCGTTGCTCGATTGTGTATATTTCCACAGTTCAAATTGAGTTAGTCTGAAATTGTAATGTCAAATGAAAAAAACTTGACGTTTAGGTGTGGTTCATATTCAACATCGGCCCTTAAAATTTAACCACCCTTAATAAAAAAAATTTTTTGGACAGAAGGTCTCATATTTACGAATAATGTCCAATATTATTTATATAAAATTTACAATGATTAACCAATTTTAACATATTTCGATTATTGTACAAACAACCGCTGAAGTAAAAATGCTAAACAATTAAATACTTTCTATAGAAAGCGATCCAGAGCAACACTTCAAATAATTGAATACCCTAATATTTACTATTATTAAAGTATTAAATTATTATTTTCTTTTTTTAATACAAACTGAACGATTAAATAAACAAATTATTAATAAACGAAAAAAAGAATTATTTTAATGAAACCACTTGAAATTATTCCATCAGTACGTAAATAAATATGTAGTATTTAGTAGTAAATCCATTCAATTCATTCATTCAACCACAAAATATATATATGTATATAAATTATTGTATTTAATATTAAATATCTGTCTGTCTGTCTGTCTGACTGTCTGTTAAACAACCTAAAGTATCATTATAAAATACGGTTTCATTTAATTTACCTAACAAATTAAACAGACTATGGGATAGACAAACAGGATTAATTTATTTTAAAAAGTGGATACCTGAAAAAACTCTAAAATATTTATTCTGATAGTGGCATCAATTGATTTAAGTTCATTAATTCAATTAATTATATTCACACTATAAATCCATTCGCAAATTACCAACCAATAAATGACATAAGCAAATATTTATTAAACATGGCTCAGATTGTGAATAAGAATGGATTACAAAAAAATATATCATAATTAAATGTTTTTAATTGAAAAAATATACTTCAAATTAAATGGTGCGTAAATTATTATTATTTTTTTTTTTTTAATTAATAAAATAAATAAAACATAGTAGTTTTTTTTGGGAATAGGAACTTTATTTTAACTCTTTACTGCATGGCGTTATATATGATATACCGATATATGATATATATATTTTTATATGATATACCGCATACGATACGATAAAACCATATTCACAGCAATGGGTTTTGTAAGAAAAAAATTACGATATGTTGCCTTTTACTTTTCTATTAAAAAACCTATAATTTTAGCAAGGGCATGTCCATTAAGGTAGCTCCCCAATCAGAAATCGCCAGTGGTACAAAAAATCAAGCACTGGCATACCACTGGGTAACCATGGTGTTGAAAATAAATGACTGGGAGACCACTAATTTGGGACGCTTTGCCAGCGCTTGCAAAAAGCGTTTTTCCAGCATTTGCTTTACAAAAATTTCGGCGGTTTTTAAAAAACACCACTGGCAAAGAATGGTCTAAGAGTGATATGCCAAGGTTTGCAACCAGTGGTTATCCACAGTGCTACCTAGCCAATGCTACCAGTGGTACAAAACCAATTCACTGGTAGAGCAATGATTTTATAAAAATGATGACGCTTTGTTAAAAAAGGTTTGTAGTCAGGAGGTTCCGAGTTCAAATCCGGTTGCAAGCAAAAAATTTTTTTTGGATTTTTTTTAATTTAAAATTTGTTTTGTTCTATAAAATCAATTTTTTTTTGTTTGTGGGAAAGCTCCTTTAAGACCAACTTTTTTTTGGCTCTCCCAACGCTGGTATTTTAGTTCCAAAAAACTGTTTGCCAGTGCTAGCTTTTTCGCACAGCCAGTATTTGTCCAGCGACTATCACTCATTTATGTGTTTAGCTATCAAATATTATATGTCTCGTTAGCTCAGTGGGTAGAGCAATCGTCTGCCAATCTGACGGCCTGGGTTCAAATCATGGCAGGACCAAAAAATACATATGAACTTTTTCTAAATTCTATTTTGGAAAATATATTTCCAGACCACCTATTTATTGGTTTTGCCAGCGTTTTGCCAACGTTCAAAAATTCTGTTTCTCCAGTGCTTTTCCGTCGCTTTTTGAACAGCCGGTCCTTTTGTCTAATGATGTTTTCATTTTGGGAATGGGAAAGCACTTTTTGCCAGTACTTGTACCACCTGTTAAAGTGCTTTGCCATCGCTTTCCCGTTTGTATTTTTCTGACTGGGTCCTTACCCGGTGTCTTCAAATGCAATAAATTATATGATATGAAATGTCAAAACGATTTCAGCGAAACGTCAGCATGATCTCAATTGAAATGTAGTGGAGAACACTTGACCATTTCATTGCTAAGAAATATTATAGAATTTTCTTCGAAAAACGCTAAATTTTATAAAACATTAACTTTTTTCTACAAATAATAAATAATTTAACTTTTCCCCGTTCTTGTTTACAAAAATGTATGTGTTTTTTTGATTGCTAAATTAAAATAAAAACTAAAAGTGACATTTGATATCTGGCATAATTGCAAGAGCAGCACCCCGTTTCTGTATTTCTCGCATCGAAACACTTTTCGCAAAAACCCTGTTAAATGCAACCCTGCTCTGCTTTATATAGGGTGAGTCGCAGACAACAAAATATATATGAAACCAAGTCAGCTAATAATGCGCTGCATGTAAGTCATTTCTAATTTAATTAGGTATTTTACAAAACTACATGTGTTCACAGTTATAAATGTTGCGATATCTAAAAGAATTGCGACTAAAACTAAAGTCCATTTTATCATCTCTTAAATCACCCTATGTAATGCAGACTGACCATAAATTTCTCGCATTAGATACAGAAACGGGGTACAGCTTTCATGTCAGCGATATCATGATATTGCAATAAAATTGAGTGGCTTCACTTGAGATGAAATCATTTTGACAATTGCTTGCTATCATTTTACTGCATGTCAAGACACTAGGTTATATAGCAAATAACATCCCAGCAAAAACATGGTAATGCCAGGTCATTACCATACAGATTACCAATTAGTGATAGGTCATTACCTTTGCATTACTTTAAAATACAAAATAATGACTTACCGACAATAAGTACTTATATATTCGTGCAAAGTAATCACTTACTGGTAATTGATTAAATAAGTACGGATTAAGTCCTTTTTATATTAATATTTTATTTACAAATTTGTTTTGAACTAAATAGGAAATTTTCCAAGGTGAAAAGTTTTATTTTGCCAATATGACCAACTATTTTACAATGTAGGGTAACCACTTATTTCCTAACTTCTGAGTAACCACTTATTCTATCTTTGTGAGTAACTACTTATTCTTTCACTATGGGTAACTCATTATTCGCACTTTTTTTGTAAGCGAGAGGGTAATGACCACCCATGAATTTTTGGACATCGCGAACAAAAGTAATGTTGCGAGTAAATAGCCTGGTAAGTAGTGAAACCCTTTGTGTGCTACTTACTCGCTTAATTACTCGGTAATGTCTGTTTTTGCTGGGATGTTATTCTTAACTTAACATGAGTAACATCCCAGTCAAAAAAATACACGCGAAAGCGATAACAAAGCAGTTTAACTGATGGTGGAAGCACTGGCAAAAAGTGCTTTCCCATTCTCAAAATGATAACACCCCAACAATAAAAGAGATGCCGAAGCAGTAGAAACAGCACTCCAATTGATGATCTAGATGTACTTCTTTTTTAACATAAACTCTAATGATTTTAATATTGAGTTGTCATTGGAGAGGAGTACTGCCACTTCAACATTTTTTAAGTACTTTTTAAATGAGTGGAAGGGAAGCTCTTTTTCACCAATTAAAAGTTAAAGAAAATTCTTTGCAAAAAAAATTATATTCTTTTTATTTTACAAAAGTATTTTATAGCCGTCACAGGACATCGAACCTGCGACCCCACGATTGCTAGTCTAGCGTTATACCGCTGAGCTGTTCTTTGATATGAAAGTTGACTGGCATAACAACACCACTTTGTTACTGTGAGATATTGTTCCTTATTCTCTTCCATAAAAGTACCCATACACAGAGAAAAAATATGCCATTTTCCAACTGAAATTTGGTTGGTACAACTGAATATAGGTTGGTACAACTGAATATTGGTTATCACAACAAAATTTGGTTTATAGAACTGAATTTTAGTTGCAATAACCAAAATATTTACGAATCACATTCCAATATGGTTTCACCAACCGAATTTTTTGGTTGTAGCAACCAAAATAGGCTTAGCAATTCGGTTGGCAATTTTATTTCCTGTTTCAGGCAACAATTTTCTAAGAAATTATGACTCATAAAAGACTCCAAAATACAAGCATTTTCAGAGTGCTCAAATTTTGGTCAGAAATAAACATAATAGACTCTTATTTATTAGTGTATTAAAAAATTTTTTAAATTTGTTTCAATGCTCATAAATGACTCAGAAAATTCGGAATTTTCCAGTAATGGTCATAATTCGGAGTCTTTTATGAGCCATAAAAGTGTGCTCAGAAAGAAAAACATCCTCATATATCTATGATTTCAGAAGGTCTAAGGGCTCTTTTATGCGTCTTTTCGGACTCCAATTGTACACTCGGTACTTATTAAACAAGTGTAAGAGGTGCACTCCAATTCAATATTGTTTTCAGTACTATTTTTACAGGTGCATAAAAAGCTATTTCTCACCATTTTTTTTTTTTTTTTTATATATACATATTTTTAAAAATTTTAGAATTAAAAAAATATTGAATTTAAATTAATTAATTACAAATATTAAAAAAAATAATAGAATAAAAACAATTTTTTTTTAATATTGGTCCCGCTTGTAATCGAAATGGAAATGCCAAATGATACCAAAATCACTTTTCACGATCACTTTTAGAGCAATTACTCTTTAGAAGCTATACTTAAGTGATTTTTTGGATGTTGTTCAGAAGTAATTCTAAAAAAGCTGTAAAAATATACTAACGGATAATTTGGAAGCAATGAAAGAAGTGATTGTGTGAAGTCGCTTGGAATAACTTCTAAAAAATCAATAAAAATACACTAACGGATACTTATGAAGCAGTGAAAGAAGGAGTTTGTAAATCATTACTTCCAATATTTTTTAGGTGATCAGGATTGCCAAAAGAAAAAATTATCAAAAACTACCATACTTCTTCTCGATTACCACAAAAAATAAAAAATTCTTATATTTTTGTTTAGCAAAACTTTTGCTAAAATTACAAGTTTTTGAAATTCTTTCAATAAATAATATCATAATTCGAATAAAAAATATCCACACTACTATAAAATTTCTATTTATATGTATAACAGATTTCAAATATTAACACAATCCAAATTGTATCCTTTTTGAATATACGATTAACAATACAAATTGTCCTGCAGTATAAACTTAGCTTTTTTTGTTATCTAAACTCTTCCTTCCCTATTATATTATGTCTGTTAGAAAAATATCATCATAATCTTTTATAGCTACAAATATTGTAATACAATTTAAAAGTTAATTTTTTTGATTATAAATATGAAATACACACGCATACAGATATAGACACTGTAACAAAACTCATAAAACTATTATGTGTTACAATTTTCTAAACAACACATACTTACGCATACATATAAACGATAGAGTTTTGTTCAATTTTCTTTTTTAAATTTTTTCTCCTTCTTCTTCTTCTTTTATTTTGATGATATATACTAGTATCATCGATAAATTCTCATCACGTTCTTTAAATATTTTTCTATCACCTCTATTGTTTGTTGTAAATGTGTGCGAGAACTTTGTTTCCCAACACACACATACAAAAAATATATCTAAGTTGTTTTTTTAACAACCATTGGCAACTTTTAGCATTTATATTTGTTAGTTGTTGGTGTTTGTAAAACAGAGTTTAAAAGTACTCGTATCATAGCTAAACATTTAGATAAATGTAAGAGTATGTGTGTGTGTGTTTTTGTGTGTAGGGATTGTAATATTAGACACACACACAAACATATTAAAGCTGTAGTATAATGTTACAAACTGCAAAGTAGGATCTTTGTTGTCTTCGTTGTCGTCGTCGTCGTTTTGGAATCAAAATATCTTAAGGCATTGAAAATATAAAAACCATTGCTAAAGAAAACTTTTATTATTTGTTTGTTATGTATAGATGACATTCATAGATGTTGTTGTTACTGCTATTATTGTTGCTGATGTTGAAATTTTGTCTTTTTTTTCTTAATAGTTTTCTTTAAAAATATGTGTTTTACTATGTTTACTAAACCATTTCTAAATTATCTTTGATTATTGAAAGAAAATTTCATTAAATATAATTTAGGCAAAGTTTTTGTACGTATGAGTAATATGGAATTATAATATAAAACTATTAATCATACGCAAATTCAGGGCATCAACTTTCATGTAAATGCATGTTTCTCGTCAGTATCCCAAATACAATTATAACCGCAAAATAACGCCAATTTTAGGATCATTTTTTTTTTATTTGCCGCTTATATTTTTTGATTTATGGTACATACTTTGTGTGTCCTTTTAAGGAAAATAAAAAATACCAAATTTAAATTTTGTAATTTTTTTTTTTAACAAGCTTAGATTAATGAGGGAAATGTTTAGTTGATCTCTTATTTTGGTAAATAAATTCTGTCTTGCTAGTCTTATCGAATTCTTTCAAAAAATGTTTATTCTTTGTAATTTACTTGTAAAATTGTATCATCTTTCTTTAATTTGAAAATAATTTAAACAGAAAGTGATATTAAAAGCTTAGATTTTCAAAAACACATGTAAAATTAAGCAAAGGACATATAAGATGGGGCTCAAATTTAACAAATATAATTTCTACAGCTATAGAAATCGATTCTGTCTAAAGCCGACGTCGAAATCGAATTAACGCTCCGATATATTGAATAGTATTATTTCGTTGTTTCAATTTCGACTTAGGCTACTTTTAAAAATAATTTTGTGTACCATATATTTGGTTTCAATTTCACAGAAAACAAAAATTCACACATTCAAATTTCATAAAAGTTTAAAATTTCATAAAATTAAATTTGCAAATGGTGTAGTATAAACTCTGAAGAAATGTTTGTGTGTTTTCTTTAATCTTTTCTAGTAACAATTTTAGCTTATGATCTGTAATAGTATTTTGTTGTTATTGCAATTCTTACTTCCGTTTAAATGCGATTCTCGCCCTTTTTTCAAAACCGTTTATAACAATATTCAATATCAATGCCAGGTATGTTCAAACTTTTATTTATACCCTACACACCTCTACGAAAACAAGTCGAATTACTGATTCAACTCAATAAAAATTGACAACTAGTAATTAGCCTTAGTTAAGATAATACCCCAGCAAAAAAATAGATGCCGAAGCAGTAGAAAAAGCACTACAATTGGTGATCTAGAAGTACTTCTTTTTTAACATAAACAGTAATTATTTTAACATTGACAACGAGAGGAGTACTCATACTTCAACATTTTTTCAGTACTTTTTGAAAGAGCGCAAAAGAAGCACTTTTTCACCAATTAAAAGTTAAAAAAAAAAATTCTTCACAAAAAAATTTTATTTTTTTTTTTATTTTACAAGTTTTTTTTGCCGCCACCGGGTATCGAAATTGCCACCTCATGATAGCTAGTCTAGATCCCTACCGCTGCGCTATTCTTTGATATGAAAGTTGGCTGACATAAAAACAACACTTTGTCCTTGCGAGATATTGTGCTTTATTCTCTTCAATAAACGAACTTTTTAAAGAAGTGCAAAAGGTGCACTGCAATTCAATATTGTTTTCAATACAATTTTGTAAGCGCATAAAAAGCAATTTTTCATCATTTTTATTTTACATATTTTTAAAAATTGAAAAATTATAAAAATGTTGAATTTAAAAATATTAATAATAAATATTAAAAAAATTTTTTTTAATTACAAAACAAAAAAATATTGGTCCGTCCAGGAATCGAAACAGCGATCATTTATTTAGAAATACCAAATGATAGCAAAAATACTTTTTAAGATCACTTTTAGAGCAATTATGCTTTAAGTGATTTTTTGGATGCTGTTCAGAAATAATTCTAAGAAAGCTGTGAAAATATACTAACGGATACTTTGGAAACAATAAAAGAAGTGATTTTTTGAAGTTTTTCAGAATTACTTCTAAAAAAGCAATAAAAATACACTAACGGATAGTTGTGAAGCAGTGAATAAAATAGTTTGTAAAGCATTACTTCTAATTTTTTTCGCCGATATCGGAGAAAACAAATATCGGAAAAATCTGGATTTAAAATTTTTAGGAAAGTTGAGATAATTTCTCCCACAAAATAGTAGATGGCAAATAGCCCTGAACTGTGATCCATTCCAATATCAGTGATAGCAGCCCAACAAACAATTCGTTCCGTTTACGCACCGTTTTCGGTCCGTCATAAACGGAATCCAACTCCGTATACGTACCGTTTTCTGGATCCGTATACGGACCAGAAAACGGAACATAAGGAACATCGAAACTGATTCGAATCCGTTGAAAATCCGTCAATGACGGACCGTTTACGGACCGGTATGTCGTGTTAAAAACGGACAAGTCCGTTTTAAGTCCGTCAATGACGGACCGTTTACGGACCGTTATGTCATGTAAAAAACGGACTAGTCCGCTGAAAGTCCGTCAATGCCGGACCGTTTCCGGACCGATATGTCGTGTAATAACGGAGTATTTCCTTGCCCATATCCTACCGATTTTTTCAAAAAAATAGACCATATGTTTATTATTTTCAATACAAAGTACTTTTTTTTCTTTTTTATAAATTCATTAATAATTATTATTTATAACTACAATATTTAACACATCTAGATCGGTTTACCTATCTATCCAGCGCTTAGGGACCCGGAGTAAAATCCAACATCTATATGGAAAAGAGACAATAAATTAGTTATGGTTTTATTGACTGTGTACACGATGCAAATTCTCACATGTTATACACAAAACATTGTGAAACATTAAGTTTCATAAATCTTACCTTGTTACTTGATGTTGTTTGATTAATGGTGTGATAGAAAGAATTCCCTCTATTGCAAATTCGCCATATATTCCCATTATAATAATATTTTCACCGACTTTACAAAAATTTTTTATTTTGTAAACAAACCGATGAAATCCGTATTTAAAGGTACGGAAACGGATACACCAATACGGAGTTAAAACGTATTGTGTTCGAAAATCCATTTATACGGTCCGTTAATGTTCCGTATACGTACAGGCATTGACGGATACGTACCTTACGGACAGTTAACGTGCCGTAAATGCCGGATTCATGAATCCGTACGTGCCGGAGAGTCCGTTAAAATGTTTCTTGGGAGGTCTTTAACTTTTAAACGCATTTTTATGGAATTATAACCCGAGCTTCTAAAGACTTCAATCCATCATTCTATTTTCAATTATGATTGACTAGGGAATGATTGAATTCTCAAAGTGCAATTTTCTCATTCGTTTTCATTTTAAAGACTTCAATAATGTTTTTATCATTCGGTTTGTTCAATCACTGAATTCGACGGTTAGGAAATCAATTGTTGGGAATTAATTCGATTTTGAAAAATTTGTAAATTTTATCGATTTCTAGTTCATTTAACCCAGTGTAAAAAATGGTTATGCATCTATATACCTTGTATTGGGAACTATAGGGTGATTCAATAGTAGTACAGATCTTTGAAAGTAAGTATTTGTGATTTGTGGAGGTTTTTTAAATTTTTTTTCTGCGACAATTGGTACTACAGTCTTTGCCAAATTAAGTCACGGAGCGATATTCAGTTGAATAACGCGTAAAAGTTATCCAAACATTTTATGAAAATGGTCGTTGTGCAAGAAGTGTATTTCGATCATTGCGGGATCTTTTTTTATCGTGACATGATAAGAAATTTTTTATGACCTGAATTAGATGGCATGGACTTGGAACACATGTGGTTTCAACAGTTTGGTTCCACTTGCCATACTTCGCATGAAACAATGACCCTATTATGAACGAAGTTCCCATGACGCATTATTTCAAGAAACAACGAAGTCAAATTGCCGTCTAGATCTTGCGATTTGACAGCATTGGACTTCTTTCTCTGGGGTCATGTGAAGAGTATGGTATATGTTAATAAGCCGGAGACGATTCCAGAGCTGAAGGACAAAATCATACGCTTTATAAATGATGTACAACCCGAACTATGGAAAAACACGATACGCGCATCTTGTGTGGCCAGAGAAGTGGACATTTAACGGATTTTGTGCTTCATACGTAAATCCCATAGACTAATAAACATGATGAAATAAAAAAAAATATAGTTTTGACCAATTTTGATGTGTTTTATTTATAAAAGAAAATCTGCGGTCTTATTGAATCACCCTATAGTTACTTTTATTATTAGATTTCGTATTACTTTTGTATGGCGATGTCGCGGAAAATAATGAGTTATGTTTACACACTAGCATACGAAAAATCAAAAAATATATTGTTACCTATATGCTTACCAGTATTGTCAAAAATAAAGAGTCTAAAAAAAGATTTTGAAAATAGAGTTTTATAAAAAAAAATATTTTTTTATTGTAAAACTTTTCTTTAATAAAATTTTCTCGTGCCGGAAATCGAACCTGGGACTCCAGATTGTCAGTCGGTAGCTATACCATCTCAGCTATCTCGACATGTTATATTTGATAGATAAAAATATAACTGACCTGCCGCACACAAGTCGTCTTGTGATTACATATATCCTTACCAGTGTTAAACAAATATTGATTCTAAAAATAGATTTCAGAAAAATTAAAAAAAAAATCTAGAACATTTCTTTATGTTTGAAATAATGATTTTAGTTGAATAGATTTGTTTTGAAATAATGGAAAAGTAACTAGTTACTAGCAACTCATTGTTATATGTTTTAAAATAATGAAGAAAGTAAGTTGCTGTCATAATTGGTAGTACCAAAAATAATGATGTCATTACCGCTTCTATACTGGCAATTTACGAATGACATTCGATTTTCTTTAAAAATTTTGAAAACAAATAACTACGTTAATAAATGAATTTAATATTTTTTTTACAAATACAAGAAAACTAAAAAATTAATATTGGAATTTACTATTAAATCATATAAATTCAATAAAGGGTATGGTTTAATACAATAGTTTATTAATGACATTCATAGTTCGAAGTTTTATATGTAATTAATATTTTGCATAACTTTAGAAAATTGAGCTTTTTGCGTTTAGGAATTTAGGAATTGCTTGAACTCAAAAATCATACAAATTTATGATTTAACTATGAATTCATTGTTTTCTTTTTATTTTCGTTTCGTTAAGTTTACTGCTAAAATAATATAATTGCTAATTTTCGAATTTTTTTAAATCGAATGTAACTCCCAAATTGCACAATCAAATGATAAAAAATCGAATGATCGATTGAGTTTCCAAATTTTCAATCGAATAAGTACGAAATGAATTCCTAATGATTGAAGTGATTGACAAAATCGAGTGAGATAAATGAACTTAATTAAAAGTGAATTCGACGGAATGAATTCCAAAGAAGGAAGTCTCTGCGAAAGGTTAAAAATGAATTCTATCGATTTAGAAGGAAATCGAATGGTATATCTAGGGACTTAAAAATAGAATTCATTCGAAGTTCTGAATATATCCTACAATATGTGCTATAGGCAGGCAGGCAAGGGGTAGGGAAGTTAGTATTTCCCCAAAATAAAATTTTTTATTACACAAATATAAAGTATAAATAAAAAAGTTAATAAAAATAACGTAACTTCGAATAGTTTGTTCCTACCTGATATCAAACTTCTTTAATTCTCAATAGGGAATAAAAGTACATTTAAAAATTATTCAAGACCCTTTAGTTATCATACTAGGGTGCCTCGTTTTGCCACATTTCTAAATGGCCAATATTGCAAAAAAAAATAAATAAAATAAATAACGCATAAAAATTATTTACTTAAAAATATTTTTTGTTTTGGATTAATAGCTGTGGATAACTCCAACTCGTTTTAAACCGAGGCTAAAACAAAAAACTTAGTTTTGGCATAATACACAAAATTCGATTTTAAAACTTACATATAAACACAAAAAAAAAAATTTAATATCTCTTCATGATTTTTTAAAATGCACCTTAGAGAACAAATTGAAAAATAATTATAGGTATGTCTCCGGCAGGTTTAGTTGAGCAGCGATTTCATTTCAGCGATTTTAAAGGATTAGCCATTTTTGCCACTTTTTGGGTTAATATAATTCCTTAAAACCACATGCTAGTAAAAAGCAACCAATATTACATTACGTATGTTGCTATTTCATCAAGTAAAAATATTACTTTTTTATATTGTTAACCCATGTTAGGAGAAGGCTAAATATACACTCAAAAACAGTCAGTGAAGTCGTCAAAAAAATGTTGCTGTATCAGCAAATTTTTAGTCAGGAACGTGCTTGTGAAAAATTTGGTAATTTCAGTAAAAGGGGTTTGATGAAAATCAGCCCAGCTGATTTTTATCAAAAAAATAGTAATCTGAGCAAAAGTTTTGCTAACATTTAGTCGATGGCAAACGGAAAAACTTCTTGCTAAAAACATGTAAGGAATTCTCATTAATTTATGTTGTTTGTTTTTTTAATAACTCACGAATGTAGTTAAAATTTACTTTTCTTCTACAAATGAATGTTATGTTCATTTGAAACAACCAAACTGAAATAATACTATAACAACTAACAAAAAATTATGAGTGTACCTTATGTATCAGATTGCCAGCAAAAACAAGAGGTGCCGAAGTAGTAGAAAAAGCACTGCAATTGATGATCTAGATATACTTCTTTTTTAACATAAACACTAATGATTTTAACACTGAGTTGTGATAGGAATTTCAATATTTTTTCAGTACTTTTTAAACGAGTGATATGGTACGAGGTATCGAAAAACGGGTTTCAGAATCAGAAAGAGGATATTTATATTATATGTAAGCCATTTCTAATTCAATTTTTCAAAAATGTGCAGTAGGTCAAGTCAATAATAAGCTGACGATATATAAGTTTGTAATATAATTAATAAATGGATCATGCTGAATCTGTATGCGTATCTGTCCGTCTGTCTGTTGAAATTGCGATCACAGCGCAAACATGCAAGCGGGGTTGCTCATTTGGTATTGAAAATGAGCAAAGTCGGTGCAGTAGTTAAAAAGTTGTTAGTGAAATTGTAAAGGTTTTTTCAACTTTATAATGTTATACCTGTTTTTTTTTCGTAATGTTGGTCATTTTTTTGTGAAAGTTCAAAATTGTGAGGTAAAAACTTCTGGCAAAACATCACAAACGATTTAAAAGAAATTTAGATCTGTTATGCCTATAGAGGTACACAATTTTTTTTCCTTCAATACATCTTCTTCCGGGAGACAAGTGGGAAAACGAGGCACCCTATTGTCATACCTTCTATGAATTGTAGTACAATCTACTTTGTACAAAACTACATACAACAAAACATACCAACAACATATTCAATACAATTCGTACATTCAGAGTGGCGTGGCAAAATCGTTAACATTTTTTTATATGCATTTCGAGAAAATAACGTTATTTATACTTAAGAGGATAATAGAGTGTGTAGTATCGTAGTTGGTTGGCATTACACGAGTAGTGTTATGGTAGCAGTAGTGTCATAGTTTTGTTGCTTGGTGTATTGATATTATGTGAATACTTTTCAACATTTCAGTTGTTTTTTTTTTCTCTTTCTTGGCATCAGCAATCTATTTATGTGGCTTGTTGCTATTAAATTTCATTTTCCCTCCAACTCAACGGTTTTTTTATGGTATTTGAAGTACCATAACGTTGTGTTGTTGAAAGTTGATTATATCAACTTGAAAATTGTTACTGTGTTATTTGGTTGTACGTAGTATTGTATGTATAATTTTTGGTTAAATAAATGCGTGTCTTTGGTAAGTTTAAACATTAAAATCGATGGAAAAAATTGAGAAGGAATATGATGACTAGGTTAATTTTTTGTAAACTTAGTTTTTACGCTATAGAAATATATGTATTCATTTGATTTTGATATTAAGACTTATTGTATTTTCAATTCTGTTATCTCCTATCTCGTTTTGATATTACCTTTCATTACTTTAGTATAATACCAAAACAGCAACTACATACAATGAGAGCAATATAATCTTAAGAAGGTGTTTTTGTATTTATTTCAGATTTGTTTTTTTTTACTATTTTTCGATATAAATGTTTGAAGATTATATGATTTTTTTTTTTCGTTTACTTAAGTAGATTAAATAGTGTTGATTTTAATCTAAGATTTTTACTTTTATTTTGGAACATCAAATAGGAATAATATATTTTTGTATTTTATTTGATGATTTTTGTTATTTTTCTTTATAAACATCATGGATTTTGCCATTATCGCATGTTGTTTGTTAATTTGTTGTTATGTTGACAAGTCCAAATATTGTTTAAACACGCAAACAATTTCTTGACAAGAATTAGTTGTAAAGTTACAAAATAATTTCTAAAAAGTTTTGTTATATATTGCTAAAATTAGTTAAATTAGCATAAACAATAATCGTGTTGTAATAGATAAATTAAATTTAGTATTTACAGATGAAGATGGAGATTTAAGTAATATTCGTAAAACATTTAAAATATTTTAACTAATTAGTTCATAAGAAAACAAAAAAAAAGCGGATGTAGAAGAATAAATCTTGAGTCATTGGTTTTAAAGAATTTTAACGCTATTTTATTTTATATTAAGGTAATTCATAAGGAGTGTGCTATTTGTTGTATCGTCGTATCGTCTTAACAAAAAACAGAGTTGTTAGAATTTAAATTGAAAAAATACAACATTTAAGAATAGCACGATACAACAGTTTTACGAATGTTTAGTGTCCTAAGTTGGAGTGTGCTAACAGATAGAAAAACCATAAGAAAATCGTTGTTAAAGCCAAATAAAATTTTAACAACTCTGTTTTTTGTAAGGACGATACAACGATACAACAGATATCACACCCCTTGTGAATAACCTAATTGTTATTATTGATAGCGTATAAGTAATACCCCAGTAAATTACAAAAAAAGTTATTTTAAAAGCACTCCGAATAGCATCAACTGATTGTGAAGTAGTTACAATTTAGCTCTAACACTGATTTATTTTACACGTGATGTCCCATGTTGTCAGTAGTTCAATTTAAGCATTTTGTTAGTAATTTAAGAGTGATTACATGATGTTAATAAAAGTATGGTTTTTAGGTATACATTTTCATCACATCAATACGAGTACATTTTGTTTGCATTTTTAGAGTGATTTAGAAGTACTCTTTATAATATAATACATTTTTCAAAGTGATTTAAATGTGCTTTTTATAATGTCTGAAATAGCATATTTTAGAGCCAATTTTAATGTTTAGCCTTTACAGAGCCCATTTCTGAACCTATTGTGTAACAAAAGCTTCAATTTATTATTACTTGTAGTATTAAGGAAATACTTCTTTTGCATCAGAATCAATTCGATTCGGTAGTCAGTTGAAAGGGTTTTGAATCGATAACGGTATTTTAGCGTTATTGCCAACCAACCCTGTTAAATTCTTATGTTAAAGAAGTTCATTTACCAATTTTTAACTTTAATTAAAATTTGTAACTTTAATTGGCAAAATCCTCTTGACACTTTAAAGTTGACGGCAGTCATTTTTTTAAGATCTATTTTTGAGTTGAAGAAATAATATATTTTTTGTCACTATAGAATTATTTATTTAGTTTTATTTTACGACTTTCAAGGTGTGGAGTCAATTAAAGCATATCGACATTTAAAGCAGGTGACATTTATAAATTTTTTTGTGTACAAGCAACGAGTAAAGGATTGTAGGATACTCAACCTCTGTTAACCAAACTCTTGATGGGTCTGTTTTAAATGATAAAATTTCTTTGGTGTACGCGAGCGACTTACATAGAGCCTTAACCAGGGGTATGGCATCACCAAAAACAAAAGTTATAACGACATCGTTATCAATAGATGGCACTTTGTTCAAAAAATTGACAATTTTCTTTTTTTATTGAAATTGAAATAATAACAAACAAAAAAGCAAATAAAAAAGGAATTTTCAAATTGAATTATTTAAACAAATTTTTTCCGCTTGATTTTTTCTTATTTTGCGCAGTTTTCAGCAATTTTTGAGTTGTTAAATATAGGCTCATCTGATACTAAAGTGATACTAAATAGTTGTTCAGGTGATACTAAATTTCAGCGCCCCCAACCGGTGAGTAGTGTAAGTTTTGATTTCCTATCTCTATAATTAATAGTCTCTGGCCTTAACAATACATTTTAATTGTTAAGTTTTATATATTTGCATTTAGTGAAAAGAAGAATTCATATTTGGTTCATAGTCCACGATATTCAATGGGATCCAATTCTTTATTTCCTTCCCTTTTTCAATGGGAACTGCAATTGAAGTATTTTTTAAAATATGTACGAATAATTAAAAAATATGTAAATAATCGTAAATTAATAAAGTACGTGAAGAAAATTAACTATTTTGTTTTTTTAGAGAAAAAAATGAAATCTCTAATAAATTCGTAATTTACAAACAAATGCATCTACAAAGAAAAAACAACATTATATATACATTTTTGAAAGTTGTTTTAAAGCACATACCCAGTGTAGAAACGGTAATGACATATCATTATTTTTTGGAGTACCAGTAATGACACCCACTTACCTTCTGCATTCTTTTAAAACATATAATAATGAGTTACTGATAATGACTTATTTTTATCATTATTTCAAATAGAAAATAATTTTTTAGATTTTTTTGAAAATTTTTTGAAATCTATTTTTAGACTCAATATTTTTTAAACACTGGTAAGGATATATGTAACCACATATTTTGTGATTTTTTGTATGTTGGCGAGTAAGCTTACTTGTGTGCAGCAGGTCAATTATGTTTTTATCTATTAAATATTACATGTCGATATAGCTCAGATGGTAGAGCTGTTGACTGGCAATCTGTAGACCCAGGTTCGATTCCCGCACCAGCAAATTTTATTAAAAAAAAAAAAAATACAATAAAAAATATTTTTTTTTAAATAATTAATTTTTTTGAAAATCTATTTTTAGACTCATTATTATTGTCAGTACTGGTAAGCACATAGGTAACGATATATTTTTTGATTTTTCGTATGCTGGTGTGTAACGACAACTCATTATTTTTCGCGACATCGCCATATAAAAGTAATAATAAATGTAATAACAAAAGTAAGTAGTTACCATTACCAAGTATGTAGTTACATAACCACATAACTGGTAATGATTTTCTACACTGGGTACATTCGAAACAGAAAAAGAGCACTTATCGCTCCATTGTAACCAATTTAAAAGTTGTTTGTTTTGAATGACTTACACATATTTTTGCTGGGACATTAATCATACGTACCCAGCAAAACTTTTTATTAACAGGTAAAGGGAAATTGGATAAGAAACGAAGAATTGTAAGTACTTTGGTCAAATAACACATTATTTAAACAGGGGGGTGTAATTGGAGATAAGTGGTTGCCTAAGGATTACCGGCAACCATTACGAAAAAGTTACTGAAATAAGTTGTTACTTTAATATGTAATGAAATAAATTCACTAGTTAGCAATAGTGGATAAAATAAGTACATACTTGCAGGCATTAAAGTAAGTTGTTCCACATTAGTACGTAATTCATTGGTTACGTATGGGAAATATAAAAGGACTTTATCAGTGACTGTAAACTCATAACAAATAAAAACAATATAACACAATATCAGTAATGTATTATTTTAAAGCCTCCAAATAAGTAGTGACATATCCCTGTATCGGTAGCTAATTATTTCATACCTCCTACATAAATACTGATGTAGCCCTTTATTAGTAATATACTACTTTAGGTTTCAAATTCAAACAAAGGGTAAATGCACGCAAAGAAAAAATATGGTTGGGATGACCATATTCGAAGAGCATCATATATTTTTGGGTTTATGATTGCGACAATCATATTATGAAATACCTTTTTCTGCCATAATATGATCCCTTAATTACTACATTATGATTCCAAACTGATCCCGATATTATCATATTATAGTCTTGTATGTCATACTATAATCCCTATATTTTTTCTCAGCATTCTGTTGAAGTTGAGTGAAAAAGTATTGTTAAATATACAATTTAACAATGCATCCGAAATGATCATAACACGTTCTCAGTTATCATATTATGTTCCTAATGATCATAATATATTCCTCATGATCATATTATGGTAATGAAGAAAATTTTGTGATCATTTGGGATCATATTATGATCATCAGGAACATGATATGATCAGTACGAAAATATTATGATAATTTCGTTGTGCACTTACATTTTTTTTTAAATTTTGCACTTTTTGCAATTTTGTTTTCGTACAAAACTAAAATCTATCACACTTGTTATTATAGACGCTCTGAAACAATCTTTTTGCTACGTGAGTACAAATTATTAAAAAAATAATTACTTTTTTCACTTAATTTATAGCACTAAACACTTTTTATATATAATTAATAAATAATATTGTTTTGGGATTGCTTGACAATCTATATCTCTCTAGACTCCTTGGGTAGAGCGAGTCCTTTCTTCAAAAAACAATGTCGCTATTAATATGAATACCAATAAGATATTTTTCTATTTTTAAGTATTTTTTTTAATACATATTTATTATTTATTTTAGTGCTTCTTACAACTTCTTTTCACAAAATCTTAAACAAGACTGACGCCAACTGATAGATGACGCTCTTAAAAAAATATACTGATCATCTCATGGTTGTCGAAACTATACCAATGATTGTGAGTATGATCTCTCTCAACTCAGATAATAATATGATTGCAATTTGAAGAAAGGAATATGATTGTCCAGATAATATATGATTGTAGACGAAAGAAATAATATGATAACCGCAAAAAAGAGAGATTTTAATTATAAAATGATTATAGGCGATCATATCATTTGTAAAGTATGATTAATACATTAATAATTTTATTGCAACAACCATGTATGGCAGTAGTGACCATAGTTTGGTAGCTGTGATCATATTGCAACCATATCTTTTCTCTGCGTGTGGGTAATCATTGCCAGGCAATGTATGAAAAGGCTCCAACCCATTACCAGTGTTTTGCTGGGCTGCCTGTGTAGTCTGTAAATTACGTTGAAATATCTGATAACAGCCGAAAAAGGTTCCTTTTGTCATTAACTGCCTAATCACCTCCTTCTCTACTAATTTTGTAAACATAAATATGTGACAATTAACAAATTATTAATCATTATATTTTGACAATATCAATACCACAGTTTGAAATAAAGTTTATGAATGAAAAATTAACTATTGACAAGTTTGTCATTTTATATTTTATAATTGTCGTCATAAAAAATGTGCAAACTGTTTTTATAAATCATAAAGTCTACGTGATTTATTTATGATTTTCAATCATAAAATATGTCAATTGCATTTGTGTTATAGCACGTTTAGACAAGCTACAAATTTAAACAGGTTTTAAATGGATAAAAATTGTAAAACTAAGACTAAAGCTAGATTCATAATGCAGGAGAAGTTCACTCTACAGAGTGGAGATGACATGGTGCCAAAAAGAAAGGAAAAAGATCAACTGTACAGAGTGGAATAATCAAACATTGTGGATCCAGCTTAAAAATTAAAAAAATGTACATTGACATAATAATAAAATTCTCAAGAATGGGTAAAATATTTATATAGATATTCAAATCCAAATTTTTGTTGTTTATCAGCCTTCCGTCGATTACACTATTCAACAAATTTAAAGTTTTGAAAAAACCTCCTCCTGAAATGCATATTGTACGCTGATTCCGAATCTGGCTGGAAAAAGTTTTTCAATGGACATTTTTTCGCTGTTTTAAAATTCGAGCTCGATATTTAAGTTTTTAAAAAAGTTTTCAAATTTGGACTAGAGAATCATACTGTTTCTTTAAGGACTATTAATCTACCTGAATTTAAATATCAGTTGAGTTTAACCATGTCGGTAGATGTTCAACGATATTTGACTGACACTATAAAGTAGAGCATACACGTTCAATATTATTGATAAATTTTTTTAAAAATCAACCAATCAGAACATTTTATTTTTAAATACTTTGTTCTGATTGGTTGATTTCAAAAACGTTGATACATAATATTGAATGTGTATGTTTGCCTTAAGAGTTAGTAATAAATTTTGTGCTTTCTAGTTGTACATTAACCTCAATGAACAGAAATTGGCTTCAATCTTTCAATTGTCCGGAACAGATTCGAAAATATTATTAAAAATATATCAAAATTTAGAACTAGATTTGCACGTCCTTGCTCAAAACAATTTTTTTACCAATTTTTTACAAAAGATGTGAATTTATAAATTTATTTTAGCTTGAAATTACTCATAGAAGGCCAACACTTGACCCCCTTAAGTTTTAAACCCATTATTAAGTCGATCCAGGTATTGGCCTTGCTGGAAATGCTACAACTATCATTTGATTAGTATTTAACACTAAATTTAATTATTTTTGATGAAATATTTAGTAAAAAAAGAGATTTTATTTAAAAAGTTATGTATATGGGTGATATCAAAAAATGTGATAAAAACCGTGTAACCAGCTAATTTCTAATGCATGGATTACATTTGAGTTATATATTGCGATATATATCAGCGCATTGTCACCAATTTTACAAAATTTATAACAATCTGACCAATGTTTGGTTAATACATAAAATTTGTGACCAATTTTATAGGCCAAATGTAAACTCCGTAACAAGTAACTCATAAGGTTTTTTAACTTTAATAGCTTATATTTTAAGAACCAATAAAGCTAAACACTAACTATAAGAATTTTTATGAAGAGGAAAAGTGCCATTTTTAATAAAACTTAATACATTTTACAAACTTTTTCGTATATCTTAGCTATCACGACTTCAACTCTGTAACGATTTTTCGTCATAATTTTTGATAAAAATGCATATACCAGAATTTTGGAGTTATCTATTATTTATGTTGCGAAAAGTATAATGTTATTTATACTCAAATGATCGTTGGACTGTAAGTAATCATCCAGTATAACAGACTTGAAGCTTTTCTGCAGCATGTAACATTCTCAAGATGAAAAAGGATGTCTTTAATAAGATCTGAAAAAATGTTGTAAACTCCGTTCCTAATTTTTACATCAAACTATTTAACGAGTAAGAAAAACAATGTCATATTTGGATTTACCTTGTAGGCATCATGCGATTTTGTTTCGGAAAAAAATTCTGACAAAGCGTTTCTGAAAGAAAACGCAATAAGTAACCAAATGTAAACTCCGTAACTGTAAACTCCGTAACCACAATTGTTTGCATCAGATTTCATTCAAATAAATGTAGATAAATGTTTAATATATTTGAAAATAACCATAAACAGAGGTGATTCAACTAATATTTATGCGTCAAAAGACGATTCAACTAATAATTTTGCGTCAAATCAAAAAAAGTTATCAGTTTTTTACTCTAAGCTGCTGGAGCGAAAAACGATTGATTTTCCATTTCATTGGATTTGAATCGATATTTCGAGTCATTACTGACATTCGTTTGACAAATTAAATTTGTTTCACACAATTTAAGAATTTTTTGATGGCGAAATGTTATGTTTTTAATATATTATTTTTTAACTGCGTAACCGCTGTTTGGATTTTAAAAAATTTTATATTTTTGAAAAGCATTTAAAAGGACCAAAAATACAAAATTAAAAAAAAATAAAATTTTTTTTCGCGGAATGAATTGTATTTTTATTCGCGAAACCGCCAATTTGATAAACACAAATTATATATCATTGGAAAGCAAGTTGAAAACCCAAATACGAAAAACTAAAAAAATTAAGAAAATTCGTACGCAATTTTTTTGTTATATCTTTTGCTCGCAGAAATGAAAACTCCGTTACAACAAAAAAAATTAAAATTGTGCAAAAAAAGTTATTGCGATAATTTGTAGAAGAGATTTTTTGCAATTAGGTTTATAATGACTAAACTTACTGATTCCATTAAGAAAAAACCGAAATATTAACACTTTTTGCTTCACACAAATTTGGCCCAAAAATTTATCACATTTTTTGATTTCACCCATATGAAGGATATGAAAATTTAGTTCAAAATTTTTATATCTCTAAAAATGAGTTTTAATTACGAAATTGATTATATTAAATAAAATTTTAATTGATTTTTCACCTATCACTCAAATGATACTATTAATTACTAAAAATTGTATGCGATTAATTGAAACAAAATTTGATTAAAGTAATAATATCAATTAAAACAGTAATTGAAAATGAAAGAACAAAATATGATATTGAAAAAAGTGTGTGTACTTCATATATTTGAAGTACTGCATATGTATTTGTTTCGCTTGTAAACTGTAAAGCATTTGGTTGTTACACAAAAATTTTTCTATTTATTCATACAGTTTAAAAAAAAAATTATGGAACACATTATGTAACAAATATTTAACAAATATTTACTGAAATATTTAAAAGTCAATTAAAATATTAATTGATTCAATTAAGTATTTGTTTAAAAACAATTTTTATTTTTAACATACACAGAAAAAATTATTGCCAATAGAATTTCAATTAAAACATTTATTAATAATATTTTTAATATCACACATTTTAATAAAACCGCCATAACTTAATTGAAAATTTTGACGATTTTTGATTCAATTTTTAATTGATATGATTAAAACTTTAATTGAAAATTTTTCAATTAGAACTTTACAATAAAATTTAATTGATATAACGATTTTCTTTATTGGTCCGAATTCAATTAAAATTTTAATTGTATTTATAAATACTTTAATTGAAACTCGATTTTACTTTTTTCTGTGTATATTTAATTACATATTTAAGGTTAATAATTTTTTTTGTACTTTTTTCTGTGAACTGTAGAGCACCCATAAAGTATATGGAATGTGCAAAAGTGTTATTTTTACACCTCCAGTAGATTATGCGTTAAAAAATGATATCCTCGCAAAAATTGGTCCTCTCGGACCAAAACACGCCTGTCACCCGTGGCTTTTAGCCCTAAAAATGGCCTAAAATTAATTCAAAGCTTCTTTGCGCTATAACTCTGAAAGTAAAGGTTGTACAGAAAAATACTACATGAGCATAACTACAGGCAATGAAGTGACTAGCATTTTTCTCATACACACTTTTGATGTATCAATGACTCGTCATGGTGATTTAAGTGGTTAAATCAAAATAAAGTGGTTAAATCACCATGACGCGGCATTGATACGTCAAATATGTGTATGAGAAAAATGCTAGCCACATTATTTCCTGTATATCTGCCCATTTAGTACTTTTCTGTGAAACCTTTTCTTTAAGAGTTATAGCGCAAATAAGCTTTGAACTAATTTTAGTCCATTTTTAGGGCTAAAGCCGCGGGTGACTGGCCTGTTTTAATGCGAGAGGATCAATTTTTGCGGGGATATTAGTTTTCACGCCCAATCTACCGGCAAGTGCGTGGGGAGGTGAACAAATAACACTTTTGCACAAATGGGTGCTCTATTGAGCGCCAATCTTAATAAGCACGAAATTAACTCTTAAACACATTTTAAGTTCTGTCTTATTTCTGGCATTGAGCATAAATTTTAAACTTTGATGTCTTCAGAGATTTATAGTAGAATTTCAAGGCAAAAATTTTTGTGGAACATTTTAACCCTCTAACTCAATTTTATCATCTCATAACTCTCCATGTATAAAGCGGGGGGGGGGGGTGACTCACCAAAGCGAATTATAATGCCCAAGTCTATTAATGGTTTTTTTGTGCTTCAGATGTGTTTTTTTCGGGTTCGCGTCATTGAATAAATATTTGTAATATTCTGAATAAAACAAACCGTGCATAGCTTTTTAGCTCAGCTTCAAGAGAATTCAGGGAAATACTATAGGGATCATGGTATGATATGTAGGACTGTAATATGACAATATTGCGATAATTTGTAATCATATTGTAATAATTTTAAAAAGAAAAAAATATTTCATAATATATGTGATGCTCCCAACCATATTTTTATTTGTGTGTACTTAAACATTTTAATGTCGATATAATTGTGTAAGTCAAATCCATAAAAGTTTTATTGAAACTCCAAATTCATATTTTTTATAAAGCATATTTGTGACTTCAGTCTAAAACCATTCGAACTCAAACTAAGGAAAAACTGAAATTAATATAAAAAAAAACTTGTAAAAAATTACAAATTAACTGAACATAAAATCCACAACAGTTTTTTAGAGGATTGAAAAAAATAAGGTTTTATATGTCACTGCTAGTAATATATGTGACAGTTTTTGACATATACACAATTTATTTATAATGAACAATTACAAAATGTTTACAAATTTATGGCTAAAACAAACAGTAAACTAAATAAAGTCAAATATATGATATCATTGTAATATTTGAAAAGTAAACTATTATTAATTTTTCTCAGAAAATGATAATGCAAAATTATTATAAATGATAGGGAAATGATATCAGTGGACTTTTGACAAAAGCACTTATTTCAAAAACACAAATTTTTTAGATCTAAAAAACACAGTTACCGACTGTTTGCATAAAAACGTTACAATTTATGGTAATCAGTACCCCGTTTCTGTATTTTTCGAATAAAATATCTGAAATGCAACCCTGCCATGCTTTATATAGGGTGAGTCACATACAATAAAATATATATGAAACCAAATCAGCTAATAATGCTTTGAGTGTAAGTTATTTCTAATTTAATTAGGTATTTTACAAAACTACATCTGTCCACCGTTATAAAAATTACAATATCTAGAAGAATTACGACTAAAACTCTAGTCAACTTCATCATCTCTTAAATCACCCTGTGTAATGCAGGGTGACTATAAATTTCTCGATGAGAAAACTTCTCACATTCGACACAGAAACGGGGTACAGTTCTTTTCAAAATTTAATTTTTTACATGGAAAAAATCGCTGAAGTAAAAACTTCTCAAGTTAGAAATGGAAAAAATTTTTTTTTCTGAAATAGAAATTAATAAAGTTTTGAAATAAGTTGATATAAGTGGTTTCATATCTGTTTGTGCATATTATATAGAAATTATTGACCAACAAATTTTTGAAATTTTTCTCAAGTCTACTTAATTGCTTTTGCTAAAAGACCACAAATATTTTTGAAAAATTTATGATTTAAGATTTGGTTTACAAATGATATATTGATTTTTATACATTTTAACCATTAAGAAAAAGCACGTACTTTATCTAATAAATGGATAACGTAAACTAAGCCTCCTATTCTGTAAATAACTGCGGGAAAGTGGTGTGAGTTTTCTTTGAAAAAATTGCTTCGTAACAAACACACTTGGCATAGAATTACCACAACACTTCACCTAAGTTATTTACAAAAAAAAAAAAAAATAAACCTCGTTATTTAGTGTAAACAAATTTACACTTTTTATACAAATTAGAAATTTTCAAATATAGTTTATATTCATAGTTTATTATACTCGTAGTATCCATCATAAGAATGTTGGTCTATAAATGATTTGTTTTTCTTATTTTTTCATTTTGTTTGCGTATTTAAAGATTGTAAACCATCTTTGTTTATAAAGTAGAGATGTAATAGTAGTTTATTTTTATATTTACATTAAATGTTCTTTATTTTTATGGTTTATGTGAATGAAGTATAAAATATTATGAGTTTCATGTGTATTTTTTAAAATATTTTTACTATTTTTACTGTAAATAAACCGATGTTAATGTTTTAGGGTTAGTTTGTTGCAGTTATGGTGGAATAAACCAAAAAATTTGAGAAAACAAAAAATTATTTGCCAAAAGAAGAGTTGCCAATTTGTTGCCAATATATTAGAAAATAGTTTTCACTTTTCTTGTTTGGGCAATAAAAATCAAATATTTCTTGTTTTTTTTTCTATACAAACCTTGCAATATGACAAACACACTGCTGATTTTATTGCACGACTCAAAATGTTATACAAGGATATTACAGGTATTTAAGAAGATACCTGAACATTTTTAGATGTTATTAAAAGATTCATTAAAACATAGAATATCTTATCATAGTCTCACTGTTGCCAACTTGTTGCTATCCCCGCTAATCTAGTGTCTTTTTATTGCTCAGACTTTTTCAATAGGAAAAGGTAGTCTGAAAGGCAAACTTTTTCTATGGGATGTAGATTTTTAGGACTTTTTACTATAGAAAAGCTTTTGATTTTGTGAACTTTTTCAAAAAAAAATACTCAGGTCAAGTTTTATAGTCGGAACTAAGTAAGATTTTTGTCTTAAATATTTCTTAAGTTGGAATTTTTGTTCGAAAATTTCTGACTTAAGTAATTTTTAAGACAAAAATTTTTCTTAGTTCTAATCATAAAATTGGCCTTCAGAATGTGACGATCTTGAATAGTTTTTCTTTTTTTTATTAAGAAAAATTCAGGTACTGAACACTAGACCGCACCTCAAAAAAAAGTTCGCCATACACCGTCCAATATAAATTATTTTTGCAAGGAGGTTTCAAAAAAAATTTTTTTTATTTTTTCAGATCTCAGTTGCTACCACCCTCATATACGACCCTAATCAAAATCAAAGCTCGCAAAAAATCATTAAACTTTTGTAAAGGAAGTTTTTCGATAAACCCAGCAGAAATTTTTTTTGTTGCCGAACGTAGGGGTCGCCTTTTTAAATTTTTGTAATTGGATTTTTCCTTTATATTAAAACACTGGTCTCCTCGAGCAAAAAAATCTATATATCACACTTTAAAATCCGACTTTAAATGCCGAAGCTATGTATAACGAAAAATTAAAAAAGACGACCCCTACAATCGGTAAAAAATAAAAAAAATAAATTTTTGAAACCTTCTTGCAAAAATAATTTATATTGGACGGTGTATGGCGAACTTTTTTTTTTGAGGTACGGTCTAGTGCTCAGTATTTTAAATTTTCTTAATAAAAAAAAGAAAAACTATTCAAGATCGTCACAGTCTGAGGGCAAAAAAAAAATTTTTTTTGGAATTGTCTTGCAAAAATACTTTATATTTGAAGGTGTACCGCGCACTTTTTTTTGCCTTTAAGGTGGTACGGTCTACTGAGCACATTACTTTAGAAAATTGTGAGATTCTGAGAGCTTTTGTCTCAAAAATTTTAAGGACTTTTTCCTATAGAAAACTGTTATATTTATAAAAACTTTTTCCCAAATAAAAGACCCCAGATTCTGAGAACTCTTCTTAAAGAAACAGCCTCAGATTCTGATGGCTTTTATCATCCGATTCTGAGAACGTTTTCCCAAAACAAAACCATCAGGCTCTTGGAGCTTTTTCTACAGAAACCCCCTGTGATTCCAAGGACATTTTCTTATAGTAATCTCCGTCGGATTATGAGAACTTTTTCCTGCAAAAAATCCCTCCATTTCTTACCTGTTTTTTCTGTAGAAACACCTTTTTCCTATAAGAAAAAAACCCCTCAGATTTCAAGATAAAATCTCCCACAGAAAAATCCAGATATTCCGAAGACTTTTTCCATTAGAAAATCCCTCAGTTTCTAAGGATTTTTTCTTATAGATTCTAAGATATTCAAAATCTAAAGTTTTTTCTATAGAAAAAAGTTCACTGAATATGAGACTTCTTGTAAAAGAAAAAGTCATAAAAATCTGTAGTTTTTTTTATACCCTACTAAAAAAAATTATGTGACTTTTGATATTATATATAATTATATCCGAAAAATGAGAACATCTAATTGTATCCAACTAGATCGTATCATGATCATATTAGATCTAATTTGACACAATTCGATCTATTCTGATAAATTCAGATATTGTTTGATACAATTTTATCCGGATTTTGTCCTCATCCAAATGTATCAAATATAATATAATCATATCCAACTAGATATAATGGTATACAATTCGATACAATTATAAATAATTGTATGACGCATATGTTACTAGATATAGGTCTATATATAATTGGATATTGTAATATCCCAGGTGGAAATTATGTGTGGTAACCAAAAAGTAGCACTGGCAAAGCGCAAGTAGACCGCGGTCTTACAAAAAGAAGTACTGGCAAAGCACTAAATTTGGACGCCTTTCCAACGCTTTAAAAGTGTGAATTCCCAGCGCTGGTTTTCCTATACATTATTTTGTTTTTGAAATAGAAACTCCAAAAGAGTGAATATTTAAATAATTTTTGACTCCACAATACAATAACTCCAAGAATCATCTATTTTTAGAGTAATTTAAAATTCTTCAGTCATGAGGGCTCTAATTTGGTGGCAGGGAAAACACTTGATTTTTCTGTTTCTTGGTGCTATCTCAATACTTTGCATAGCATTAAATAGATCGGTGTTATCATTTGGGTGTCAGGAAAGCACTTTAATTTTTTTATTTGCGCGTTGGCAAAGATTTGATGTTTATGGTTGCTTTCCCAGGGCTTGGTAAAGCATTGGCACTACCGTGGAACGGTGTTATCATTTGGGCGTTGGGAAAGCGGTGTTAACAAGCACTCATACCACCCATTTCGGTGCTTTGCCAGTGCTGGCCCCTTTGTAATTTTCTACCTGGGATGTTGCACTATATATTGTGCAAGATAAGTTATATATTTGGGATATAATTTCGTAAAATTTTATATAATTATATCTTGGTATATATGATCCAATATATAATTATACAAAATTTTATATGATAATATATGACTATATTAAAACTTTTTACTTGGGTAGGAAAACATTTTCTAAATATATTATTTTTTATACAAAAAGCATACAGAATCGAAAGATTTTTTTGGAAAAACTGCTTAGAATCTCAGCTTTTTCTCCATGAAAAAGTGCTGAGAATCTAAGGTTTTTCCATATGATAATCTCCTGAGGATCTAAGGCTTGCATTAGCCTTAAATATTGTTATAAAATTTTTTATTAATAAAATATTTTAAAAGTAATTTTTGAAAAAATTCCCCTCATTCACATTAGTTTTTTATTGTAAGTATAATTTACTTTAATTCATAATTTAAAAAATGGTAAATTTACATACAACTTCTTAAAATTATTTAATCATTTTCGGGGTAAATTTACAAGTTTTGTTTATAATTAACTTACAAACTATGTGCCTATTTTTTTTTTTTTTTACGCACTCGTAGTAAATTTACAATATTTTATAGTAAGAGAAAAGTTTCCTACTACAAGTTGTAAAAATTAAGCAAAAAGAAATTAGATTGTAGGTACACCATTTCCATTTTGAGAAAAAGTGGACGTAAACCTCAAAAATAGAGGACATTTGTCTTCAAAAAGAGGACAAGTTTTTTTTATAAGTTAATTTTAAAAAAATCAACAACGCAATAAAATATACAAATAAAAATTTATCAATTATTTTAATTTTTGCATTAAAAATACAAAAATTGTTTTTTCTGACTTTCTATATTTTCATATATTTAGTTGAATATTCTTCTACCTAAATATATTTTATGAAGAAGATAATTTTTAATTCCACTAAAAAAATCACAAAAAACAATAATCCATTCTGAACAAAAAACTTCATTGCACACATTTTCAGGAATGTACATTAGGAAGTCCCTTTAATTAACAAATTGTCTATTTTCGTTCGTTTTATTGGAAATGGCCCCAATTGGGAGAAATCGATTTTTGTTTTGGAAAACGTTAACCCGCTTCGAAAGTTTTACTATTAAAAATTCTCAAAATTCGAAATTTCTAAAAAAATTAATTTTTATTTCATTTTTTCATTTAATGTAGGCAAAATGATTCAGATATGGAATTTAGACTTCATCGAATATTGTTAACCCACTTTAGCCTCGAATCCAAAATGACCTACAAATTTGATAAAAATGCAAAAACGTGTTTTTTTTAAATTAATTTTAAAGATTTTTAAAATGCCTAATTTGGAGATACCGATTGCTATTTACATAATAGTTGATATTAAAGAAAAAAAAATAAATTGGAAAAATGATAATTCAAGTTTGTGTTTGGAGCGACTGCACTGTGGGCCAGCATCATCGAATTTTTGCCAAAACTAGAATTTTGAGTATATGAAACTAAAAGATATCACAAAGGGGGGTCTGGTTGTTGCTGACCACGAATCTGAAATAAAAATTATAAAACTCAAAATGGCGGATCCAAGATGGCGGCCATTAATTTTTAGTTTTTAATATATTGGACTTAAAATAATCAATTAAATAGGTCTAGGATCCGCTAATTAAAAATCTGAAATTAAAATTTTGAAATTCAAAATGGCGGATCCAATATGGCGACAAACAATTTTTTTATTAAATTTCTTATGTCGTCTGATTTACTTCAAATTTCCACCAGAGATTACGAATCTTAGATCAAATTTAAAAAATTCAACATGGCGGATCCAATATGGCGGCCATAAATTTAAAATTGTTATGTGTTAGAAAATAAATTACACTGTACAAAAAAAAGGTTCTGCTGACAACTGGTTTACGCAGAGGGGCCAAAGAAAAATATAAGTTTATCGACGTTTTAAAAGTTTTAGTCTGGCCCTATGTTTTTGGGGGGTTAAAGTTTCCCTTCTTTTGAAAATGTATATTGTGAATCGGCATAGGAAACCATGTGAATCTTCCACTTTAGGTATAGGATATGTTCAGCGAACTTATGTAAAACACTACGAGGGACATTTTTGTGGAACATTTTAACACTCTAACTCTGCAATTAAAGGGTCTTTTTTGGCCCTTTTTTAAAAGTGTCAAAAAAGACCCATAAGTTGAAGAGTTAGAGGATTAAAATGTTCCGCAAAAATATTTGTCATGAAATTCTACTATAAGTCTCTGAAAACATCAAAGTTGAAAATTTAACTTCAATGCCAGAAATAAGTCAAAACTTAAAATGTGTTTAAGGGTTAATTTCGTACTTATACAGAATTGGCACTCAAGTGTCCCACTAACCTGGACTTTAGGGGGTTAGTCTGTGTCAGGAAACCAGAACCTACATTTAAGGTAATTTTTTGTGGTTTTTTTAGTTTTTACGAAAACTCTGGAATGCTGGAAATCAGAGAGTTCTGAAGGTACTTTTTCATTTAAAGGGCAAAATCTCGAAAGTTTATGAACGGTCGCAAACGCTCGCAAAAACCTAGGTAGAAGACATCTTAGGGAACACATTGGCATTCAAGTTTTTCAAATATCTCTTGGAACATTTTGGAGCTTTTTTTTTGGAAAATTTAGGATTTTCAAGAAAACCTATATTTTTGAGGTAAAATTAATAATTTTGTTACTTTTTTCATAAATACTTAATAGGTGTCTATTTTTTTTTTTTTTTTTTTGATAACTAGTTTCAGTTTTATAATTTGAGATTGTTTTTGGAACAAATTATTGTTTATTTATGACTTTTTTATTGTATCATTATAAAATAAAAAATGTCACAAAACTAAAAAACTTTGACTTTAAACTCTCGCCAACTAACAACGAGCAATGATAAAATGTTTCACTCACAACATATTCAACAATCCTAGATTTTGATAATATAAACATATTTTCCCTTTACCTGAATTGTACTTTTCTCCAAAAAAAACGGCGATCCTAGCCACAGTGGACGGCTTTCCAGGACATTTTACAAAAATTGCTTATTTTGTCAAAAATTTAACAAAATGTGAAAGTTTTCATCAAATTTTACATAGTTTTCGGAAAAATACCACTTAAATTTGGTTAGACTATAATTATCTTTACATTTGTTTAAAAAAGCTTTAACCCTTAGTGGACAGGGGTCAGAAAAGACCCATGAAACTTAATATTAATTATGACTACGAGATTGTAAAGCCATTAAATTAATATAAAAAAAATCTCAGCTGTATAAAAATAATTATTTTATGTAACATGATTCATATGGGGTTAATTTTTTTACTTCTGGCCAAAAATGACCCACTAGGAAATTTATAGAATAACATTATTAGATTTTTATTAAATTGCGATATGCGATAGAGGATACAAAACTAACGAACAATCGCAATTCTCTGTAGTCCCAATCTTATTTTGAGGGTTGAAAAGGTAGGGTCAAAAGTGTCCGTATGTTAATAGCAATTTTGGTTTTGTAATCGCATAATAATAAACAAAGCTTTTAATTATAATCTAATATATAATTAAAAGCTTTTTTTATTATGCATTTATTGATTTCCATTTGGAAAGACGTTATTCTGTAAATTTCCAAGTGGGTATTTTTTTTGCCAAAAAATAATTTTAATTACAAAATAATAATTTTTATCAAAAGGCAAAAATATTTTTTTGATTCATTTGAAGTGATATTTTCCGAAAATTGTGAAAGGTGTTATTCTGTAAATTTCCTAGTAGGATCGGTTTTGGCCAAAAGTGTTTTATGTAACATGATCCATGTAGGGTGAATTTCTACATTTTTTAAACAAAATCAATAGGCGTCGTCCTTCCGTCGACATAGGTCGGTGTGCCAAATTTCATCAAAATACCTTAATATTGGCGACCTGTAGAATGCGCATAACAATGCAAGGACAGACAGACTGACAGACGGACGGACAGACGGCCATTAATAAATCGAAACAAAAAGTGATTCTGAGTCGATCGTTATACTAAAAGAAGGGCCTAGGCCCAATATTTTTTGGGCACAAACTCTCCCTCTCCACGTAGTGTTGTAGGGAATAAAAATGTCCAAAAATTTGTAATTCAACTTTCATAATATTTCTATTTTGGCTATGCTTTGCAGAAGACTTCGAAAACATATTTTATTGTTTGCTCCATTCCCATTTTGTTGATGTAGCAGACTACATTTAATATGAGATTTTGATGCTTCAAATTGCATTGCACTACTGCCACCACTTTCTAAAGAAAACTGATGAAGGGGACCTGTAAAATCCCCGAAACTATCGTCTTTTCATTCTTGAAAGTGTAGGGGATTTTGAAAGCAAAAACTCTGTGAAGTATTTGTCAGGAGAGTATCCTGATGAAGAAAAATAGCAGTTTTCTAAAAAAAAGTACTTATTATGTTAATTCATAATAAGGAAATTGGCCTCGAACTAAATTAATAAATTTCTAATTAATCAACTTATTTTATTTAAGAAATTTTCTGCATGCTATTAGTGAATTTTTACATCAATTCAATGAAGTTTCACTGTTTTTCGTCCATTAAAACTTTTTATTGAATTAATTCTTCATAAAATTTTATGAAAATTTTGATACACTGAAAAAAGTTGACAGTTACTACACGACACTTGTTTGTGTAGTAATCAGTAGTTATTTTTTTAACTATAATTATAGTTGTTTTTCTATGGAAAAATGCAAACCAACTTTTATGACAGTTATTTAAGAAAATAACTAACGCAGAATATTGTAATTTCGCAACAGTGTTTTAAAGCAGTTGTTTTTAATATCATAATAAACAACTACCAAAGCACTATTTTTTACAGTAAATAGTTGCTTTTGTTAGTTAAAAAAAAAATCTAATTTTAGAAATTCTTGTTGAGTTTATATTTGCTATTATTAATATATTCCTAGTCTGCAAATAAAATCAGAAACTTGTATTGTATCTTCAATGCATAAAAGCATAATAACTGGAAAACTGTTTGGAATTTTTACTTCAAATTTCCAATAGGCTGAAGTAATTAAACATGTTTTTGTAATAGACAGAAAAAAATTGTTTTTTTTTTTATTAAAATATGCTTTCCTAATACCAAAATAATAAACTCTAAAAAAAAGTAGTTTTTAACCATGTTGTTTTAAAATTTTTAATAAAAATCTGTCAGTTAATTTTACGACATTGTTAATTAATTTTAATGCATTTGTTAGTTACCTTTCAACAAATAAAAATTTTTCGGTCATGGCAATACACAAAAAGTTTTTCATACACTTATAAAAAAAAGTTAGTACAAAAGTCTGTTAAACGCGTTCTGATTAAATTGAACTAATTTTTCTGTTATTATCTATAAAAAAGTCCGTACAAATAGATCAAAATTCTGCTAAAATAACAGGAAATAGTACATGTATTTGCGCTACTTTTTTTTATGAGTGTATAGAGACAAATTAATAACTAAAAATTACTTTGATCAATTGACACAATTTTTGGGTGAGACGAAACTGCGGCAGTCTGGTGATTCCCTTGTGTCTGTTAAATTTTTCAACAAATATCCTTTCTTCTTCTTTCTATAAATCAGCTTTAGAAAAAATTACATTTTAATTTTTTTAAAGGTAAATACTGTTTTAGGTGTTATTTTCAGTACATTCAGCCGACAAACTTTTTTGAGTGTAATATTTGCTACAAATTTCGTACACCCCATGAAAAAGTTTCATTAAAATAGTTTCATAAAAAGTATGAAGATTTTTCATAAAACTTAAAAAATGTGTGTGAAAACAACTTCATTAGGTTTAATGAAAAATTTCATTAAAACTCCAAAATGAAAAGTATTTTCATATTTTTGTTTTTTTTATATATGTAAATACCGTCTGTGAACAGATTGGTTTGTCTTAGGCCACGTTAAGCGAACTAGTTAGCCTATGTACCTTTATCCGACGATAACCTAGAAACTTTAAAACTAAAGAAAGAATTAATTAATAAAAAAATATTCGAAATGTGATTTTCGGGTTCAAAATATTTATATAAAAAATCTAGTCACATTAGTGCGAAATTTTGTTACTACAAAATTTGTTAAAACCCAAATGATCAAGAGTCTGAAAAGTTTTCGTATTATATGAGAAACATTTGAAAAAAGAAATTAAATTGATAAAAGATATAATTTTCAAACTTCTGCGTTAAAGACGAAAATAAAGATTTCCATTCACACCAAAAAATACAGTTGGCAACCTTGTCTTTGCTAATATTTATACCCTACACCACTATGTGGTCAGGGTATTATAAGTTTGTGCTGATGTTTGTAACACCAAAAAATATTGGTCGTAGACCCACCTTATAGTATACCGATCGGTTCAGAATTTTTTTTTATTTCGATTTAACGATGTCCGTCCGTCCGTCTGTCTGTCTGTCCATGCAATCTTGTGCGCACTGTACAGGTCGCAACTATTAAGATATTTTGATGAAATTTGGTACGCAGACCTATGTTGGCCCAAGGACGAACAAGTTTGATTTTTTTGAACATCGGTCCATGTTTAGACCTAGTGCCCATATAAGGGTCCTACCAAAATTATACTGTTTATACGCCGCAGGTCGTAAATATTAAGATATTTTGATGAAATTTGGTACACAGACTATATTGGCCCAATAATGCAGCCTATTGATTTTGGTGAACATCGGTCCATGTTTAGACCTAGTGCCCATATAAGGGTCCTACCAAAATTATACTTTTTATACGCTGCAGGTCGGAAATATTAAGATATTTTGACGAAATTTGGTACACAGACCTATATTGGCCCAATAACGCAGCCTATTGATTTTGGTGAACATCGGTCCATGTTTAGACCTAGTGCCCATATAAGGGTCCTATCAAAATTATACTGTTTATACGCTGCAGGTCGTAAATATTAAGGTATTTTGATGAAATTTGGTACACAGACCTACATTGGGCCAATAACGCAGCATATTGATTTTGGTGAACATCGGTCCATGTTTAGACCTAGTGCCCATATAAGGGTCCTACCAAAATTATAATGTTTATACGCTGCAGGTCGCAAATATTAAGATATTTTGATGAAATTTGATACACAGACCTATATTGGCCCAATAACGCAGCCTATTGATTTTGGTGAACATCGGTCTATGTTTAGACCTAGTGCCCATATAAGGGTCCTACCAAAATTATACTGTTTATACGCTGCAGGTCGCAAATATTATGATATTTTGATGAAATTTGGTACATAGACCTATGTTGGCCCAAGGACGAAGAATATTGATTTTGGTGAACATCGGTCCATGTTTAGAACTAGTGCCCATATAAGGGTCCCCCCAAAATTATATTGTTTATACGCTGCAGGTCGCAAATATTAAGCTATTTTGATGAAATTTGGTACATAGACCTATGTTGGCCCAAGGACGAAGCCTATTGATTTTGGTGAACATCGGTCCATGTTTAGAACTAGTGCCCATATAAGGGTCCCCCCAAAATTGGCTTGGTTACAAACTGCAGGTCGCAAATATTAAGATATTTTAATGAAATTTGGTGCGCTGACTCACATTATAGAAAATTTTGACAAAAGCCCCATTTTAACCCATTCGAATTTCGGATCCAAACAATACACCAGACTGGTGTAGGGTATTGTATAGTCGGCATGCCCGACTTTAACCTTTTTACTCGTTTTATTTACAAAAATATTTTCCCATTCTACACAAAGAAAATAAAAACGAACGCAGTTTATATTTTACAAACACCTTTATATGCTATAAACGAAAATAAACTAAAAGTTTATTTGTAGCAGGGTTGGCAGCTAATACCGCTAAAAGATTGTTATCGATTCAAAACCCTTTCAGCTGACTACCGCTAGCCTTAAAATATAAAATAACGAAATAACTGCAACAACCGAAACACCGATACCAAAATAACCCAAATACCGTTATGCTTAAAATACCGATACCGACATAAATGAAATATCGATACCCCAAAAATACCGCTACCGAAATAAACGAAATACCGTTATCCATTAGAAACCTTCACGGAGTAATGTAGTACTTTACAAAAATTAATGCCCGATTACTGAAAGCTCAGTTAAGTGAAATTAAAATTGAATGTGAGAAACAACAACAAATGTGTCAGTTTCAGTAATCGGGCCTAAGTCGATAAATTTGTTTTGTTTTGCATCGAAATAACCTACTACCGTTACCTAAATAACTGAAACACCGTTAACATTATACAATACCAATATCGAAATAGACTTGCCCTTAAAACTCCGTTTCCGAAACAATCTAAAATAGAGTTACCCTTACCGATAAGCGCATAGTTTCGGTTACCATCCATGATTTTTGTGGTATTTACGTATATATAAAAATAGTTTGGTTTATTTTTTACTTTTTGTGTATAAAAGACCATATATTTTTTTAAAGAAATTTCCCGCCGGCATTTGACGTTCGGTTTATTTTCTATGGAAAAAAATACCCCGTCAACAAATTCATCTGCACACACACACAAGACTATTAAAACTATATTCTGTAACTGCATAACTAGAGTACATGTGCAGGTACGTGTGTTTGTATGCAGTAATTTATAGCAATTCCCTGGGCATCCATATGCTTGATTTATGGCTGTTATTGAAAAATTGCAAGTATGGCTTTTAATTATGAGGAACGACATTAGTTCTTGTTTTTTATACCCACTATTCCAGTCAAATAGCAAAAAATACAAAAAAAAAACTTTTAACTGACCGTCAGTTAAGTTCGATTTTTATTCGAAATATTTTTGCAATTTTTTACATTCATATTTGAAAACAATATGCATTTTTTTTTAAACGTTTCTGTTGGCAATATATAAATACAACATTATTTTATATAAAAAGGAAACTGATATAGAATTTTGGCGACAAAACATGAGTTAACATGTTGGCAAATAATAGAGCGTGTTTTAATAGAATTTATAACCCTTGAGGGAATTTTTACAACAAAAAAAAAATATACATATAAAAATTACTAGCAAACATGAACCAGCCAATGTAATATGGAATTTTTGTTAAATATGAAATGAAAAACTTAACATCCCAGCAAAAGTTTCCGTTCAAAAAAGTGTTTGTATAACAAACAACTAAATTTAAATGTTACTGACACTTTAGAAAACATTGTTTTCTATTGTTGTTTATACATGAATAGATAGATGTCACTACATTGCTAGATCTGTCAAAACAACAGAGTAGTACATTGGAAGATGACAAAGCAAATTGTGGAAAAAAAATTTTTTTTGTTGCTTTTGTTTTTTTCTTTGATATTTTAAATGTCTAATAACGCTCCTAGATGAGAACAAGAAATTCTCATTGAGTTTGTAATTTTACTTAACAAATATTTCCAGAAATTCTAAAAACGTCGTCCCCTGACGCTTCCCTTAGGCAAGAATGAAATCCGGATAGGGACATTCCTACAACCGATTATTTTTCACAATTTGTTAAATACGTTTGGGATTTTAGCATATTTAATTCCTTTAATGCTAAATTGTTCTATCTTTTTAAATAAAAAACATGCTGTGGATTCTTTTTGGTTGGCCTATTAATGACTAACACGTTGAAATTAAGGAATATTACTTAACAATTTGGACTGTACCTTGCCTGTGAAGTATTTTACCACATAGAATCAGTTCTGGAACTAGTTCGAGAACTGATTCTCCGTTAGTTATATCCTACATTTAGGATCCGTGGAACGAGTTCCGCAACTAATTCCATTGATTCTGTTCTATTGGGACCAGTCACAGAATTGATGTTGTTGGCAATTGATTGTAGAAAATTTTTCTGGGTAGGCACATAGAAAAAACTAAAATCCAGTTCCAATTAAAGTATTTGTAAATACAATTAAAATTAATTGTATGTAACTTAATTTTTTCAATTAAAATTTTAATCATATCAACTAAAAATTTAATCAAACTTCATCAAAATTTGCACTTAAAGTTTTAAAACTTTAATTGATATAAATTAAATTATCGCGCTTTTATTAAAATGCTTAATATTAGAGATATGATTAACATATATTTATTTATTAATTTTCTTACGTTTTTGAAAGATTTTTGACACACTTTTTTAACTTTTATATCTGCAATAAAAATCAAAATATGAAGAATGCAAAATAATATTATTTACGCAAAGAATATGAAGAGATTTTTCTTTAAGATGTTGTCAATAGTACTTATGGTAAACTAAACATTTTTTCGCCATCATACTCATTTTCAATTAAAAATTTAATTGATAAGATTAAAATTTTAATTAAAAATTAATTTGAAATCAAAAAAAATTTAATTAAAATTTTATTTCTGTATATAGCATCACTAGAGGGCGTAACTAAACAACAACAATTAAAAACATGGTTATAGAGAAATCGTCCTTATTTCACCAGCCAGGGTATAGGTACGGGAATAGTTCTTTAAGTAAAATTTAAACTGCTGAACTTACAGCAATGGTAAATTACACTAGTCCTGTGTCAATTCCTACTTAAACCTGTCACAGCAATGGTACTACGCGAACAATTCAAAATATTTTGCTGAAAACAGCAACGAAAAGTAACTTTTTTATTTAAGTGCGTTTAAGTACTTCAACTTCCGTAGAATGAGTTCCGGAACTAGTTCCATGGAGTCGGTTCTACTTAAATTAATTTTAGAACTGGTGTGGTTTGCAACCGATTGTTAAATATTTTCCTGGGTTGTAACTAAAAGGAAAAATATTGATGTTAAAATAGAAATCAAAACTCAATTTGGTTTCAATACAAAGGGTTTATTAAAAAGTTAATAATTGATTTGTAATAAACAAAAGTTACAAAATGTTAGTTATAATGTGCTTTATTTCAACATATGTGACCTTCTCCGAGAAAAGGGACCTAGTGTGTCAAAAAACCTAGTGTGTCAAAAACTTGGGAAAATCGATAAAAATGAGAAAGTCTAGGGACACTAGGTCCCTTTTCTCGGAGAAGGTCACATATATTTAAAATCTGACCGTCACATCAACAACAATAAAACTAAAAGTGTTCATAAATTAGAAATTTTATTAAATAATTTATATTATACTATTAACCAGCTAACGAAAAAACTAAATTAAATTAATGTTGTTTTTTTTTCTCAAATCAACTAAACTATATTTTATACATTAAAAAACTCTAAATGTAATAATTGTTATAGCTATATAAAAAAATATACACACATATATGGTATAAACAAACGATTATATCATATATAATATACAGTGAAACCTCCTAAAATATCCACAGCTATAAAAAACGGAAATGTTATTAAGTAGCAATTGAAAATTGAAGATAAAAAATAAACTCCCTCTGTTGAACAAAATATCTGCTGTCATTGCTTTCCAATATTGGAAGCTTTCACTGTACGTGTAAAAAATTGTAGTTAAACTTTTTTGGAAATACCACAATAAATTTTTTATAACAGGAAATTAAAAGTACATTGTGAATTTTTATATGCTGTTGTTGTTGATATTGTTACAAAAAAAAATTTTTGTTGATGTTGGTGTTGTTGATGTTTGTTTAATGCAAGTACTGTTTTGTACACTGAGGAAACTGTAATCACATGAAACTGCAAAAATGTACAGGGGTTTTAAATCAAACCAAATTAAAAATATTACATTCGCTTTTACCGAATTTCTTTCTGCACCCTGCAAAGTGTTTTCTTTACAAATAATATTAAAAAATAATAAATAAGAAAATACTGTGGAGGAACAACAGTAATTTCAAGGTGAAGAACTTTTTTTGGATGTGAAAATAATTTTTGAAGTAAAAAAGCTGTTTGAGATAAAAAAAAAAAATCATGGTGAAAAATTGTGATAAAGATAAATTTTGAGGTGAAAAAGCGAGCATTGGCCGAAAAACGTCCTGAATATGAGGACATGAAGCCGCAATATTTCGTCATGACAATGCTCGGCCACATATTGCAAGACCGGTTAAAAACTATTTAGAAAAAAGTGGTTGGGAAGTTTTGTCTCACCAGCTTTATAGTCCAGACCTTGCCCGTCTGACTATCATTTATTTCGTTCGCTGCAGAACGCTGGAATATGATTCACTTCAGAACAGGGTATCCAAAATGGGCTTGATTCGTTTTTGGCCTCAAAAAATGAGCGGTTATTTTGGCGCAGAATCCTTATGTTGCCAGAAAGATGGAAAATGGTCATAGCTAACGATGGCCAATACTTTGCATAAATTAATATTGTACCAATGTTTCACAATAAATGCCCAAAATTTGCCAAAAATCCCGCATTTCTAAGTTATGCATGACATCCACCACCACTTTATCCAATTGATTAGAGACTTATTTAGAAGGTAAACAATATTGATAAATTTTTAATCCGAAGGATTAATTTTAAATCAAAAGCATACAAAAAAAGCAGTAAAAATCCCAGTCAAATGTATTAATATTTTATTGAAAATTTATTCAATTCAAGAGCTACAAATTTTTAATTGAATGTACAATTTAAAGTACAGCAACGTAAATGTAGAATTCGACTCAACTTTTTCCATATTTCTTGATACGTACACTCAAAATAATAAGTCCGTTGGCTGAACAGAAAAATTTGTTACTTTAACAACATTTTTTTTGTTTTTTAGCTTAAAATTAAATTTGTTAAATTTGAAACATTTTTTTGTTAAATTTAACAAATCTAAATTTAAGTAAAAAATTAGTAAAACTACAGTTTTATTTGTAATTATACTGAGACGTAAATTTTGTTCAAATTAGGGTCTCGGGACCCCCGCCGGTCTCAGTCCATATCATCTACGGGAATGTAAGGGCACTCCAAAGGAACAAACATTTTGTCCGTTTTGCTCTATCTCGCTTAGTTTTCGAGATATGGGCAATTTCGTGAAGTAGAAAATTTTTATTAAAAATTTCCGAGGTTCCAAGGCCCCAACGTGGTCCATTTTTGCATAGAGATAACCTTTTCACGGAGGTGTTACATGGTTAGGGATATTCGAAATTTTCGTTAATTTAGCCGTATCTCTCTTAGTTTTCGAGATGTGTGCCTTTTTAAAAAATCGATAAGGGAAGTAATAGCGCCATGTCTAAAACAGATGGCGCCACAAGTGTAGGCGCCATCTGTCGGGTAATAACACAAATACTAAAATATTTTATTTTAAAAATAAATTGTGTAGAATTTAAAAAATGAGTTCTTAAAAATTAGTTATAAATAGGTTTGGAAATTAACACTCAAACTTACCCAGACAGAAATTGCCAACTGTACGAAAAACAAAACACTGACAGAGCACTGATTTTATAAAAATTACTACGCTTTGTTAAAATAAGGTAAAGTCGGAAGGTCTCGGTTTCGATTACGGTCACGAACATAAAATTTTTTGTTTAATTTTTTTTTTATTTTTTTATATTTTTTTTTTATAAAATTACATTTCTTTTTATTAAATTTAATTGTTTTTTATAAAATAATTTTTCTTAATTTTTTTTTACCATCTATATTTTGGTTTTCCTGACGTTACGCCAATGTTGGCAAGTGAGGTCCACCAGACGTTATGCCAATGTTTACATATTAGCCATTATTATCATTCATTTATTATTTAAGCTATCTTGTACTACATGTCTCGTTAGCTTAGTGTGTAGAACGATTGTCTGGCAATCTGACGGCCCGGGTTCAAGTCACAGCCCGACCATGTTTTATTTAAAATAATTATATGTAATTAGCAAATTAAAATAATTATAATTAACCATCAATTTTTTGGTTTTTCCAACATCATGACAATGTTGGCCGCTTAGTGTCAACCAACCTTTTGCCGACGCTTGTAAGTTAGCTACAACTGCTGTTATCATTGATCTAATTTTTTAACTTTTAGATTTTACAAGTCTTGTTAGCTTAGTGTGTAGAGATCGCGGCTGACAACCTGGCGGCCTAGGTTCAATTCCCATCAGATCCATGTTTTTAAAAAAATACTAAAAACAATTTTTTTAATTTTTTTGAAAAATTTTTTTTTGTAAAATCTATTTTTAGACCACTGTTTTTTCAATTTTGACAACGTTGTGAAAACGTTTACAAATTAGCGCCAACCAACGGTTGGCCGCTGTTATCAATCGGGTAACAGGACAATACTGTCAAGATTTTTAATCCCACGTTCTGCCAACGCATAACCGACCATCGCCAACGGTATGCCAACATTGTGCCGATCGTATTTTTCTGCTTGGGTAGTTAAAGTACTGAGGATTTTTAGTATTGTGTTAAATGAAGATAACTAAAATCTTTGTTTAAATCGGTGTTTCAAATAAAAATTTGTTAAAAATTAGTCAAATCGATTTGAAACCCGTTTGACAGATTTTTCTTCTGGCGTATTATTTTAAGTGTAAAAACTTTGTGAAAACTAAGAAAAATCTAAATTTTTTTTTACCGATTTTGTTAGTTAATTTATTTATTTGCAAATAAATCTTGATTTTAATAAAAATCTAACAAGGTCTCTGAAAATTTAGGCATATAAATGTGCTATTAATAGTTTTTGTTCAACATGTTTGGTTTAAGTGTATTAAAAAAAAAAAAAACTACATGAAAACAAACTTTATTATACTTTATTTTCCTCTAGAATACAATGCTGATATACTCCAAAATGTATAGAGTTTATTTTTATAAAAATGCAATTTTTTGTTGCTTTCTTTAAAAAATTGTTGTTTATAAATGAAAACTTAATATACGAGTAAATGTGTGTGTGTGTTTATATGTTTGCAGCATAAAAGTCAATTTTTATACTTTGTCTTTACATGCACTTTTACACACAGTTTTCCGCTATTACCACTACATATAAAAAAGCACACACATGCACACATAGTATACAGACAAATTCAACTATTGTTCATGGAATAAACGATGACACTGACACCGGAAATGAACACATTTTCCGGCTTTAGTAGTGTATAAAGCGTATAAAGTGTTTGTGTGAATATGTATTGATGTGAATGTGTGCAATACATACATACATATAAAACTATACTATAACTATAACATATAACACTTTTGTGAATTCATATGCTATACTGGGGGAAAACAAGCCAACAAAAATTTTATATTATAAATAAAAAACGAAGATATTATAAAAAATTTTAACAATAATGTAGTGTAGTTTTAACAAATTTTTTTATTACAACAAATTTTTATTTAATGCCAACAATTGCTATTAAGGATCATAAATCCTATGAGTTTTTCTTTTATTTTTTATTAAAAATTGTTATTTATATTACAATTTTATTTATGTATTATTATTTATTTGTTTATCTCCCCCAATATTGTTTCGTTAAATACGGGATCATTGCGCTGTTATTCCTAGCGCCGCATACTTTAGCTCATTAATAAAGTATTTTTTAATTGTATGTATTTTAAGTACAAGTTCCTGAAGTAAAAATAAATTGTAAGGTAATTGTAAAGGGGGATATTTTAAATTATTGTTAGTTGGTTAGTAAGTGTTGGTTGTTGTGGTAATACAACAATTTTGTAAATTACTTGTTTTACAATTCATTAATGGTTCAGATTGCAAAAATGGGAATGTACATCCGAGAAGGACAAAACAATGTCCAAAAAATTATATATATATTTTTTGTTTTGTTAAGAGAAAACTTAGGAAATTCTTCTGATTAATTAATTTGTTGTTGTTTGGAAAGGGGATGGAGAAAAGATGAAATGTGGTGAAAGATAAAGGACTTCAAATAGGGCTACACTGTAATTGCGCGAGATTTTGAATCCTAGAACAGCTGTTGCATGCCATCTGATAATGAATTGGCGAACTTTGTTGAAGCTGTTTAGTTCATACCCCTGTTATATTATTTTACTTCGGTGGGGTTAAGTGCTATGGGAACACCGAAGGAGGACGCTGCGATATGGATGAGGTATATAAAAATCATACACTCACAATATATTTTCCATAACCGATTGAGGTTTATTTAAAAAGTAATAGGTAAAGTTTGTTTTCAATTGAAGAATCAATTAAAATACATTGAAACATATTGTTTAACTTTTTTTATCAATCAATAAAAAACAAAGCAGAAAAAAATATGTATCGTCTGTAGGAGTTGTTATTTTCAGTCAAATATTCTATTTTTAGATTTCTATTTTTGAAAAAATAATTTAAATAATTTTGTTGTTTTCTGTTTTAAAACAAAAAATTCAAATATTTTCGGTTTTCTCTTTTGTTAAAATAGTTTGTTTATATACAAAATTATTTCAATTCAAATTACAAGAAATTCTTTACTATATAAATATGAAAGTGTGTGTTTTGTATGGTGTAGTGTTTTGAATATCCAAACAAAAAAAAAACTTTTAAATATGAAAAAACAAACCACAAAATCGTTTTTTTTTTACGTTTTGTCAGTTAAAAATTGATGATTGTTTTAATAGACTTCTCAATTATTTTTACTGCTTTTTTGTCGTTTATTTAACCTTGTTTTTTAATTTTTTCCTGAAGATGCTACACTATGGAGTAGCGAAATATCGAAAATAAAAGAACATTTTATATATAAAAATAAACCTTACGCTCAAGAAAATTGTGGAGTTAAAAAATATTTTTATTGATTTTATGGATTGTTTAATCAATGTTTGAAAATAAACAGCAAAGTGGTTTGAATATAATGAAAAATCAGTAGTCCTTGTTTTAATTGTGTTTTCAATTAATTTAATATGTATTTAAGGTTGTTTCTAAGGATAAAATATTGTGAGTGTATATATTATTTTTTCCAAATTGATATTGCGGTCGTTGGAGATCGAACCCGCAACCTAATGTGCAACAGTCCAGCGCGCAAACGATTACACCACGACATCATATAATAGTTGCGATAATTTCCTATAAAAATGTTAAAACTTTTGTTTTAAGAATTTTCTCGAATTTCAATGTAAACTAATATTTATATATAATAACATAAAATTAACAATTTTTATTTTGCGAGCGAAAGATATAACATTTTTAAGTATTTGCGATTTTGAAAAACTTAAAAATACATTATCTAAATATATTTTTCAATATTTTTGGATTTAAAGTTACATGAAATTGTAAGCTTTTTGTTTCAATCTGTAATTATTTAACTAATTATTTATTTTTAACTTTTATGTTTCTTTGTTATTAAAAACAATCAAAATCTTACTTTATATTCCAATATTAAAGTGTTCGGCTTCGGCGGAATTTTTTAATTTTAGCTGAAGTTCGACTTCGGTTCGGCCTTAAAAAAGTGAGTTGGGTCAGACACTAAATATTTGTTAATGTTTGGTTTTTCTGGGAAAATTAAGTAATTCACTCAGGAAACTTCTGCAGTCAGAATTTCTTGGTTGTTTGTTTTGTTTTTTTAAGTAAAAAAACCTTAATTTGTAGAAGAAATGTAAACATTCGTAAATTATTAAAAAACACCAACAACACAAAATACTGAGAATTCGTAACTTTCATTGTATTCAGTCATTTTGTTAAAAAAAAAAAATAAACCAAAAGGAAATTTAATTTTTGTTAGCTGTTTTGATTTATTTGTGGTTTATTTTATTACAAGTAAAAAACAAAAGAAAATGTAAAATATTTCTAAGCTAATAGAAATTATGACTTAAGAAAAACATCATAACAGTCATATGCACACAAAAATATACATGGCCCCTATAAAAATTAAACACTTGCCAAACCGGTTGCATGAAAAACTTAAACTAGGTTAATGAAAATCACTACAAAAACCTGAAACCAAAGACGTAAGTTTTTCATATAAAAAAAATAAATAAACACAAAGATTAATTTTTCTAGAAGCATTTTTACACTTTTTTAATTTCATTTCAATTTGTTAAAAAGCTTTCTTAAGCGTTAAATATTGTTGTTGCTGTTCATTTACCAGGACCAGAAGAACAACAATGCTAACATTGTTGTACAATAACATACATACCAAAAAACACCACAAGACCAAAACAATTGTAACAATGAAGCTCAGTTCTACTGAGTTAAAACGCTTTAGTAAACCATGTGGTTTACACAAACATAAACAACAACAACGAGGACAGCAGCAACAACAACAACCATAAGAACGAGGCTCCATTTCACTCCTTTTGGTTTTGGGGGTTTTTGCTTTGTCACCTCAATGTTTTGGTTTTTTCGCACTTTCCTTTTCTCTTCTTTTTCTTCTCCTTTTGCTTCTTGTAGCCCTAGGGAGTAATGGAGGTTGAGTACAATTCTGAAAACGAATTTGTGTTGTTTTTCTGTTTGAGCATGTAACTGCATTAAAAATTGCAGCCAAGTGTTCATACAGGACTATGTATTGCTCCTGCTGGTGCTACAGCTAAAAAAAAAACTTACAAGTGTTTAACATTTTGTTTACTTAAAAACAGGTGTACAAATTTTGTTGGTTGTTTTGTGTATTATGACGTTGTGTATATTCGAGGGTAGTTTGAAAAGTAATTGGCACTGTAATCCACAAATTAAAAAGTTTTGAATATTTTTCGGAAACAACTAAGCCGGGTTCCCAATGCTGGAGTACTCCACTCTGCAAAGTGGATTTTTTTCCTTTAATTTTCGCACTTATTTATTTCTTGTACACTCATAAAAAAAAGCCCGTACAAATAGTTCAAAATTCTGCTAAAATAACAGGAAATAGTACCTGAATTTGCGCCAGCAGAATTTTCAATGAAGTTAAAAATCATGGTCTGCCAAATTTAGGTAAGCTAAATTTTACATACTGCTAAATATACGGACAATTTTAGTTAAATTAGCTAGGAAATTTGAGCTGAATTCAGCAGAAATTTTACCTGATTTGACTACAAATTTCTGTTAAAATGTCGCTTAATATTTCGACTTCCGGGATCTGACGGGTTACTTTATAGATACCCTACGGGGAATGAGGGGTCAATTGCCCTGAAAGTACCTATCCTGTGAGTGGTTAAAGCAAGACTTGTCACAGGATTGGTATAGTTTACCATTGCTGTGGGTTAAGCAGTGACAATTATACTTAAAGGACTAGTCCCATGACTGGTGAAACGGTGGCATACCACTTAATCGTCCTCAAAGTACCTATCCCGTGACTGGTAAAAAGAGGACATACCACCAAATTGCCCTCAAAGTACGTATCCCGTGACTGGTTAAAGAAGGACTTGCAGCAGGACTGGTATAATTTACTATTGCTGTGGGTTAAGCAGTGTCAATTATACTTAAAGGACTGGTCTCGTGACTGCTGAAATGATGACATACCACTGAATTGTCCTCAAAGTACCTATCCCGTGAGTGGTTAAAGATGGTCTTGTCGCAGGACTGGTATAATTTATTATATCTATGGGTTAAGCGCTGTCAATTATACTTAAAGGACTGGCCCCAAGACTGGTGCAAAGAGGACATATCACTTAACGAGATAAGTGTGTTATAAAAAACCCCACAAGCAAGACTTTTGTTTTTTATTTTTTAAAGAGAAGCAACACTCAGGAAATTCTTCCTATTAATTAACGTGTTGCTTCCTTTGGAAAGGGGATAGAGAAGAAGTGAAAGGTGGTGAAAGATGAAGAGCTTCAAATATGGCAACACGGTAATTGCGCGAGATGTTGAATTTTAGAACAGTTGTTGCGCGCCATCTGATGGTGAGTTGGCGAACTTTATTGAAGCTTTTTAGTTCATAGCCCTGTTATATTATTTTACTTCGGTGGGCTTAAGTGCTATGGGTACACCGAAGGAGGACGCCTCGATATGTATGAGGGAAAAAAAAACCCAGTACACTGATAGAAGTATCCTTCATGATGAACAATTTCACAGAATGAAGAATTTTATGAAATCTTAAATGAAATGAAAAAAAATGAGAACTAGTTCTAAGCACTTGGTGTTTTCTTTAAATTTTAGCATCAAGCCCCAAAAATTCCGTGTTAATACTTAATCTTTTGAAGGATTTTGCAGGAATTTTAGAATCGGTAAAAGGTTCGACGCATATATATATCTTATATCTTAAAAGAACATCTTAAAAAAAGAATATGTATTTCATATTGTATTTCTGTGAAAAACATACCAAAATTCTTCAAAAAAAAAAGAAATTTTTATATTTTAATTTGTTGACAAATGAAAATATTTGTGCTTTTTATTACATAACAATTTTGTCAAGGTTTTGCTGTGACAATTTTACTTATAATACCAAAACCATAACAATTTCCATTCACCTCAGTTTTGTCACTGTTTTTGTCAGTTTTGTAATGGGACTGGTTCTGTATCAGTTCCTTTTAGGTTAGTTGGGTGACATGTCACAAAATATACAAAGTGTGACTCATTCTGTGACGGATCCTTTTGGGTTAGTTCGGTAACATGTCTATTTAAGTCAGTTAGTTGACATGTCCTTTTGGGCTAGACCTGCGACATGTCGAGAAGTGTCTAATCTGTGGCAATATGTCATTTCCAATGACAACGCCATGTTAAAGTGATATGTCTCTTTCAAAGAAAAAGACCGATCAACGACCTGTCTCTGCCCCCTTGGGACCTATCCTGCGTGTCATCTGGGACCGGTCCCTTTCCTCGTAGGGTACAGAGTGACGAATTTTTATCCATTTTGCTATATCTCGCTTAGTTTCCGAGATACAAACTCTTTTACGATCTTATAATAAAAAAATTAAAATATAGCGCCATCTCTATGTGACATTGATAGCAGAGACACAAAAATATAATAATTAGAAAATAATTGTGGTTCAAATTAGCTGAAAAATTTGTAAAGTTAAGAAACACAAATTACTAAAAATTAGCATGCAAAGTTAGTTTAAATACGGCTGGAAGTAGTTGTAATGCTAAATTAGATTTACAAAAAATATTAGTTCAATCCTAAATTTTAAGACAAAATAACAGGAAAATTAGTTCAATAGAATCAGAACGCGTTTAACAGACTTTTGTACTAACTTTTTTTTATGAGTGTACTTATCATGCCATTTCTATTTCAGAACAATTCACTCTGCAGAGTGGGGTACTTCATCATTGTGAATATGGCTTTAATACTTAAATATAAATGAGATATATTAAAAAAAAAAAATTTGTAAGGAATATTTTTTTAAATACACTCAAAAATTTTTTTACTAAATATTAGGTTATTTGAACTAAATTTTAAGAAGTTTGGGAATGATTTCCTTGCTAGGGAATTTTAATTTAAACCGGGTAAACACTTTTCTTAAAAACAAGTAAAAACATTAACTTAAATTAAGTAAATGTTCACTTAAATTTATTACATTTTATCTCAAATTTTTTCGAATTGTACTAAAATTTAGTATGTGCCCAGCAAAAGTAAATGTAATGAATTCTAAATGAATCACTTCCTTTATTACATCACAAAGAATTACTCCCTTAGGAATGGATTTTCCACAACACTAATGCTGCAATGAATATATGCTATTCAGAAGTTCTTTTTAATGGGTGATAAGAAGTTAATAGTTTGTATGGGGGTTGCACAGGAACGTGATGGCACAGAAATCAGAGGATTGCGGGTTCGAATCCTACCCAGGTCGGAAAAAAATTTTTGTAACTTTTTTTACACAATTAATAATTTTTTGTAGTTTTCAATGTAAAATTTTTATTTTTTCAAATATTTTTTTTTAAGTACCAAAAAGTAAATATTACAATTACATTTGTATTTGAAAAATTGTAATTTAAAAATCCATTTTGATAAAATTTTTACGAAATATATTTATTATTACACTAACAGAAAAAGAAAAATGCTGTAAACATTTTAATTAGAACCAGAGACCCAAAATAACTGTTATATTTCTAAAAAAGTCACCATCCAAATTTATTTAATTATAATATTTCAATAATGCACTATATTTTATAAATCATATTGCACAAAAAAATCACAAAGTTTGGCAAAGATTTTAATTTTTTCAATTTTTATATTTTACTCTATAAATTTCTGTTGTTTTTTGATTTTTATTTTAAAACTTTTTATAAAAGTTACAGAATGATTTTTTTGAAAAAATTAAGCACTAACTTTTTTATTTGATAATAAAATAAAAATTAAAAATTGACCTAAATTGAATGCCGGAAGTTGCTGGAATATACATATTTACTCACTTTAAATCACTGTTCAATCTTTTATTAACACTAGTTGACATCATCAGGATATTATAATTGGTGAAGTCATTGGTTCCATGGCTTTTGATTTATATTCTTAATTGTAATTTTTTGATAAAGAAAAAAAATCACAAAATAACTTTTAATTTCACAATTTTCTTGAGCGTAAGGTTTGTTTTTTATATATAAAATTTTTTTTTTATTTTCGATATTTCGCTACTCCATTGTGTAGCATCTTCAGGAAATAACAATTAAATTAATAAATTATAAACAATTTGAAAGTTTGAAATTGAAAGTTTGAAAGTTTGAAAAAATTTTTTCAAACTTTCAAATTGTTTATAATTTATTAATTTAATTGTTATTTCCTGAAGATGCTACACAATGGAGTAGCGAAATATCGAAAATAAAAAAAAAAAATTTTATATATAAAAAACAAACCTTACGCTCAAGAAAATTGTGAAATTAAAAATTGAAAAAGAAGGTTAAATAAACGACAAAAAAAAAATAACTTTTATTATTTTTGAAAAAATAAAAATCGTGTTTGGATTGTTTTTGTTTGAATTAAAAATATATATCAAACAGAGCAAATAAACAGAAAATTAAAAATACTCAAACAGGAAATAATTGTAAAACAATCACTTTTTTGAATAAAAGTTATAACTGTTACGTCCCTGATTAGAACTACTAAAAAATACCTTTTTTTTTTTAATAGAAGGAACACTCAGGAAATTCTTCCTATTAATTAACGTGTTGCTTCCTTTGGAAAGGGGATAGAGAAGAAGTGAAAGGTGGTGAAAGATGAAGGGCTTCAAATATTGCAACACTGTAATTGCGCGAGATGTTGAATCGCGCCATCTGATGGTGAGTTGGCGAACTTTGTTGAAGCTTTTTAGTTTGTAGCCCTGTTATATTATTTTACTTCGGTGGGGATAAGTGCTATGGGAATACCGAAGGAGGACGCTGCGATATGTGTGAGGGATAGAAAAAACTCATACATACATATTACTATTTTCAATAAATTGATGTTGCCTTGGTTGGGGCTCGAACCCGCAACCTCACGTGTAACAGTCCAACGCGCTAACCATTACACCACAGCGCGACAAAACTATTTTTTGTCTACTAATATGCCGCAAATTTTTTTGCGGATTTTATCAAGGTTATTTGTTATTTTTAATAAACTAAAAGTTAACTTAAATGTAACTAAAGTTTTGTAAATTTAGCAGTTTTATTTCTCCTATTCTTATCTTACTAGTATTTAGCAAAAAAAAATCTGCTGATATCAGCAGTTTTTTTCCAAGGTCATTTTTAATTACATAATTTTTAGTAGCTTTTTCTCCTATTTTTACAGCTTTATTTCTCTCTATGAGTGTATTATTTTTTATAAGAAAATAACACTTTAAAAACAAACAACTTTATATATTTTTCTAATATGTTATATATTTTTGTTAATAAAACATGAAGAGAACAACAATTTACTGAACCAGACTGCTAAAAGTCAACTATCATGTAAAAGAAGCAATAGCACAGGTGGTGAGCGTCTGGTTAAAATGACAACAAGACTGGGTTCAAAGCCCACGCGCTGCAGGATGATTTTCTTTTTTAATTAAATTAAAATAAAAAGAAGTGAAAAGGAACTGCCTTATCATTGGTTCAAGTATACATACTTTATTTTTAAAACGAACAACTTCCTTCCTATGACAAGCCAATGTTAAATTCATCGGTGAAAACCCCGAAAAAGAACAACTCCCTATTCAACAGTTGCAGTGGTTTAACTACTTATTTTTCCTCACTTTTTTCCTAGGTATATACTTGAATTGAGTAAAAACTTGTTCTTAGATTAAGTAAAATGTCTTAAAATGAGGAACTTTTTTGTTAAATTTAAGGACACTTTGTGCTAATAAAGGGTTCTTCAATAAGAGCGCTACAAAACTTTTTTTAAATAAAACAAAAACGGTTTTGGATATCAATGAAATTCTTTATTCCTGTGAAAGTACGTTCGATGCCATTATGTATGGAAATCGATCTCTTTTGCATGGCCACCACGGGCACGCTTGCAGAAGTCCAGACGCTGAACCCAATTTTCGACGGTTTTCAAGCATAAATCGGCCGATATTCGTACGAAGTTCATCAATGGTCGCTGGCTTGTTGGCATAGACCATAGATTTGACGTAGCCCCACAGGAAATAGTCCAACGGCGTCAAATCGCACGACCGAGGCGGCCAATCGACTGGACCATTTCGTGAGATAACACGTTCTCCAAACTTGGTTTGCAATAAATTGATTGTGACATTCGCTGTGTGGCTTGTGGCGCCGTCCTGTTGGAACCACATGTCCTCCAAGTCCATATCATCCAATTAGGGCCAAAAATATTCGGTTATCATTGAACGGTAGCGATTCCCATTCACAGTAACGTGCCGGTCTTGATCATCACGGAAGAAGTACGGCCCAATGACGCCGCCGGCCCATAAACCGCACCAAACCGTAATTTTTTCGGGATGCAATGATGACTCATGGAGTACGTGTGGATTGATGTCTGACCAATAACGCATATTTTGTTTATTGACGAAGCCATTCATTATGACGACCATAAATTGGACGTACCGCTCTTAACGTTGAGGCCACTGACTCCGAATGTCGGTAGTAAATTTTAATAATTTCGACTCGTTGTTGGCTCGTATATCTTTCCATCATGAAATGACACACCTTACTGAAGAGAAATGTTAAAAGAGCGGCAAGAAATATGGCGTCGTTTGCTGTCCCTGTCTTTCTACTTTTGTAGCGTCCCCCTTGAAGAACCCTTTACCAGTGTTGCTACTTTTTGAATAATTATTCTGTTTACACATTCGTTGGATATATGTATTTTGAGTAATGACATTTTTGTGAAAACAAACTTTTTATAGAAATTTCGGTAAATTTCCAGAGTTTGAAATGAAAATGAAAATTTACCACAAATTTTGAGTTTCTGATGAATTATTTTCGTAAATTTGTTCAACATTAAACCCAAAAAAATCATAAAAGATTTATGGAATTCAGAGTTCGTACTATTTCAAGTAAATAATAATTCATGTTTATCGTAATTTTGCGTTATACTTCTAAAACCATGTAGAATAACAACTGAGCTAACTAAAATCAAATAAAATTTGCATTATTTGATAGTAATTTTATTTATTTTAATAAAAACTCATTTACATTGGTTTGTCAAGGTGTAAACTTAATTTTAGTTCATAGATTTTTCGGAGTGTAAACCTCTTTTAAGTTTATTAAGAGCTTATGACTGCACGCCTTTTTCTTTTTATACAAAACTTCATTTATTTTTAAAAGTTTTTTTTTGTTACTACAATAACTTAACAGTAATTCCACGTATTTTATGATCCTTTTGTAAAATAGTCGTCGTATAAAGTTGATGCATTAAATATAAGTGTTTTAACTAAAACGTAAGTAAATACAACACAACAAAATCTTTATTACCGCTAAAAGTATAAACAAAATTCTCAAAAGTGCAATCTCATTAACTAAAATTAAATTTTATTAAGGACATGCTGCAAACCCTTTTCTCAAGTTACGGTTAAAAAAACGGGATGAGCTTTTTGTATAATTAAATAAAATGAATTTTATTAAAACAAACGTGTAAAAAATAGGGTTTAAAATGTTGGTTTTTAATTGGGTTAAGCGTTTTACATTGTTCTAAGTTTTACACTCAAAATAATACGTTCGTATAAATAAGTGAAAAATTCGTTAATTTAAATAAAAATAATAATATTAACTCCGGGAAGGGAATTTCGAATAACAGTGCAGTAAATATAGTGAAATATATAATTACATTCAATTACATTCATTTTCTTTATAATAGTTGTTTGTATGGTACTTAGTAGTCGCTGTTTTTAATTGTAGTCACAGTTGTTTTTCTATGGAAAAATACAAGACAACTGTCGTCACAGTTAGAAAAAACTAACGAAATGTACTGTAATTTTGTAACAGCTATCAAAACCGTATTTTTACAATGGAGAATCACTGATGAAGCCTGTCCATACAAAAAGGCAGATACTAGATTTAGTCTGATTTGAAAATTAATGTGTTTATAATTTTTATAGAAAAAGGTTTAATCTACTTCTTAACCTCAAACCTACTAAACAGTTATTTTTGTTAGTTAATTGAAAAAAAAATTAATTTCATTTCAATTTGTTATTATTGATGCATTCTTAGTTTGCAAATAAAAATCAGAAAATTATATTTTATCTCCAATGTTAAAAAACTGAGAACGGTTTGGAATTTTTACAATACTTCAAATTTCTAGTACGATGAAGTAATTGCACAGTTTTTATAATCGGAAAAAAATTAATGTTTTTTATTAAAATATATTTTTTGTGTGATAGATTTGGTTTGGCTCAAGGTCATATACTTAAAAATAAAAATCAAGTTTTGTATTTTATTTTTAAATGTTGTATTTTTTCTCAACATTTTTCATTTATTTAGTTGGACCTAAAGTCCAAATTCTATTTGATATACAGTCCAAATTCTAATGTACATATTAGATTCTATTTGTTGTTTCAAAAAGATTGATATTTTTATGATAGACAATACAATTGTTTTGTGGGCATCACCCCAACTTTTCAGTTGTCCGCAATTAGAAAATGATAACTTGAATACAAGTTATATGTTTTTCAAGCCGCTAACTTTGAATATTCAAAATATTTAATTATTAAAATTGCAAAAAAAAACTGATATTTTACCTGTTGTGTAATTAATTCTCTATGAGGAATGAAATAAATATAACTGGAATTTTTCGTATCTTAAATTTTTATGTGAAGTAATTTGATTTCAGTATTTTACGAGGAAAATCGAAAATTTGCAAAACCAAAATTTTTTGTCAAAAGTACAATTTATGTAAAGGGAAAATATGTTTACATATTCAAAATCTAGAAATCTTCAATATTTTATGAGTAAAATATTGTATCATTACACTATGCGACAGTCAAAATCGGGATGGGATGAAACCAACGGGAAATGTTATATCGGTCAAAAACAAGTTATACGTGTCCCGGCGTTTCACTGGGTCACCCATAGGAATCGAGATATATCTTTTTTTGACATAACTCGAGAACCACTAGTCCGATTTTGCTCAACCAATTTTAAAAAAATTAAAAATTACAATTCCTTTAATCTGTTCATATAACGTTTTTCTATATACTCAACAGTTTTGCGGGTAAAAATAAATGTTTGTTACCGCTACCATAAAAATCAATAACTTTTTGTTTATTACTTTTTTTTAATATTTTAGGCAAACAATATTTTTTTCTTCAAGACCACCAAAGGTCAAATCGATATATCTCGATTCCTAGGGTTGACCCAGCGAAACGCCGCGACACGTATAACTTCTTTTTTACCGATATAACTTTCCCCGGTAGTTTGAAACCTTCCCGATCACTGACCCCTACCATTTGTCTCACAGTGTTATGGGTAACCGTTGGCGAGTTTAAAATTCATAACAAATGTTAGTTTAGTTTATTTTGACTGGCACTTTAAATTTATTTGAAAGTTTTATTCCTTTCCTATATGCTACAGTGTGGTTTAATGCGAAAAAATACTCTTAATGTTAAAGTGCAAGCTTTCACATATTGAAGTCTATAAAGATATCTACATTCAAAATAATATGTCTGTTGACTCAATAGAAAAATTTGTTATTTTAACAAAATTGATTCCTGTTTTTTGACTTAAAATAAAATTTGCTGATTTAACACATTTTTTGGACCTGTTCCATATTATATAAGGCTATGTAAAGATACTCCAAAAGAGCAAACGTTTTTGTCCGTTTTGCTCCATCTCGCTTAGTTTTCAAGACAATTTTTATTAAAAATTTGCTAAGGTCCAAAGCCCCACCAAAGTTTATTTTTGGATAGAGATATCCTTTTTAAGGGGATGTTATTAGGGTTTTTCTTTTCCCGGACTTTTTCATTTCCCGGGACAGCGGGATTTTTTTCAGACTTTCCCGGGATCCCGGGAATTCCCGCTCGTTAGAAAATATATAAATTCGACATATGTTGCACTTGAAAAACTCGATTTCTGTTAAAACACCTTCCGACAGAGTTCATCTCTTGGTTATAAGTACCCATGAGAAAATGCACTTAATATTTTCTATCCATGTCTTCCACTTTTTCTAGACCAATTCGTTTAAAAATTTAAATCGTGAATTAATATTTAGGTAATATATTTATATGGAAGGGAGTCTTAATTTTAAAAAACTTAGAAATTTATTAAGTAAATAGATAAAATAAAAGACACGGGTATTTTATTTTCATCCCCTTTTTCAGGATATATTGGAGTTGTTAATGGGTGCAAACTTGTATCGGACCAGTTTTATAGTCAGAAATAAGATCGATTTGTTGCTAAAATATTTCTTAAATATGAAATCCAAAAAATTTCTATTTCTAGATATTTTTGTCTTTCTATGCCTTATCTAGAATTATTTTTATAAAAGAAACTAATTTTTAGGCAAATTCACCTAAATCGTTTTATAAAAATAGACACTACAACATTATTAAATATTTTCTTAACTTTAATTGGTTTTCTTGAATAGACATTTTCTATGCCACAGCTACTTAAAAATAAATTATTTAATTTTAGGGGGTTATTTTGTAAAACGCAACGCCTTGCGTTGCGTTGTTTACCATACAAATTGTTTTTGTAACAATAGCTGTATTTTCGTTCATACCTATCAACGTTAAGTATTTATATCAAATCTACGTTAAACTGATTGGAGCATCAACTTTTTTTAAATAGTGAGTATTTATGAAAGTTCCGGTATAATCAAACGTGAGTCAGCAAAACTTTTTAGGTAGTAACGCGAAGAAGTTACGCTAGGTGTGAAAATGTATAAACGTTGAGTTTTCAACGTTGATAATTATCCACGTTGTAAGTTAACGTGCATACGAAAAGTAATATGTTAGTTTACGTCTAAAAAACGTTTTTATGCACTTTGTGCTTTTTTGAAAGTTAACGGATATAGTTAAGTCGAAAATACAGCTAATAACAATTAACACACAAATCAACACAATGCAAGGCGTTGCGTTTTACAAAATAACCTAATTAATATTTAGTGGCATTTTAAATTAACATATAAAAAAATCCAATATAATTTTGAAAAGCATGTAATGGATTATTTTGAAAACAAATAATATTTAGAAAATACAATTAAAATAAAGGAATAGCAATCATAGATAGCAATTGAACTTAAAATCAAATTATTTTAAATAAAATAAACTCTAACTACTTATGTCAATTGAAAATACGAAAATATTACAAATTTTTTAATTTTAATGCCTAGTTTTTTTGGAGGTATTTGGAACTGAAATAATGATGTTGGAATGTTGAATAAGGCTAGTTTAAACTAAAAGATTTTCGGTACGATTTTACTTTAGTACACATGCAAAACATATATGCAAGGTTGCAGAATCTTTCCGAAAATCTTATAGTGTAAACCAACCTATGTATACAAATATTGCTTTATTTGAACAAAGATCATTTTAAAGAAATAAAAATTTTCCGAAGTACATAACACTATTTTTGTTGGTAAACTTGGTAATGGCTGATAAATTTTTTTTCGGTTTAAGTAAACTAAATTCAACTGACATCAAAAAACAATTTGGCTTAATTCAAAAAAAATGGCGGGACTACATAAACCTTAGATGTTATGTAGTTAGGGGTAGTCGTAATTTTCGTCAATTTCGTTTTTCGAGATATCGACCATTTGAAAATATCGGGGAGGGAAAGAAATAACGGCATCTTTAAAACTTCGAATGTACTGGTGGCGCCATCTACCGGGTACTAGCAGAAAGTGTTATTTTTTAACAATAAATTGTGTAAAATGAAACAACTATAGTTCTTAAAAATTAGTTATAAATAGTTTCGAAAATTAACACTCAAAATTGGTTAAAGTACTGATGATTTTTAATTGTGTGTTAAATGAAGATAACTAAAATCTTTGTTTAATTCAGTGTTTCAACTAAAAGTTTGTTAAAAATTAGTCACATCGATTTGAAACCCGTTTGACAGTATTGTTTACTAACGTATTATTTAAAGTGCAATCATACCGCCAGAAAAAAGCTCCCTCTGCATTCCGTAAATATCGAATTTTTCGGGTGCCTCGGTTTTTGTATTTGTAGAGACTCTTGAAACTTTACACGTCAAACTTTTTACTTTCTAGCTGGTGTCCAAAGATTAAACAATCAGTAAGTCACCGAGTTTTACTTTCCAAATTAGTACGATTAATTCAAAAATTTTACACCGAAGAAACCACAAAAGAGCAATAAGATTTTAATAATTTTTAAAACTTTTCGGCTTTTAAACCGCTGTAAAAAACAGGAGAAACTGAGCCAATTTTGAAAAACATCGCTTGTCACAATGATTCTGTTTTCTCTGTGCATAAACTACACTTAATATTAAACTTTAATCTTAAATTAAACTTGATATTAAATCAATAACACAAATTGTAAATCTTAAATATTTCATTTAAAATCAAATTAAGTCCAGAAAATACATAAAAATGCGTTCCCACTTTCCCACTCTTAGATTATCGTTTTAATTAATGTTGGTTGCAATCCCTTTTTATTTACTGATAATTTGTGAACTTTTTACTTCACACATACTCATGAATATTTTATCCTTAATAACTCCTTCATATTAAAAATATTTCAGTTTTTATTTTATTTGGTTTATTTGTCTGTCCGTCCGTCTATCTGCACTTTCATTTATATGGATTCACGGAGTTTATTGTTATAACATATTTTCAGTGCTGGCGATTAAAAGTATTTTCTTTTATATTAAAATTATAATTAAGTTACATGCAATTCCAGCACAGAAAAAAAATTAAAATAAATATGAAAACCATTACTGTTTTTAAGCCATTAAATTTTACAGGGTGTTTTAATATTATTTTGGAACAAATACAGGGTCCGCCATCTAACTTTTTTTTTCAACTAGTGCTTATTTCGTGAATGGTAACACTTAGCTCATGTCTGATTTGACAGATAATTAGTTTTATCCTTCCGCTGAACGAATATGGTTGTGTATACAATGCGTTTTCGCTTCGCTAAGTGGGCCTGCGATCGACTTACAGAAGATGCCGATTTTGCCAAAAAAATCATCTTTTCAGATGAAGCTCATTTTGATCTTGGCGGGTATGTAAACAAGCAAAATTGTCGCATTTGGGGCACAGAAAACCCGCACGCATACATTGAAAAGCCGGTGCACGCAAAACGAGTTTGGTGCGGATTTTGGTCCAGAGGCATAATTGGGCCATTTTTCTTCGAAAATGAGCAAGGAGTGGCCGTTACAGTCAATGGCGATCGTTATCGGGCCATGTTGAACGAATTTTTGTTCACAAAAATTGAAGAGGAGGATATTGGCAACATTTGGTTTCAACAGGACGGCGCTACGTGCCACACAGCCGAAGCTACACTCGATGTTTTGCGCCCTGTTTTTGAAGATCGCATTATCAGCCGCAGAGCTGATGTCGTTTGGTCACCTCGGAGCTGCGATTTGACACCGTTGGACTATTATTTGTGGGGTGCCGTCAAAGAAAGTATTACGCCGATAAGCCAAAGACAATTGACGCTTTAAAGGACAATATTCGTGAAGCCATTGGTGAAATACAGCTGCACACAATCGATAATGTTCTTAAAAATTGGGCCGATCGTGTAGGCTACTGCATGGCCAGCCGAGGCAGCCATATGAATGAAATTATTTTCCATTATTAACCGGAAGGATTGTACTTTCAAATAAAAAAAGAAATTTGAGAAAATATTCAGTAGTTTTTTTTTTATAGCATTTTCAAAAAAAAAAAGGTTATTTGGCGGACCCTGTATAATTTTTTTTATAAATATCTCTTTACATCACAGCTACTACATCTTGTATTTCTTCTTTTTAATAAAGTAACAAATAAAATTATATTAAATGAATAGGGCAAGGCACTACATATAGATACATTTTTGTTAGAGCACAGTGAACTGTGGTTCCAAACCCAAAAAATGGTAATAATTATGGATCTTATAAAATACTGATCCAAGCGAGGAAAAGTCTTGACAAAAATTGAAGACGAGGTCCTAAGCTTTAAGAAGGTGGGTATCTCGAATGTTTTAAAGTTTTGTATACATGTGGGCTGATTTCACTGATCTAAGACTTTTTGTACTACCCAGCAAAAAAAAATTTAAGTAATGTTTTACAAACTAATTCTTCAAGTATCCGTTAGTGTATTCTTACTACTTTTTTAGAAGTAATTCCCAACAACTTCAAAAAGTCACTTCTTTCATTGCTTCCAAAGTATCCGTTAGTATATTTTTACAGTTTTTAGAGTTACTTTTGAAACACAATTCAAAAAATCACTTAAGTATTGCTTCTGAAGAATAATTGCTCTAAAAGTGATACTAAAAAATGATTTTGGTATCATTTGAAGATTTTCTTTTTTCATAGAAAACATTTTTGTCCAAATTTTAAATAAAGTATTACACTTAAAATTCAGAACTAGTTCTGAATAAAAAGAATGTTTTGATTAAAAAAAACTTTGATTAACCTACACCATTTTCAGTTTTATTTCAGAAAATTCCAAATATATTTCAAAATTGTCTTTCGAAATTGTTGTTCGAGCCCCAATTAAGGCAACATCAATTTATGAAAAATAATAATACGTATGAGTTTATTCTATCCCTCATACATATCGCAGCGTCCTTCTTCGGTGTTGCCATAGCACTTAACCCCACCGAAGTAAAATAATATAACAGGGCGATGAACTTCAACAAAATTCGCCAACTTTTCATCAGATGGCGCGCAACAACTGTTCTAAGATTCAACATCACGCGCAATTACAGTGTTGCCATATTTGAAGCCCTTCATCTTTCACCACCTTTCACTTCTTCTCTATTCCCTTTCCAAAGGAAGCAACACGTTAATTAATAGGAAGAATTTCCTGAGTGTTGCTTCTCTTTAAAAAAAAAAAAAATATGTACCAATATATTGGTTTAAAAAAAGTCAATCCAGGACGAAAAAACCGCTTATACAAATATTTGCATTAAAAACAAGATAATATAATCAAATTTAAAATATTTACACATTAAACAACTTAAATGATTATTACACAGAAAAAACTAAAAACGAATTTTAACAACGAAATTGATCATATCAATTAAAATTTTAATTGATTTTGCACCTATCACTCAAATGATACTATTAACTACTACAATGTGTATTCAATTAATTGAAACAAATTTTGATTAAAGTAGTAATAATATCAATTAAAACATTAATTGAAAATTAAAAAAAAAAAATAATATGAAATTGTAAAAAAGTATGTGTACGTCATGTTTATATATTTGGAGTACTGCATATGTGTTTGTTTTGTTTGTGAACTGCAAAGGTTTTGGCTCTTATACTAAAAATTTTATATATATGCAAACAGTTTAAGAAAAAAAAGTTTGGGAATTATACAACACATAATTATGTAACAAATATTTTCAAAAACATTTAAAAGTCAATTAAAATATTAATTGAGTCAATTAAATACTTGTTTAGAAAGAATTTTTATTTTTAATATATGTGACCTTCTGCGAGAAAAGGGACCTAGTGTGTCAAAAAATCTAGTGTGTCAAAAACTTGGAAAAATCGATAAAAATGAGAAAATATCGATTTTCCCAAGTTTTTGACACACTAGGTTTTTTGACACACTAGGTCCCTTTTCTCGCAGAAGGTCTTACATATTTCATTAGATATTTAAGGTTAATAATTTTTTCTGTGTATTGAAAGAATAAAAAATTGTATAAAAGATAAAATTGTACAACTAAAATTTCAGAGAGTTAAAAAAAATAGAAACTGTTGTATAATGGCTATACAATACAGCAAATTATTTTATTGTCATAGCAGTTTTTTGAATTGAAATACATATAACTAATCACTTTTAAATGGGAAGACCACATCCTTAGCTCGTTCAAACAAAGATAAAGATAATTAAGGTGTTATTTTTGTTCGATTTTAAGATATGACTAATTCCAAATAGAATTCACAATTTGTTTTACAACAAATTGGGAAAAATCTTATGAAAAAACTTTCCTAGAACTAATGTTTGATAATTAATGCATTTTTAAGTACCACCAAGCACTATCATCAGATTATCTTTATGGAGGTCTCTCTAGGTTATAATGTATATTTAAGTTTTTTGTATTTAAACAAACTCCCAGGGAAATAAGGAAATGAGAAATCAACTCAAACCTTTTTACTAGTTATTTTTGTATTACAACGAAAATCACATGGTTATTACAAAGCTATTATTTTTCTCTATGTTATAGTTGTTGCTTTAACCAAAGTTCCTTTAGTAGTAAAATAGTTTGTATTACACCCTAACCCATCATGCCATATTAATGACTAACATGTTGAAATTAAGCAATATTACTTAACAATTTGGATTGTAACTCGTCTGTGAAGTATTTTATCGTAGATTTTTAATTGATCTGAAGATTGTTACAATGATTTTTGTTCGGTTTTAAGATCAAATATGACAAATTCATATTTCGAATTTGTCATATTTGATCTTAAAAACAAACAAAAATAACAATAATTATGTCCTGTTTGATTATATGCTAGTTTTTACTATTTTTACTAGTTTTTTATAATAAATTCGTTTTTACCGTGAAATGTGTAAATTTTTTAATTCATTGGCTTCTATTTACTACTTTTGATAACATTTTTTTTTCACTTCACTTGAAAAGAAAACCAGTTTTGGTAATTCTTCAGCACTTTCGAAGTTTACAATTTTTTACTAGAAATGTAAACGAACCTATTGTAATAATCTTCAGATCAAACAAAAATTTCCGAAAAAAAAATAACATAATTAAAAGTAAATGGATATGGGCATGCTTGAATCACACATAAAAAATTATTAGCTTAAATCATTTAATTAACCCATTTCATACCAAGCATGAATTCCGTGGAAATTTGTCAAAACTTGGTAGAAGGATAGGCCGGTTCCGTAGTAAGCAGTTTTTGTATTTTTTATGGCTAAGTCTATTTTTCTAGCGCCCTCTATTGGTGTTATAAGTAATTTAAATTGGAACTTTGACGCTATATATGCACTTAAATGGCTAATATTTTTTTCAAAAATTAAATTTTCATATTTTGACAATACAAATTTCTGTGAAAAAATTGCAAGAAATTTAAATTATTTCGTTTGCAATATTTTTAAGAACTTTTTAAAAAAATTGTTATTTCTAGATGTTTTTAAAAATTGTTATCTGGCAACACTAATTGCTCAGATTTGTATGCTTCTTTGGCAGTTAAGAAAAAATCGAGCATTTTTAATATAACAAATAAACGGAATCATTTTCTACATACTTACAATTTTACAAATACGAATAACCCTTGATAAGATCAGTTTTTTTTTATACCCTCCATCCCACTGTGCAGGAGGGTATATATCGGTTTGTCATTCCGTTTGTAAATCATCGAAAAAAATCTTGGACATATAAAATATATATATTCTTGATCGTTATCAATAGCGAAACCGATATAGCCGTGTCCGTCTGTCTGTATGTATGTATGTCTATCTGTCTGTTGAAATCTCGATCACGCTTAAAATAGTTGTGCTAGGATGTTAATTTTTAGTCAAAATATTTGTCCAATATCTTAAGCAGTTTGGTATTGGAAATGGTCATATTTGGTCCAGACGTTTAAAAGTTATGAATGAAAATGTAAAAGCACATCTAAAATTTTCCATATTAACATGAAAAAATATATTAATGCTGTTGTTACTTAATACGAAAAAAACACATACATACACACCCAGACCTTGAAAGAGATAATTCTTTTTTTGAATTAATATCCACAAAATTGCAATGATTGGACATTGAATAAAGTGAGATAAGATTTGTTCCTATTTGTGTTGATTCAATTTTGATTCGATTGAATAATTTGGACGTAAGTTGACTTTGGAGGCAGCTCACCAATTGATTCTAAATTTTTACTGCTTATATAACTCTTTTTGTTTTTACTTACAAATTGAATTTTTTTATTTTGGAAAATTATTATCTTTAAATTATACGTATTGTTTCGATTTTTCTTTGTTAATAAAAAACACCAGGATGGAGGGTATCTAAAGACTCGGCACAGCCGAATTTAATCTTTGGTTTGTATAAGTCCCCAGGTGACTGGGGACTGGGGACTTATACAAACCAAGCAAGCGGGCTTTAGCCCGCTTGTTTAAAGTGCAAACTGAACTCAGAATTTTACTTCCCTTTAATATTTTTTACATGTCTTTATCGAACTGAATATATCACTTTTATTCCCCGTTCTTCCTTATATTTTTAAATATTTTTTGAAAATGTTCTTTGAAAAAAAGTCAAAAATAGTTTTCATTATATGGACACCCTGGAAGTCAAATTTTTGTAATTTTTTAAATATCGTTTATAGTCAAGGCCTCAAAGTACCTCATGCTTTCTACGCCATTATAATATCGCCTTTCTATCAAAAGTTATACACTCAGATAAAAAAGTTAGTAAATCAATTTGTAAACAGTTTCTAATCGCACTTTACTATTTATACCCTACACCACTATGTGGTCAGGGTATTATAAGTTTGTGCTGATGTTTGTAACACCAAAAAATATTGGTCGTAGACCCACCTTATAGTATACCGATCGGCTCAGAATTTGTCTTTATTTCGATTTAACGATGTCCGTCTGTCCGTCCGTCCGTATGTCTGTCCATGCAATCTTGTGCGCACTCTACAGGCAAATATTAAGATATTTTGATGAAATTTGGTACGCAGAACTATGTTGGCCCAAGGACGAACAAGTTTGATTTTGGTGAACATCGGTCCATGTTTAGACGTAGTGCCCATATAAGGGTCCTACCAAAATTCTATTGTTTATACGCTGCAAGTCGTAAATATTAAGATATTTTGACGAAATTTGGTACACAGACCTATGTTAGCTCAATAACCTAGCCTATGGATTTTGGTGAATATCGGTCCATGTTTAGACCTAGTGCCCATATAAGGGTCCTACCAAAATTGTACTGTTTATACGCTGCAGGTCGTAAATATTAAGATATTTTGATGAAATTTTGTACACAGACCTATATTGGCCCAGTAACTCAGCCTATTGATTTTGGTGAACATCGGTCCATGTTTAGACCTAGTGCCCATATAAGGGTCCTACCAAAATTATACTGTTTATACGCTGCAGGTCGTAAATATTAAGATATTTTGATGAAATTTGGTACACAGACCTATATTGGCCCAATAACGCAGCCTATTGATTTTGCTGAACATCGGTCCATGTTTAGACCTAGTGCCCATATAAGGGTCCTACCAAAATTATACTGTTTATACGCTGCAGGTCGCAAATATTAAGATATTTTGATGAAATTTGGTACACAGACCTATATTGGCCCAATAACGCAGCCTATTGATTTCGGTGAACATCGGTCCATGTTTAGACCTAGTGCCCATATACGGGTCCCACCAAAATTATATTGTTTATACGCTGCAGGTCGCAAATATTAAGATATTTTGATGAAATTTGGTACACAGACCTATGTTGGCCCAAGGACGAAGCCTATTGATTTTGGTGAACATCGGTCCATGTTTAGAACTAGTGCCCATATAAGGGTCCCCCCAAAATTGGCTTGGTTACAAACTGCAGGTCGCAAATATTAAGATATTTTAATGAAATTTGGTGCGCTGACTCACATTATAGAAAATTTTGACACAAGCCCCATTTTAACCCATTCGAATTTCGGATCCAAACAATACACCAGATTGGTGTAGGGTATTGTATAGTCGGCATGCCCGACTTTAACCTTTTTACTCGTTTTATACTGATTTTTAGTACAATTTTTTTAGTAATAATTTTTGCTATTCTCTTATTACAAATTACGGATTTTTTTACTAATTCACGCTGCTGATTTCAGCAAAATATTTTACTAATTTTTCAAAACCGAGTGCTAAATTTAGCAAAAAAAATATACTAATTTAAAAAATTTTTTTTTGATTTTTTACAATTCTTGTTTCGTTTATATCTGTTACTATTGATATATTCTTAGTTTGGAAATAACACTCAGAAAATTTTATTGTATCTCCAATGCATAAAAATGTAGTAACTGGAGAACCGTTTGCAATTTTGGCTCCAATGTTCAAGTACGATGAAGTAATTATAGGCTTAATACAATAGAAAGAAAAAAGTTTTCTTATTAATATTTTTTTAGATTTTACAGTTTTTTTTATTTTTTAGTACAATTTTTTGCTAATTTCAGAAGATTGATTTTAAATTACAGTTTACAGCAATTTACTGAAATTTAGTAGCAGCAACTAATTATTTATACTAATTTCATTACACTGAGAGAATTATCTGCATGATATCAATGAATTTTTGCATTAGATCTATGAATTGTCACTGCAATTCGTACATTGAAATTTTTCATTAAATTAATGCAATTTTTCATAAAAGTTAATGAAAAATTTCATATTATTTATTAAAAATTTAATACGACTAATGAAAAAGTTTCATTAAAAATATTTTCATTAAAACTATGAAGCTTTTTCATAGAGTTTTAGAAATTTTTCATTCCTATTGTGAAGAACACTTCATTAGTTTAATGAAAAAATTTCATTAAAACTTGTCCAATTCTCTCTGTGTATATTAAAATTATGATATTTAGTAAGTTTTTTAACTGATTTTAGCAAATCAATTTTGAAATGCAGTTTACATAAATTTTACTAAAATTTAGTAGCGGCTACTAATTTGTTCTACTAATAATTATTTTAATTTTTGCATTAAAAAATACAAAAATTGTTTTTTCGGACTTGTTCTTATTGCGGACAACTGAAGAGTAGAGTGATGTCTACGAAACAATTGTATTGTCTATCATGAAAATGATCAACCCCTTTTTGAAACAACAAATAAAAATCTAATATGACAATATCATATTAGAATTTGGACTTGAGGTGGAAGAATATTTTTCTACTAATTTTATTGTACTACAGATCAGCAGACATGTGTTTCTCAATTAGCAAAAAACACCGCTGTGCTGAAAACAGTTAAATTTCCCGTAATAACAGCAAATTTTTCAGTAGCCATTACAGACATTTTTGGTTGAGTGTAGGCTCTTAAAAGTAGATGTTGTAGCGCCGCTATATTATATTATAATTGATTATTAAATATTTTCTCTAATTCATGTTTTAATCATTTTCTGTAATCAATATAATCATTTTTATAAGTTTGTTAGTTACTATTTTTGAATTAGATTTAATTTAACGGATAAATCAATTATTAGTTGCTAAGAAGCATTCGTTACTTTTCTTTTACAACACTGTTTATTGTAATGACATTTAAAGTTCGAAAATCCCTCTTTTCTAAATTATCGTTCATTTTGTTTTATGTCATGTTCGTTTTATTCTAATAAGAGGTTTGGTTTTAAGTTATTAATGTAAGAAAATCACTCGTCTTAAAACGTTCTTACAATAAAGAGCTCTTCTTCGCAAAAATAAAAAGGCGTTTCATTATAAAAAATAAAAATATATAAAACAGTAAAACCATTAAGACACTTGAAGACTTTTTAGTCCCGTGTGGATAGTGGTACCTTCTGAGGACAGAAGCTGACCCCAGTGTCTCTTTTGGACCAGAAAATAATATTTTAATAATTATAATTTCCCTCTTGCTACATTGGCGCCCAACGTAAATTAAAAAAAAAATTTAAAAAAAAATTAAAAATTTAATTTTTATTAAAGAAGAAAAGAAAATAAATAAAATTGAATTTTTGAGGAAAATTACATTAAAAATTCCGTCACGCATCAACATAATTGCATTAAACAAATCATCAATATAACTGTTTTTGGAGATATACCGGTGGCTGCTACGTTGTTGTTTTGCATTTAAGTCATTATCATCGTAGCAAATTAATTGTATTGCTCTACTACATACTTTGTTATTGTTGTTGTTTCTACGCTAAAATTACTGTTGGTGTTGTTGCTATATTTTTCATCTAGAATTTTAATATTTTTCATGTAAACATATATTTTGTATGTTGTGTATTACATTGCTGTGACGTCACACATACATTTGCTTGGTGTTGTTGTTACACATTTTTACATTCTTTTGTATACACTCGAAAATTTTGTGAGTTGACGATTACGTTTTGTGGGTATTTTAGTATCACTCATATTGCTTTGTTATGCCCATTATTGCATGCGGAAAGAAAAATCACTAATAGGGTTGCCACATACGTCTTCTATACTAAAATATATATAAAATGCCAAGAACTACAATTAACTCTCAAAACACAAATAGCCCTGGCTCAGAACAAATTGTGAATGTGGCTCCAACGCCTTCAAACTCTAGAGCTTCAACATCAAGTGGTGTACAAAATCCAAATAGGGCCAGTTCGGCACAAAATATTAATCTACAATCTAATAATGCTACTCAAACTCCAATGATAAGCCTTACCGAACGCCAGTTTTCAGATCTGCTAGGTAGCCTAAGTGTTAGACAGGAAAATAGATCAACATTTAGCTCATGTAATGCCCGATTTAACGGTGGTCGTAACGCAACAAAAGTGGAAGATTTTATAGCCACTATTCTTGTTTACAAAGATGCAGAAAATATTTCAGATTCTTTTGCTCTTACTAGTCTTCCTCTTCTCCTCGAGGGGTACGCTTCTTCCTGGTGGCAAGGTGTAAAACACGAAGCTAGAAATTTTGATGAAGCTATTCAACTATTAAGAAATGCATTTTCGCCTCCAAAACCTGATTGGAGAATTTTTTCTGAAATATTTCAAGATAAACAAAGACCTGTAGAGTCAACCGATAGTTTTGTTTGTAGAAAGAGAAGATTGTTTGCCCAACTTAAGGACAGACTTTCTGAAAAAACAATAATTAATATGATATTTTCACAAATAAATGTTCAAATACGAGAAAAAATCAATAAGGAAAATATTGAATCTTTCCAGGATTTATTGAATAGAGCTCGTGAAATTGAAATGGTTCTACATGAAAACACAGAACCGGTTCATAAACAACCAGAAACAAAAGATAAACCCAATATTCGTTGCACTTATTGTAGGAAAAAGAATCACTCCGCAGAAGTTTGCTACAAAAGAATAGAAGTAGAAAGAAAAGGCAAACAAGAGGAAACTAAATTAAACTGCTACGGATGCGGTGCTGCAGGATACTATAGGTCCAATTGTCCAACCTGTAATACAAAAAATAGTATGGAAAGTCCTAGAGAATTAGACTTTAATGCAATTGAAACCACTATTGTGGGTACAAATGTTCCAACTGTAAACGTAAATGTAAATGGACTGAATGGAGAAGCTTATATGGACACAGCCGCAAGAACCAGTGTTGCAGGATATTATTTGTTCCAAAAATTAAAAGAAAAAGGAGTGGCTTTTCAAAAAGTATTTGCTGAAATTTCTTTAGCAGACGGTATTGTTCATAAAGAAATGGTTTATTCTACAATTGCAAATATTATTATAGGAAATCGCTTCAAAAGAATACGATTTATTTGCTTGCCAAAAGGAAGAGATAACAGAACTCTGCTTGGCATAGATTTTCTTGAACAGGTTGGAATTGTGATGGATTTGGCACAGAGAACTTGGCACTTCAAAGATGAGCCTCAAAAGATATTTGAGTTTAAAAATAAGCCATCTAAAGTAGTAGCACAAAATATATCATTAAGCCAAACCAATTTTGAAGTAAAACCTGAAAAAACAAAAGCTATAGATGATTTCTTAGCATGGTTTGCTGAAAGTAATAGAACTCCAAACAGAAGTTCTCCAATGAAAACAGAATATTCTCCTAATGGTATCAATAAAATATTTTACAATTGTCTGCCTGAAACGTATCAAACACCAAAAGCATCAGACTTATTTCCTCCCCTGAAAAAGATTAAATTAAATGAAGAGTCGGAAAAAATAAATCAAGAAATTGATTCATATTTTGTTGAGTTAAACTCAATTGATATTTATTTGAGACTAGATGAAGCTCCAAATTTAAATGAAAACGAAAAGGAAAACCTTGTAAAACTTATTTTTGAACAAAAAGACATTTTTGAAAACATAATCGAACCAATACATGGTGTTGAACATACAATTAACACTGGTAACCACGAACCTATTGCAACAGCTCCTTATCGTATTTCGCCAGCAATGAAAATAAAACTTCGCCATGAACTGGATGAAATGCTAGAAAAGAAAATAATCGAAGAAACTGAGTCACCATGGGCTTTCCCAGTTGTTTTAATACCTAAAAAAGATGGTAGTATAAGAGTATGTGTAGATTATAGACGTCTCAACGCAATAACAGTGACGGATACTTACCCACTGCCAAGAATGGATGATGTACTACACGCTGCTAAAACTACTGCTTTTATGACCACCCTAGATTTGAAATCAGGGTATTGGCAAGTTCAAATCGCTAAAAAGGACAAGCTCAAAACCGCTTTTACGACTCCGTATGGTATTTTTGTTTTTAACCGAATGCCTTTTGGTTTAAAAAACGCGCCAGCTACTTTCCAGCGTATTATTGATAAATTCAGAATGAGTTTACCAAATATTCTAATATTGGCATATTTAGATGACTTAATAATTTGTTCAAAAGATTTTGAGTCACACCTAAATGATCTGAAAATAACGTTAGAAAAGTTGAGAAAACTTGGATTTCATTTAAACCGTGAAAAATGTTCCTTTTGTCGACCGGAGGTTAAATACTTAGGTCATATTTTGACAACAAATGGATTGAAAATCGATCCTGAAAAAACTGAGGCCATTCTTAAACGCCCAGAACCCAAAAACGTAAAACAACTAATTTCATTTCTGCAAACATGTTCTTGGTTTCGTCGCTTTATTCCAAATTTTGCTGAAATTTCAAAACCACTATCAAGTCTTACAAAGAAGAAAGCTATTTGGAAATGGTCAACGGATGAACAAAAAGCATTTGATAAACTTAAACTGCTTTTAACTTCACCTCCTATATTACAACAGGTAAAGGAAAATGGAAAATTTTATTTAAGAACCGACGCTAGTAAATATGCCCTGGGAGCAGTTCTAATGCAGGGGGAGAAACAAAACGAAAAACCTATTGAATATGCAAGTCGCCTGCTTCTTCCCGCTGAACGTAATTATTCCACCACCGAGAGAGAGGCTTTAGCAGTAGTGTGGGCAGTACAAAAGTTTAGAGGTTATATAGAGGGAGCTGAAATAATGGTTTTGACTGATCACCAGCCGCTAAAATGGTTATTAACTTTAAAATCTCCTACAGGAAGACTGGCCAGATGGTCGCTGTTATTACAAAGCTACAACTTATATTTTTCGTATACTCCTGGAAAGCAAAATGTTATTGCAGACACTCTATCTAGACCACCATGTACTAATGATCAATGCATCGAAACATGTGAATGTAACCATATTGAAATAGATTTTCCTAGGAAAGGATCAGAAGATTTTCGTGCAGCACAGCTAAAAGATGAGCAAATTAATAAAATCATAGCCTCATTTGAAAACAATGATGAAAACGTAGTTCGTAATACTAATCGCGGATACATGATGTTAGATGGTATTTTGTATAGACATTGTTCAGAGCAAGACTCGGAAAACGGTCAATTAGTGGTTCCTGAATCTCTTCGGGAGAAAATCCTATATAAATATCACAAGGATCCAACTTCTGGTCATTATGGAATTGACAAAACTACAAGTCGTATAACACCTTTATTTTATTGGTCCGGCATGAGAGCAGATATTCAAAAGTATGTTAAATCCTGCGATGAGTGTAAAAAGTACAAGCCAACCAACATGAAACCCATAGGCTTGTTACAAACCATTAGCAGTAATAAACGATTTGAAATAATCGCCATTGATTTGTTTGGACCTCTACCAAAAACTACTGATGGTTATCAATGGATTTTAATCGTAGAAGATTTGTGTAGTCGCTGGGTTGAGTTATTTGCGTTAAGAGAAGCATCTGCAGAAAACTGTGCGCTAACCTTATTAAACGATGTAATTCTGAGATATGGCATTCCACGTAGAATTCATAGTGACAACGGAACTCAGTTCATTTCATCTTTAATGCAAAAATTAACATTTTGTTTGGGTATCCAACAATCGTTTACTCCAATTTATCATCCAGAGGCAAACCCTGTTGAAAGGAAAAATCGGGATTTAAAAATTCAATTATCCATTTGCGTAAAAACTGAGCACACAAAATGGAATTTAATGTTGCCGTCTATAAGATTCGCCATGAACACAGCCAAGTGCGAAAGCACTGGATATTCAGCCGCATACCTTACATTTGGAAGGGAGTTAAGAACGCCAACAGAGGCTCAATATGATTTCAAAGCAATTGTAAAATCCGAAAACTTCATACCACAAATTACTCCTCATTTGCTACGTTTGGCAAACATACTAGAGATGGGAAATGAATCGCAAGAGCGTATGCAAGATAAAAACAAAAATCTTTCAGATCACAGTCGTAAACCACAACAAAATATAAACGTTGGTGATAAAGTACTGGTTAAAACAAACATACTCAGCAAAGCAAGCCAAGGATTGACATCCAAGTTTACACCACGTCGCGATGGGCCGTATATAGTGATGGCTAAGAAAGGATCATCATGTTTCGTAATAGCAACAGAAGAAAATCCAGATACACCAATAGCAACACATCACGTATCAGCACTGACACCATATGAAGGTACTACATCACATCCCATATACCCAATTCGTAAACGAGGTCGTCCAAAGGATGTTGAGAAGCCAAGCAACACTTCAAGTAATGGCAATAGAAACAAGGTATCCGTACAACATAATCTACAAAACAATAATACTACAAACCGCTACGATACTAATGCAAAACAATATGTCAACTCTACAACAATACAAAGAAGATCAGCACGTCTACAAAATCAACCGTTCATGCCAAATTATAATGAGGATGAATAAGATTTAGCCCTGTTGCACAATCGGGACGATAACATGCAACAGAGGGGGAGATTGTAGCGCCGCTATATTATATTATAATTGATTATTAAATATTTTCTCTAATTCATGTTTTAATCATTTTCTGTAATCAATATAATCATTTTTATAAGTTTGTTAGTTACTATTTTTGAATTAGATTTAATTTAACGGATAAATCAATTATTAGTTGCTAAGAAGCATTCGTTACTTTTCTTTTACAACACTGTTTATTGTAATGACATTTAAAGTTCGAAAATCCCTCTTTTCTAAATTATCGTTCATTTTGTTTTATGTCATGTTCGTTTTATTCTAATAAGAGGTTTGGTTTTAAGTTATTAATGTAAGAAAATCACTCGTCTTAAAACGTTCTTACAATAAAGAGCTCTTCTTCGCAAAAATAAAAAGGCGTTTCATTATAAAAAATAAAAATATATAAAACAGTAAAACCATTAAGACACTTGAAGACTTTTTAGTCCCGTGTGGATAGTGGTACCTTCTGAGGACAGAAGCTGACCCCAGTGTCTCTTTTGGACCAGAAAATAATATTTTAATAATTATAATTTCCCTCTTGCTACAATGTGAATTTAAAGTCACATTGGTAAGAAATGGGATGAAGATTATTAACTAATTAATCGTACACAATTATTAATAGCGGCAAAATAAATTTAAGAAAAAGAGTACGGAAATACCACACGGTAATGTTTACGTACGTAAGTTTTTTTTAATGGTAAATGTTAAATTCAATTATTTATGGTCACCTCAATTTTAAACACATTGCGAATTGAATGAAAAATTACTAAACAAAAAAGACTAAAACATACATCAACAGAGAAATGCACATACTGTGTGATTGAAAATATTTTTTATGTGTATAATAGGAAAAAAAGATAAATTGAAGTAAGTAAATTTGACTTATGAGTGTTATTTAACCTTATTAAGGTCGGCTAACTTATCTAAAAGTACGCTTAATTTAAGACTATCCATAGGCATTTTAATGCAAATTTAATACGTGGTTAAGGTTAAAGACCAACTTCACTACATTAAACTAGAGTAAAATTTTCCTCAAAATAACTCTAAATAGTATTAAAATAAGCATTCTTTTAGATAAGTTAGCCGACTTAAGGCTGGCACCAGTAAATGCTTATTCTTTTAAAAGTAAAAATAAGTCAATTAATTAAGACATTCACTTTTAGAAAAATATAATTTCGAACGTAATTTTGGGATCAAACAAATTATTTCTCATGATAGTAATATTTTCAAAATACATGATTTTTATGATGGACGATTTTACTTATAGATAGATTTTCATTTTTTCCCACAAATTTTGTTAAATTCCTGAGTAACGATTCTGAATGGTTTGTGAAGTGATAAAAACTGTAATTTTTAAATGAGGGAATAGTAATTTTGAATCGCTCCACAGCTTCGTAAATCGGTAGCTCCGAATCGGATTTTGCCTTAGATAATTTGGGTGAAAACATAATCTCCATTTTAACGCAAGGTCACATATGAGAGGTCATATACTGATAATTCCAAATACAACAATGTGAAATGGTTTTTAACATAGATATTTCACTCTTGTAAATTATAATGGGTTAAATGACGTAAATGCTTGTATTAGAATGCGTAGATAGATGATGCTTCAATATTTTGTCTATTTTTCTTTATGTTGTAATAACAATGCTGGGTGTCATTTTCAAAAAAATTCGAATAGTAAAGTTTCAATGCACATTGAATGAAAGAATAGATGAATAGAAATACATGAGCTGTTGGGTGTTGGGGTGTATGAATCTGAATTGTTAGCTTCTCGTTTACAGTTATGCTGATGATGCAGCTGTCATTTTCAAGTAATACCAATGATTGGTTGCCATCATAGCTTTTCAAACGATTTTGAAATGTTTGAAAATATGTACTCATGAAAAACTACACAGAGGATATTTGAAAGCGTCGAACAATAATAACACGAAGTGTTAAAAATTGATTGTCATAAATTAATGAGGAAGCCAAACTTAAAAAAGGGGGAGTTCAGGCTATATTGGAAAAAAAATATTTAAATAATGCAGAGTAGATTGTTTTATTAAAATAAACTCAATATTGTTTTTAATAAATAAATTGCATCATTATTCATCAACAGTTGAAGATAAGTGTTCAAGTAATATTTTTCAATAGAAATTATGAAAAATTGTATGAAATTTAAATTTTTTAGTTACAATTCATACTTTTGAGTCGGAGACGGAAATTGTTTTCTAATTGTCATTTAGGTTGTTCACAAGGGGTGTGCTATCTGTTGTATCATTGTACTCTCCTAACAAAAAACAGAGTTGTTAAAATTTTTATTTTACTTTAATAACGATTTCCTTTTGGCTTTTCTCTCTGTTAGCACACTTAAACATGTGACACTAAATGTACGTAAAAATGTTGCATCGTGCTATTCTCGAATGTTGTATTTTTTTAATTTAAATTTTAACTTTAACTTTTTTTTTTTGGACGATTCAACACCCCTTGTGAACAACCTTATTATTTCATATATTCAAACAAAAATTTAAAAATAAACCATGAATGAATGTTTTATCTTTACTTTAGTCATTGTACGTTAAATTCAATTTAATTAAATCTTCATAATATTTAACGTAATTATTCAAATATTCTTCTAACCTAAAACCCCAAAAACCAACTGTTGTCTAAATCATTAACTGACATAATTGCCAAGTAGAAATTTTCTGCTTCAAAAACTCACAAAAACGTGTTGTAAATTTAGAAAACTGTTTAGCCAAAGAATTCATGACAAACATTTAATAAACTCTATAGAGATTATTTATGCTATAAATGAAATTTAAAATATTTCAAACATTAATTTAAAAAGGAGAGCATGAGTATAAATGGCAACATAAACGACATAATGGCTTAAACGTTACAACACGTTACGATTAACACGAATCTCAGCGTAAACGTGATGATAATATAAATCAGGAGATTGGCATTTAGGTTGCCATTTATAATATTGGCTAAGAAGGACAATAGTATACAAACAGACATTGACTCCTGTCTATAAAGAAGAAAAAAATCTATGTTAAATTCTTAAGACCTGTATAGGAATAAAACTAATAAAGGAACTTTGGTATTTTAGTACTAATGTTATTGGAAATAGAATAAAAAATGAAAACTTAACCTGTATTTAAGATTAAATAAAAACGCTCAAGTCCTGTTATATAAATTTCTCCATCATAATAGCCGGTCCCTTAGAGAAATATCTATTCATAGTTTATCACAAAAAAAAATTATTGTCTATATTATTATTTATTTTCTTCCCCCTTTTAGCTACACCAAACCCTGTGACCAATTTTTTATCCCCTTCCTTTGCTCTTCCGTTTTTAGGAAATTTTTATTGTTCTTCCGTTTATGTTTTATTTTTTCTCTATTTCTTTTTGCCAACGAAAAAAACGTGATTTAAATTAAAATTCAAAAGGTTCAATATAACATTTATTTCTGTAGTCGTTCGCTTAACAACATTACAGTGTATCAATTTCTCATCATCGTCATCCGCAGCACCATTATAAACATTGGCATCATATTGAACAGGTGTAAATTTCTATGGACAAGTATTAAACATTATTATAGTTAAATGTTTGGAAAGATTTTAATGCTACAAGTGCTTTTTAATGTCTAAGAAATTCTTAGACCGAAAGAGTATTAAATTTATAAGTAAGTGCTTTAAAGACTTACAAGAAGTGTATTATCGATGTGTGGTTCACTTCGATTTGGGGAAATTTAGATATGTAATAAAGATCGAGAGAATAAGCATACGCCTTTTGTGCTGCCCAATCTCATGTTTAAGGGTTAACAAATGGGGTAAACAATTATACCGCTGTTCGTTTTGTGGATTTTTTTATGTTTGTATCACAGAAATGTATAAAAATTTAATATCAAATTAAAGGTACTTTGAAGGCATATCTATTGGAGCACAACAAATCGGTTCTTGAAGTAGTATCGCCATATAACGACGCTAATATTATAAGGGTTGACAAACATATTGGCTGAAAAGTCCGTAGGATGACACATGGGTGGCACCACTAATGAAAAATCCATATGAACTACCAACCTTCAGATGATTCGTGTCAAAATTTAATGACAATTCGTTCATTAGTGATCAAATTACAGCTGTTTTAGTGACGCTACTTTTGCGATTTTGAAAACAATGGATTCAAAGTAATTTTGTGTGTTAATTTATCATTGCTTTTTAATGGGAAAAAGCACCGTTCAAGCCAAAGCTTGGCTTGATAACTGTTATTCGGGCTCTGCTCCTAGATACAAATGGTAGAAAAGTTGTTTGCTGGCTTTAGACATGGTCGTACAAACACCGATGGCCACCTAAGGGGTGGTGACACCGGAAAATATCTAAAGAATTCGCAAAATCGTTTTGCTGTTTTCGAAATGGGTGCCACGTTTTTCTCACAGTGCACCAAAAACAACAACGTGTCGATGATTCTGAGAGCTGTTTGGAGCTGTTTCGGCGAGATAAAAAGGACTTTTTGCGTCGATATTTAACAATGGACAAAACTTTGATCTGCCACTTCACTTCAGACCCGAATCGGCAGTCAGCTGAGTGGACAACAACTGGCAAACCCCGGCCGAAGAAGCCAAAAACGCAACAGTCAGCTGGTAAAACATTGATTACCTTTAAAAAGGCCAGATCATCAATAGCGATCGATACATGGCGCAACTGGTGCGTTTGAAGGAGAAAATCGCACAAAAAAAATGGCCCCATATAAAAAAGAAAAAAGTGCTTTTTCACCAAGACAATGCGCCGTGTCACAAATCGTTGGCTAACATTGCGAAATTGAACGAATTGCACTTTGAGATTTGGCTCCCAGCGATTTTTCTTGTTTTCAGACTTCAAAAAAAAATGCTGGCTGGAAATAGATTTGGTTCCAATGAAGAGGGGATTGCCGAAATAGAGGCCTATTTTGAGGCCAAAGATAAATCATTCTATAAAAAAGGTATCGTTGCAGTGATTGTATCTTTGAAGGAGATTATGTTGATGAATAAAGTCGAATTTTGCTAAAAAAAAAAAATAGTTGTTTTATTGGTTATCCTACGGACTTTTCAGCCGATGTGTTATTTCAATAGAGTTTTTAATAGGCAATTCAAAAACTATACTTTTTTTAATTCAGAACTAGTTCTGAATTTTTTGTGTAATATAGAACTCAATTTATCTAAAAATCGGCCAAATTTTTTTAATTTTTATTTTAGAAAAAAGCTCAATGTTTTTCTTTTTACATAGAAAGTTTCATAGTGTTACTCGGCTTGATTTTGGATAAAATATTCCTTGAATATTGTTTATTGCAAATATTCTGTGTGAATTCCAGATTGATAGAATGTCTTAAAAATTCCCATGATAATTCCGTGGTTGTGGCGAAGAGGAAAAAACTAATAAAAAATGAAATAACACCATGGATGAATGATAATTTTCAGAACCTAATTATACCTATACCTAAGAAATTTGTTAAAGCAAGGGAGAATAAGACCAAACAACTCAAATATTCAAAATAGATTAAGAAGAATAAGCAAAGTCATAAAAATTACATATCGCGATTCAATGAACAATTATTATCATCATAAATTAAGCAATATTCGGCAAGACCCTAAAAAATTTTGTAGATTTTTTAATGACACCTTGGGTAGAAGTGGTAAAAAGAAAATTACTATGAAAAATTCAAACGGTGAACTGATTTCTGACGATTAAATCAAGTGTGAACTTTTTAATTAATATTTCCTACAAAGTCCTAAAACTTTAAAGCGACAAATTATAAGTGACAACACTTTCCTTTTCAGTTACACTACAGTCGAAGAAATTTCGCAAATTATTTCTAACCTCACCGTAATTAAGAGCACTGAAGGCTGAGTTACCCAACCGTAAACGTATCTGTAACGAATCAGCTGTTTCGATACCACAAGAAGAAATGTATACGAATGGTTACTAACACGTAAATGTAAACGTACTTGCCGGATCATTCTGTTGAAAAAAGAATTTTCTATCCGGCATCGAAACAGCTGAATGATTTTAGTCGGAAAAAATATGAAATGAATAAAGAAAATTGATTCAAACAACAAATAAGGAATAAAAATTAACAAATAAATGGAAAAATTTAGAATAAAATATAAAACCACATGAAATAGATGCTAAATAGTAATGTCGTTTACGGTAATCTATAAGTGTACTTTTTAGCTACGGCACGGTACAGTTACATCACATTTACGTTTACGGTCCCATAATCCGCCCTTGAGTTACATACTTCATGAATAATCCCAATGTATTCTCTCTTTCATCTCCCTCTATGCTGATAAAAATATGAGTATCAAGTATTTGTCTTTTTTTTTGGGTACTCAATACTCAAAACTACTGCTCGATATTTTCAGAATTGCATTTTGGACAGACAAAATATATAAAAATGTGACTCCGCTAAAATATTTAGCACAAAAATGTGACTCTGCTAAATTATTTATCACAAAATTACAACTCTGCTAAAAGAAAAAATCAGAAGTAAAATATTTAAAAGTATATGTTAAAAAACTATGAAAAACGCAATGAATAGTTGGTGCAAAGTTTAAAAATATGTTTATATATTTAAATTTTGAATTAGCATAAACATTTACAAAGAATTTTACTAAAAAATTTAAAAAAAATTCAAATTTAAAAACCGTTAAATGTATCGAGTATCCAAATCAAAAATATCGAGTAGTATCGAGTATTGAAAAGTAGCCGAATTTACCAGCACTAATGTATATCTTTACACCCTTTTATTTTATATTGTTTTACTTTCCAGATTATCATTATTTTGTTTTATAATATTTCATCATCTAAATATCTTTATTTTATTTTATTCTATTATATTTTATCAACTATTTTCAATTGTTCAAAATGATATTTTTATTTTTAAATGATATTAAAGAGCAGAATTTTATAAAATGAGGTCAGTTATAAGTCACGGTTTAATTTGTCGAGTCAAAGTGGAAAAAAATAAGTTAATAAAATTTGATTTTTTTTAACGATTTAAAATCGTTGTTTTAATTTACAAGAATACTTAACATTTATTTGGTAAACATGATATCAAAACTTCAAAGCTTATTTTTTTTAAAGGAGCACATTTTTACATAAATTTACGAAATTAAAAAAAGTATATCACAGAATTAATAAATCTGTCAAAATATGCAGTTTGATGTACCTAAATTCTTTAAAAATGTACCAAAAATGTGTTTCTGGAAAGATGATGCCAAAGCTAATATGGAGAGAATATTGAAAAAAAGAGACAATTTTTTAACTCCTTTTTAAACCCTTAAAATTCCGAGGTTGCTGGGACAGGTCGATCTTAGATTTTTTTTTCTTCTGTCACATATCCAAATTTCATCAAAATCGGAGTGTTTAGGATGACGTACTTTCCTTGAAGGCAAAAACATTGATTATGTTGGTGGAAGTTACCACAAAGTCAATATTAAGAGATTATTTCTTGGAATGTTTTTAATATAAAAAATTAATGAAATTTGTTTTATGAAATATAATCTTTTAACTGATGACACATTCATAAATACACTAAAAAAAATAAGGTAGTAGAAAAATTAGTAAAACGTCTTGTATATGAAGTGTACTAGTTTTCATAAATTTTTTTGCTGAAATTCCATTTTCAGCTAAAATTTTAGTTATATTTTTTTAGCACTAAACTAATTTTGAACTAATATTTTACTAATTTATTTTGCTACAAAAATTGTGCTTATACCCGCATTCTTAGCGTGTACGACAACCAGATAGACAAGATGTAGATGTCGCAGCTTGTCTGGAAACGGAAATGACTAAAAAAGAAAAACAACTCTACACATATTCTATATTTAAATTTTCAGCAAATAAATTAACTAAAGTAAAATTTCGCTACAAGTTTTTTGAGTTTTTTTCAGTCTACTAATATTCAGCAAAAAGTTTAGTGATTTTAGAAAGGATTTTTTCATTTGCAGTCGACTAAGTGTTAGCAAAACTTTTGCTGAAGATTACTATTTTTTTGGTAAAAATTAGCTCGCTGATTTTCAGCAAACCTTTTGCTGAAATTACCAACTTTTTTGCAAGCACGCTCCTGACTAAAAATTTGCTGACACAGCAACATATTTTGCTGACTTTACTGACTTTTTTTTTGAGTGTAGTTAATTAATTTATTATTTTAATTTTATGAACTCGATTCAATAATGTCATTTGACGCTGAGCCAAAATGTATAAATTATTTAACAAAATACAAGAAAATTAATTAATTTACTTTAAAAAAAAAATTGACATTATGTTAATTACACATACCTTTTTTTAGGGGGACAGCTGGCTTGGAAGGCATCATATGTCACATTTAAACTTTTTGCGATTTTAAAGAAATATGTTGGATGATTTTAACGAAACTCCTTGCAATCGAAACTGTTGGTACTAATTTCAAATATAACGACGTATCAATTGTGGTCAGAGAGTTTCAAAGCCAATATGGTTCTAAAATTTATATTTAAAAAGAAAAGCAAAATTAAAATTTTTGTAAAGTCTTAAGCCATTCAGGAGGTATAGCCAGTCAATATTAAAAATTCTGGGTCTGGAGTGTAGTAAAGTCGGATAACGTTTTTTCAGAGTCCCACAGTGGACGAATTAATAGAAAAGGCGCGCATCGAAATTTTTTGGAAATAACTTTTGAACGAAAAAATATAAGTCGGACATGCCGACTTACCCATTACATTAGTTGATTGAAAATCAACTAATGTTTTGATCCGAAATTTTTATAGGTTGAATTGTACTTGTCTATAAATTGGTAAAAAAAAATAGGAAGATAGTATAAAAACTGTAATTTTTATTCACTACATTCTTTACATAAACTTATGTACCGCATCTGTTCGAGTAATGCAGTTTTTATATTTCTTCTCACAGAGTTGTGTAGAGGGTATAAAATTCGTAGTATATCTTTGAAAAATTTAATTTGTTTTTGTACGCTTAAACAAATTTAGATTTTCAAATATTTGAGTACACAACTTTAGTGATATAATTCACTTTTAAATAAACAGAAACTTTTTGTAGAAAACTTTGTTCATCTTAATATTAATAAGGATGCATTTCATTCCTTATAAAGACACGTATAGCATAAATTAACTACCTGCGTAAATATAAAATTATGTTAAACTATTTATTTGGTATACGATTTCTTCCTAATACACTTAACACATTTTTGTCATATCGTATTACATATTTATAAATATAGCAGTAATTTTTCGTAGATAAAAATGTCCTATATTACATTTTTTTCGTTTTTTTCATTTAGAAAAAATACAAAAACTTTATTTGAGGACTTTGTGTGGTCCATAATGTAACTAACGTTATTTTTTCATGTGTACACTGAGCGAATTATCTGCATAATATTAATGAATTTTTGCATACAAATAACGAAGTTGCACTGGAACTCGTCCATTGAAACTTTTCATTGAATTAATGGAATTTTTCATAAAATGGTCTAAAAAATTTCATATACTCAATGAAAAAGTTTCATTAAAACTAGATTCATAAAATATATGAAGCTTTTTCATCATATTTATGAAATTTTTCATTTACTTTGTGAAGAAATCTTCATTAGTTTACTGAAAAATTTCATTAAAACTCGTCCAGCGAAATTCTCTCTGTGTAACAACATTTTTCACCTCGTTATAACTAGGTCGCAAGTATATGGCCTCATCAAAAATTGAAGCTATAACGGATTGACTTCACTATTGTGCCATTTTTTGCAGAGATTTTATAGTTATAGAGATAAGACGTCACAAGGCAACTCTAGGTTTTGTAAAAAGGCAATAATAAATGATAAAACTACATAGTTTCTCAGTTATATAATATTCTAGAGCCGTCTGCCGCATTATTGTGAGGTCTAAATAAATATACAATAACCTTTACAGTTCACTTTAGATTATCCGTATAAAAATATTGGTAGTTAGGGCTTTTAAATATCACCATAATTATAAGATTAACTTTTTTCAGTTGCATAAATATGGTTCAAATAAGAATATTTTTCCATTTGCTTTGGCAGTGTAATGGGAATTGGGGTGTTCAAAACAAAAATTGTTTATTTATTTTGTCATATTAGCAGCATCATGATTAAAAACTTTTAAATTTTGGTTTTTTACATCGAGAAAAATAAACACACAGGCAAAAAAAAAACCGAAAGAACAAGTAAACATTAAACTTAAACAGCATAAAATTACATTTTGAGTACACTATGTATACACAGGTTGGCTTAAGTAAATTGTCATTTGGTTTATGATGTAAAAACAAAAACAACACAACTCAAACAGAAGTTGCATAAAACTCACGATATATAAAAAGAGTTTAAATGCATCTTAAAACTAAAGGAAAAAAAGTTTAGAAAAGTTGTTTTGTATTTGGTGTAATATCTCAAAGGAGTTGCGCTTGTAAAAAAAATATATGTATATAAAAAACGAGTAAAAAGATTAAAGTCGGGCATGCCGACTATACAATACCCTACACCAGTCTGGTGTATTGTTTGGATCCGAAATTCGAATGGGTTAAAATGGGGCTTGTGTCAAAATTTTCTATAATGTGAGTCAGCGCACCAAATTTCATTAAAATATCTTAATATTTGCTACCTGCAGTTTGTAACCAAGCCAATTTTGGGGGGACCCTTATATGGGCACTAGGTCTAAACATGGACCGATGTTCACCAAAATCAATAGGCTGCGTTATTGGGCCAATGTAGGTCTGTGTACCAAATTTCATCAAAATATCTTAATATTTACGACCTGCAGCGTATAAAAAGTATAATTTTGGTAGGACCCTTATATGGGCACTAGGTCTAAACATGGACCGATGTTCACCAAAATCAATAGGCTACGTTATTGGGCCAATGTAGGTCTGTGTACCAAATTTCATCAAAATATCTTAATATTTACGACCTGCAGCGTATAAACAATATAATTTTGGTAGGACCCTTATATGGGCACTAGGTCTAAACATAGACCGATGTTCACCAAAATCAAACTTGTTCGTTCTTGGGCCAACATAGGTCTGCGTACCAAATTTCATCAAAATATCTTAATAGTTGCGACCTGTAGAGTGCGCGCAAGATTGCATGGACAGACAGACAGACAGACGGACGGACGGACGGACAGTCGGACATCGTTAAATCGAAATAAAAAAAAATTCTGAACCGATCGGTATACTATAAGGTGGGTCTACGACCAATATTTTTTGGTGTTACAAACATCAGCACAAACTTATAATACCCTGACCACATAGTGGTGTAGGGTATAAAAATTGCAAAACTATAGTACTACTATAAGTTTCTTTCAAGGTAGTTTTGATGTTTATTTTAGCAGTTGGAAAACGTTATCAAATATATCAGGTCTTTTGGAAAATATAGTGCAAACAAGATAAAACTACAAAATTTTTGTTAAAAATGTATATTTTATTTACATATTAGAATTATAATGTTTTCATTTAGCAAAATTAAAACTGTTAAATATACAAAATTTTAGTTATATTTGAGTTAAATTTTTGTTAATGGAAAATTGTAATTTGACCTGCTAAAATCATAAAAAATTTTGCTAAATAATTTGTAGCCTAAAAAATCACAAAAAAAATTTTAATTTTCTAAGTTTTAATGCGAATAACAGCAGTTTACAATTTTTTTTAGCAAATATTTCTACTGATTTTAGCAGGATAGACTGCTATTTGCATTCAACTAAATTTGGCTTAAAATTAACAAAAATTTTGTTTACTTTTTGCTATTTTTTGTCTACTAATATTTAGCAAAATTTGCTGCAGATTCTACAGTACAATTTGTTATTTTCAATGAACTAAAACTTAACTTAAATATAACTAAAATTCTGTAAATTTAACGGTTTTAATTTTGCTGTTCTTATTTTACTAGAATTTAGCAAAAAAAATCTGTTAATTTCAACAGTTTTTTCTGCAGCATTATTTTGAACTAATTTTTAGTCACTTTTTCTGCTATTTTCACAGATTTATTTCTAAGAGGGTTTAGAAAAGTCTCGCTCAAGCTTTTTTAAGAAATGATCCAGCAAAACATAACTCCTGAGCCAACAAAACATAACTCCTGATTTCGACGAAATATTTCGCTGTTTAATGATTTTGTAATAGGCGATTTGTTATTTAAAAATGCTACAGTAATTTTGACATAACAACACAACCAACTTTGCACTAATTTTTGCACTTAAAAAGGCAATTGCGTACATAAGTCAAATTGTTTACCATATAAAGGTATACATACAAATATAGATTGAAAACAAACAAAACAAATGAAGCTAATGATGACAACTTTGCACTAGAGCTTGCGATTTTTATGATTAAAAAACGACTAAAGTAGGTTATTTTTGTCACAAAAAGTTGACAACACATTCATTTTATGTGTGTGTTTTTTTTTTTCGAAATAAGCAAAACACAAGAGGCAGCTAATTATGATCTTTTTTATGAAAATAATGTACAACTGCCAAAAATATGAGGCACTTATCTTAAATGCGCAGGTACAAAAAGTGCACTTAAAGAAGGCAATTGCGTACATAATTTTGTAAAATAAAAAAGAAAACAAAAATGTGTGCAGTTATAGAAAAAGTGCACTTAAGCAAAATGCAGTTAAATCAAAACTACTGTAGATGTTTAAAATACCATACATTTGGTGCGTAGACATCACTTGCTGCACATCCACATCTTTGGCTGTTACACTTAAAATAATACGTCAGTAGAAAAATCATTCAAACCGGATTCAAATCGATTTGACTAATTTTTAACAAATTTTTAGTTGAAACACTGATTGAAGATTTTAGTTATCTTCATTTAATACAATACTAAAAAATCCTCAGTACTTTAACTAATTTTGAGCGTTAATTTTCAAAATTATTTAAAACTTATTTTTAAGAACCCATTCGTTAAATTTTACAAAATTTATTTTTAAAATCAGGCAAGGAAAAATTCTCAATTTTATTTAAAAATCCATAAATATTTGAAATTTTATTTCTGTTTAAAATAAAATTCCCAAAAATTTATGAATTTTAAATTTGGAAAATAAAAATCTCTTGCTGTTATTCGAAAAAAAACTTCTTAATTTAGCTTTAAAACATGAATTTGCTAAAGCATTCATTATCTCTATTAAACCTATATTAAAAAATTGTATTCAAAAACGTACAATAAAAGTTTATTAATTTTGTTTTTAATTCTGGCAACACTTTGTATTTCTCTATTTTTATTGTTAGTGATACATGAATTTTGTGAACGATTGACTCGGTAATTGTGGGTAAATATATTGTTTTGTAAATTTTGGAAATTAAAATGGTTTATTATAAACCAAAACATATTAAAAAACGATTTTTAAACATTACTGAGAAGTAATAATGTGAACAAATTGTGTTAAATAATTTTTTATATTACGAATACTGAAAGTATTCGAATATCGAGTATGGTTTTATTATAAATGCATCACTATTTTATTGAATTTGTTTTTATTTTATTTTCATGAAAATTTGGGAAAATTTTCGTGTATATTTAAAAAAAATAGTTCAAATTTGAATTTTTGTTTCCCTTTTGCTAGAGTATGCTATTGAAATAAAATGTAATTAAAGTTTTATTCATGCCTTGAAACTGGAAAACAGGGCTGGAATTGGACTTGTTTTCAACTTGAATTCCAGTGAAATTAATTACATATAGGGAAATAAAAACCCAAATACCTACAATAAAAAATATTAAATACACAAAACTTGAAATCAAGCCAGCAATTTCACACTTTTTTCAAATTTTTTCGGTGTTCGCAAATTTTATTAATAAATGAATATTTTTAAATGGCGTGTTATATGCAAAATTCGCAATTTGTCAAAAAAAGCTTTTTGATGGATTAACTGGATAAGAAATAACGAACAATAAAAACTTAATATACAAACTTTATCACTAAATCCGCTATTTCGCGTTCTTTAGTTTTGATGGTGTTCGCAAATTTAATCGATAAATTAATACCTTATATTCAAAACGCGCAATTGTGGAAAAAATTAATTAAAAAACTTAATCAGCGATTTACATTCCGCAAACAAATATATTAATGCAAAAATTTTGCTTTTTGCAAAATATTTTTTTGCGAATTATTTTTGCAAACTAACCACTAAACTTTTTTATAGCAAATGGGTATTATAGTTCCTAGATTATGAATTTCAAAAAACCACACTTAAAAAATTTCAAAATATTAACGGAACGCGAAAAAAGTCTTTATGGTACAAAATATTCGTTAAAAGGCTTATTCAGCGATTTACATTCTGCAAACGAATATATTGATACAAACATTTTCCTTTTTGCAAAATTTTTTTGCGAATTTTTTTGCAAACTAATCACCAAACTTTTTTATAAGAAATGGTTATTTTAGTTCCTGGAATATGAATTTAAAAAAAGCGCACTCAAGAAATTGCAAAGTAATGGCGGAACGCGAAAATAGTCTTTATGGTGCAAAATATTTATTAAAAAGCTTAGTCAGCGATTTACATTCTACAAACGAATATATTGATACACGAATTGATCGCGAATTTTTTTGCAAACTAACCACCAAGCTTTTTGAAATGAGTATTATAGTTAATAGATTATGAATTAAAAAACCGCACTTAAAAAATTTCAAAATAATGACGGAACGCCATGCAAAATATTCATTCATTAACAAGCTTAGTCAGCAAAATTTTCTTTTAAACGAATATATTGATACAAACATTTTCCTTTTTGCGAAATATTTTTTCGCAAATTTTTTATTGTAAATGAACTTCCAAACTTTGGTATAAGAAATTGGTATTTTTGTCCCTAGATTATAAATTTAAAAAAACCGCACTTAAAAATTGCAAAATTATAGCGGAACGCGAAAAAAGGGCTTCATGGTACAAGAGATTAATTTGAAAACTTAATCAGCGATTTATATTCTGCAAACGAATGTATTAATGCAAACATTTTGCTTTCTTCAAGATTTTTTTCGCGAATTTTTTTGCAAACTAATTACAAAACTTTGGTATAAGGGATTATGGTCTCTTGATTATAAATTTTAAAAAACTTCACTTAAAAAATTCCAAAATGATGGCTAAATGCGAAAAAGCATGTGATATTATTGTATGAAGGGAAGAAAATGTTCAGAACTACTCCTAATATAAAATTTTGTTAACTACATGCTAATCTTTATCACAAATTTAAAATTTTACCAATTTTAAATACATTTATTTATAGTTTTTTATAGGAAAATAAAACTCCATATAATTCAAAATACTATTCAATAGAGAATTTTATCTTTAAAACTCCCCTACGGGAAATTTTAACAAACTGTCACCGAATTGGCCCCTTTATATGAAATAGACTGGTCACTTTTACATGGCGTTGTCATAGGAGGGGCAAATTGACCCCTTGTGACATGTCACAAGACAAATCCTCGGACAGGTCCCTGAACTTTGTTTTTTATGAGAATTCAGTAACCTGTCCTAGGATTTGTCTTTTGACATGTCACAAGGGGTCAATTTCCACCTCCTATGACAACGTCATGTAAAAGTGACCAGTCTATTTCATATAAAGGGGCCAGTTCGGTGACAGTTTGTTAAAATTTCCCGAAGGGTCTTTACTGAATTTTAAAAAATATCATAAAGAGTTTTATTTAAAAGTTATGAACTATTTTTTCAAAAAAAAAAAAACTTGTAGAGTTTTATCAATAAAGAATTTTAAATTTTAAGCTTTTCTGTTGTCTGGTTAAAATATAATATGTTCATGTTACTGTTATGTATACGAAGTTTTAATGATGACGCTATTTCTTTCCCTCCCGATTTTTTAAAATTGCCCATATCTCGAAAACTAAGAGAGATACAGCACAATTGATGAAAATTTCGACTACCCCTAGCCGAGCGATGCCCCAGCGAAAGGGGTTATCTCTATCCAAAAATGGACCTTGGCGGGGCCTTGGACCTTCGGAAATTTTTAATAAAAATTTTCCACTTCATAAAATGGGCCATATCTCGAAAACTAAGCGAGATAGAGCAAAACGGGCAAAATGATTGCTACGCGGGAGTGCCCTTTTATATGCCCTCATATGATATGGACTAGCCCGGGGAAGGTCCCGAGACCCTAAATTTGGATAAATTCTACGACTCAGCATAATTACAGACAAAACTGTAGTTTTACAAATTATTTACTTAAATTTATATTTGTTGAATTTAACAAAAAGAGTTTGTTAAAATCAACAAATTTTATTTTAAGCCAAAAAACAGGAATAAATTTTGTTAAAGTAACAAATTTTTCTGTCCAGCCAACAGACGTATTATTTTGAATGTAAATTCTCAATTAACACACGTTCTTAGAGAATTTAACCTGCTTTTTAAAAAATCCATATCCGCCTTTGGACTTCTGTAAATTTTGTTTATTTTTAAGCGGCTTATTAATAAAATTGGTAAAGTTAATTTAAATTAAAAAAGAAAATAACTTTTCCTCAGCTGATTGTTCCATTGTTCGCTTATGTTATTGTATTATAATGCCGCAAAAATAAATGCGCGATACGTTTTAAGACATTTATTACGACGATAAAAATATATTGGCCAAATACCTTGAATACTTACTGATAAAAATATTGTAAAATTTAACTTACGTGTTAATAAACAATTCACAACAAATGGCGGTAAAAAAAACAACTGTCAGCTTTTTCGCCGTTTTAATTTTTAACGGATTTATATAAGTTAGTACTAAAAAATAAAATAAAGCGCTGCCAAGTTTTTATTAATAATATACAAGAAATTTATCAAATTAACTTGGCATCACTGATATCATAGGTTTATGTATTTGATAAAAATTGCAACATCGCAACAGTGTTGCCAGAAGCAATTTAGCTTATTCCACATTTCGCAAGTTGAAACCCCCAAAAATCCTCATAAGAAAATTTAAATCTCCAATTTTGCCACCAGTTCCTTTTAATCACAGATGGGCACTTGGTAGTACCAGTAAATTTGCAGTAAAAACAATTGTTACTGATATTGCAATTTAATTTTCTCTACCGATAAATTTTTACTGATTAAGCATTGTAAGTTGATTTTCACGTGGAAAAATTTAACTCGAACTTTGAAGGCAATTTAAATTATAAAAATTAAAATTTTTATATTTATAACAAAGACACAATAACAATGTACACAAAATGTCACTTTTTCACCAGAAAAATAATAGTCTTGTACATTAAATTTGCGTGAAAACAAAGGATAAACAAATATCTTAAAAGGATATTTTTAACAGTTTTTTCGACCTCCTGAAAACCTGTTAAAAAACACATAGCACTACTTACAGGCAAGCCGACGATATACAAGACTATTATTTTTCTTGTGAAAAAGTTACATTTTGTATTTATTGTGATTGTGGCTAATTTTAATTACACAAAAAAAAATTTCATTTTCATAATATAAATTACTATTTAAAGCCTTTAAAGTTTGAGTGAAATTTTTCCACGTGAAAAACAATTTACGGTGCTTTACTAAAAAAAATGCAGTAATCAGTAAATTTTTACCTGTAAATTTTTACAGGTTATTTGTTATTCACCCAGTCAGCTTTGGGTTAAAAATTATCAAAATCGTTGCAGCGGTTCAAAAGTCTGAGTGAAAATGTAAGGACACTTCGAAATTTTCTATACAGAATCATACATTTTTTGTTTCGTTAAATGTACTGAAATTTGTATTGAAGTGAAAAATTTTCATTAAGATTTTTAAGATGTCCTCACATTTGCAATCACAACTTTTGAACCGCAAGACCGATTTTGATTATTTTTAATTGTAAGCTTCTTGGTACAGTAACAAACAACTTAACTAAAAATTAACGGTAAACAAATTTAAAAATCGAGGTTTTTGGGGTGCTTGGAACCATAATTTTCAAACTCAAATATCTTTTTTAAGAGCTAAACTAGTAAAACGACTAGCACCACTAGGTTCAGCGTACCCGAATTTGTTTATCAACTGGGTGCCCCACCTGCCAGGAAAAAAGTCTCCGATTCGTGCACAGTATTATCAACGTTGAAAACTCAACGTTTATATATTTTCCCATCTAACGTAACTTTTTGGTGTTACTTCCAAAAAAAAAAAAAATATTGCGGACGTGCGTTCGATTATACCGGTAATATTATAAACACTAACGGTGGGTCTCATACTTCAGGTTTAAACTCTATTTATTAGTTAACCCAAAAATTTGTTGTTGTTTCTTGTATATTTTTTTGATATTTTCTTTTGCTTATAGTTAAGTTAAAGTTAAACCTACAGTATGAGACCCACCGTAACAGTGGGTCTCATACTGTAGGTTTAACTTAACTATAAACAAAAGAAAATGTCAAAAAAAATTACACAAAACAACAACTAATTTTTGAGTTAACTATTAACTAAAGTTTAAACCCACCGTAAGTGTCAGAAAAATTTTTTCTAAAGCTGGCCATACACTTTCAATATTATTGTACAATTTCTCGCTTTAGTTCTTTATTCTATTACCATGTGTGATAGTAGATTAAAGAACTAAAACTTGAAGTTGTACAATAATATTACCAGCTTAATCGGTTTAACTTAGAATTACGTTAAAGACCTAACGTTGATAGGCATGAGCGAAAATACAGCTACTACCGCTGTTCCGAAATAAGGTTAACATTTCTATGATTTTTTTTTTTGTTCCAAAATAAGGTTAACATTTTGCTAAACAAAGTGTTTTTATTCAAATAAAAGAAAATAAGTTAAAATAACAGTTCATGTGCCACTATTGTGGTAGAAAAAATAATATTGTATTGTAATAAAATTAGTGAACAATATTTTGATGAGCTGTTGCTAATGTCTCTTCGCTGCATTATAGAAACCAGTAAAAGGCCATCTCGGTGAAGACTTTTTTTACACATACTTCGAATTTTGTAATTATTACCATCCTTTTTAAGCATTATAGATTACATAAATGTTTGTTATGTCAAAAATACGTTTTCTAATTTATCTGAATGCTGTTAATTTCTTCACACAAAATCAACGAATTAGGTTAATTCTATCTAATTTTCAACTTTGACATCGAATTAAAAGTAAATTTAAAAAAAAAAAATTTGAAAGCTATCTACGAATTCAGGATCACTGATATGTCCTAACAACTATAAAAAAAAATTGTTTTTTTAAAAAAACCTCCATAATCCCAGCAAAATATAGAAATGTTAACCTCATTTCGGAACAGTCAGTACTACTTATTTTAGAATGTTGCTTTCATTTTTCTTTTCATTTATTTTTACTGCATCACTTACCTAATTGAGTCCTTGCGATACTTGGCAGCATAATTACCGATAATTTTCCTCTTTGTCTTTACTTTATTAGTCACAAACACAGCAATTATGAGCAACTCTACTCTTAAGCAATTGTTTAAATATCTTCACATTTTTACATTATTTGATAGAAAAAGTGCATCATATAAGTCTGTCACAAATGCGATTTATGAAATATTGTGGATATAAAAGCTTTGCGTGTAAAAAATCAAATTAATATATAACATAGTAAATAAAATCATAGCCACACGGTATCATTTCTTCTTCGCATCCTTAAGACCAGCACCGGCATTAAATTTAAAGAATATAATATCACCATCATCAACAGTATAATTACGACCCTGTTGACGATATTTGCCAGCAGCTTTACAAGCGGCTTCAGAACCTTCTTCTTTAAAATCCTTAAAATGCATAACTTCAGCCATTATGAAACCTTTCTCGAAATCGGTGTGAATACGACCAGCAGCTTGGGGTGCCTTGGTACCTTTTTGGATTGTCCATGCTTTAACTTCATCAACACCAGCGGTAAAGAAGTATTCCAATTGTAAAGCTTTGTAGCCAGTAACAATAATCTTATCCAATTGGCTCTTGCATTTTGTTTCATCTTCATAGGCTATCCTTTCCAAGTCATCTTTTTCGGCTAAAGTATTTTCAAAAGCTCCAGAGAAAGGAATCATGGTAGCACCAGGATCATGTTTGTCAACCCATTCCTTAATTTTGAGTAACCATTTATTCTTCTTACGTATAAAATCTTTGTCGGACAAATTAATCAAATAAATACAAGGTTTTGTGGTCAAAAACAAATATTTGTTCAAGACTTCAATCTATAATTAAAATAACATGATTAAAAACAAACTTCAAAGAACAAAATTCAACTTTACTCACATCATGGGCATTCCAATCGGCAAACCTTAAATGTTTCTTTTCATCAATTAAGATACCTTTGATTTTCAATAGAGAATCATATTCTGGTTTCATTTTCTTATCACCACCACGTGCTACAACCTTTTCCAATTTATCCAAATATTTCAAAAGGTTTTCTTCATCCTTTAAACGCAATTCTTCGGATATAATATCCAAATCACGTACTGGATCTACTTCTCCCTCGACATGTGTTACATCGGGATCATCAAAAGCACGACACAAATGAAATATGGCATCGCAGGCGTTAATGTGTGAAAGAAAAGCATTACCTAAACCCTGACCTTCAGCAGCACCCTTAACTAAACCGGCAATATCAACAACATTTAAGAAAGCTGGTACTTTGCTAAAATTAGAGATTATTTAAACAAAAGTTCGACAATTGTAATGTAAAAGATTAATGTGGAATTATTACCTGAGGGGTTTGTGGTAACTGACCAAGAAATCAAATCTTTCATCGGGAACAGGAACCCTGCGTAAAGAAAGAACAAATAGGAAAAGGTTAATGTAAAGCTAACTACTAATACAGCCAAAAAAACCCCCCAGAATCTAAGTACTTTTCTCGATAACAAAAACTTGTAATCTACAGGAATAAAAAATGTAAGGGGCAGTTTTATAATCAGCACTAACAAGGAATGTACCACAAGTTGTACATGCCTAAGGTTAACATATTTATTTTTTATGAGGTTTAGGTTTAGGCGTTAAAAAGGGGATTTAGGGGTTAAAAAGGGGGTGTCAAAAATTACGCAATTTTCCGTTTTTTCGGTTTGTTTTGTATTTGTTCGAAAATAACTAGGGGAACATTTGGTGGAAAACGAAAAGTATTTGAGATGCCTATTTGCCGGTGTATAAAACATGCTTAAGCATGCTTATTTGTTAATGGCATAATACAAAACATTAAAATTTTAAGTGGTTCTATATGGGGATGTATTCAGGGTTAAGGGTCAAATTCACATATAATAACACTTATAATATATAAGTGAGGAAGTGTTTGCACTTTTTCGATATTCGACCTACTTCGGGTTTGCGACGAATTTTCCCGAAGGTCTATATTTTTAAAGATTTGGGAACCTCTGACTACTTAACATATGCAATTTTGGCATCAAACCTTTTCTTTTTGAGAGTATATTCCGGTCATGAAAAATAATTTTAAATTTCCCAAATTTCAGACATGTCGCCATACAAAAATGTATGAAAAATGGAGTTTTCCCAAGTATCTTTTGGTTGTTATACAATATGCCATGTCTTTCTGCATCCACTAATACTGTTACTTTGAAACAAATATGAAATATACCGAAAAAACGAAAAATTTTTGTACTTTTTGACCCCCTTTCTAACTTTTTAGAAGCCATTAACTTTATTTCAGAAACTATTAATTGTATTTCAAAAACTATTAATTATGAATGAGGGGTATCTATAGTTGATCTTTTTATTTGGTAAATGTATTCTTTTAGTTCGATTTTAGATCATAAATGAATATCACTTTCTGTTTAAATTATTTTTAAATTAAAGAAAGATTATACAATTTTCAAAAGTAAATTACAAAGAATAAAATTTTTTTTAAAGAATTCGATAAGGCCAGCAGGACAGAAAACGTATTTTCGGCTTTCGCTACAAAGCCATCATCAGTGTCGTTTGCCTTGACGGGTTAATCATTGATGATGATCTACTTATGCTAAATATATTTAAAATTATTAATTGTATTGTATTTCATTATTCTTTATAAACAGTGAAATAATCAACAATTTGTAAATTACATTTGTTTATTTCTGAAATACAATAGATAATTTCTGAAATACATTTAATAATTTCCGAAATACAAATAATAATTTCTGAAATAAAGTTGATAAAACTGAATATCAATTGAATATTTCTGAAATACAATTGATAAAACTGAAAATTAAGTGATAATTTCTGAAATACGAAATGGTGTAGTACATTTTCACTTGTTTTTCAGAAGTTATTAATTGTTTTTCAGAATTATCAACTGTATTTCAGAAATTATGAATTGATTTCCATACTCGAATTTATCAATTGCATTTCAGAAATTATCAATTCATGTAATTCTATTCCAGAAATTAACAATTGTATTTCAGAAATTACCAAATGTATGTCAGAAATTATCAATTGTATTTCGGAAATTATTAAATGTATTTCAGATATTATTGATTATTTCATAGTTTATAAAGAATATTTTCTGAAATACAATTGATAATTTCTGAAATTCAATTCTTTAGATCTGAAATACTACTGATAATTTCTGAAATAACTACATTTAATAATTTCCGAAATATAATTAATAATTTCTGAAATGCAGTTGATAGTTCCTAAAATACAAATAAAATTTTATGAAAATCAACTAATAACTTCTGAAATACATTTGATAAATTCTAAATATAAATTCGGCTAAACTGCAGTTTATGGGGTTTCGTCATTTTACTTTTTTCGACCCCCCCCCCCTATTGGTCGAAAAATGCCTCTAGTTAGGGCTACGTTTTATGGCTTTAAAAAAAATAACATTTTTAAAATCTTGAGATAATTTCCTTTAATTTGAGTACCCACACTTATATGATACTCTGTCCCCCATTTTTGCCCCCAGAGGCCTCCCGGGGCCGAGCCCCTCCCAAACTTAATTTTGGTTTTTTTTTTTTTTTAATTCCAGAGGGGGTAATGTTTTTGTTTTTTTGCCGAAACCCCATAAATGCAGTTTTGCCATAAATTCAAAATACAATTGATAATTTCTAAAATACATTTCATAATTTCTGAAATACAATTGCCAATTTTCTGAAATGCAATTGCCAATTTCTGAAATACAATACAATTGATAAATATGAAAATCAATTGATAATTTCTAAAATAAATTGATATATATGAAATTAAACTGATAATTTCTGAAATACAATTGATAAAACTGAAATTCAATTGATTATTTCGGAAATACAACTTCTGAAATAAAACGATAATTTCTGAAATACAATTGAAAATGGTGTTTAATACTGGCCCTAAATTTTTCTAATCAAACTATTCAATTTAAGAAAAAAGTTTTAAAATTTCAAAAAAACCTAATCGCATCAGTTAAAACAAATTTCACATATTAGCATTTCAAAATAAAATGCTATTAAAAGTTGAAGGCGTTTTGCATAAACTGTTTAATGTAATTTTCATATATATTTTTAAGTTATTTTATATTCTCTAACTTGCATTAAATATTTTTTGTTTCAAACCAAATTATAGTAATTTTCCTTAAAAAAAAAGAAAATTATTTAGCATAAACTTACTGCCTAACAGCTTGAAATTTAGCAAGAAAAGAAAAAAATGAGCAACTAAAACGTTCAATTTAATAAGCTGCCGTTGGCCACTGTAACAAAGGCGGGGTTGGTCTTTTACTATATACTTAAATATTTTTCTATATACTACAAGATTTTTATAAAGAATAAAAAAGAATCAAAAGAAAAAACCTCACAAAATTATATTGAAAACGTTAATTTTAAACGTATGCAAATTATTATTGAACCTGCATTTAAAGTGATTGACTTCATTTCATTTTGCGTAAAGTGGTCAGGATAACTTTTTCTTGTTGGTCGATTGGTTGGTTTGGCTATACATACGAACATCTTTATATACAAAAATCGAGGTTGCATGAAAGAATAATTCTTTTTTTATGGCTGTTACTGTCTATATACTATAAGATGGGTATGGCTGCCATGACTAGAGGCATTATCTCTTTATTTTTTGTTGTTGCTATTCCTTTTCATTGTGATTGCACAAAATTATAGAAAATTGCAATGATTTTATATTTTTAAGATCATTTCAAAAGGCAAAAAAAAAAGCAAGTCGACCAGAAAAAAACAAAAAAGGCTGTTAAAAAAAGTAAGTTTCTTGCTGGACGATGGTTTGAGTATTTTAAAATACATATTTCTTTTTGTGTGAATGCAGGTGTTTAATCCTTTTTTTTAGGAAATCAATTTGTGTTAATGAAAATTTCAGTTATTTTCAATAAACGTTTAACTTCTGAATAAGTTGGTGGATTAAGTCCCGATTACTGACTGAAGGTTTTACCTACTTCAAAATATTCAGAAGCAAATAAAACTTATAAAAACTTGCAATTTTTTCTTGTATTGGATATTAATACTCTTTTTCCTTGGTCAATAAGTATCACAATCTAGGTGAGTTGGACTTTTCTTCTTAAATAAAGATTTCATTATCCATTTTTCAACATTGACTTCAATTAAGCTCATTTTAAAAGGATTCCGATTTTGCTATCATATACAATATATTTTCGATATCGAAGTCGTCTGGAATAAGAATTTTGATATCGTTATTCCAGGGTATTTCGATAACGAAAACCCTAATATAATTCCTTGGAAAACCGATATCGTTAAGGTAGGTACATTTTAGAAGAAAAAATTTATCGTTTTCGTATTATAAAGCAGAGTTCGAAAATAACTGTTATTTTTCTAAAAAAAAAATCAGATATGGTATTTCATCGAATATAATACATAAATATTTTAAAAGTGTATTAAATTATATTCCATTCTAAAATCATACAATTTTGAAAACATTTTTATTTTTGGGACTTTTTTTATTTTAATCTTTGTATTTCAGTTAATTTTTGATTTTTATTTGAAAACAAATTTATAAAAGTTGTTTGTTGATTATAAAAAAAAAATCAACCTGCAACTTTTATATTTTATTTTAAAATAAAAATCACAATTAGGCTGGGATTACCTGCCAAATGCAGTGGAAATATGTAGATTGGTTTCCAGTTTATTACTGTCTTTTGAGGTTAGGTACTTTTACGGCTCCATACTAGAGATGAGCGATCCGGTGATTTTTTAATAACGCTGCTACCAGTGATCGTGATTTTCAAATCACCGTTCTTTTAAACAGTGACCGTGATCACGGGTTTGTAATAGAGATGGGCGATCCGGCGATTTTTCAGTAACATTGTTCTCAGTGAATGTGATTTGCAAATCGTTGTTCTTTTAAACTGTGATCGTGATCACCGTTTTTCTATGGAAAAGACTGCGATTTTCTGATAAATAAAGGAAATAATATTTATGGCGAGTTTTTAAGATGTCAGTTAAACTTGGTTTAGATAAACCGAAAACGAATTTTGTCAGCCATTTCAAAGTTTATTAACAAAAATTTGTCGGAAAAACTTTTTCTCGAGTATAATTAATTTCTTTATTTAAATAAAAAAATAAACCACATTTTAAAAGCAGTATTCCAGTTACAAACTGCGTTAAACTAAGTTTAAAAATAATCCACTTCCTAAAAACTGGGCCTTAAAAGAAGAATAGTTGCGACCGGTAGCAAAGACATGATAGAAGGAGACATTTTATTCAGAAGAATGTGAAAGCAAGTCACTGTTATTGAAAAAAAAATGAAGTTTGCAAGAAAGAATAGTACACAAATATTAAAAGAACGACATTCCGAGTAACTGCGACTTGAAATATTTGATCACTGCCGTTACCAGTGATTTATTAATAACTGTGATTAAATCACCGGTATGAAAATATCGCTCATCTCTACTCCATACGTCTATTTCCAGGCGTCTGATTTTTATTTTGAACAGTTTATTTTGGAGGAAGGGACCAATTACAAAATAACTGTTATTTTTTGTTTTTAAATACATAGATCATACTTTGAACTGTTTTTATTTGAATTCAAAATATAAATCACACAGGGTCTTTAAACAAATTCAAACATTATTTTTATTAAAAAATAATCAGAATCATTTAAATTTTTTTAATAAAAGTTGTAATTGTTACGTCCCTGATTATAGGTGATTATCATACATATATGATACTAATAAATATCACCTAGGTGATATCGTTTCGCCATCGTAACGGTGTCGTTTGGTTTATTGGGTAACGGGACATCATGAAATTAAAGGCTTATTAGGTAATAACTGGGATTTTAATAGACACATTTGTAGTTGTTTACCATATCAAATTTGGATATAATTTTAGATTAAATTTTAGCAGGACGTTGGGATAGAAAACTTTTAGTTTGATCTAAATTTGCCATCTCTTATATGTACTGTTGGCACTAATTTTTATCGCAAAAGTACCATTTCTAGTCGCTGTGTATTTGCCATTAATTTTTTTTTGCATTTAAAACAATAATATTTTCATATAGTTAGAATATTGCTACCTCAAGTCCAAATTCTTATATGATATTTTCATGATAGATTACTGCAGACAACTGGTGAATGGGGTGATATCCAGGAAGCAATAGCATTGTATATCATGAAAATGGTCAACCTTGTTGAAGCAACAAATAAAATCTAATAAGACAATAAATTAGATTTTAGACTTGAAGTAGAACAATATTCCAACTAAATACATAAATATAAAGAAAGTCCAAACAAATAAATTTGGTTTTTTTTAATGCAAAAATTAAAATAACTTTGAATAATTTTTTTTATATGGAGTATAAGAGTTTTTCCAACAGCAATTGGTGAAATGTCGGATTTATGTCATATCGATAACGGTATTGTAATGAAACGACATTTTTGTAACGGTAAAAATATAGCAACAGTGGTCAACTAAAAGGTGTTAAAATTGGTAAGTTAAGGTTTGGGCAGTTTTGCTTCCCAAAATTAACTTTACCCTCTATGTCGATGTGTATAAGTTTACAATCGTAACCGACTATTATTACATCTTAAGATGGGGGTCAAAGGAAATTATTTCCAAATGCCAACCTCACCCACAGTCCACCTTGGACATGGTGTCCCCTGTTAACGCTAACAAGGCTCTGACGACCGAGTATGGGCGGTATAACCCGGTTCCCATGGCAATCGGACTATGTGCCGGAACGATTCAGATGTATTAGAATTTTCGAATTTATCCGAGCAAGGATTGCCACTCCGGCTTTAGATGAGAATTATTAACTACAAATTCACATTTTGAAGACGTTACAACAACAACAACAACAACAACATCTTAAGATAATGTAAGTTTTATAATTGCCAAATAACTTTTGCACAATGAATCTTTTTGCTTGCTTAAGCCCCGATTAGATTATCACACAAGTGTGTTATACACGTCGGAAATGTGTTGTATAAAGAAAATTTATAATAGTGTGAACACAATTCGTTACACGCATGTCAAAATTTTAAAAAGGGTTCACACTTTTTCACAACTATTGGTAAAAAAATTTTTGATTAGTAGAAAAAATAACCGTTTTCATTTATTTGTTTTGTGTCGATAACAGTCTGAACACTGAAAAAATTTTCTTTTATACTTTTGTGACAACCGAACAATTTCATCATACTTTTCGTTATACTTGTGTGAAGAAAAGTATAAACACTTGTGTGATAATGTGAATGGGGCTTCAGCTATGGTTGTAATTTTAATGTAAATACGTTTGTCAACTTATATGACCCACAACCATTTCTTATTTTTCTCATACTAAAAATTAGTTTTGATACTTATTCTCATTTGGATCAATGGTACAGAAAGGAAAGTTTTCAGCTGGCGCGGCACTCTTGGTTAAAACATTAAAAAATGTTGACTTGCCAACATTGGGCACACCAACAATACCAATACGTAAATTCGTGCCAATACGACCAATTAATGGTTTACGTTCAGGTTCTTCATGTTTCTTGGGTGGCATGTTATTGGATGTTTTAAAGCGTTGACCTCTAAAAACCTACAAGATATAAAAGATATTAGTGAAAAAAAATTTTCATATACTTAAATCTATTTTTAATGTTTCTTCCCGAAACACAAGACACGACAACAAGCATCTTTGCCGTCTGGCAATTTTTTTTTTGTTTTTGTGTCTCATTCACATAACCTCAACTTAAAATTGTTTTATTGCATACTCACCAACTGCAAGTGTTTTGCTTTAATTTAGTGATATCTGTAAAAATTTTTTAAAAAAAGTCATTAGTTTTTTTAAATTTTGTGATAAACTTCTTTAAATATTTACTATTTTCACTTATAGTACCCGGCTGCAATCGTCCAACGATTCGCGTGGTAGCAGAAGAAAGGAAAAGAGAAATGTCAAAAAACATCTGACACTACCCTTTTGTTTTTTTTTTGTTTTGTTTTGCTTTACAGTGGTGAATTTGTTTGGCTATCAGTGTTGCCACTAGGAACACGAAAAATTACACAGCTGAAGGTCAAAAATATTCCAAACCCTTATTAATTTATAGTGTATTTATACTGAATTTAGCTGAGCAAAAACCACCTGGTTTGTGTACAAAACTAAATTACAAAAGCCAAGTCATTTACACTGGTTATTTAGTTTTTCTTTGTCACATCACTTTTTGATTACACACTTTTCTTTATTTTTTATTGTTAAATGAATGTAAAAAAAATTATTAATATATTTAACAATTAATAACAACACACAATTTCAAACTAAAACAGAAATATTCTTAAAAAATTAAAAAATATTTTTTTGGCACTTGCTTTACTTCTATATTCGTTGTAACAGGGTGTATCGAAAATTAATTATAAATGATACCAAGTGTACCAAAAATGCACATTTCCGATATTTCTACTTGGTTTTTGGCAAAAACCAGGTAGAACCTGGTTTTCAGTTTGTATGAAAATTGTATGGAAAAACTAAATTAATGTTGTAGTTTTCGGCTCAAAACCTAAAAATGCCCAAAAACTAGTAGTTTTTGGCAATTTTAGTTTTCGAGCCGAAAACTACAAAATTAATATAGTTTTTCCATACAATTTTCATACAAACTGAAATCCAAATTCCACCTGGTTTTTGACAAAAACCAAGTAAAAATTTCTGAAATGTGCATTTTTGATACACCCGTTATCATTTATAATTAATTTTCAATGCACCATGTTACAACGAATATAGGAGTAAAGCAAATGTCAAAAAAATATTTTTTAAGAATATTTCTAAAACTGTTATACTCCATATAAAAAAACTAATTTTATCGACATTGAATTTCACGTGAAAATTGTGTAGACTTTGTTTTCAAGCAAATTTAATATACAAGATTATAATTTTTCTTTTATTGTGATTGTTGCTTGCTAATTGCATTAAAAAAATTTTAATTTTCAGATTTTAAATTACTATTTAAGGCCTTTAAAGTTTGAGTGAAAATTTTCCACGCGAAAAACATCTTACGGTGCTTCAGTTTAAAATTGTGTGTTGTTATTCTTTTTTAAATGTATTAAAATTGTTTTACATTAATTTAACAACAAAAAAAGAAAGAAAAGTGTGTAGTTCAAAATGTTGTGACAAAGAAAAACAAAATAATCAGTGTAAATGACTTGGATTTCGTAATTTAGTTTTGTCCAAAAACCAGCTGGTTTTTGTTTGGTCTATATTCAGTATTAAGTTAAAAATAATATGAATGTTTTTATATATTAAAAATTTATACATACATTTATAAAGTCCTTTAGACCAACTCTTCTGCGCAAAATGGATAAAATTAAAATATTTTCGATTTATCAACCGATTTTAAAAACGTAAAATTTTTTAATTTCTAAAAGTTATTTGCATTCAAAAATTAATATTTTACACTTTTCCTAAAATGGCGCGCTTTTAAAGTTAAAAATTAAAAAAAAAACCGGTTAATCAGTCATTTTGTTATCAACAAATTACCAAGAGCAATTATCTGCAGTTTCTTTAAAGAACAATTGTTTATACTTTTTTTATTTTTTAAACAGACGACATAGCCACACAACAACAAAATTTTAAACAAAATATCACTTCTGTTTGTTTTTCGAACTGATCATATGAAATATACGGGAAAGACAATCATATTAACAATTAACAAATTAATTAAGCATGTTATGCTGCTGTTTTTTTAGTTTTACTTTTTTAGTTATCACAATTTATGTCCCATAATTCTCGCAAATATATTCATTTATAAAATTAATCCAGTTTTAATTATTTATAATTGTTGTCATTTTCATTTTCCTTAATGCGTAATTACCAAAGCGGCTTACGGCAATACTGGTCTTAATGAACTAACACAACAAAAATAGTAACATCGACGCACACAATGAAACTTTGAGTTTGGAAACAAAAAATATCAAAAACTTTTGATAACACGAATATCAACACGGTACATTGAGTCACACAAATTAACATTCGTAAAAAGACGGTATTTTGTGACGAATGTTCCTTTGTGTGTAGGCAGCTTTAGAACTAATATAGCATTAATGCATTTCTAAGTGGCTGCTTCATACAGATGCGCTTCATGAAAAAATCCCTTGTTGGTAATTCTAAATTTAGTAAATTTTTTTTCCCCGCGTGCAATGCTGCGATTTAAAAAACTGAAGGAAATTCCTCAAGGTGGCCCTAATTTACTTACATAAGTACTGTTTCAAACAAACAAAAAGTCAAAAAATATATTTTTTAAGAATATTTCTGGTTTAGTTTGAAATTGTGGGTTGTTAATCTTTTTTATACTACATTTATACCTGAGAAAATACTACCTGGTTTTTGGCTGTTGTAGTTTTTAACTTGTTAAAACTCATAAAAAAAACAATTAAAAACTAGTTTTGTACAAAAACTAGGTGGTTTTTGCTCAAGTATAAATGTGGTATTAAATGTAGTAATAATTTTTTTTACATAAATTTAGCAATAAATAAAGAAAGAAAAGTGTGTAATAAAATAGTGTTGTGAGAAAGGAAAACTAAATATCCAGTGTAATGGTCATTCATATGAACGAGATAACTAAATCTCCCAATTTTTATTCTTTATCTATTACCACAAAAAGTAATTTTTTGACATTAGCTGTTAATAGAATAACGAACTAAAATCGAGGAGATTAGTAATCCCGTTCATATGAATGGCATTTAAATGAGTTTGCTTTTGCAATTTAGTTTTGTACAAAAACCAAATGGTTTTTGCTCAGCTAAATTCAGTATACCAAATGTATAGTAAGACCCATTTTTGAATAATAATTCGTTAGGTGGCAACTCTGCTTAATATACATGTTGTATATGGTGAGTTTTTGAACGATTGTTGAAATAAAGTAAATAACGGGTACCTTATTTTAAATAATACAAAATAAAGAAATATGTACATCTGAAAAAATCTTCAGGTGATAATACACCCAAAAATATCCATAGTGACATAGTTAAAGAATTCCATTGTGAAAATCTAAAACAAAACGAATGACTATTATAATAATTAACAATTACACTCAAAAAAGTTTGTCGGTAGAATCTACTGAAAATGCAGTTAAAAAGGCGACAAAGGTGTTTACCTTAAAAATAACTAAAACTTTTGTTATTTTTAACTGTTGAAAAATAACTAACAAATGTATTAAAAAAACTACCAATGTCGTAAAATTAACTGATAAATTTTTACTACAAAAATTTTAAAACAACTGAGAAAATCTGTAAAAATTACTGTTTTTTACAGTCAATCCTTTTTGTATATAAAAGTATATTTTAATAAAAAAAATATTTTTTTTATTTCGATTACAAAAATATGTGTTATTACTTCAGCCTATTTAAAATTTGAAGTATAAAAACCGTTCTCTAGTTATTATGCTTTTATGTATTGGAAATATAATACAAGTTTCTGATTTTTATTTGCAAACTAAAAATATTTCAAAAATAACCATGGAGAGTAACGCTATTTTAGATTATTTCCGTAACGGTATTTTAAGGGTAACGATATTTCTTTTATTTCGGTATCGGTATTTTAAGGATAACGGGTTTTTAGTTATTTCGGTAACGATATTTTAAGGATAACGGTTTTTTGATTATTTCGGTAACGGTATTTTAAGGATAGCAGTATTTCGGTTATTTCGGTAACGGTATTTTAAGGATAACGGTAGTCAGTTTTTTCGTTAACGAAATTACAGTACTTTTCGTTAGTTCTTTTCTTAAATAACCGTCATAAAAGTTTTTTTGCATTTTTCTATAGAAAAACAACTGTAATTTCTGTTAAAAACAACAACTACTGATTACTACACAAACAACTGTCATGTAGTAACTGTCAAACTTTTTTGAATGTATATGCAGTTAGAAGGTACGACATTTTTAGTTATTTTTTACGACATTTTTAGTTATTTTTTACGACATTTTTAGTTATTTTTTACGACATTTTTAGTTATTTTTAATGCAGTTGTTAGTTATTTTTTAACTGTTAAAATAACAAAAGCTTTAGTTATTTTTAAGACTAATACCTTCGTCACGTTTTTAACTCTACCCGAGTAAAAAAGTGTATATAAAATTATATGTGAATGGATATATTTGCAATATGTAACTGGATATAATTTCATCCGAAAAATGGTTATATTAAATTGTATCATATTGGATATAATTGTATTTACAAGGATACAAAGTTATATCCAATGATAAACTTATATCCGAATTTTGTCCCGATCAAATTGGATATAAGTTTATACAATACGATATGATTAAATTTAAATGATAAAAAAAAACTTTGAATTAGAGGGCAGCAGGATTTCGGGTCCTACACACTCAGGGGTGTGATGAAAATCGAAAACAAACAGTTTTTCAATCTAGAATAATTTGTTTCGCGAAAATCAAATTGGCTTCAAATTATTATTTATCGTTTTATTTGACGCCGGACATCTAAATTAGGAAATAAAATATAATTGGTATTGTACAGATCCTAAAATATTTACCATTGAAAATCAGATCATTTTCGATATTCATCACATGCCTGACTGTCAGCCGAGGGCTACTGTTGATAATGAGTAACTATTAAAGACGTTAATGTATAAATCTGTTATTCTTTAAAGACTAGATAATTTTTTATCAAATATGGGAATTTTGTTTGGACTTATAAATTTTTTTTAAATACATATGTTAAGCTTTTTTTTATTTTAAATAAAATTTTAATGGTTAGCCCGGCAATGCACTTCTTTTTTGTTGAAGGCTCATAGTTCCCGATTTATGGGGCTGAAGATGATCTACAACAATATTCAATGGCTTATTTCTCCACTCAAAACTTATCGGACCAGAACAAAATATATATATATCGTTGGGAAGGTACTTGAAATATCTTACCAATGATATGCAACATGCCTAGACTTATTAACCCATTACGAGCCGGGCCATGATTTTAAATGTTATTTTTTTAAATTGGATTTTTTAAATTAAAAAAAAACTTTTGGAAGTAAAAAAGCTCAGAAAATATTAATTTAATGAAAAACTTGAGTAAAACATATAAAAAACAGTTTTTGATCAAATATTATATTAATCTCGAATATATTAGTTAATCTCGAACTTGGGTCTGATATTAACTTACACTCAGGGAATTATGTAGGTAAAATCAAAAGGTGTGGACTACATTTGCAGTTAAATTAACTGCAATATGAAGTTATTTTTAACTGTTAAAAATCAACTGACAAATGTAGTAAAAACAACTACAAATGCAATTGAAACAACGTACATGCAAATTATTGTAAAACTGTACAAACAACTGCAAATGTAGTTAAAAAACATAAATAAAAATTATTTTAAAAATTATTAATTTATTAAAAAACAAATTTATGTAAACACTCTTTTATTCTATTTAAAATTGAGAAATCAAAATTTACACTGTCACTTTTATTTTTCACTAGTAAGATATTGTTGTAGATGTCCGTCTGTGAGAGATGAAATATGGCGTTATTTGGCTTCCTTTTTTTCTCCAGGTAGAAGGAGATGAGAATATAAAAGAACTGAAAGAAAATAAATACAATAATTTTTAATAATCCGGTAAATAAATTTATATTATAAAACTTACCTTATTATTTTAATAACTTAATAAAAAATATATAAACTTTTCCGTATTACGCGTCCTCACTCTTTGGCGTTGTTTTATGACTAAGACAATAGAAAACATGTTCTACTCATATTCTTTCACTAGAAATTTCTAAACAAGCGCGTCATACACATGCTCCTGATTGCTTCGTGTGTGTGCACATACACTTGAAAATATAAGTATTTGTAAAAAAAATTCAAAATAACTGCATAAAATAAATGTTACTACAATGTGGTAGTTTTTGTAGTTAGTTTGAAAAAATAACTTTCAAAAACATTGAAATATTTTGCTCTAAGTAAATTAACTACAATTGTAGTTAAAATAACTACAACCGCATTACTACACAAATAACTGTCATGTAGTAACTGCAGAACTTTTCTGAGTGTATATATGTATCGTTGGCTTGCCTGCAAGAAGTGCTATGTTTTTGGTTTTAACAGGTTTTCAGGAGAGCGAAAAAACTGATTTATATTATCCTTTTAAGATATTTTATTGACATCATATGCCCTAATGATTCACGACCTTATTTATTACAATCATTAGTAAGGCATGATGTGCTTATAAACAATGATTTTCTTATTTATCATTGTTTAATATTACATAAGATACCAGGCCTTACAACGATAAAAAAATAACTTTTAAAAAAATTTGTTGAAATTCCAGTGTTCCAAGTATTAAATAAAAAGGTTAGAGATGTGAACAAATTAGTGATGTGCTTTTTAGGTAAAATAACTAAGAGTTTCGTTATTTTTAACTGTTGAAAAATAACTAACAAATGCATTAAAAATAACTAACAATGTCGTAAAATTAACCAACAAATTTTTACTAGAAAAATTTTAAAACAACTGACAAAATGAGTAAAATCTACTGTTTTCTTACAGTTACTTCTTTTGGTATTATAAAAGTATATTTTATTTAAAAAAAATATTTTTTTTCTTTCGATTACAAAATATGTGTAATTACTTCAGCCTGTTTAAAATTTGAAGTAAAAATTCCAAACGGTTCTCCAGTTATTACGCTTTTATGCATTGGAGACACAAAATAAATTTTGTTCTTTTTTTTCAAACTAGGAATATATCAATAATAACAAATATAAACTAAACAAGAATTTTTAAAATTAAAAAAAACTGAGCGAAATTTTTAACTTTTTAAATAACTAAAAAAACAACTGTTTATTGTAAAATTACTGTTTTGGTAATTGTTTATTATGACATTAAAAATAACTGTTTTAAACAACTGGCACGAAATTACGGTATTTTTCATAACAGTTGTTTTGCATTTTTCTAGAGAAAAACAACTGTAATTATTGTTAAAAACAACAACTACTGATTACTACACAAACAACTGTCATGTAGTAACTGTCAAACTTTTTTGAGTGTGCGAAATAGTTAACAGAGCAATATTAACCATAAAGTAAAGAATCAGTACTTTTTATTCCACTCAGGACGCGTTTACAATTGTAAAGTGACTCTACTCTGCAGGCCAGATTGAAATGTTAAATGTGCTTTCACAATGTTAGAGTGACTTTACTCTGCAGCACAGATTAAAATGTTAGCTGTTCACAATGCAGAGTAGAGTTACTTCAAAAAATATTTGACACTTAAATACTTACATTTTGTTTCACGAATTTTTACGCTTTATTCCAGCCGACTAAATTTTGAAATAATTTTGTATTTTATAATAAAATCTCCAACACAAATTTTTTGTGTTCGTTTTATGTTTTTTAATATTTTTTTTCTAATTTTTTGACAATTACACTATGCGACAGTCAAAATCGGGATGGGATGAAACCAACGGGAAATGTTATATCGGTCAAAAACAAGTTATACGTGTCCCGGCGTTTCGCTGGGTCACCCCTTGGAATCGAGATATATCTTTTTTTGACATAACTCGAGAACCACTAGTCCGATTTTGCTCAAACAATTTTAAAAAAATTAAAAATTACAATTCCTTTAATCTGTTCATATAACGTTTTTCTATATACTCAACAGTTTTGCCGGTAAAAATAAATGTTTGTTACCGCTACCATAAAAATCAATAACCTTTTGTTTATTACTTTTTTTTTAATATTTTAGGCAAAAAATATTTTTTTCTTCATACATTTAACATGACAAATCTCAATTTACAAACTACTCAAATAAAAAAATTGTTGGAAATAAAATTCCATTGTTGGTGCCTACTTTTTTTCCGTGTATGCCCTCATTGTGAACGCACCTTCAAGAGTCAAGCATATTTGACTTTGGAGTGGAATAAAAACGGATAGCAAAATACAAAAATATATTTAATAGTATGAAAGAGAAAATCACTAAATTTGCTACACTGTACTTTCTCATTGTTAACAAAGATTTAATAAAAACAAATACTTCGCAACTTGAGATGGCACTTTGGCGATAAAAAGTAGTGCCAACAATATTAAAGATAACAAATTTAGTCTAAACTCTACAAGATTTCTATTTCCTATCGATGTGCCTTTATAAAGACTAAAAAATAACAGTCCAATAAATATGTATAGTAGAAAATTTGAATGAAATTGTAGATAAACATTTTCTTAAGCAAATACCTAAAAAGGTGGTTTACATGGGGTTTGGTCAAATATGTCCGGCGGATCTATGACGTGTTGAATTTAGTTTAAACTGCAGTGCAAAATTTTTTAATATGAATTGCAGCTGATCTATATAACTGTCAGTTTCCGTCGATTTTACCGACATAATTATCTGGGTGCATGTGCAGTTTATAATGGGTTAAAACCTTCTTGTTGTTGTTCTCTTAAAAGCATTTGGAATATGTATATTTTAAGGTCAAATCATTTTCGCTGAATTGATTGATCATTATCCATAATTTTCAATACAATTACAAGAAAATAACGATGAAGTTTTATGGCTGCTTAACATGAGATATTCTTTTAATAATCCAACAAATATTATGGAATCTTAAATTTAATACTTGTTACGAGAGTGAAAGCACAGTGCGCTAAAAAGATCGTCTACATAACACATTGGTCAAGGTCCTTTTAGCAAAAAGAAAAAAATCTAAAATCAAGTGAACACAAATATATTAAAAATCAAACTCACGGATTAAGAATAAACAAAAAGGTGTATCACGTACAAGTAATTTGTAGAAGACTTGTATTATAATTCGTAAACATATTTGACTTTTGTGGATGAAGCTAAAGTGAATACTGAATCGATACAGTATCAATATGGATACAAAGAAAACAACTAGTGAGTTTATATTCTAAAAAATTGCCAACGGTATTTGTATTTTGTGTAATTAAATGAAATTGTTTTATAACGGTTTTTGTTTTGTTAAGAATATTAAATGAATTGAAGCAGAAAATAGGGTCTAAATAAAGAATGTTCTCTTTAGGTAAAAGAAACCAACGTTTATAAAATGGTCAATGCTGTTTTAAGTTTGAGGTTTTATACCTTTTAGAAAATATTAAATGTTTCGTTTTAAGTAAAACCACAAAAGTAAATAAACCATAAATATTTCAAGGACACAACTATTAAGTGAAAAAAAAGTAAAGAAACAATTATGTGGTCAGTTACATTATGTGTAAAAGAAGTTTGTTTTCTTTTGCTAAGAACAAAAAATGTAAAGATGTGGTTGCGGTTTTAAGGTGTATTTAAAAAATAATTTCATTTGCACAAAAGTATGTGTCTTAAGTCTTTTGTTTTATTCTCATATTTTTTGTTTAATAATCAGAAGTATGTGTCTTAAGTCTTTTGTTTTCATTTTACTAAAATTCTCAAACACGAAATTTATATTTTCTTTTACTCACTCAACTGTGAACTATAAATGTATAACCAAAAAACCACAAAGCTGCTACCAGTATCATTACCGCCTACGCCTTTTTAACCCACCCCCTCCACTACTCCATAAAAATTTTGCGATTGCCTTGTTCAACTCCTCCATAATTTATTAAATAACACAAAATGTATGAATGAATTCATTTTTACAAGAGCATGCTTATCAGCCATGAGCTTTTCCATCTTTTTTAATCCCATTTATAATTATTAACATATTGTATATAATAATAGTTATAATCCACCACCAGCAGTTTATTTTAGTTTTTCATTAATTAACCTTCATTTCGCATACCAATTTATTTGGAGTTTGAACTAATTTTTCAAAGTTAGATTCATAAACATTTACATAAAACATGAAAAACATCTTCCAATTCTATTATGTGCTTTTTCTATAGAAATTTGTTTCATTGTATTTAATTTGCCATATTTTTGTTAAGTTCATTGTTGTCCAATCATTTTTAAAATAATGGGCACTAAATTGTTTATATTGTTATAAAAAAAAATTTATTTACTAATCCATATAACCACCAGTCAAAATTTTGTCAAATTTATATTTTAATTCTGCGAAAATTATTGCATATTTCATGCTAGTCAATGAATTATGTTGCTAGAAAAACTATAAGTTTCAAATAAAAAAAATACTAAAAAGTTAACTACAATTTCATTTAAGTAAAGTGAAAAATTTATCATTTATTTTCAGTCGTTTAAAATTAACTGAAAATTGCAGTTAAAACAACTTAAAACTGTTGTAAAATTTTCTGTGAAAATTGGTTATTTAAAAAAAAAAATTATATATTTTAAAAATAAGTGGCAAGTTCAGCAAACTTTTCTAATTTTCATTTTTTACTCTTTTGTCAACTTAAAACACTATTATTTTTCACATTTACGAGAAACTATGTACTGAAAAAAGTTTTACAGTTACGACACAACAGTTGTTTGTGTAGTAATCAGTAGTTTTTGTTTTTAATCAGTAGTTTTTATTTTTAATAGTACCCATGTGAAAATCGAAATATATATGAGCATACATGATCATACATTGGCTCGTATGTGATCATGCATGGCCATACATTGTCATATACGTACATGCATAGTTCAATGTATGACCATACATGATCTCATATATTTCCATATATCTTTGGATCCGAAATTTGAGGGTATATGACCGTACATGTTCATATATGACCATATATGCTCACATATGATTCATGTATGCTCATATATGATCATATATGGCCATATACCTCCATATACCCTCAAATTTCGGATCCAAAGATATATGGAAATATATGAGATCATGTATGGTCATACATTGAACTATGCATGTACGTATATGACAATGTATGGCCATGCATGGTCACATACGAGCCAATGTATGATCATGTATGCTCATATATATTTCGATTTTCACATGGGTAGTTGTTTTTCTGTAAAAAAATGCAAAACAACTGTTATGACGGTTATTTAAGAAAACAACTAACGAAAAGTGCCGCAATTTCCCAATAGCTGTTAAAAACCGTAATTTTTAATATCATAATAAATAACTACTGAAACAGTAATTTTACAGTAAACAGTTGTTTTTGTTAGCTATTTCAAAAATAAAATATTTCGTTGAATTTCTTTAAATTTTAAAAATTATTTTTTAGTTTATTTTTTCTATTATTGATATATTCCTAGTTTGCAAATAAAAATCAAAAACTTGTATTGTGTCCGCAATGCATAAAAGCGTAATAACTGGAGAACCGTTTGGAATTTTTACTTCAAATTTCAAATAGGCTGAAGTAATTACACATACTTTTGCAATCGAAGGAAAAAACAAATTGTTTTATTAAAAAATGTAGTAATTATCTTTGGAGAAAAATAACAAAAACTAGATTTTTACTGTAAAAAATATTTTTCCTTGTTTTTCTATTACGAAATTAAAATAACTATTTAAATAAATTGTTACTAAAATGTAGTATCTTTTGATAGTTATTATTTCATGAAAAAAGTGCAATATAATTAGAATTAGAGTTAAAAATAACTGCTATCGTTTATTGCAAGATGACAGTAAATTTTCTAATTATAAAACTTTTCTTTGTGTGTAATATGGGCTTTATTTTCTATATAACTTTTATACGTTTGCTAAAGTATATATGTACATTAGACTGTCCCTTAAAATAGCGATTTGTCGATTTTCGTTCATTACACCCCCCCAGTTTTATTGGAAATGGTCCCAAATGGAAGAAATATATTTTTTTTTTTTTTTGGAAAACGTTAACCCGTGTGGAAAGTTGGTCGAAAATGGCCCATTTTGGAAAAAAGTGTATTAAAAATTCCCAAAATTCGAAATTTCGAAAAAATTTTTTTTTATTCCATTTAATCATTTACTATAGTCGAAATGATTCAGACATGGAATTTTGACTTCATCGGATATCATTAACCCACTTTAGCCTGGAATCCAAAATGACCCACAAATTTGATAAGAATGCAAAACCGTGTTTTTTTTTTAAATTAATTTTAAAGATTTTTTAAAATGCCTAATTTGGAGATGTCGATTGCTATTTGTACCACATAATAGTTGATATTAAAGAAATAAAATAAATTGGAAAAATGATAATTCGAGTTTGTGTTTGGAACGACTGCTTTTCAGGACATTTTACAAAAATTGTCAAAAATTAAACAATATTTGAAAGTTTTCGTTAAATTTCACACAGTTTTTGGAATAACATCACTTAAATTTGATTAGACTATAATTATCTTTACATTTGTTTAAAAAATCTTTAACCCTTAGTGGCCTGGGGTCAGAAAAGACCCATGAAACTTAATATTAATTATGACTACAAGATTGTAAAATCATTAAATTTATAAAAAAAAATTCAACTGGATAAAAATAATTATTTATGTAACGTGATCCATATGGGATTAATTTTTATACTTTTGACCAAAAACGTCCCACTAGGAAATTTACAGAATAACAGCTTTCATAATTTTCGGAAAAATATCACTTTGAATGAATAAAAAAAATTTTTTCCACTTGATAAAAATTATTAGTTTGAGTAACTTGATCCATATAGGGTTAATGTTCTCACTTTCCACAAAAAATACCCACTAGGAAATTTATAGACACTCTAAAATGTATTTATTTTTATAAATAAGAATATCTGACAATGTTGTAGAACAAACTAGGTAATACTTTATTACAAAAACTTTGAATCAACCGATCAGATTGATAAAAACTACTATTTTTACAGTTATTTTTTTGGTATAATAAAAATATTTATATTTAAATGGATGCTTTTTGTTCTATTTGAGATCAAATATTATATCATTTTCTTTCCAAATTATTTTCAAATTAAAAAAAGATTATAAAATTTTTACAAGTAAATTACAGAGAATAAAAATTGAGAAAATTCGTTAAGGCCAGCAGGATAGAATACGTGTTTTCGGGTCCCGTTACAGACCCATCTTCAGTATCCTATAACTTTATGGGTTAATAACACTGTATGATAAAATCTTGACTTTTAAAAATTAATAGAGCTCTGACCATCAGTTCTATATATTTCGGATATGCTGATTACAATGGCGTACTTAATTTTTCGATCAATGGTACAGATTTTTCGCTAAATGTCTTTAAAGTTTGCCGGTTGTCCATTCAGTTTTTTATATAAAATTTTTTTCAAATTCAATTAATATTAATTTTTTGTGTTAAAATGTAAGCACAGGACCTGTGGCCATATTTACGATATAAATGCGATGTGCTAATCTGGATATTTAAACCACTACTTAGCGTGTTATATAGGTTTTTATGGTTTTTTGCTATTTCAGCGACTTTAGTCGCCGAATGTACTATCGACCTCTATAAATGTAATGCCTTATTCAGGAAGCATTTAAAAGGAAAATATTTCAATAAAAAAATGCATTCATCTATAGCGGCCTATACGTTAAAATAGCGATTTTTAAAAAATTTTGTGTGGCAGCATAGCTTTCCAAGATGTCCCCAAAGTCCAACTTTTAGTATAATATGGGGTCACCTCTAAAAACTGTTCTTGCAAAAGTTATCGCAACAAATACATTTTGTACTAAGGTTAGTATCGTACTAAAGGCACTTTAGTACCTTAAAATGAAGTTGAGAATTATGGTCTGCTAAATTTATATAAGCTAAATTTTACACACTGCTAAATATATAGACAATTCTAGTTAACTTAGCTATGAAATTTGGGCTAAATTCAACAGAAATATTACCTGATTTAATTGAAAATTTCTGCTAAAATGTCGCTTACAGTTTTGCTTTTTGGGCTCTACGGGTCTGTCCCGAGATAGGCCCATATTTATTTTTGGCAGTATAGGTGGCTTATAAAAATTGATAAGTTCAGAGTATTGAATTTTCGTCCATTTTGCTCTATCTCGCTAAGTTTCCGAGATATAAGCCATTTTGTGATTATACAATAAAAAATTACGAAAATATAGCGCCATGTCTATGTGATATTGATAGGAGAGACACAAAAATATAAACTTTGGGAAATAATTGGGGTTACTAAAAATTAGGATGCAAAGTTAGTTCAAATACGAATGAAAGTAATTGTTATGCTAAATGGGATTTACAAAAATATTAGTTCAATCCTAAATTTTGAGAAAAAAATAACAGAAAAAACAGTTCATTTGCGCCAGAATGCGTTTAACAGTCTGTTGTAGGTACTAAATTTTTTTTTTTTATAAGTGTAGAAGTTTTGAAGTTTGAATTGATCTTAAACTTTCGCTTTTCATTTGAAAAAAACTTAAATCGAAGTTTCTTGATGAAACAAATTACTTAATTCCCTGTTTGCAAAGACGAAAACTATTAAATTATGATTTCACAAAATTATTATTATCCGAAAAGAAGATTTTCTTTCTTACATTTGTTTCATTCTACCCCGCTCGTCCATTAATGTGGATCGAATTTCGGAGTAATTTCGCTAAGAACAGGGGTAGACAAATTGTAGATAGATGTATAAAATATTTTTGGCAAGTTTCAGTTAAAAACGTATGGATTTTCGGTTTGCTCTTTTCATCTGAAAATCTAAAACTTTCGAACAACTTCATTGCTTTTTTTCTCTTTTTTTTAACGAGAAAAAATTGAAACCGAAATTTTTTCACGAAATATATAATTGAATTGAATTTTTATCACTTTGAGTGAATTTAAATTTTAAATTCGATGTCGAACCGCAAATTTTGCCCAATGGTAATTTTAGCTTCTTTCTCGTTAAAAAAAAAAAAACAGAATGAAGAAATATTCTTCGTGAATAGTTTCAATTTCGAAATAAATTTTTTTGCTTTGTTTCAAAATTTAACATTATATGTATATAAAAACTCAAGTCGAAGATAATTTCCGATTTGGCTGAAACATTTCCAAAATATTTTTTATATCTATTCAAAACATGTCTACTCCTACGCCAAGCAAAATCCCTCCAATATCTGAATTCGATCCACCCTACCATCCACATTAACAAGATTGGGATTGGGATAGCCCTGGATAATTTTTTACAATTGGTTGCCAACCATGCCAGTTCTGCAACTGGTTCCTCTGCAATCAATTCCATGACACTGGTTCCGGAACTAGTTCCACGGAACTTATATGGAAGGTATGACTCACATAGAACTAATTCTAGAACTAGTTCCGGAACTGGTTCTAGAGCAACCGGTTCCACTTTAAAGCTATAGAAGCGGTTGCTTTTGGGACAATTTCAAACAAAAATCATCGTTGTTAGAATTGACAGTCGAAGTGGTTGGAAAGTAGCTATTCTACAACCTGCATTCTTTGGAACAGAAAATCTTCCTGGGAGGCTTTTCATTTTCTGAGATGTTTTAAATGCTTTTATTTTAAAATTCTCTGTAGAATTTTTTTAGTTATTTCTATTGAAGTATTATGCCAATCTCACTCAATATGTTATAAGATTGGCCATATCTGTTTATAATTCGAGACCAATTGTATTATAGCAATCTTTAAGTGCATGTTTTACGTCAGTTATAGTATACATAGATTTCCATAATTATAGAGTACATATGAAATATGAATTCTTTAATAAATTTATGCATAATGTTTTTTTTTGTTTCTTTGTGTATAATTGTATTTTTATGCGTTTTTCTCATTTTATTTCCCGCTAATTAAAGTAATTATAATTTTTCCAACATACGCACTTAATTTATTTGTATAAAGAAAATTAAGAAAAAATATGAAGGCGAGTCTAAAACTCAAACAGGTGAATTGAATATATAATTTTTTTCTGAAGAAATATATATCAATCGGAATTTCTTTTGATGTTTGAAGGAAATTATGAATAAAAATGTAATAAATTTTTATTAATATTAATTATAGAGAATACTGCTACACATATTTTCCGTTCTATTTATTTTTTTTATATTTATATTTAAAAGTGGAAGAATTTGAAGTTTTTAAAGCGTTAAGATAAAACATTCAACAGATCGTGGGGTAAAAAACAATTTTAAAACCGATTGTATGTAGGTATTCCTTCAAAAGTAGTTTTATAACTTTTGCGGTGGATTTCATACTTAAGAGTTAACTTTAGCTCAACAATTACATTAGAGTGTCCCTTAAAAATTGATTTGTCATTACACCCCTCAGTTTTATTGGAAATGGTCCAAAATGGAAGAAATCGATTTATTTTTTGGAAAACGTTAATCCGTGCCGAAAGTTGGACGAAAATGGCCCATTTTGGAAAATAGTGTATTAATATTAAAAATTCCCAAAATTCGAAATTTCGAAAAAATTATTTTTTATTCCATTTATTCGTTTAATATAGTCAGAATGATTTATACATGGAATTTTGACTTCATCGGATATCACTAACCCACTTTAGCCTGGAATCCAAAATGACCCACGAATTTGATAAAAAATGCAAAAACGTGTTTTTTTTTAAATTAATTTTAAATATTTTTTAAAATGCCTAATTTGGAGATGTCGATTGCTATTTGTACCACATAATAGTTGATATTAAAGAAAAAAAAATAAATTGGAAAAATGATAATTCGAGTTTGTGTTTGGAGCAACTGCTTTCCATGACATTTTACAAAAATTGCTCATTTTGTTAAAAATTAAACAAAATTTGAATATTTTTATCAAATTTTACACAGTTTTCAGAAAAACAGGAATTAAATTTGGTTAGAATATAATTATTTTTACATTTGTTTAAAAAAATTTTAACCCTTAGTGGCCTGGGGTCAGAAAAGACCCATGAAACTTAATATTAATTATGACTACTAGATTGTAAAGCCATTAAATTGATAAAAAAAAGATATCAACTGGATAAAAATAATTATTTTATGTAACGTGATCCATATGGGGTTAATTTTTATACTTTTAGCCAAAATCGCCCTACTAAGAAATTTACAGAATAATACCTTTTATAATTTTCGAAAAAATATTACTTTGAATGAATAAAAAAAATGTATTCTACTTGATAAAAATTATTATTTTGAGTAACTTGATCCTTGGAAATTTTCAGAGTAACGTCTTTCCAAATAAAGGGGTTTTCAATAAGAGCGCTACAAAAGTAAAAAAGTTTAAATAAAACAAAAACGGTTTTGGATATCAATGAAATTCTTTATTCCTGTGAAAGTACGTTCGATGACATTATGTATGGAAATCGATCTCTTTTGCATGGCCACCTCGGGCACGCTTGCAGAAGTCCAGACGCTGAACCCAATTTTCGACGGTTTTCAAGCATAAATCGGCCGATATTGCTGCAATTTCACGTTCGATATTCGTATGAAGTTCATCAATCGTCGCTGGCTTGTTGGCATATACCATAGATTTGACGTAGCCCCACGCTCAATTTTTGACCTGCTAGGACGATTATGACGACCATAAATTGGACGTAGCGCTCTTAACGTTTAGGACACTGACTCCGGTATTAAATCTTAATAATTTCGACTCGTTGTTGGCTCGTATATCTTTCCATCATGAAATGGCAAACCTTACTGAAGAGAAATGTAAAAAGAGCGGCAAGAAATATGGCGTCGTTTGCTGTCCCTGTCTTTCTACTTTTGTAGCGTGCCTGTTGAACAAGCCTTTAGAAAGCAATAAATGCATAATAAACAAAAGCTTTTAATCAGAATCTAATACGATTACAAAACTAAAATTTGCTAAAGTGGGTTAATGATATCCGATGAAGTCACAATTCCACGTCTGAATCATTTTGACTATATTAAATGTATAAATGGAATGTAAAATAATTTTTTTTCTAAATTTCGAATTTTGGGAATTTTTAATAGTAATACACTTTTTTCCAAAATGGGCCATTTTCGTCGAACTTTCGGCACGGGTTAACTTTTCAAAAAAAAAATCGATTTCTTCCATTTGGGGCCATTTCCAATAAAACTGGGGGTGTAATGAACGAAAATCGACAAATCGATATTTTAAGGGACAGTCTAATATACATATTAGAAACATATATATAACAAATTTTTGGGTGAAGTACATAATAATTAACTCATAAACCGTCACCGTTAAAAACAATATTTTACCTTAATTTTTTATCTTTCATTAGAAATTATGAAGTTTTTAGATTATTTCTAAAAAACAATCAATTACACACTTCCCTAAATATAATATTACAACTTTCAAAATTACATGCAAATAACACTAATGATATGTATTGTTTTAAATAGTGACGGCAAAAATACTAGGCTTAAACATTTGCTACGCCCCAAATAAAAATTTTCAATACAAACACATAATGGAGACACTTGTAATAAATCCAGGCAGCTTTGCATTGAACAAAAATTTCAAAATACTTAATTTCAAGCAATTATAAAGTGATTATCAATGTTAAAATGCTGCCATTAATTTGCAAATTGCAAAATTGACCATTAAAATATCAACGTCCATACAATAGCGTCAACAGTAACAGCCACAGCCATAACAATAGTCAGTCAAGTTAGTTTTTCAGTTGCGTTAGTGTAATAATGGGAAAAACCTTTAAGTGAAACACACCATTTTGAGGTGAAATTCCCGTACATAATAAAACTGGGGAGCAGTATTTAAATTTGACTAACAAGGAAAGAATCTTTGCGGACACCAACTAAATGTCAAAAGATATTAGAAAATAAATAAACTTTTGTTTTTGCCATGGCAGCCTAATATCAAGGTTTAGTAAAAGGGCGTGGCAAAAAAAGAAATAGTAAAGTTTTTTTTTGAAGATTTTTAAAATTTCTTGCAAAGCAAATGTAAATAGGAAAATTGTGTATCAAATGAAATGTATTTTATAGTTATCTTAAGATATGAAAAGTGTGTTCTATTTAAATATTATTATCAAATTCTTATATTACACTCATAAAAAAAAATTAGTACAAAAGTCTGATTAAATTGAACTAATTTTTCTGTTATTTTATCTAAAAAAGTCCGTACAAATAGGTCAAAATTCTGCTAAAATAACAATTTTGACCTATTTGTACGGACTTTTTTTATGAGTGTATGGTTTTAAATACCTAAATTTTAGAAAGTTTTATATGGGAATGCATATGAATTCAGACTCACATTTCTGTATTTTATACGTTATTGGATTTTTAAATACGCTCAGATAAAAAAGTTAGTAAAAAAATTTGTAAACAGTTTCCAATCGCATTTTACTATTTTTATACTGATTTGTAGCAAAAATTTTTTTTTTAGTAATAATTTTTTTGATATTTAGTAAGTTTTTTAACTAATTTTAGCAAATCGATTTTGAATTACAGTTTACAACAATTTTGCTAAAATTTAGTAGCGAATACTAATTTTTTCTACTAATTTCGTTGTACTACAGATCAGCAGATATGTGTTGCTAAAATCAAAATGGTTAAACATCTCGTAATAACAGCAAAATTTTCAGTAGCCATTACAGACTTTTTTGGTTGACTATGGGAGCAGTTTTGATTTTTTTATATTCCTGCTATTTTGTGCTTTAGCTAAAGGCTGAGTTACCCAACCGTAAACGTATCTGTAACGAATCAGCTGTTTCGAAACCACAAGAAGAAATGTATACGAATGGTTACTAACACGTAAATATAAATGTACTTGCAGTATCATTCTGTTGAAATCAGAATTTCCTATCCGGCATCGAAACAGCTGAATGATTTTAGTCGGAAAAAATATAAAATGAATAAAGAAAATTGATTCAAACAACAAATAAGGAATAAAAATTGACAAACAAATGGAAAAATTTAGAATAAAATATAAAACCACATGAAATAGATGCTAAATAGTAATGTCGTTTACGGTAATCTATAAGTTTACTTTTTAGCTACGGCACGGTTCAGTTATATCACATTTACGTTTACGGTCCCATAATCCGCCCTTAACTCTTCATTGAGCGCTTTTTTACTTATACTGGTGTTTTAAATATTTGAAATAGAAATCTGTTAGTGACCCCATGTATATATTCCTTGTAAGTTTTGTTTATTGCACAAGTACTTACATTTTAAAAGTATTTGAAATAAATGATTCGAGTTTTCTTTATTTTCGAATCATGTTTAGAATAAATTTAAACAAGTCATGACATGAACAGCAAAAAAAAATACATATTGCAACATGAAAACAGTAAGTTGTTTGCGATATTATTTTATAATTGAACAATTATCATAATTAAACTAAAAATTAGAATCTTAGTCGATTTTTATGAAAGTAACTTTAACATTATATTACGAGTATATTTTGTATACAATAAACATAGAGTACAGATTTGTGCTGATAACAGAATTTGTAGCCAATCCAATAGGTTGATTATGTAACTGAATATTACAAATGTATCAACAGGAAACCAATTGAGACAAGAGCAATTTCACTGTATTAACTACTTAACTCAGCAAAACCTCTGTAATGGGTGCTTCCCGTACAAACAATTTTTCATAAAATCTTATATGATTTGATATAATTATATATGTTAATATGCTTGGCTTTATATAACCATATACACTCAGAAAAGTTCTGCAGTAACTACATGACAGTTATTTGTGTAGTAATGCGGTTGTAGTTATTTTAACTACAATCTATAAACGCATTAAAATTTTTTTTGAAAAAAAATAAAAATAAAACTCATCTCTTCTGAGATTGTATTTTTCATCAAAAATTTAAATTTTTGTATCATCGACAAAAGTTTGGGTATTTTTGTTTTCATCAATTAAAAGTTGATTCCTTTTGTGATTTCCATTTCCAACTGCCTTTTATGTTCCAAATTTTCAAAATAAACAACAAAAAAATGACCATTTACAGAGTTTTACTAAAACTAAAATAACGTGATTTTAGACTTTTTTAATTTTGCGAAGGTCTAAAATTTACCAAAATGCCTCTAATTCGATTCACGTCCAACGGATTAGTAAAAAAACCTTATTTTTGAAATTGTGAGAAAATTTCCTCCCATTTGAGTACAATTTTCGTTCATATTAATTTCTTACTTTTTTCGACCTCCCCTATTGGTCGAAAAATGACTCTAGTTGGGCATAGGTTTTATGAATAAGAAAAATTACATTTTTGGAATCGTGAGACAATTTCCTTTAATTTGGGTACCCACACTTACATGTTACTATGTTCCCCCGTTTTTTGCCCCCCACGGGCCTCCCTGGCCCCAGCCCCTCCCAAAATTAATTTCGGTTTTTTTCTTTTTTAATTCCAGAGGGGGTCATATTTTTTTTTTATTTTTTTGTATTTATCTATCTAATATATGACCCATTTTTCGGATCAAATTGTATCAGGTTAGATAACATGCTTATCTCGCTTGATATAATTATATATTCCAATATTCGGATCAAATTAGATATGAACATATATATGGGGTGATATATAACATCTTTTTTAGTCGGGTTATCATTAATATCAAATGGTAAGCTTTAGAATTAGGTCTACTGCATATAATTCAGTGTCGAAACTTACTATTTTTATTTGACAATGCAGTTTTTGTAAATAGTTGTCCATATTCGCGGCATAAAAAATGCACAAAATTTGTATTAGCATTACAAAAATATGAAAAATAAGTGGTTACAAAAATAAGTTATTTATAACGAGTAAAAAGTTAAAGTCGGGCATGTCGACTATATAATAACCTACACCAGACTCGTTAAAAGCCAACTAATGTTTGGATCCGAAATTCGAATGGGTTAAAACGGACTTGTGTGAAAATTTTCTATAAAATGATAAAAGAAGAGAAAATCGAAAATATAGCCCATATGGGTGATAGGTCCAAATATGGACCGATCCTATCTAGCCCTTGGGACCAGCGAACCAAATTTCATTGAAATATCTTCGTATTTAAGACCAACCCAATTTTGGGTGAGGGGACCCTTATATGGTCCCTCCAGGAATTAACCCGAAATCATCTGTTTAGAAATACTAAATGATACACTTAAAATAACACGTCTGTAGAAAAATCTGTCAAACGGGTTTTAAATCGATTTGACCAATTTTTAACAAATTTTTAGTTGAAACACTGATTTAAACAAAGATCTTAGTTATCTTCATTTAACACTATACTAAAACTCCTCAGTACTTTATTAAGTTTTGAGTGTTCATTTTCAAAACTATTTATAACTAATTTTTAAGAACCTATTTTATAAAATTTATTGTTAAAATATAATATTTTCATGTTTCTGTTATTACCCGGTAGATAGCTCCACCAGTGTATCCGAAGTTTTAAAGATGGCGCTATTTCTTTTCTTGCCGAGCAAAATTGACTAAAATTTCGACTACCCCTAAACATATAATACCACAGCGAAAGGAGTTATCTCTATCCACAAACGGACCATGGTGAAGCCTTGGACCCTCGGAAATTTTTAATAAAAATTTTCCTCTTCAAAAAATGGCCAATATCTCGAAAACTAAGCGAGATAGAGCAAAACGGACAAAATATTTTCTCCTTTAAAGTGAGCCCACATGTCCTTAGATGATATGGACTGGGACCGGGGAGGGTCCCGAGACCCTAAATTTGAACAAAATTTACCACTCAGTATAAATACAAATAAAACTGTAGTTTTACTAATTTCTTACTTAACTTTGGATTTGTTAAATTTAACAAAAGAATTTGTTAAAATCAACAAATATTCTTTTAAACCAAAACACAGGAATACATTTTGTTAAAGTAACAAATTTTTCTATTCAGCCAACATACTTATTATTTTGAGTGTACAAAATCACTTTTAGGATCAGTTTTAGAGGAATTATGCTTTAGAAGCAATACTTAAATGATTTTTTAAGTTGTTCAGAATAGCAGTAAAAATACACTAAGGGATACTTGTGAAGTAGTGAAAGAAGTAGTTTGTAAAGCGTTAATTTCAATTTTTTTTTTTGGGTAGTAGTAGTTTGTCAAAACGACATCTATTTTCCAACAACGGTGTCCCGCTAGAAAATTTCCAAACAAACTATCAAACTTTCTTAAAGAAGTCTTGTGGTTCTAATAATTGTACATTTTATTATTTTTTTAATTGTTTTGAAGTGTTTTTTTATTAAACAAAAAAATATGAATTGGTACATCCTTTTTCAAACACGTGTTAATATTTAACACCTTTTGGTTTCAATTACAGCTGCTTCAAGTACATCGCTGCATCATACATCTTGAAGACAACATCCATTTGATTCAACAGACTTGTCTGCTGGTAAGTGATAAAAAACTACATTTATTTGTGCTGCATACATCTCGACAATAACACATTTATGAAATTTAAATGATTTGATATTTTTCTACTTTTTCTATTTCCTGTGTAATTATCATATTGAATAGAAGATTTCTTCTCATGGTTTTATATTTGGTAGCAATTTTAAGGGGTTGATTTTTTTCATATTTTTTTACAGTTTTATATATTTTTTTATTTATTAATAAAAAATTATTACGCGTTTTTTGTTTTCTTTTACAATGGTTGTTTTGCACCCTTAAAATTATTTTTTTTTTGTGGAAACAGGGTGTTCTATGTATAGCATGACAACCGTATTAGGAGGCGGTTAACGCCTTCTTTTTTCATTTTTTTATTTCTCCTTCATTCATACTTTTATATTATTCATTCATTTCTTAATTTTTTTTGTTCTTTGGTTGCATGCATCATTGCTACAATGGCGTTTGATTTTGTAACGTCTTTCCAACGCTATTTTACACGCACCTTTATGATTTACTTAAATTTTAATTTTTATTGAAAAGGTGTTCGTTATTTTGTCTGGTATTTTTTTTATTAAATAAAGGTTACGCTTACTTACTGTATTAAATATATTTATTTCGTTTGTATATTATTTTGATAATTTTTTAAGTGATGCTGATCATTGTTTAAGTTTTGGGTTTGACCGTAGTAAATTAAAAGCGTTGCCTTCATTAAATACAAGGTCAAATCTAATATATTACAATACTTACTGATAAACCTCCCACTTTGATTTACGTGCTTATTCCTACGAAAAGTCTGTGACTCTTAGTTGTGACTGTATTCTTCATGTATTTGTTGTGGCAAATTTTTAATAAGTTATATTTATTGAAATTTTTGTTTGAAAACTTCAAAAAAATTAAGACCTGGTATCGATACAATCATAACTTTGACAAACTTTGAATTTTATTGTTGTTTCGTATGAAAAGTTATGACTCTTAGTTTTAAAAATAGTCTTATGTGGGTCACATTGAGTCACAAGTAGGAATAGGCACCTTAATATCGATATTTTCTTTTCATATTTGAAAGGTTTGTTTTGAAAGTGGTATGTATATTATACATTGTGAAACTCTTTTTCTTTAAACTGAGATATAAAAAGTTTAGAATTTCAGTGTTTTTAAAAAAGTAAATGAAAACTTTTGTGCAAGTTTTTGATAAAGTTTTTATTAGGTGATATTAAATTTATTTCCACTTACAAGAAAAAAACTCCATATTTATTGCGAGAACCATTGTTTTTCGCGTATTGAATGGACTTATTTCACAATATATACAGTAGTGGACTAAAGTGGATACATATTTGAATATTTTTAAATCTGTATTAATAACTTTTGTTCAATTTGTGATATCCAAGTGTAGTTTTTCCAGTTTTTAAAGTGGCCAGGTCAGAGCCCCGGTTTGAATCCCATCGAGAATTGGTGGGCAAGTGTCAAAAGAAGACTCTCCCAAAGCGAACGAGCACCGACAAACTTAGATGATCTTTGGTCAGGAGTTTCAGCGGAATGAACTAATATTCCACTTCAAACTATTAAAAATCTCGCGGAAAGCATGCCTTCTCGTATAAAATCTGTTTTAAAGCACAAAGGACTTTGGACAAAATATTAAAGAAAGAACTTGCCGAAAATTTCAAATATGAACAATACTGGATAAAAGCGGTCACAATTCAATTATTTTTTTTATTAACTTCTTAGTGATATTGTCTACTGTATTTAGGTTTTTATTGAAGAAGAATGTTATAATTTTATGCTTTAAAAAAAGTCATTTGAGTTTCTATAATAAAATGAAAATTATAACAAATTTCGAAAAATGTTGAATTAATGTATCCACTTTATTGCACTACTGTACATTTCCTTTCCCTAATAAACATATATGAAAATCTTTTGCAGACAAAAATTCCAATTTTTTGCAGTTTCTTGCCTCTTTTTTCTAACAAAAAATCGTAATTTTTTCATATAAATTCTCTTAATATTTTCCCATTTACCTTCCCATGTGAAAATCGAAATATATATGAACATACATGATCATACATTGACTAGTAAATGATCATGCATAGCCATATATGATCATATACGTCAATGCATAGTTCAATGTATGACCATACATTATGTCATATATTTGCATATATCTTCGGATCCGAAATTTGAGGGTATATGGAGGTATATGGCCATATATGATCATATATGAGCATACATGAATCATATGTGAGCATATATGGTCATATATGAACATGTACGGTCATATACCCTCAAATTTCGGATCCGAAGATATATGGAAATATATGAGATAATGTATGGTCATACATTGAACTATGCATGGACGTATATGGTCATGTATGCCAATTCATGATCATATACTAGTCAATGTATGATCATGTACGTTCATATATATTTCGATTTTCACATGGGTTGTAACAAATTATAATAAAAAATATAATATTCATTAGTTCTTGCAGTAAAAATTTAAACAATTACAATCTTCCCATAGTTGAAGCCCTTCATCTTTCACCACCTTTCACTTCTTCTCTATCCCCTTTTCAAAGAAAGCAAAACGTTAATTAATAGAAAGAATTTCCTGAGTGCTGCTTTTATTAAAAAAAAAAATGTCACTTTTTTCGTTGCATTTTCAAATGATGCTGTCCATTAAACTGTAACGTGCCGTTCCATATATACTTTTCAAGGGGAGCAAGAATCAGGTTATTATTCCGAAAATGCTTCGCATTGGCTTTCAAAGCCTAGCACGAAGATATAACAAAATTTCTGTTTCCAACCCGTACGGGAGCTCGAATCCAATTGGAGTTTTACTATACTAAGTATAGTATACTTCGCCCCGTGACCGAAGTATACATGAATAAGTCGATGTTAATTCTTTCTCGTTAGTACTTAGGCTGTTTATTTTGGTTCGTATTTAGCCACTGGAATCGAAGTTTTTCTCGTTCGTATTTGGTCGTATTATATGAATACAAGAACCGACAGGGATGGAAAATGGGGTTTTAGATTTTGTACCAACCAGACAGAGAAAATATATTTGTTCGACCCCTTCATTCAACCAAAAAAGAAATTTAACTGTTTTGAGCCCAGCGGTATTTTTTTGCTAATTTTAGCAACACATGTCTGCTGATCTGTAGTACAACCAAATTAATAGAAAAAATTGCAATTCAAAATCGATTTCCTAAAATCCGTTAAAAAATTTACTAAATATCAATAATTTTAGTACAATGAAATTAGTCTAAATAATTATTAGATGCTACTAAATTTCAGTAAATTTTTGTAGATTGCAATTTAAAATTAATCTGCTGAAATTAGAAAAAGTGTATTAAAAAGGAAAGTGTAAAATCTAAAAAAAAATTAAAATGAAATTTAATAAATTTTAAAAAATGTATAATTACTTCAATATAAATATGCATATTATTTACAATATTAATTGCATTTGGTCTATATGACGCATTTGAAAAAACAACACTTTACTAGAAAAATAAAAATGCCCTGCTGGCAGTCCGTCTCCGATATACACAAATTGCCTGCACTTGTACGTAAAAACCATACGTCAGTGTGGCAACATTTGTGAAAAATGTGACAAAGAGGAGATAAGAAGATAAACCAAAAATCTAAAATAGAATGTTTGTATGTCTGTTTGATCACTTCTGAGAGTAAATTATCATATAGAGACAATCTGACAATAAAAAAATATAAACAATAATACAATTTAATGGAAAATCACTGATGAAGCATGTCCATAAAAAAAGGCAGAAGCTAGATCTAGTCTGATTTGCAAATTAATAATGTGTCTATAACTTAAAAAAAAATATTTATTCTTCTTCTTAACCTCAAACCTACTTAATAAAAATTATTAAAAATGCATATTAATTACACTATAAATTTCAGTTGGTCTATATGACGCGTTTGAAAAAACAACACTTTACTAGATAAATACTTGAAATTTGGAGTAAAAACTGCAAATGGTTCTCCAGTTATTACCTTTTTATGCATTGGAGAGACAATAAAATGTACTGAGTTTTGTTTCCAAACTAAGAATATATCAATAATAACAAATATAAACTAAACAAGAATTCTAAAAAATCGACGAATTCTGGTAAAAAAATTTCATTAAAGTATCCACTTGTTGTTAAATTAGTATATTTTTTTTTCGGTTTAGAAAAATAAAAATAAAATGTATTAGGTTTGAGGTTAAGAAGAATAAACATTTTCTTTAAAAGTTAAATTTGCAAATCAGACTAAAATGTTTTGCTGAAATCAGCAAAAAGGTACCTAATTGTAGCTAAAATTATAAAAAAAAAATTGTACTAAAAATCAGTACAAAAATAGTAAAGTTAGATTTATAACTGTTTAGAAATTTTTTTTACTAACATTTTTATCTGAGTGTAGTTTTGCAAAAATTATTATAACCCAAATTTTCCATCTAAATTTCCTAATCTAATCGAAACACAATCTTAACATGCAAAAATACCCAATTTAAAATTTTTCTAAATTTTTATAAAAGAAACAAATATTTCTTCCGTTTATTTCTAATAAATAATTTCTTTAATTTTGCAACCCCATAATTGGAACATTTTGATAATCAAATTGTAAATACAGAGTAAAATAGGAGGTATGCAGTAAAACAAAATATAGGATTTTAAATTGATGCGATTGCATGCAGAAATCATGCAAAATAAATAAAACTACAATTGCAAAAAACTCTGGTTGTTCACAAGGTGTAGTAAGTGTTATATGTATTGTAAAATAGAGTTTCAAAATTTAATCTTCACTTTTACAATAATTTCCAGTTGGGTTTACCTTTGTTGAGCGGAGAATATACGAGGAAACATTCGTGAAAAATTGCCTATTTTTTGTGAATGTGTGTGTGTTTTTGTGCGTGTGTGTGCATGCTGACATCGTGCAATTTGTGTTTACAAAATTTTTTGATATTTTTTGTTCCCTACTCAATGTTCCTTCGTGTATTCTCCGCTTTAGTGAACTAAAACATAGCACATTTCATCTAGTCTTGTATATTTTAAAATAAAATGTTACAACCCTGTTTTTGTTAGGACAATACAACATTTAGCACTCCATTGTGAACAATATAATTGTTAAATTATGAATAATTCAAAAAATTTGGAAAAAAAACCCATTGACGTTTGAGAAAGAGATAGAAAATGGTTTTCATATATTTATATGGACTCTAAACACGAAACAATATGGCGTTTGTTTAAATTGTTTTTGTTAAATAATTTATGCAGCAAACAAAAATATAATGATAAAGTTAATTAGCAGAGAAAAAAAATACAAGAAAGTCAAGTGGATACAAATTATTGCATTTTTTCATAAATTTTTGTGCTTTTTTGTCGTTTATCAATTTGGTGTTGGATTATTGGGTTGACATTTATTATTTTATATTTGCAATTGTATGGTTGGAAACGATACACTTGGGTCTTAAATAGAATTTCTGAAGATTTCGGACAATTGTGATTATCGATCTAGTAAATATTTTTAAAGGGTTTTTTAAAACCCCTAAAATTTTATGGTTCTAATGCATAAACTTTTCTTAATTTTCATTAAGGAATACAATTGCTAAAGTATTCTTTTTCCTTATTAAACGTTTATTAAAAAATGTCATGTATAATCGTTAAATAACAGTTTTTTAATTTCTCGTTTTATTCTGGCAATACCTTTATATAATAAGTGCGTTCCTTTACTTTTTGGGTAAAGTTCGATAAAATGAGGGTAAGCAAAAAATCCGCTCAAAAAATGACAAAATTACCCAAAAGTAAAGGAACGTTCAAAACCACTTTGTGAAAATGCGTATAATTTTTGTTTGAAAAATTTAATAAACACACATATTTTTGCATTTAAAAGTTCTTATTAATTTTGTTCAATTAATTATTTTAAATAACACATTGCTTTTGCGTATTGGTTTGTTTAATTTAATTTTTCAATTTATTTTCACAATTGTTGTTTTTGGTTATTATTGCATCAGTTGTTAGATTTACCAAATTTACCCGAAGAAAAAATCTGGGTAACTTTGGTAAAAAGAGAAACACTAATTCGCTCTCTTGAACGATCTCATTTACCCAATTTTCGAGTACGGGAACGCTTTTTGGGTAAGATTGGGATCCCGCGGGTTCCCGCGGTAACGTAAAGGAACGGACCTAATGTGTCTCCACTTTCAAATAAATTGTTAGTGATTCTTAAAGTTAATAAACCATTTACTCGTTAATCACAGATGAATAATGTTGTTTTAAAGATTTTATCAATAAAAATTATTTATAATAAACCAAAACATGATAAAAACATAGTGTAATATGTAATAGTGTAAAATAATATTTTAAGGACAGTGTAATACTACGAATACTGAAAGTATTCGAATGACGAATATATTTTGATTATATCAACATCACTATTTTGTTTAATTTATTTTTTATTTTATTTGTACACAAATTTGAGAAAATTTAATGAAAAAAGGTTTAAATGGTGTAATTCTTCCAGGTTTTTTAATTTGTTGGCTACAAAGTGTTAGATCCTTGGGTGGATGACCCTTGAAAAAGTCTTTAAATAAATGGAAACTCAATATTTTTGGTTTTAACAGAGAATTTTATTTTCCAAACTTAATGAAACGCTTATTTTAGGCTTGACCCTACTTTAGCAGATTCATAAATTGTTCGTTATTAAACCAACTATGCATACCTACTGTTTTTGCCAAATTAGCTTAAAAACGTTTAATTAAACTGTTTAGAAACGTTATGCATTCGGCTGTATTTCTTTACTTTCGATGTAAATTGTTTGAAATTATTCATATTTATTAACAATGTTATTTAAAAACTTTAAAACTAGTGTAATTAAAGATTTTTAATTAAATTTGACAAAAAGAATATTCACGAATGATTAACAAAAAAAAAAAATAAAAATATTAAGTGCTTAAGGAAGGGTACAGCCTAAAATATGCCTTTGAAAATATCTGGGTAACTTTGGTAAAAAGAGAAACACTAATTCGCTCTCTTGAACGATCTCATTTACCTAATTTTCGAGTACGGGAACGCTTTTTGGATAAGATTGGGATCCCGCGGGTTCCCGCGGTAACGTAAAGGAACGGACCTAATGTGTCTCCACTTTCAAATAAATTGTTAGTGATTCTTAAAGTTAATAAACCATTGACTCGTTAATCATAGATGAATAATGTTGTTTTAAAGATTTTATCAATAAAAATAATTTATAATAAACCAAAACATGATAAAAACATAGTGTAATATGTAATAGTGTAAAATAATATTTTAAGGACAGTGTAATACTACGAATACTGAAAGTATTCGAATGACGAATATATTTTGATTATATCAACATCACTATTTTGTTTAATTTATTTTTTATTTTATTTGTACACAAATTTGAGAAAATTAATTGAAAAAAGGTTTAAATGGTGTAATTCTTCCAGGTTTTTTTTAATTTATTGGCTAAAAAATATTAGATTCTACATATTCTTGGGTGGATGACCCTTGAAAAAGTCTTTAAATAAATGGAAACTCAATATTTTTGGTTTTAACAAAAAATTTTATTTTCCAAACTTTATGAAACGCTTATTTTAGGCTTGACCCTACTTTAGCAGATTTATAAATTGTTCGTTACTAAACCAACTATGCATACTGTTTTTGCCAAATTAGCTTAAAAACGTTTAATTAAACTGTTTAGAAACGTTATGCATTCGGCTGTATTTCTTTACTTTCGATGTAAATTGTTTGAAATTGTTCATATTTATTAATAATGTTATTTAAAAACTTTAAAACTAGTGTAATTAAAGATTTTTAATCAAATTTGACAAAAAGAATATTCACGAATGATTAACAAAAAAAAAATATTAAGTGCTTAAGGAAGGGTACAGCCTAAAATAAGCCTTTGAAAATATTTGGAAAAACAAAATCATTGAAAAACAAACAAAAAATTAATTTACAATTATTAAGAGGACTTCTTTAAGAATCATTAGGTAGAATATAAGATCTTGAGTCCCACAAATTAAAAAAAACTCCAACAGCTCTACGATAAAATTTTTTTTTATAAAATTTTCTCAAATTTGCATGAAAATAAAAACAAATGCAACAAAATAATTATCAATCTGTTTAGAATAAAGCCACCCAGTGTAGAAAATCATTACCAGATATGTGGTTATGTAACTACATACCTGGTAATGGTAACTACCCAGACAGAAATTGCCAACTGTACCAAAAACAGAGCACTGATTTTGTAAAAATTACTACGCTTTGTTAAAATAAGGTAAAGTCGGAAGGTCTCGTGTTCGATTCCGGTCACGAACATAAAATTTTTTGTTTTATTTTTTTTATTTTATATTATTTTTTTTTATGGGGTCATTTTGTTAAACGAAACTTTGCTTTCGTTTGAACATTTTTTTATTTTTAATTTTTTTAAATTTTGCAAAACGCAAAAAAAATATGTATATTTTCTTTTTTTTTTTTTCAATCTGGCAATATTATAATCGAAGACAAACTCCTTAATAAAACGGTATTTTATAAGAAGTAAGTAAACGTTTGCAAACGAATATTATGCCATATTCAAACGCACAGAAATAGTTGTCGATTCTTATTAAAAAGTTAAAGTTTTTGCATAAAAAGGTAGGTAATTGCAATTTTTGGAATAAAAATTATATAAATATGGGTTTAAAAATAAGAAGTAGTTAAATGTGATACTCCTATATTTTTTATTCTCAATAATCATAATAATGCATAATCACTTTTTAAATTTATAAACGGCTTATAAAACAAATTTTTCACACCAAAATGGTTATAAAAAATCAAATTATTATGCATAAGCACTTAAATTTATATGCAAATTAGTGAAAATTTGGGCAATTTTAAAAATATCTGATTTTAGATGCGCTAAGACACGATTTAAAAAAAATTTTCTTTATATATAAACTTCTACGTTTGAGACCAAATGAAACAAACTGAGGGGTTTAAAACTAAAAACTGACAATTCGAAACTTAAGGGCAATCTTAACAAACCATACTTTGTACTCCTTTGCTATCCGCTAATGGAAGATTCTTCTTATTTAGGTTGATTTTCTGTACAATATAAAATTTTTATTAAATTTATTTGTTTCCTATTATTAGAAAAAAATCTCCAAAAATATATCATAAAAAAACTACTAATAAAAAAAGAATTGCCCCACACAGGATTCGATATCTGGACCCTAAAAATATTAGAACTAAAAATAACAACTCATTTACCAATCAGGCTAAACAGACTTGGAAAACTCTATGAACAAATTTTTATTTAAATAATTTGTAATTCCATGTCACAAATATTATTTTTTTTTGTCTGGCAATAATAGCTCGCAAATGGCAACAAACGCAAACTACTACCCGTTTTATAAAATACCAAATATTTTCGTTTACGTTTCAAACGAAAACGAAAAAACGTTTTTCATTCGAGTTACAAAATGACCCCTTAAAAATAGCAAAATCAAACTGTTATATTTACAAAATTTTCGTTAAGTTTAAGCTAAAATAAAAAAAAAAATATTTGATAAAAAAATAATAATCTGCTAATTTTAGAAGATTAGATTTTTTATGCAGAAAAAAAACTGAAAATTTAAATTTTTTCACGATTTTTTTGTTTCGCTGGTCTCACCAGATTAATTGGCTAATTTCTATTATTTTAAAATTACTAAAATTCTGTATATTTAAAAGTTTTATTTTTGCTGTTCCTATCTTACTAATATTTAGCAAAAATAATCAGCTAATTTTAGCAGTTTTTTTTTTCAAATTAATTTTTAGTAGTTTTAAATAACATTTTTATTGACCTTTTTCTCTTAGTGCATGTTTTATGAATAGAATTGCTTAATAAAAGCTTAACGGAGATAATAAATACTTTAGCAAATTAATGTTTTAAAGCTAAACTAAAAATAATAGCGTAAATATTTAAATTTGAATTATTTTTTCCCATTTTTTTAATGCACACAATTTCAAACTCTTTCGCATAAACTTTACACTTTTGATTTTTCGTGGTAACGGAGTTGTAATATAAGTCTAATTTTTTCGCATTTTTATGTATATGTTTTATCTGTCTAAAGCACGACTCTAAAAATATCGAGTGATCACATTTTGGTACGCAACAATAAACCAAATACTCGAATATTCGATACCCACTACCAGCACTAAATTTAATAGACACACCAATTTAGAGTTAAGCTCCAAATTTTGTTAAAAACTTAACAAAATGTGGCTTTTAAAAATAAATTCCACCTTAGTATTTTAATATTGCAGCTACTGGCTTACTTGTGCTGAACAACTTGTAAAATTTGTGTTGGCTACTTTATTTGCTTTGACCATTTTCTTAGCCAGTTTGTGAACCAGTCCGAATGTAGGTTTGATAATTTTAGCCAGCCATTTTTTCGTTGTTTTTTTCTTCTTTTTTTTAATGGTGGCTACTTTTAGCATCCGTTCTGCATTCATTCGCGTTTTGTAAACTTGCAATTGTATACGTTGAGGTTGTTGCAGTAGTAGTTTCTTCGAGTTTTATACCTGTAATTATGGTTGATGTTTTTATTTTTTGTTTTTTGTTTTAACTTTATAATTTGCAGTTGCATTAAATGGATTTAATGACTGCAGTCCTATTAATTTTTATTTTCTTTCAGTTGTTTTGTTTTAGAAATTGTTGTTTTGTTAACAAATCAAACTTGATTTTTGTTTGCGAAAATGAATTCTTAAGTTAAGAATTTTTTTTGTAAGATATAAACAAATACACTCAAAAGACTTTTGCAGTTACTATATGACATTTTGCAGTTACAACATGATATGAAATTTGGATTTTGGTTAATTTTAGATTCAATTAAAAGAAAATTGAAAATATATTACATATGGGCGCTAGGGGCAAGAATAGATCGATACTATCCTTAATCAGTAGGAATCAGTTTACCAAATTTCATGAAAATATATTTATATTTGGGACTTGATTTTGGGCCAATTTCAATCAGCGCACCAAATTTTATTAAAATATCTTAATATTTGCGACCTGTAATGTGTAATGACTCAAAAGTTATTCTGAGTCATTACACCCAACACCACTCCATTGACAGGATATAATGAGCTTGTGCTGACGGTTGTAATGAAAAATATTGAACCTAGAGCCACCTTTTCCTTGGTATACCAATCGGCTCAAAATAACTTTTTGATTCGACTTAGCGATGTCCGCCTGTCTGTCCATATATTCGCTCGCTACAGGTCGTAAATATTAATATATTTTTATAAATTTGGTATTCTGACTCATATGAGCCCAAGGACAAAGCCTTTTGATTTAACATAAAATGGTTAAACTTTGGGCCTATACAGTGGTAGGGCATTACCAAAAAATAAATTATAACCAGAGCTTTAAACAATTAATTCCTTTTTGGAATGAATTCCCAAAAATTTAATTCAATTCTTTAATTCAAGGAATGAATTCATCAATAAGACATAAGCATGAATGAATTCAAAGAATTCAAATTTATGGAATGAATTCCCTGACCAAAGCGTAAAGAATTAAAATTAAATTATTCATTCACTAAAGAATTCATTCAACACTATTTAATTCAATTTGAAGTCAAGGAATTCATTCAATTCTAGTTAATTCAACTTTTGGCTAAGGAATTCATTCAACTGTGCACTTAATTCAACTTTTGATCAAGGAATTCATTCAATTCTAGTTAATTCAACTTTTGGTCAAGGAATTCATTCAATTCTAGTTAATTCAACTTTTGGTCAAGGAATTCATTCAAGTTCAAATTTTGGTCAAGTAATTCATTCAATTCTAGTTAATTCAACTTTTAGTCAAGGAATTAAATTTATTTCGTTTAATTCCCTAAGGAATTAATTTTTTTTGTTTAATTCCCTAGGAATTGAAAACTTAATTCAGGGAATTAAAAGAAAAAAAATTTAACTCCTTAGGGAATTAAACGAAATAAATTTAATTCCTTGACTAAAAGTTGAATTAACTAGAATTGAATGAATTCCTTGACTAAAAGTTGAATTAACTTGAATGAATTCCTTGACCAAAAGTTGAATTAGCTAGAATTGAATGAATTCCTTGATCAAAAGTTGAATTAAGTGCACAGTTGAATGAATTCCTTAGCCAAAAGTTGAATTAACTAGAATTGAATGAATTCCTTGTTGAATGAATTCATAATATTTTATGAAGGCATTAGAAAAAAATGAATGAATTCCTTTAATATAAATCGAATGAAAAAAAATTCCTTGAGTTTGGTCAGGGAATTCATTCCCAAAAAATAAATTCAGTTCAAAAAAAGGGAATTAGGGAATTAATTTTTCGAAGCTCTGATTATAACGCAGCCGTTATAATTGGGTGGCGCTTTGGTCTGTAAATTGATATTTTTATTTTTTTTATTTAAATTTTATTATAAAAGAGCAAAAATACAAAAGCATATCTAAAATTTCGTAATTAAAATATATCTTATTTGGCGCTCTTTTTTTGTTTTGCGCACTTTTCAATAATTTTAATGTTTTCGGGTCTAGGCTCAGCTAATAATTGCTCAGGTTATGTTAAGTTTTAGCGCCCACTACCGGCCAGTATTATAAGTTGTGATTTCTTGATTTAAAAAAATTAAAAAGCTGTAATTGAGAGATTTTTTAAAAGTCCATGTTTTTATTTTTTTTTTATTTTAACTTTAAACTATTGTATCTTCATAAATTGTTTTTTGCTATTGCCTCCAATCGTCATTATATGAATTTAAAATTAAATTGCTTTCCAGGAAATATAAAATTGGTCTAAATAATGCAGCTGATTTAATTTATGCAATATTTTAAAAGATAACGTTTCTATTTTTTGCTTGAACGAAATTATTTAGAAATTGCACTAAAACTAATTGGTACTATAGCAAACTTGGGACTAATGAATTGTGTGTTTTAATCGATTGATGATTTCAATACCATTGCATTTATATCAAATTATTTTTATTACCACTTGTTTAATTAATGATAATGGTTAAGGGAATTGATTTGGTTAAATTTTATGACAATCCTACCAAAAAAAGAGATTCACAAGCAGTAGAAAAAACACTACACTTAAACACTTCTTTTTTAACAGAAACACTAATAACACTGCATGACACAAAAAAATAGATATCTGGCCATCAGTTCTATATATTTCGGACATACTGATTACAATGGCGTACTTTATTTTTCGATTTAAGGTACAGATTTTCCGCGAAATGCCTTTAAAGGTTAGCGGTTTTTCATTTAGTTTTGTATATCCCAGCAAACAAAGATGATCATTAATGACTCAGAAATGAGCTCTAAAAACATAAGCATTTTTCCTATGAAAGTGGTCCGTCCAATAGAGCCCCCTGTGTACTCAGAAATGACTCAGTAAAAATAACGTATAAAATAGAAATTTTCCTCATAAATTTAAATAATTTTGGAATCTTTTTGAGCCCGTAAAATGAACCCTCATTTAGAGACAACTTTTTAGATTATAGAAACAACTTTTTGGATTGTTTTCTGAGGGTTCATATTTTCTACCAAAAAAGAGTGTTTTCAAAAAAACCATAATCCTCATTTCTATGAGCCATTTAAGAACCTTATTTATGAGCGCTCTGAAATTGCTGGCTGGGATAGAAAAATTTCAAATGTAATCAATATAAATTTTTTGTAGTGAAATGTAAGCACAGAACCTGTATTCATATTTAGGATTAACATTTGATGCACAAAGCTTGATATTAAAACCACTGTTGGTATTTTATATGGATTTTTACGATTTTTTAAGGTTTTACCCAATTGAATTGCTGAAAGCAACATCGACCTTAATAAATGTTATGGTTTAGTAAAGAATCAATTAAAAGGAAAATATTTATGGATCCCTCTCAGACCTACCTCATTTATTTTATGGAAGTGTAGTTATAGATCGAATTTTTAAAAAATTTTGCAATTTTTAAGAATGGTCAAAATCTTAAATATTAGCGAGGTGAGCAAAACGGACAGGAGGGTGACTTACTTATTTTTTTCACAAATTTATGTGATAACATACATTTGCACACTCAGATAATAAAAATTTAGTTCCATTCCATTTCGTTAACTCTATTTAGTGTTTCAATTCTATATGTGACTCCTTCCATTCTTTTGTCGTTCGTAATGTAGTGTGTTCCGATTTCACTCGACCCCATTTCATGCCATATCTTTCCGAACAAGAGCAATGTATTCGTTTTTTTATAAACAAATCGGGTTTCAATCAATGTAATTAGTTTTTTATACATTGTAATTTTATCGCCATTCAAATATTTCATTAGCATATAATGTTAAAGAAATTTATTTGATTTGCTTTAGTTTCAACTAACGGCTATGAAATTCAGTGGCAATGAAACATTCCCATGTATGCTCTATAGTAAGTGTTTAAAAACAAGTTTAAAAATACAGGTAAAATATATTACAATAGATTGATATCAGAAAAGTCATAACAGATTGTGAAGAATATGTGTGAGGATTATTTCCTTTAGATATAAAAACTAAAATAATAATTACACTATTCTTGTTTAACATAACATTACAAACTAACAAGTGCTTGTATGCATATAAAACATTAATAAAGGGTGGTCCAACCAAAACGCACGATTTTAATTGTAAATAAAACAAAAAGTTTTCAGAGAATTATCTTAATATATTTTATTATGATAGAAAGATCTATGACAATTATGTGTGAAACAAAATATCGGCCAAATGCTCGCCACGGCTTCGATGGCATACCTCTATCCGATGGTCCATATTTTCAATGACTCTGAGACATAATTGAGGTTCAATGTCGTTAATGTGCCGAATTATCTAATCCTTTAGCTCTTGAATTGTTCTTGGCTTAGTTACGTACACTTTTTCTTTTAAATATCTCCAAAGAAAGAAGTCCAACGGTGTCAAATCACATGATAGAGGCGGCCAATTAACATCGCCACGACGTGAGATAACATGGCCAATGAATTTCTCGCGCAAATGACCCATTGTTTCGTTGGCTGTGTGGCAAGCACATATGGTCCAGGTCCATATCCTCAAGAAGTCCGTTATCATCTCGCGATAGCGAACACCATTCACGGTAACTGCTTGACGGCTCTTCTGCCACACTATCGCGAACAACAGCAATATTTTCCGCAGAACGAACTGGGCGAGCATGCACAGGTATTTTGACATTTCCTACAGACGCGGTTTGCTGAAATTTGCGCACAATTGTCTCAATTGTGGACACATTTGTTTGATTATGCTGACCAGTGAAGTGCACGAAATGCATTTTGATTTGAACGCCCATTTTCGTAAAAGGCTTCAACAATCTTAACGCGCTGCTCAATTAAGTAACTCTCCATGGTTGAATTTGTCAAACACTGAAACAAAGAAATGTCAAATTAAGTTGCGCAAAAAACTTAACTTTAAGGTGTGGCTCACAATTAATATTGTGCATTATGGTTGGACCACCCTTTATATACAAATTAAAATAATGAAATCTCGAAATCCCTATAGAAATTTATATAAACAACATTCAGGATCTTTCAATCAAATTACCACTTTTGACTATTTTTGAAAGATTTTTTGTTTTTTTTATGCACACACTAACTACACAGAGAAAATTAATCATAACTAAATCAATTATTATAACTTAACTTTACCATCTTCTTTTTCACGAAAATTTTCTAATAAAATATGAATATTTTTAAAGAAAATTTGATTCTAGTTAAAATAAACTTTTTCATACACTCAGAAAAGAAAGTTAGTAAAAAATTTGTAAACAGTTTCCAATCGCACTATACTATTTTTATACTGATTTTTAGTACAATTTTTATTTTTAGTACCTAATCATTTTTGCTATGCTCTTATTACAAATTACGGATGTTTTTTTACAAATTTTCGCTGATGATTTCAGCAAAACATTTTACTAATTTTTCAAAACCGAGTGCTAAATTTAGCAGAAAAATATACTAAATTAAAAAAATTTATTTACAAGAATTTGTTGATTTTTTACAATTCTTGTTTAGTTTATATTTGTTACTATTGATATATTCTTTCTTAGTTTGGAAATAACACCCAGAAAATTTTATTGTATCTCCAATGCATTAAAAGGTAATAACTGGAGAACCGTTTGCAATTTCGACTCCAAATTTCAATACGCTTGTTACAATCGAAAGAAAACATTTTTTTTTATTAATTTTTTTTTTTTTAGATTTTACAGTTTATTTATTTTTTAGTACAATTTTTTGCTAATTTCAGCAGATTGATTTTAAATTACAGTTGACAACAATTTACTGAAATTTAGTAGCTGCAACTTATTATTTATACTAATTTCATTGTACTAAAATTATGATATTTAGTAAGTTTTTTAACTGATTTTAGCAAATCGATTTTGAATTGCAGTTTACATAAATATTACTAAAATTTAGTAACGGCTACTAATTTTTTCTACTAATTTTATTGTACTACAGATCAGCAGACATATGTTGCTAAAATTAACAAAAATACCGCTGGGCTCAAAACAGTTAAATTTCCTGTAATAACAGCAAAATTTTCAGTAGCCATTACACACTTTTTTGGTTGAGTGTATTTAAATTCAAATGTCAATATTTTTTAGTTTGTTTTCATATTTTAAAAATAAATAGAAACGTATTTAAATTAAGGAGAAAACAAACTTTTAGATAATTTGTTTTGTAAGCTGTTCTTATTTAATATAATATTGTTTCTGTTTGATTTTAAAAAGCTCAATTTCTCACAAAAAAAAAAAAAATTCATGTAACGCTGTTTCTACAACTCGGGTTTTCCTATAACGAATTATAAGATGTAGTTTTTTCCTACTGGGTTTCTAGCATAAAACTGAAAATGAGCCACATAACAAAGATAACACTGAATGAACAAGTAGCAACTTAAAGAGTAACAACAGAAGTCGTTCAACAAGATCAGCCTACATATTACTTACGTACATGTACCATATTAACTATAATGTAGAATGGCCGTTGCAACCAGTTTTTTTTTATTTTTTTTTTTTAATTTATGACGGTTGCAATAATAGTGGCATTGCATGATTGTTAAAATAATAACAAAAAAGAATGCGCCATTATTTGGAGAGTGCAAAATTAGAGAAAATTAAATTGTTTAATACAAGATATAAAAATAAAGAACACAATATACAAAATGCCAATCTTCTTTTATTAGCATGTCCCCCTCTAAACCCTATAGCATAAATAACACATGAACATAAACAACATTGTCCATGATGATCAGAGTTTTGAAAGAATTTTTTCTATAATTTTCAAATATGTAGGTACAATTTTTTGCAATAAATTAATATCAGTATGGGTGTTTGATGAAAAACAAACAATTATCTTAGGTGTTCTGGGCCATAAAGTTCTTAATATGTTTGGTCATATAATATAAAAAAGTATAAAAGAGAAAAGATTATAAAATTGAAAAAAATTATTTTAGGGCGAACAACTTTTTCGATATGAAAAAAATTTTTGTAGTGAAATACATTTTTTGAGGTGAAAACAAAGTTTTGTAGTGAAAAAAAAGTTTTGTGGTAAAGAAAAAACTTTGAGGTTAAAAAATGTAAAGCATAAATCATGATCATCCACTCCAACAGCTTGGTATTAAAAATGAGCAAAATCGGCCCAGTGTTTAAAAAGTTGTGATTGAGAATGTGATGGCACCTATAAATTTTTCATACAAATTGGTGTATTTTAGTATAATTTTAGGCTTAGTATTCACCTCTATTAATTTTTCACAATAATTAAAATTTCGCTTAAAATCGGGGTTTTTCGACCCTCCGGATCTTACCCGAGACAGGTCCATATTTATTATTGGAACTGGCTATGTAAAAATTTCACTCATTGCATTACAAACTGCTTCCTACGCAACAGTATGCCCTCACCTGGTCTCTAGCAACTTATATTGGTTCCCCATCTTAAAAAGATGGTACGAGAGAAAACGATTTGAAAGAAGTTCATTACAATTCATTTGATTTTCATAAAATTTTCCATTTTTAATACGAACTTTCCAAAATTTAGCGGTTATTTTTTATATATTTTTTTGTATTTTGACAAATTTTGAACCGCACATACAGACATTTTTTCTTAAATATTGCAAACAAGTTATTTCAGAAATCAAGTAAAAAAATTTTACAATTTTTGAAATTTTTTTTATGATTATTAAATATTTTGTGGATAATTAAAAAAGTTTTAACAAAATTTTGCCCCGGTTATTACGAATCTCGCTTACAACGAACTAATTTTTCTGGTCCCCCGGAGTTCGTCATAAGCGAGTTTTACTGTATATGTATGTATTTCCCTCAATTTTTTGGCATAAACAAATTTTATTAACACAAGATAAAATTTTTCTCAAAAAAATGTTTTTTTTTTTCATTTCAATCCTTCAAATAGTCAAAAACGGAATTTTATGCAAAAAAATGTTTTTGAGCTCAAAATTAGTTTTTATATTAGAATTGTTTGTGTAGTAATCAGTAGTTGTGGGAAATAATCGTAAACATCTTTTTTTTATAATTTTTATTAAAAACGAGTAAAAAGGTTAAAGTCGGGCATGCCGACTATACAATACCCTACACCAGTCTGGTGTATTGTTTGGATCCGAAATTCGAATGGGTTAAAATGGGGCTTGTGTCAAAATTTTCTACTGTGAGTCAGCGCACCAAATTTCATTAAAATATCTTAATATTTGCGACCTGCAGTTTGTAACCAAGCCAATTTTGGGGGGACGCTTCGTCCTTGGGCCAACATAGGTCTATGTACCAAATTTCATCAAAATATCTTAATATTTGCGACCTGCAGCGTATAAACAATATAATTTTGGGGGGACCCTTATATGGGCACTAGTTCTAAACATGGACCGATGTTCACCAAAATCAATAGGCTTCGTCCTTGGGCCAACATAGGTCTATGTACCAAATTTCATCAAAATATCTTAATATTTGCGATCTGCAGCGTATAAACATTATAATTTTGGTAGGACCCTTATATGGGCACTAGGTCTAAACATGGACCGATGTTCACCAAAATCAAACTTGTTCGTCCTTGGGCCAACAAATTTCATCAAAATATCTTAATAGTTGCGACCTGTAGAGTGCGCACAAGATTGCATGGACGGACAGACAGACGGACGGACGGACGGACGGACGGACAGACGGACATCGTTAAATCGAAATAAAAACAATTCTGAACCGATCGGTATACTATAAGGTGGGTATACGACCAATATTTTTTGGTGTTACAAACATCAGCACAAACTTACAATACCCTGACCACATAGTGGTGTAGGGTATAAATATTTTCACAATACCGAAAAAAATAATTGCAAAAAGTAGTTTTAATCGATTTTGTCAGTTGCTTAAAATGTATTGCAGTTTTTTTTTAACAGTTAAAAGTGACTATAGCTTTTAATTATTTCCTTTGTCTTTGATAGAAAAAATCAAATTTTGATATTAACATTTAGCACAAATTCATTTTTTAAAGTTCTGCGTTTCAATCAACTCTAACAACATACATAACTTACACATATGGAAAAAATACAAAAAAGGAAAATATTGAAACGCGTTAGCGCAGCAGTGTTGGCGGCCATTGTGGTGCTTCTTGCAGTTTTTTGTGTTTCAAGTTTTGCTTTTCAGGCATTGGATGATGACGCTGGTTTTTTTGCTTTAAGTTGCGATGGCGTGCCACAAGGTAATCAAGCTTTATAAAGGCGTATTTGTAGACTGTTGCCGGTTTTGACTTTTCTTTTTTCTTTCTTTCTAAACGTATGATTCGTTCGTTTTTCCTACTCATATTAGGTTCTTTTATTTAACATTCTTTTCGAGATGGTCGTTTGCATAATTTGTTTTTAAGCTTTGTTTTAGTTAGTTTTTTTTATTTGAATTGTGTTAAATATGCTGGAGGTATAGGAAGCCAGCCAGCCAGCCAGTCATTCATCCTTCTACTAGTCAGCCAAACAAATGATTGTTGCCATTTTATAAATGCAACAATTTGCAATATTTGAAGTTTTTTCATTCAGTTTGTGGTTTTTATCTTTAGATGGTAATAATAGTTTGACTGAATATGTTATTTGATGATGAATAGTTTTGAAAAATCTAATTGGTTCAATTAAGTATTTTAAAAAATATTAACTCTATTCGATTAATGAAAATTTTCTGCTAAAAATCTTTATTACGTTTGTATTACGAGTATTCATAACAAATTTTCTTTTAAAAATTATTACTTGTTAACAAAAGAAATAAGTGTAAAATTAAACAAATATAAACAAATGTTCTGTCCTCCTCATCATGAGGACATTATATACACAATGCATCTATGGCAATATCTATTTTAGATCACAAGTGTTTTGTCCCGTAATCAGCCCAGTAAGTCGCCGGACAGTCAACAATCTCGTCTGATTTGCTTACAAACATTTTGTACTCCTGCAAGCAGTTCCTTGGGATATTTCTCTATTTCATGTATAAGCCGATTCAACATACTATAAATGTCAATTGGATACCCAGATGCGGTTCCGCATTCGTGGGAGTTGAAGCTGAGCGAATGTTTGCCAACGAATGAGTATTTTTTCCTGAACACCTCTATGACCAGGAATCCTTAGAAGGTAGACCCTTTTCCCCATAGAGACCTCGTTGAGTCCGCCCATAGTTCTGCACAATTTTGGAAGAATAAATTAGGGATTTAATTGACTTAAGCGCGTTGTCCCTTCGTTATCGATTACACTGTGCGACAAATGGTATCGGTCAGTGATCGGTGGGGGTTCTGCTTACCGAGAAAACTTATATCGGTAAAGAAAAAGTTATACGTGTCTCGGCGTTTCGCTGGGTCAGGTCTATTAATCGAGATATATCGATTTGAAGTTAGTATCGTATAGGGGAAATTGTATGTTCTTGTGAATTTTTCATGCATTTTGACCATCTAAATGTTCGAATATCGCATTGAGGCGTTGAGGTTAACAACTTTGTTGAACATCAATCTTGATTTTTGTACAAATTTTGTTTTAATTTTATCCAAAATGACAAAAAATATAAACAAATTTTCTTTAGATGATATAAAGGAGATATTGCCGCAATATTATTATAAAAATTATGACAAAAAATAAAATTTTACCACAAGACAATTTCAAAATACTACTTCATTATTTTCATTCAATTGATAAATAGAAGATATCGCTTTAATATCTTCTTGGCAGATATCTTCCAAATGCTTGCAGGGTACTGCCTATATTTACGCTTTCAGAATTTACAATGAAGTTAAGAATCATGGTCTGCTAAATTTAGGTAAGGTTCATTTTCCAAACTGTTAAAGACAAATTTTAATTAAATTAGCTAAGAAATTGGAGCTAAATTCAGCAAAAATTTTTCTTGATGTAACAACAAATTTCTGTTAAAATATCGCTTAAAATCTGGGGTTTTCGACTGTCCGGATCTGACCCGAGACAGGCCTTTATTTATTATTGGGAGTATAGGTGGTTTCCTCAAATTATAAGTAACGAATTTTTTTCCATTTTGCTCCTTCTCGCTTAGTTTCCGAGATAGGAGCCAGTTTATGATTATACAACAAAAAAGAGGAAAATATACAGTATAGTCCTTTGAAAATAATCATGATTTAAATTGGGTGGAAAATTTGTAAAATTAAGAAATGTAAATTATTAATAACACTATGCGACAGTCAAAATCGGGATGGGATGAAACCAACGGGAAATGTTATATCGGTCAAAAACAAGTTATATGTGTCCCGGCGTTTCGCTGGGTCACCCCTAGGAATCGAGATATATCTTTTTTTTGACATAACTCGAGAACCACTAGTCCGATTTTGCTCAAACAATTTTAAAAAAATTAAAAATTACAATTCCTTTAATCTGTTCATATAACGTTTTTCTATATACTCAACAGTTTCGCCGGTAAAAATAAATGTTTGTTACCGCTACCATAAAAATCAATAACCTTTTGTTTATTACTTTTTTTAATATTTTAGGCAAAAAATATTTTTTTCTTCATACATTTATTTTTACCGGCAAAACTGTTGAGTATATAGAAAAACGTTATATGAACAGATTAAAGGAATTGTAATTTTTAATTTTTTTAAAATTGTTTGAGCAAAATCGGACTAGTGGTTCTCGAGTTATGTCAAAAAAAAGACCACCAAAGGTCAAATCGATATATCTCGATTCCTAGGGGTGACCCAGCGAAACGCCGGGACACGTATAATTTCTTTTTTACCGATATAACTTTCCCCGGTAGTTTGAACCCTTCCCGATCACTGACCCCTACCATTTGTCTCACAGTGTAATTAGCATGCAAAGTTAGTTCAATTACGGATGAAATTAATTATTATGCTAAATTGAAATCACAGAAAACATTAGTCCAATCTTAAATTTTAAGATAAAATAATATAAAAATTATTTCACTTGTATAAGAACTCGTTTGGCAGATTTTTTTACTAATTTTTTATAAGTGCATATTAGGGCCTTCAAAATCGTATGGGGAAATTAGACGTAATCGGATTTTTACTCCTCAAGGCCTGATCGTGGTGTGTAAACATCTGTACCACATTTACGAGCAATTGGATCACGTTTAGAGGTCCCTAAAAATCACAAGGTTTTCTAACCTATTGTACGGAGATTTATATATAAATTAAGAAAAAGTTTAAATCAATTTTGTTATCACTTAAAATTAGCCATCAAAATTTCTCCATGAATTTTGAATCACAATTTTATGTACTTTGGGAATATGAAATAAAATCTCCTAAATTGTTAACCGTTTTTCAAAATATTCGCGTTTTTATGATTTCGCAAAAGTGTGGCAAAAAAAAAAAAAAAGGAGACACAGAGGAGATTAGAAGATAAATAGAAAATCTAAAGTAGAATGTTCACTTCTGAAAGTAAAAGACAATAACAGAAAGCTGAATAGGAAAGAAAACTATGAATTAGCTACAATGCATTCAAGGCCTTACTTGGTTTAGATGGCTCATCTGTCGACCTTTAGTATAGTTACGTTTGTAGTGTAGGAATGTATGGCTTCGATTCCTATAGCCGACGGGTTGTCATATAGAGAAAATCTGACAAAAAAATATAAACAATAATACAACTTAATGGAAAATCACTGATGAAGCCTGCCCATAGAAAAAAGCAGAAACTAGATCTAGTCTGATTTGCAAATTAATGAGTCTATAACTTTAAAAAAAAAGGTTTATTCTTCTTCTTAACCTCAAACCTATTAAAATATTATAATTTTTAAAATTTTTGAGCCAATCTGCATGAAAAATATATTTTTATATATAAATTTAATATATAATTAAATATATAAATATTAGAACACCATCGTAGGGAGGATAACGTTATCCTGGGAGTTTTTCATAAAATATGACTTTTTCTGTTTTCGTTTAATAACTTTTAAAATAATGGTAAAATTTTTTAATACAAAATTTTATTAAAAACTTGAGTTCATATTTTAGGGAGAATAAAACTTCCCCAGTAAAATAGTTTCATGATACTGGAAGCTAAACTAAAACAAATTAAAAAAAAAAATATTTCCATTGGAAAATATTTAATGAGCGATGACGCGAAAGCTGTTTCTCTCTTTGAAATTTAGACTTCATATTCGTAATAATCGCCAAAATATTTAATAGATTTGATGTATCGCGTTCTATGGTATTAAATTCGTTTTGTTTTTTTTATTTTTAAAAACTTTACATTTTTGTTCACCTATAGCCGTAACTTTATTGCCATTTAGGGATCTTAGGATGAAAACTTTTTTGATAACATACTCTTCAAAACGGTAGTCACAATGATGGGGCTTTGAGGTGCTAGAAAATTCAAACGTCTTGCAATTTGAAGCACCCTGGTGTATATGCTATATGATATAAAAACTTTTTTCTGATGATTGTTACTACCAAAATTAAATTAGATGGATCCACTTTTTATTACACCTAATTATACATTTCACTTTTTTTAATAAACTTCCCGCTTCTCGGATTATGTCCCAAATTGTTTTGTCGTTCTGTTGTTGTGATATAAAATACTGACTTGCAGCGACAACGTACACAGAAAAAATTAAAATCGAGTTTCAATTAAAGTATTTGTAAATACAATTAAAATTTTCATTGAATTCGAACCAATTAAGAAAATCGTTATATCAACTAAATTTTTTTGCAAAAATTAATTGAAAATTTTTCAATTAAAGTTTTAATCATATCAATTAAAAATTTGATCGAAAATCGTTAAAATTTTCAATTAAGCTATGGCGCTTTTACTAAAATGTGTAAAATTACAAATATTATTAATATATATTTATTAATTTTCTTATGTTTTTGTCTGACTTGAGACATACTTTTATAATTTTTTATCGGCAATAAAAGTAAAAATATAAATAATTCAAAATATGTAATGTGATTTTACACAACGCATATTAAAGCAATTTAGCAGGTAGTTTAACTTAAATTTTATATGGGAGACAACAACAAATGTGTCAGCTAAAGTCCCAGTTAGTAGCTAACTGCACATTTAGTACTCGGACCTAAGAGTTTTTATGATGTTTTTTTTCGACACCATAATCATTTTCAATTAAAAATTTAATTGATGTGATTAAACTTTTAATTGAAATTAAATTCTAAATCGAATAAAATTTTAATCGAAATTTTATTGGCAAAAAGATTTTCTGTGTAGAGAACCCCTTGAATAAAGCACTCTAAACGAAGTGCATTCATAATTCATCATCTGTGTGTTGACATTTTAAAATATTTAATCCTTAAAAATTTTTAATTGAAGTTTTAAATTAACAATACTTGACAAATCAAACTTAATCAATGGCGCGAGCCAAAATGCAGTATTTTTTGGCACAAACATCTGCTCCCTAAAACATCCTGTGAAAAACGATACTATTCATAGCGATAATTATATAGTTTATAAAAATTGTTATTAAAAATTCCTTATGCCATACTACAACTCATCCATCATATACTTAGTACTGAATGATGAATATAAATAAAATCAAAGCATTTCCGTTAATTTGAGTAGAAAAAACCGAAGGAACAAAATCACAACAGGCGATCTTTATAATTTACAAAACTAAGAGATGACAAATATCATATGATTTGGTATATGAATGTTATAAAACGCACCCTATATACGCAGTTTTTTTTTTTTTTTTTGTGATAATGGAGAGTTTGATATAAAACAGCAATGGGTGCCGGAGTGTTATAAAAAAAACTTGTTTGCTACTGAAAAACTAAAATGAAAGAACTTCCGTTAAATATGTACAAAGTACTATAATTATATTATGACGACGAACTTTTTTGTTAAATTTTCTTGTTTGGTTAGTAATAAAATTAGTACAAAAGGGTAGAAATTTTATACAACAGTATTAGTGAATACTTCCATAAATCAGATTATGTTTTAGGGTACTTACAAGATTTCTAAATAGATTTAACACATGTAAAACAATTATTACTTTGGAATACTAAGTAAAGAGTTAGAAGGAAAGACAATCCAATTTCCAATAATTACAACAAATATGATAAGCAGATTTAACTCCCTCTATCTGTATGATGCCGCAATAATAAGAGTAGTAACCCCTCTATTAGTTATACTGTACTACAACTACTAATACTACAGTATTGTACAGCATCCGGTTTGACATGTGACAATATTGGTAACCTTTTCATTCTTTATCAGTTTGATATTATAAACTGCGTTATGTTAACGGCTGCTGGATATTGGCTGCTGGTTGCTGGCTGCTGTTTTAAATGTATGATTGTATTGTATTATAAATGTTTTATGAATTCTTTGCAATTGCCCTATAGTTGGGCGTTACTCTACATACGCCCCATAAATGACTTGGTTTTACCTTTTAATGATTTTTAATAGATTTTTATACGTTAAATGGTTAAAAACAAAAAAATTTCGCAAAAAATATGTTGGATTGTTCCTGTTTATATGTATTAAACACATGCAGGATAAAAACAAGAAATTTCACCAAATATTGTGTTTATTTTTTTTTTCTTACACATGTACTAAAATACAATCATTAATGCATATGTACTATTAAATATATAAGGGCGGTACTTATTATAAGGTTTTATTATTATTGTTGCGGCACGCGCGCAACACTTAAATTTTGCAAGCTGCGAAATTCAATGCAAAAACTTTGAGAATTTAAGTATTTAAAATCCCTACGCACAGAAAACAGACTGGTGTTGGGAACCGAATTCAGTTGAGACAATAGAAATTTCGATAGCTTCAAAAAAAATATTCGGTAGTCGGAGCTGAGTAATTCAGAAAATTTATGTAAACAAAACATTCGATTGGTAACAAACACGGTTATCGTATTCTGATAGTTTTCTATGCACTCATCACTATCGTACCCAGCCAAAATCGCCAGAGTTGCCACTTCATTAATGGCCTTTTTTAAAAAAGGCAAAATCGGCTGCCACTGTGCAGCCTTCATTAATTATCGGAAAATAAAAATGTAAAGTGATTCTTAATCCCAGATAAATTCTCTAGTCCTTATCGTGGCCTGATTTTTATTTAAAAAAATTTTTTTTAACAATGTTGCCACACAAACTTAAAAAATCCAAAAAAGACAAGAAAAACACATTTGCTCGGCGATATAAAATTCATTTGACCAAAATTCAAAAAAGGGCCACCATAAGGACTAGAAAGAAAAAAAAGCCGGATCAAAATTGGTTAACCCGCCTTGGCTGTATGTGGCAGCCGATTTTGAACTCAAGGTTGTTGGAAACGCGTTTAAAGTTTAAAATTAATTTTACGCTAAAAAAACAGCAAAATTCCAAAAAACCGTGCATGAATAAAATTTATGTCTCACAGTTTTCTACATGTTCACCAAATTTTGGAAGAATCGGATGAAGAGTATTTTATATATTAACCCAAATATCCTTAAAAACGATGCTAGAGAATTTATTAGGCATTTCATTTCGGTGAAAATTTTTTATTTCGTACATTTTTTAATTTGTTTTGTATTTGTTTTTATTTTTTATATGGGTGTTATCAAAAAATGTGATAAAAACCGTGTAACCACCTAATTTCTAATGCATGGATTACATTTGAGTTACATATTTCGATACATATCAGCGCATTGTCACCTGTTTTACAAAATTTATAACAATCTGACCATTTTTTGGTTAATACATAAAATTTGTGACCAATTTTATAGGCCAAATGTAAACTCCGTAACAAGTAACTCATAAGGTTTTTTAACTTTAATAGCTTATATTTTAATAACCAACAAAGCTAAACACTAACTGTAAGAATTTTTATGAAGAGGAAAAGTGCCGTTTTTAACAAAAATTAATACATTTTACAAACTTTTTCGTATATCTTAGCTATCACGACTTCAACTCTGTAACGATTTTTCGTCATAAATTTTGATAAAAATGCATATACCATAATTTTGGAGTTATCTATTATTTATATTCCGAAAACTATAATGTTATTTATACTCATATGATCGTTGGACTGTAAGTAATCATCCAGTATAACAGACTTGAAACTTTTCTGCAGCATGTAACATTCTCGAGATGAAAAAGGATGTCTTTAATAAGATTTGAAAAAATGATGTAAACTCCGTTCCTAATTTTTACACCAAACTATTTAACGAGTAAGAAAAACAATGTCATATTTGGATTCACCTTGTAGGCATCATGCGATTTTGTTTCGAAAAAAAAATTCTGGCAAAGCGTTTCTGAAAGAAAACGAAAAAAGTAACCAAATGTAGACTCCGTAACTGTAAACTCCGTATCCACAATTGTTTGCATCAGATTTAATTCAAACAAATGTAGATAAATGTTTAAAATATTTTAAAATAACCATAAACAGAGGTGATTCAACTAATATTTATGCGTCAAAAGACGATTCAACTAATAATTTTGCGTCAAATCAAAAAAAGTTATCAGTTTTTTACCCTAAGCTGTTGGAGCGAAAAACGATTGATTTTGCATTTCATTGATTTTGAATCGATATTTCGAGTCATTACTGACATTAGGTTGACAAATTAAATTTGTTTCACACAATTTAAGAATTTTTTGATCGCGAAATGTTTAATATATTATTTTTTAACTGCGCAACCGCTTTTTGGATTTTAAAAAATTTTATATTTTTGAAAAGCATTTAAAAGGACCAAAAATACAAAATTAAAAAAAAAATTAAATTTTTTTTCGCGGAATGAATTGTATTTTTATTCGCGAAACCGCCAATTTGATAAACACAAATTATATATCATTGGAAAGCAAGTTGAAAACTCAAATACGAAAAACTAATAAATTGAAGAAAATTCGTACGCAATTTTTTTGTTATATCTTTTGCTTGCAGAAATGTAAACTCCGTTACAACAAAAAAATTAAAATTGTGCAAAAAAAGTTATTGCGACAAAGTAAAATGTAAATGACTAAACTTACTGATTCCATTAAGAAAAAACCGAAATATTAACACTTTTTGCTTCTCACAAATTTGGCCCAAAAATGTATCACATTTTCTGATTTCACCCATATACATTGATTACTTTTATGGCTTATAAAAAGCCATCAGTACCTGCCTAATAAAACGTGCCTTCGCCCACCATCGAGGATTCGTCATTGGCTTTTCTTTAAAGACTGCGTGCAATTCTTGCATCTTTGGATGTAGTTTTTTCTGTTTGTTCTGCTGTATTATGCGAAATAACATTTATAATAAAGACAATGGGTGCGTTCGGCAGATACAATTTGGACGTCAACAGTTCTACCACAGTTGTGCAACTATCTGCTGAACGACCTGATCACTAACCGCTCAGTCTGAGCGCTCAGGTGGCGCTGTCATATTTTGGTAGCGTAAAAAATGTTTGCTACTTTTGATCAAATAGTGATACATTTATTGTTGTTGATTTTAAAAAAATTTTGTTTTGTATGAATGACAAATAAAAACATACAAATATAATTCAAAAACAAAAAATTTAAAAAATAAAAGGAAACTATAGAAAAAATTTATATAAAAACAAAATAAAGAAAACATCGTTCAGCAGAGAAAGTAATCACAAAGCGCTACAAGTCACCGGTATCAGTTTAAGGTTTCTCTGCCGAATCCTACTAATGATAAAAAATGCTCCCAAAAAATTTTGTGTACAAATTTAACGCATAGAATATTAGTTTGTGACTAAAAAAATATTTTACAAAAAAGCATGGTGACATTTTGCTTCTTCGAATTTTTATTGATACATATTTTCTGAGCATATACTGAAGAGTATACTCTATCCAAATAAAATATAAAAAAAAATCGAAAACAAAAATTTTCCTAGAGTCAATACCCGCTTAAGATTCGTGATGATTATTTTGTGCTTATGCAAACCAAATTAGCTGTAAAAATAACAATTTCGAAAAAACGATTACAAAAATTTCCGCTACGTGAAGCAACACCATCGTCAAGACGATATCGTCAGACTATAAATGTCCTATTGAATTCTGGCATAGCATAAATTTGTTTTCTGAGTGTGGTACCAGTTTCGTACTTAGCGAATCCAAAACTATAGATCAATAATTTTCCAAAAATAAAAGAAAAACTTTTTTTTAGAGTTGATTTTATAGGAAGAAGAAGAAGAAAACATTTTTATTGAAAAATTTTTTAACAGACACAAGGGAATCACCAGACTGTCGCAGTTTCGTCTCACCCAAGGACTCGTCAGTGGTTAGTTTATGTGTCAACTGATCAAAGTAATTTTTTAATTTTTAATTTGTCTCTATATGAAAAAAAATTTTTTTTTTGTATTGCCATGACCGGGGATTGAACCGGCAGCCCTCTGCACAGGCTATGACTCGTAGCATCACCTCTTAACAAGTTACACCACGGTCGGCATAGCGCTGAGTGTGGCTAATTGAAGTTTTTTCAATCACAGCGTATACAATGTATGTTTTGTGATCAGAAGAGCCAGAATTAACTAATACTTGAGCAATTTATTTTTCAATTAGAATGTTTCCTCTCTTTATTTTTAAAAATTTAACGGACACAAGGCACACTGCCGCATTTTCGTTCCATCCAAGGACTGGTCAATGGTTAGTTAATGTGTCAATAGATCGCAGTATTTTAAATTGTTAAATTTTCTGTGTATAAAAAACTATTTTCTTAAAAGTTTATGCCGTGACCGTTAATTGAAATGGCAACTCTTTACAGGCTTTGACTCTTAGCATACACCACGGTCGGCACAGCGATGGGTGTGGTTAATTGAAGTCTCTTCAAAGGCAGCCCATACAATTTAATGTAATTCTATTAGGCCTTCATTTTTAGGATTGAAGTAATTAATTTTGTGTTGTTATATTCCGGCCAAAATCATGTGGATTTAAAAGAAGAAAAAAGAAAAACTTGCCTAAAAGCTAAATAAATGCCAAAAATCGTTGTTTTCTCGAAATCCGCTTAAATAAAATCTCTGCCCTACCCAAATGAAAAAGGAATTCCTACAATTTTTGTAATCTTTTATCGCTAATATGTTCTTAATAAAACCTTAAAGTCCAATCATTAATTTTTTTTAAATTTCTTTAAAAAAATTTAAAATTGTAGATTTGAAATCAGTTTTTAAAATTCTGACTTTTTTGGCACTAAATTAAAACGAGTTAGCAAAACACAATATGAAAAATACTACTTATCTAAGTTTCTTAGAACTTATATAATAAAAAAAATATTTCTGTAGTAGATTATTTCAATAAATTTTAAAATTTGGAACTGAATTTCTTGATTAAGTGGTCTGCGACACATCAGTTGCAGGCGGAAATTGTAATAAATCAGCTGATTTTTAACCGCTTTAAGTTTTTATTGCTTTATTACAAATAGCATATACTCCAATTCACGATTATTAAGGGTGGGTCCCAAAAATTTGTTGTTGTTTTGTGTAAATTTTTTTGACATTTTCTTTTGTTTATAGTTAAGTTAAAGTTAAACCTACAGTATGAGAGCCACCGTTAATGTTTTTAATTCGAATTAATTTTAAGATATCAATAGTGTAATCACTGTATCAAATTTCAGGGACGATGCGGCACACCTTCCCGATATCCGATTATCCCAATTTTTTAGGACACATATTATTACACCCAAATAAATATTTCCAGGGGTGCCCGGTCAATAAATCCGAATTTTTTTTTGGAGCACCCTAGTGGATATAAGTTGAAATTTTAAGCTAAAGTAATTCCCAGGAAAATTTTTTGCAATCGGTAGCCAACCACACCTATTCTACAACTGGTTTCACTGCAACCGATTCCATGGAACTGGTTCCGGAAGCAGTTCCTGTGATCCCATATGGAAGGTATGACTGAAGTAGCATCAGTTCTAGAACTAGTTCCAGAACTGACTTAAGGGCAACCGGTTCCACTTTGGAGTTATAGAAGTGGTTGCTATTGGGACAATTTCAAACAAAATAATCGGTGTTAGAATCGACAGTAGAAGGAGTTGTAAATGAAAAGTAGCTATTCTACAACCTATTCTTTGGAACAGAAAATTTTCCTGGGTTGTATTCACATTTAATAAAACATTAGAGAACAGACTCAATGTGAATGAGCAAGGCTTGAGTATCAACATTTTGTCATATTTCTGACTGAGAACTCCCACCCAATTAAAAATAAATGTCATCTTATTGTTACACATTCATATACTACGACACACAACCTCATATTTTCATATTCATAGTGGTATCAACTGAAGCAGCCTTTCTTTTTTCAGTTTTTTCTGCTACTGGGCGTATACTGTTAGCTCGAGCATACCTTCTGCTTCCTACTAACCAGCCTCTAAGTCCAGCCTTTCAAAAAACAATACAAAAAATATTAGCAAAAGTGCTGCTGCATATAAGCATAAATTCGATGTACTAAAACGCACAAATGTCGCCTTTAAAAATCAGATTGTTGTATATTTGTTAGTATGCTAAATATCTGATGTATTGATGTGATTTTTAGTTTTATCACATATTGTTTGGAACGTGCTTAATAATGAGTGCCTCATAACACTCCCATTTGGGTATTCTTATTTTTTTTTTTTTTAATATTTAAAAATTCTTAGAACTTTTTTCTGAGCGTTACGCCTTTCTAATACTTTGTTTTATAAGATCATTTCATTCATATTGTTAATATTGAGTGGGCAGTATGTGAAAGTGTGAAATTTATTGCCCTCACTTACACTTTTTTTGTCAGTAACTGCAGGATTATTAAAAATTTGTGGGAGTTAAGATGATTTAAATGTGACAATTGTTTTATTGAGAAGAACTTATTGTAACTTAAAGAATTATGGCTAAAAAGGCTTTAGGTAAATTTGCCAACAAGATTTGAATTGTTTTTTTTTTTTTTAATATATTAAATTTTTTACTTATACCTAAAACAAAATTCTTTATAATCTCATCAGAATAATAAAACTAGACAGATGTACGATACTATACAGTTTTAATACGAGTATGTTTAAGCAAATAAAAAAATTAAAGCCGGGCATGCCGACTATATGATATGTTACACCGAAGTACGATTTTGGTCATACTTTGGAAAATCGATCAAATTATGGGAAACGCATTTCAATTAATGGTAAAATAAATATAGTGAAATATGTATTAGGTGTAGTCAAAAGTGGATTTGCGTCAAATATTTTTAACGCCTTTAAAAAGTTCAATTCTCTCCTATAGCGCAATAGACTGGGGCTACGAACTGTATGTAGTCCGTTAGGTCAGATATTCTAGTTTCCGAATTGGTACGCTGCGTAAATATCGGCGTGCCAGTTTTAGAGAGAAACTCAAAATGGTTTAAGTAAAATATTGCCGGGTTTTTCGTTTTTTTTTTTTGGGGTTTAGAAACTTTACACGACAAGATTTTGGCTTCCAGCTGGGTCATGTGTCCAAAAAATTGTCTGTCTGTTAGGCAGTTATTAATTTTATATATTCTCAGCCCATAGATACTAAGTTACCCAGCAAAACCTTGGTAAAGGCTTGAACCTTTTTCGCGTATTGCCTGGAAATGTGTACCCCTTTACCCTTTGTTTAATTTTGTTTTTAATTAAATATTTTTAAACTCCAAAAAATCAAAATTTATTTTTAAACTACACTAAATATAAATGCAATAATATTTTGGAAATTTCTTGTTAAAATTATATAGAAGGGATGGTTTAGAATGGACTGTACACTCATAGAAATAAATCTGTAAAAATAGCAGAAAAAGTTACTAAAAATTAGTTAAAAATTATGCTGCAGAAAAAACTTATAAAATTAGCAGATTTTTTTACTAAATACTAGTAGAACGAGAACAGCAAAATTAAAACTGTTAAATTTACAGAATTTTAGTTATATTTAGGCTAACTTTTAGTTAATTGAAAATAGCGAATTGTATAATCTGGAGAAAATTTTGCTAAATATTTGTAGACTAAAAATAGCAAAAATATACTGTTAAATCTACAAAATTTTTTCTATTTTTAAGCTAAATTTAGTTGAATGCAAATAGCAGTCTATTCTGCTAAAATCAGCAGAAATATTTGCTAAAAAATGGTAAACTGCTGTTTTCAAAAGGCTCGATTTTTATTTGGAATTAAAATTTTTTTTTGGTGATTTTTTAGGCTACAATTATTTAGTAAATTTTCTTTCTGATTTTAGCAGGTTAATTTGCTATTCTTCATTTACAAAAATTTAGCTCAAATATAACTAAAATTCTGTATATTTAGCAGTTTTATTTTTGCTGTTCTTATATTACTAACATACATATAGCAAAAATAATCTGCTAATTTAGCAGTTTTTTCTGGAGCATAATTTTTTACTAATTTTTAGTAGGTTTAACTAAATTTTTACGGACTTTTTTCTATTAGTGTATTTATAATCTTATGGTGAACTGAAGCCTTTAAAGGAGCTTAAACTGGGTTTTAATTAAATTATAAAACAATGGGTTTTATTTTAAATTATAATTTTATTGGTACGATTTTACTACTAAAATAAAGAAAACAGTGTCGCCTAGTAATATTTTCTTAAAATTTACTAGTATTTGGTAAAATAAGAGGTATAATTACAACTGATTTTATGTATATTTTTAAAAAATAAAAAAAGAAAATAACGACATATCTTAAACTTATAGTTACTAAAAACTAAGGTATAACTGCTGACCCTATTTTTATTCAGCCAAAAAAAGCGCGTGTTGAGTTTTTTTTCTGTTAAGTTCCATTTTTATCCTTACATCTACTAGAAACTGAATTAAAATTATTATTAAAATTTTATAAAAAAATTTTTTCGCGAAAAAAACATATTCCGCCAAAAAAAAGCGCGTGCTGGATTTTTTTCTGTTAAGTTGCATTTTTATCTTACATCAACTAGATACTGAATTCAAATGCAGATTGCAGTAACTCGAAAATTTTAACAAAATTTGGTTCACAGCATCAAAAAAGAAATATATGAAATTTGCAAAATTCCGAGCTGTATCCACTTTGCGATGATTTATTTATCAAAAGAAAAGTTTTGGTATCCATATTGCCCTATTTAGAACACATTTTTTCCTCCACATTAAATTTCTGATAAAACGCGAAAAATCGCGAATTTAACAAAAATCTGAAACACGTGTTCACTTAAATCGACTACATATTATGGTATGTAAGTTTGACATTTCCATAACAAACATCTCCGTACAAAAGAGTCAAAAATTTATTTTTTTATAGAATATCCTTGAAAATAGGACATGTCTGGATACGTTTGGACATGTTATATATACCGCTAGACGCGTCTCAAAAAACCTTTCATATGATACCCTAGGGCGGGTCGAATTAATAATCGCCCATGTGAAAATCGTATTCTAGGGATCAAAATAAGAAACTTTGCCGAAGGAACCATACCTCTAAAACGAATTCTACTACCCCCCAACTGTTGACTTTTGTCCCGTAGGGTCAAGTTTTGAAAAATCCCACTTTGACCCATTTAGAGTGCCCCAATCGAGTCCAAATGTATGAACGACCCCCACTAACTTTGGAGGGCCGATCCACCCATGCCAGTGGCACACCCCCTGGAACTCCCCTGGGGGGTTCCCCATACAAACATTTTAAAAAATCACCATTTTTGGCACTTTATTTTATTATTTTTTATTTATTTTATTTATTTTTATTATTTTATTTATTTTTTCTCTTTAGAAATTTATTTAGTCAGAACATATGTAAATGAAAAAATTAATTTAACTTAGTAATAGAAAAGAAAATAAAAAAAATTACTGTTTGAAGTCTTTTTTGCTTTCAAGTCTGGGCAATTTCGCACGGCTCTCTAATGTCGTCACCATAACAGCCTCTACATTTTCCGGTATAACTCGTTTGGAAACGCTAGCTAGCAATTGAACGTGTCGTTCTGTTGCAGGTCGTAAAATAGGTTGTGTGGGTTTTTTAAGCCACCACAAGACACAGCTGCATGTCGTAAACTTACTTAAGCTAAATCGGTTACAGGTAGAATTGAGCATAAAACTATCATAAAGGATTTTCCAGAAGTAATAAAAGGCGCACTTGCTTAACAGAATTTGTGGTCAGATTAACGTTTAATTTACATGTAAGTACTTTATGGGCAGTTTTGACAACAAAATCGGTTACAGGTAGAATTGAGCTTAAAATTATCATAAAGGATTTTCCAGAAGTAATAAAAGGCGCACTTGCTTAACAGAATTTGTAGTCAGATTAACGTTTAATTTACATGTAAGTACTTTATGGGCAGTTTTGACAACAAAATCGGTTACAGGTAGAATTGAAATTACCATTTCATTCTTATTACCTCGTCTCCTAGACCATATATAACGCAACAGTTTTTGTGAATGCATTAAGTCGTTGTGAAGAACTCGAAGTGTGAAGTGCTAATTTGAGATAAAAAAATATTTAAAAAAAAATCATTCCAAATCAAGAAGTTTACAATGAATCCACCATCCTCTACACCGCAAGATGAAGCAATAACAACATCAACAACTATCGAAAATCCAATGAGTCATATACCCACGCATGATATTACTGTTTTTGGTGTGTCTACTGATTTGACTGATCTTAATTTACCAACCCATCTGGATATCTTGAGATATTATTTTTACTTGAGCGAACAAAAAAAGTTGTCCTATAAAGCATTCACTATTCAAGTACAGGATAAGTTGATTGGAATTTGGGAAAAACTTGGTATGGAAATAATGCTGAAAAAAAGTGTATGTAATAAATTGAATAGATTGCTTGACAAATATCAAGAGCAAATCAAGAGAAGAAACAAACCCCAACAATTTACAGAGTATGTAAAATCTCTGGAAACAATTTTTTTCATTGGAACATGTAAATGCGATTTGAAGGCAGCTCCATGTGCATGCGGTTTGGTTCCCGAACGCCTCAAAGAGTTTATGCACGATCAACATAATCAGAGAAGTCTAACAATGGATGGATTTGCGATGGAAATTGAAGAGCAAGGAGCAACGTCTATGTCATCAATGCCAACATACCAAGATCCCGATGATTCAACATACGCACCGCCACCGGTTCAAGAAGATTTGGATATAAGCACAAGTTCACAATACACACAGAGATACGATTGTTTTAACTTTGCCTTGGTATGTGACAGATTTGGCGTGCCTGATAGAGTAGCATCAGCAATGGGAACTTTTCCAAGATTTTAAAATGCAAGATATCCATGGCAAACCTCTCATCATGGATAAATCGAAAGTTCGCCGAGAAAAAGAGAAATGCAGACAAGAAGTGCTTCGCAAACGGTTAGATGATACCGATTTGTTAGCATTTTCATTCGATGGCAGAAAAGATGATACTTTAACAAGAGATACAATTGATGAGAAGTATCATACTAGAATGGTAAAAGAACCTCATCTTGTTATTTTGAGAGAACCGAATTCTGAATTGATTGGTTACGTAAGACTGGAACATGAAACCGCTGAATACAAAACAACCAAATTAAATGATTTTTTCAACGATAAAAATATATCACTGGATGCATTAATTGGCATATGCACTGACGGTGAGCCAACAAACACTGGCCCAAACGGTGGAATTATACGACGATTCGAATTGCTGTTAAAAAGACCATTGCATTGGTTCGTTTGCCTTCTACACTTCAACGAACTTCCGTTTCGGCATTTGTTTGAAGCTTTGGATAAATCAACCAGCACTGGACCAAGATCGGCAACCGGAAAATTGAGCCGTCAAATCGAAACTTGTGAAACTCTTCCGGTAAGTTATTGTTATCACTCATTTATTATAATTGTCAACCGTTTTTAATTGTTTTATTTTTATATATTTTCAGGTGGTGGACGGCTTTCAGAAAATTGAGTTGAAAAATATGCCCCCTGCTCCAGAAAAAATTGAATTTTCCACCGATTCCAAGTACTTATACGACATGGCCCATGCAATTTCTAGCGGCGTGGTTTCAGTGGATCTGGCAAACATCAAACCAGGGAAAATTGTACATTCTCGGTGGCTCACCAAGGCCGCTAGACTATTACGATTATATGTGACAACAGAGAATCCAGATGCGAATTTAAGAATACTGGTTGAATTTATAATTACATGTTATGTGCCAATGTACTTCAATATCAAGTATTACAGCTCTGTCGTGTACGGTAGTAGATTATTTTTCAAATTTATTAGTTGGTCAAGATTTCTAGAACCTCGTTTACGCAAAATTGTCAATAAAGTAATTACAGATAATTCATATTATGCGCATTCGGAAAATATCTTGTTATCAATGTTGTTTGATGATAGCAAAGAAAAGCGCGACTGTGCTATCAAGATAATTCTACGCTATCGAACCGATGTTGACGACCCAACGGGACTTAGAGCTTATAAAAAACCAGATATAAACTTTTATTGCACAAGTTACACGGAAATGGTCAATATGAATGACATAAATGACGTATTTGAACCACCATTCACGCGAAGCATTCCATACGATACTTTGAAAGAATATTTAAATCAAGATGATCCACCGTTTAATGATCCAAAAATTCCATCAGACATACAAGAAACAGAACGACACGTTCAATTGCTAGCTAGCGTTTCCAAACGAGTTATACCGGAAAATGTAGAGGCTGTTATGGCGACGACATTAGAGAGCCGTGCGAAATTGCCCAGACTTGAAAGCAAAAAAGACTTCAAACAGTAATTTTTTATTTTTTCTTTTCTATTACTAAGTTAAATTAATTTTTTCATTTACATATGTTCTGACTAAATAAATTTCTAAGGAGAAAAAATAAATAAAATAATAAAAATAAATAAAATAAATAAAAAATAATAAAATAAAGTGCCAAAAATGGTGATATTTTAAAATGTTTGTATGGGGAACCCCCCAGGGGAGTTCCAGGGGGTGTGCCACTGGCATGGGTGGATCGGCCCTCCAAAGTTAGTGGGGGTCGGTCATACATTTGGACTCGATTGGGGCACTCTAAATGGGTCAAAGTGTGATTTTTCAAAACTTGACCCTACGGGACAAAAGTCAACAGTTGGGGGGTAGTAGAATTTAGAGGTATGGTTCCTTCGGCAAAGTTTCTTATTTTGATCCCTAGAATACGATTTTCCCTGAGCCATGGGCGATTTTTTTGCTTCCCCACAAATCGACCCGGCCTAATGATACCCATATTGAGTATGTTGTCTACAGCTAAAATGCAAATTTCTTACAAAAACTAAAAAAAACACCTGTATTAAAAATTGTCCAGCTCGTGAGATCTCGTTGCTAAACCCGAAATATTTTGGGAATCATCATAAAATAAACCAAGGTTTATTTTGAGGGGGTACTTTTTTTACTTTTTTTCGTGAGTCGGTCTAATATACATGTTATATAACCACATATTTCTACACTGGGTAACGATTAACAACAGCGCCGTGAAAAAACTTGCCTATTAAATTTTGATAAAAAGAGAAATACAAATCCACTCACATGTGTGGAAAACTTTCGAGTTAGATTTGTTAAGTTTGGATGCCAGCGATAACGTACGGGAACACACTTAATATTTCATTAAAGATCCTGTGAAATGGCATATTTTATTTTTAGACTATCTGGTGTTTTAATATGTATCAATGAAAATAATAATAACTTATAATTAATTACTAATTCCTCTTATCGTGTTTTGTTTAGTTATTCCTTGTTAACAATTGATGACGTTAATAAATATAGGTTGCAGTTTATAAAAAATATAAAGTACCTACACATAAGTACATAAACATTGTATTTGCAACAGTATTTTAAAAAATGGCAATTGTTATACTGTCTATTATTGTCATTGTTAAGTTTAGTATGTTATTAAATTTTTTTCAGTTTGCTTTTCTTAAAAACAAAAAAACAATGAACGCCCCTTTTAAGGCAATATTTATATTAGTATTGTATTTTTTTTCTAGTCAGTAACATTTGGCGGGTTATGGTTTGTTGTACTCGTATTATTTGTACCAACTTCTCTATGCTTGATAGATTCAAATAATAGCATTTACGTAGTTTATTTTTGAATATTAATTTTTTCAAGAACCATTTGTTTATGTTATTTTTTTAGCTTCAAATAAAATTTGTCACGGCACTTAACATTTATTTTGCGGTTTTTTTTTTACTGAATTTAACCATCCATCCATTCAAGTGTATGTTTATATAAATTTCAATTGGCTGTAAATATAACTGCTCTTGTTGCTTTGTAATGCATTTTTATAGTTATGTTTTTATGCCCTATAGCATGCATTATAAGGTAGCACAAATGTTCATAACATACTCAGGAAATTATATGGACTGCATTTTCTGTTGAAAGCTGTATACTACATTTGCATTTAAATCAACTGCAATATGTAGTTATTTTTAACTGTTTAAAATCAACTGACAAATGTAATAAAAACAACTTTTGTAAAATTTTACAAATAACTACAAATGCAATTGGAACAACGGACACACTATTGTAAAACTGTAAAAACTACTGTAAATTAAATTTCCTTTTTAAATTAAGATGCTAATTTCACTAACATTTAAACAAATATTTAATTCATTTTATTTTTGAATAAATTTCATAAATCAGAAGCAATATTTACACTAAATTTTACTTTTATTATTCACTTTATCCGATATTTTTTTTCATAATTTTTGTCTGCGGAGCTGCAATACTGTTTGTTTAGCTTCCTTAAAAACTACCTAGTTAGTTTTAGCTGCGTTCTAAATGTAGTATTAAAAAAATTCCAAAAATTCCACCAAGTTGTATCATATTAAATATACGCTGTATTTTTTGGACACATTAAACCAAGTCAATCGAAGGTTACCTATAGAAATAAATATGCTATTGCGAATTTTTGCGATTTTCTTTTAAATAGCTGTATATCCTAATACGGTCGCTTTTGATTGCACTTGTTTTACCCGTTGTTGCATTTGTTTTTTAATTATGAGCAAACTCAACATTTAGCTGAAAAATGTTTCAAATTATAATTATTTTTTCTACATGTATGAAAACATCAATAAGTTCTTTGTAGTATTCCGCTTTATAATTGTTCATTTGCCAACTGTTATTTTATTGTTGGTTGTTGTCTTCAAAATACGACAATTGTTGGAAATTATCTTATGTTTTATTCTGGAGAAATATTTTTTGCTTTTCAGATGCGTGTTTAGAAATTACAATGGGTTTATTTTAAATACTTGTCATGCTAAATAGTATCATAAATATGTATTCATAGAAGCTATATCAAATAGTTTAGAACTACACTAATAGAAAAAAGTCCGTAAAAATTGGGTTAAAACTACTAAAAATTAGTTAAAAATGATGATGCAGAAAAAACTGCTAAATTAGCAGATTATTTTTGCTATATATTAGTAATATAGGAACAGCAAAAATAAAATTGTTAAATATACAGAATTTTGGTTATATTTGATCTAAATTTTTGTAAATGAAGAGAAAGAAAATTAACCTGCTAAAATCAGCAAAAAATTCTTATAAATTTAGTAGCCTAAAAAATCACCAAGTTTTTTTTGTTGATTTTTTTTAAATGCAAATAAAACTCGAGCGTTTTGAAAACAGCAGTTTACAATATTTTACCAAATATTTCTGCCAAATAAACTGCTAAATTTAGCTTAAAAATAGCAAAAATTTTGAAGACTTAACAGTTTATTTTTGCTACTTTTAGTCTACAAATATTTAGCAAAATTTTTTGCAGATTTTATAGTACAATTTGCTATTTTCAATTAACTAAAAGTTAGCCTAAATATATTTAACAGTTTTAATTTTTCTGTTCTCATTTTACTACTATTTAGTAAAAAAATCTGCTAATTTTAGCAGTTTTTTCTGCAGCATAATTTTTAACCCTTCAGATTCTTTTTAAGAGTCCTCAAATTGGAAAAAAATATGTAACATATTTTGCCCCCACCCTCCTATCCACCAAACATGACGTTCTAAAATAGATTTTTTCAAACTTCTGAGCTCCGTTTTACCCCTTAAACATTCGAGTAGCCAAAAATCCTTGGGTTGGGTTTCTTCTCGTCATAAAATGAAGCTATATGCCAAATTTCAATTATCTATCTTCATTAGTTTAAGAGAAACATCAAAACCCCCTTTTCTCGGAGATTATGATGTATGCAAAAAATTAGACTTCATTAACAAATATCGCGACTATGTTGCCATGTTGAACTTCTTACACATATAATGATTTTTATTTGAAGTCCAAGATTCTAATAAACTTATTTGCAACAAGTATAAAGTTTTTTTTGCAATATTAAATTTTATATATTCTTTTAAATACGTGTACACTAGACCGTACCTGAAAAAAAAGTTCGCCGTACACCCTCCAATATGAAGAATTTTTGCAAGGCAATTTCAAAAAAAAATTTTTTTTTTTTTGCCGAACGTAGGCCTTTTTCAATTTTTCGTTATAGCTTCGGCACTTAAAATCGTATTTTAAAGTGTGATATATCGATTTTTTTGCCTCGAGGGGACCAGTGTTTTGCTATAAAGGTAAAATCCAATTAAAAAAAAATTTAAAAAGGCGACCCCTACGTTCGGCAACCAATATATAAACAAAATTTCTACTGGGTTTATCGAAAAACTTCCTTAGCAAAAGTTTAATAATTTTTTGCAAGCTTTAATTTTCTGACATTAGGGTGGTAGATTTGGGTGGTAGCAACTGAGTTCTCGTAGGTAACTACTAGAACGGGATACTTGAGGTCAATGACCGTTAAAGCAAGAACACTGGTCTCCTCGAGAGAAAAACATCGAAGTATCATTCTTTAAGATTCGACTGTAAATGCCAAAGATACAACGAAAAATGTAAAATGGCGACCCCTACATTCGGCAAAAAAAAAATAAAATTTTTTTTTGAAACCTCCTTGCAAAAATACTTCATATTGGAGGGTGTACGGCGAACTTTTTTTTTTTTGCCTGTAAGGTGGTACGCTCTAGTGTACACTGTAGTGTACAAGGGTAGTGAAAGAGTTAACTAAATTTTAGTAACTTTATCTGCTATTTTTACAGATTTATTTTTATGAGTGTATGTATTATAGCCTGTTTACATTAGCTTTATAATCTTACATATAATCTTACATATTATGATTTTAATCTTGTTTATAATCCTGATGCTTTTCGCTGTCTATTTTGGCGTTTATAAGATTATACAATAACATAAATATTACATTTGAAACAATTTAGCAATTTTTTTTTAATTTTTATAGTTAACAACATTAAAAAATACAAAAGACAGATGCTACACTGTAGTAGTACAAATACAAAGCTTTATAAAAATTATCTATTTTGCACGTTTTCTAATGTCATTAATTAATCTGCCACATTGTTATACAGGGTGGCCCAAAAATACAAAAAGTGTTTAAGTTCATTATAACTTTTTATTTAAGACATAATTATTAATTTTTTTTAAATACGGTATATTAATGGAGAATATTTTTAATTTAATTATGAAAAATTATATTTCGCAAGTGGTGGCCATTTTCTGCTTCGCATATTCGTGCTCTTTCCAAAACATTTTCCATAACCTTTCGCAAAACTTCAGGTGTTATATTGTTGATTTCGTCGCGTATATTGTTTTTTAATTGCTGGATGGTTCTAGGCTTATTAATATAGGCTTTTCCTTTCAAATAACCCCAAAGGAAACAGTCTGGAACGGTTAAATTCATGATTTTCTTCTGCTTTTTGCCGGAAATAAATTGCATAATCAAGTCGTTGCTGGTAATCTGTCGGTTTCAATTCTTGCACAAGCAGAATTTTATTATGGAAACATTCTTATTGTATGCAAAATTCTCTGCAGCTAGCCCCGTGAGAGGCCAAGTTGTGTCGAATCTTCTCGAATACTCTTCTGTAACCGTTCAATATTGTCATCCGTGTTAACCGGTCGTCGTCTGCCGGCACCATGAAGGTTCCTTACTGCGCCTTGTTTTCGAAAATTTGCAACCAGATGGTTTATTGTTGACTCTGCACATTAAAATAACGACTATATACACGCTGAGTCAAATAAATGGACCGCTGATTTGAGAAATAAAGTTCAACGATTTGGGCACGTTGTTTAATTGTGTACTGTTCCATTTCAAATTTACTAAGTCTTCTTTTCAAAATACTGAGAAAAAAAAAATTATAATAAAAAAGTTATAAGGAATTCAAACCCCTTAGGTAATTTTGGGCCAACCTGTACAATTTTATTTTCTATGGGTAATTGCAAAAATTTTTCAAGATTATATATGCAGTGTAACTGGGCTATTATAGTCAAAATAACATAAAAAATAATGTCTCTAAAAGTGTGAACTCAATTTAATTAGTTAAAGTTTTTTTGTTTTTCCCTAAGTCTATACGAAAATTGTTTTCTTTAACATCTCAGCAAAAATTAATGAAACAATTTCTGAATGAATGATTACATCCGAAAAAAGTTCTGCTTTTTAACAAATTCCAAAGGTGCAATAAATACTTATCATGAGAGAAAATATATGGTTGTAATATGATCACGGCTACAAAACTACGTTTCCTACTGCCATACATGGTTATTGCAAACAAGTTATTAACGTATTAATCAAAGTATACAAATGCCTTTAATCACTTTATAATTAAAATATCACTATGTTTTAGTTATCATATTATTCTCTGGTCTACAATGATATATTATCTGGACCAACATTTTTCTCTCTTCGAATTACAATCATATTATTATCTGAATTCAGAGAGATCATGTTCACAATCATTGGTATAGTTTCGACAACTATAAAATGTTCAGTATATTTATTTTATAAGATTTTGTGAAAAGAGGTTATAAGAAGCAACAACTTATTAGTATTAATTTTCTCAGTCACATTGTTTGTAGAATAAAGAATCCGTTCTATTATCCGATTATCAAGGAAAAATCAAATAAAATTATTTTTTATTGTGCAATAAAGTATTTAGTGTTTGAATTAAGTAAAAAGTGATAAAAAATTATTCATTTTTTAAAATTTTTGTACTTCAAAAATGTAGAAAAAATATTGATCAATAGCATCTATAAAAAGAGAGTGTGACATATTTTAGTTTAGTGCCAAAAAATGATCATAAATTTTTCTACACTACCATAAAAAATATTGAGATCATTAGAAAAATATTATGATAATCACTTTAGATGCGCATAAAAAAACATTTTTCGATCACTGGAATTATTTTTAGATTTATTTTATTTTGTTGAAAAATCCACATTTTGTTTTTTAACTTTCAAAATTTTATATTTTTATCGAAATATAATACTTATTCGTTAATATAATGTGAAAGAAAAAGTTGAAATTTTGCGAAAATGCATTTTCTAGAATTAAATTAAGCTAAATTCAAAACGGATTTCTTTATTTTATAAATCCATTTTGGATTTAGCTTAATTCAATTCCTGTGGTCACATTTTTACAAAATTTAATGATTTTTTTTCACATTAAGTATTAGATTTTTATAAAAGTATTAAATTAAAAAAAAAAAAAATAAAATGTTGATTTTTTAACATAATAAAATAAACCCAAAAATAAATCCAGTGATTAAAAAAAGGACAAATATTTTTCTAATAATCACAATATTTTGTTAGAAATCATTATATTTTACTAGTGATCACAATATGATTATGGAAAAGATTTTGTTATCATTAGAACTACATAATATATTTCATTTTGTGCACTTTTAAATTTTTTTTTTTCAATTTTGTATTTTTTTTATTTGACTTTCGTACAAAACTAAAATCTGCCATAGACATGAGTGCAAAGAATTAAAAATATAAATCATTCTTTTAACACTTTTTACTTAATTTATAGCAATAAACACGTTAATGCACAATAAACAATAATTTTATTCGAAAGTTGCTTGACAATCCAAATATAGATTGTCAAGCAACTTTCGACTTCTTGGGTAGACCGATTTCCTTATACACTAACAATTCCACTAATAAAGCCCATAAGCTGTTTCTCTATTGTTTCTATCTTTTTGGTTAATATGTATTATTTTACTTATTTCACTGCTTCTTACACTTCTTCTCACAAAATCTCAAACAAAAATGACGCTACCCAGAAAAATTTTCTGTTCCAAAGAATCGGTTGTAGAATAGCTACTTTTCATTCACAACCCCTTCTACTGTCGATTCTAACACCGATTCTTTTTGTTTGAAATTGTCCCAAAAGCAACCCCTTCTATAGCTCCAAAGTGGAACCGGTTGCTCTAGAATCAGTTCTGGAACTGATTCTACGTCACCCACACCTTCCATATAGGATCCCAGGAACTGGTTCCGGAACCAGTTCCATGGAATCGTTTGCAGTGGAACCAGTTGTAGAATGGGAGTGGTTGGCTACCGATTGTAAAAAATTTTCCTGGGTAACTAATCGATGACGCTCATAAAAAAATATACTGACTATCTAATACTTGTCGAGACTATACAAATGATTGTGAACATGATCTCTCCCAATTCAGATATTAACCCTCTAATGCCCAAGGCCGCCTTTTGGCTGTCTTCAGATTTTAAATAGTTTTTGGCTAAATAACAATATTTTATTGAACAAGTTGTATTATATCCATAGAAAACTTAACTGCCTACTTTTTTTGCCTTCAAACTTTTTTTGTATAAAGAACGGGTTTCAAGGGAGAAGCATGTAAAGTGAAAATTTAGAAAATTTAAAAAAATTAACTTTTTAAAACAGAAAAATATATGTATTTGAAAAATTGCCAAAAATACATTTACGATCTGACGTACATTACCGATAATAACGAAGCTAGTTTAGAGTCTCTAATTGTAAAATTAGTTAAAAATTTTCTCCAGGACTCACAGGATACCGCCAGGATACGTTTTACAAATTTTTCTCAAACTCAAAAACTAGCCAACAGATTTTATTGAAATTAAACACAGATTATATACTCAGAGGTAGTAGTAAGCAGAACTAATTTCGTCAAAATCTATTGATGTTTAGTGCCAAATTCGCCAAATTTCGTAATTTTTAAAAACGAAAATCGCCATAACTTTTGAAATAACAATTGATCAACAATTTTTTGTACGTAATTTTATTTTATTGATAGTGTTATTTACAGCAAAAACCGAAATTATTTGACAACTGGCTTTCAAGATACGTCTTCAACCTTTGTTGTGCTATATCGCCTAAATAAAGCGATAAATTAAAATTTTAATATTTGTTCCATGGTTAGGGTGACCATTTTTTTATGACTTCAAATCAGTACAAATTTTAAAAAATATCAAAAATAAATCATTATGCAGCCAACCTAATTTATTGTCAACCGAATGGTTTGGTTGAAGCAACAAAAATCAATACCAATTAATAGTAATAGTGTGTTATCAATACAATCCACAATTCGGTTGGTTCTACAGAAACTTGAATTTAAGGTCATATTTGATTAGGATACCCGTATTTGTAGTTACCACTTTCGAATATTGAAATTTTTTTAAAAAAGGTTAAAGATAACACCAATTTTCTTGTATATTCACTAAATAAATGGCTGCTTCTACTGCATAGAATTACTAAACTGATACTAATTTTAAAATTGAATGGAGATACCAATAATTTGTTAAAAGGATTGTTTTTTAGTTCATTTTCCCTATTTTTAATACCTAGTAAAATATTTTTGATGTAGTATTCAATTATAGGTAATTCCAAATAAAATAAAGTCCTGGCAAATTCATTTTAATGGTTTTGATCGAAAGCCAACCAATATTTTTCCTGGGTGTAAACAGTAAATATGGCTAAGAAAATTAAAAGTAGTTGTGGTGCAGTGGGTAAAAGTGTGTACTATTAACCTGAATGGCCGGGTTCAATACCAGAAAATTCAAAAAAAGTTTTTTTAATTTCAATAATATTTTGTGGAACATAATAATATTTATGTGGAACATAATATTGAATTAGACAACCGGATATTGGCTTTTACGACGAAAAATATAAAGATATAAAGATAGTTGTCGTAACCGCACGAATTCGATTGGCAACAAATTCGGTGGCCACAACTGAGACTGTTTTCTGGGTGCAACAATTTAAAAAAACTTGTTTTATATAAAGGTGGATTTAAGTGCTTCTAAACCCTGTTCTCACTTTTTTGATGCATTTTCTTTTTCAATTAATTATTTCAGACCACAGGTGTCTTTATATATTTTTGAAAATAATATCTATAAAAATATGTCGATAAAATTTAATTTCATTTAAATAATTTGTTTATCATTCTTTTGTTTATTTCATAAACTAGTGATTTTTTTTTTATAAATATGATAATATTTATAAATAAAAAATGCTTGTTGAAACCACACCTTGTTTTTTATACATCCAGTGGTTAAATGTTCAGTTTGTTGTTAACATTTTTTTTAGCAACAAATAAAAATAACAATATTAATATGTAACCTATCATTTAATCAGTTTATTATTATTTTTGTATATACTACTCGCATAAAGTACGTGCTATTACAATGACTAGTTAGTAGTACATAGAGGATTTTGTTAATATTTATGGAGTAGAGTATAGTATAGTTAAATATGAATGTAGCATCTGAAGTTGCATTATGAAATTATTGGTTTTGTAAATTTTTAAATTATAAGTTTAGTTACAACAACCTGTAACTAGCTAACTAACTAACTAGTAGTTGGTTATGTAGATATTGTTGTTAATATTATTTATTTTTTTGGGATTTAATAATAATCTATTTTGTTTAATAAAAATATTTTGTTTTGTATTTAAAAAATTGTATATGGAGGTAAAAATAATTAATCGAATTATAAATAAAATGTATCAAAATATCAAGCAGCTGTGATTGGTATTACCCTGTGAATTTAAATTTGTTGTTCTTTCCTCATAATTTCACATTTGATGAATGACCCCCGACCTTAAACAAATTTCTTTTATTGCAAATATTTAACAATTCCTTTAATTATTATAATTACGAAGCATTGATGTGTCACTAATATGTCAAGCTATTGATGTTTAATCAAGCTTAAAATTTATGCATACCTGTCAAATTGCCAACATTATACATATTACAGAGTGATGCAATTTACTAATATTTTCAAAACAATTTAAACGTCTGCTATAATTAAAATAAATAAAAAATATTTTGTTTTCAAAACGTAAAACACAAGAATGAGTTTGGAATCTAAAAAAATAAAATCATAATGAAAATTAAGATTTAAACACATCAGGCGCGATTTTCAATTTAGTACAATAGCCAGCATTAGCTCAGTACAGAATTAGGGTTTAAAAATTCTTCTTTTATAAATCAATAATCATTCATTGAAATTAAAAAAAAACCAACACAAACAATCAAATCATAGTTTACACGTGGTCTCTGTTTAAGTTCAAACCACATGCCGGGCTATAGAAAACTCCACAAATAATCAAAAACCACGAATAACAAAAGAGGTGGAAAATATTTCAAAGAATTTTAATGAAATATCAAAAAATTGCATTGTCAGTTCGTGCTACGTTACCCTTCAAAATAGAAGTGAAAGAAATTAGTAGTAAAATAAAAATGCTTCAAACGTTTTCATACAATTTACCAATTTGCCTTAAAACATTTGTCTTTAATATACATCATTATATCAATTCATTGTTGCTATAAATGATAAACTATAAAAATTTCAGAATATTTTTATGCCATTGATATATTTTACCACAATGGTATCTTTTTTCCCACATCAAAAGTTAGTATCATAAATACCTTAAATTGAAGGAAAAAAAAAAAACATTTAAATCTCTCTCACTAACAATTGTCATTCTTTAGACAAATTGTATTCAATACTATTGCAGTTTTTGATCCTTAAATGTGTTACCCTTAGCTAAAGTATCATAAAATTGACATCTATTACGGGAATTTATGTCCGTTTAATGTTTTTTTTTTTTTACTTGTGAACAAAACAAAATCTGTATGTATGTAACAATAAAGTGGAAATTTGTTCCCCTCAATTGTCACCCCAGTCATGGTGATTTGGTGAACACAAAAGTCACAAAGTCATTTTCAATAGATAAGCAAACATCATACATATATTTCAATGAAATGTGGAATAATACTACAATTTGTCATTGTTTATTGAGTTTTCAAGAAGATCGGTATCATGTTAGAAAGTAAGTCTGATAATGATAAAAAAAATTAGCTAAAGTTTGAAGTGTTTTGTTTGAACCTTTTCTCATATTTTGGGCTCAGATTAAAAACTTGATATTTCAAATTGTACTGCTGGGCAGTGTTTCCAGAACTTAGTTATCAAAAATGGCTAAAAATCAAGTTTAAAATGGCTGAAGAATTTTCTAATTTTTGCTATTTTGTTAACAAATATTACTCAATACAGTAAAACCTACCAATAACCACCATTAGCGCACATCTCCATTTTGACCTCTCAATAGCGAAAAGTTTTTATGATTTTTTTTTTAAATATTTGATAAAAAAAAAATTTCTTTTCGTCAAACTAATATTATGATTACGAGTATTTACTTGCCAATAAAAACTAAATCAGTAGGTTTGAGGTTAAGAAGAAGAATAAAACTTTTTCTCTAAAAATTATAAACACATTAATTTGCAAATCAGACTAGATCTAGTTTCTGCCTGTTTCTATGGACATGCTTCATCAGTGATTTTCCATTAAATTGTATTATTGTTTATATTGTATTGTGAGATTGTCTCTATATGACAATTTTTCAACAACCCGTCGCTTGTAGGCATTGAACCTGTGCCTATTCCTACATTACAAACGTAACTATACTAAAGTGCGACAGCTTAGCAATCTTACCCATTTAAGGCCTTGAATGCAATGTAGCTAATTCATACACTCACAATATATTTTCCATAACCGATTGAGGTTTATTTAAAAAGTAATAAGTAAAGTTTGTTTTCAATTGAAGAATCAATTAAAATACATTGAAACATATGGTTTAACTTTTTTTTATCAATCAATAAAAAACAAACCAGAAAAAAATATGTATCGTACGTAGGAGTTGTTATTTTCAGTCAAATATTCTATTTTTAGATTTCTATTTTTGAAAAAATAATTTAAATAATTTTGTTGTTTTCTGTTTTAAAACAAAAAATTAAAATATTTTCGGTTTTCTCTTTTGTTAAAATAGTTTGTTTATATACAAAATTATTTCAATTCAAATTACAAGAAATTCTTTACTCTTCAACACAACATTGCCAATAAAAATATGAACGTGTGTGTTGTGTATGGTGTAGTGTTTTGAAAATCCAAACAAAAACAAAACTTTCAAATATGAAAAAACAAACCACAAAATCATTTTTTTTTACGTTTTGTCAGTTAAAAATTGATAATTGTTTTAATAGACTTTTCAATTATTTTTATTTCTTTTATGGGTTGTTTAAACAATGTTTGAAAATAAATAGCGAAATGGTTTGAATATAATGAAAAATCAGTAGTCCTTTTTTGAATTGTGTTTTCAATTAATTTAATATGTATTTTACGTTGTTTTTAAAGATAAAATATTGTGAGTGTAGGAATACCGATGAAAAGTTATGAAAAATTTTGCTAAAATTTCCTTTTCTTTCAATTGCTGTCAAATGATGTGAAATTAAAAAACTTTTTTTTAAATTCAAAATTTAGTTGGCCGTCAGTAAATTATTTTATTAATGGGATAAATAGTATCAGAGAAAATCTTAAAAACCCAGCTGTCCTCATATGGGGACACTGGGTGTTAATGGGTTACAAACTGCATATCCTTCTCAGCCCCATTATCCCAATGTCCCGTTAGGTACTAACTGGGACTTTAACTACTTAACACATTTGTTATTATTTCCCATATAAAATTTTAACTGAAATGTTGGTTAACTTTTAACGAAACATGGTGTTATCGGTCCTTAGAAATATTAAAATCTTTCAAATCTTAAAAATCCAAAAAGTGATCTTCGTTTGGGAAATTTTATAAATTTACCAATTTCGTTCCATCTAGCTTAAAATTATATTACAATAATAAATAAACACTCTCAACATATTTGGTTATATCCTGCTGCTTAACACATTTATAAGTGAAAAACAAATAAATTTTATATCAATAGAATTTATTTGTAATGCTCTCTTGAGGTAATTTGTCGCCGTACAAAATCTGCAATAACCGAAAGAGAAGAAAGGAAATAAAAAATTGACATTTACGCAATTTGACATAATCCATTAAGCATTAATCATTTACATTTAAATACAAACAAAAGCAAAAGAATATTTTGTATTCAGGTAAACAAAATCACAGAGTTTTGCAAATAAAATCCCAAAGGGATGGTTGTTTTTAAATACAACAATTGGCATCAATAAAACACATAGAAGTAAACAACAAAAGTAAATGCATTTCACATCAGAAGGATCAATATGTGCATGAAAAGTCATACAGGGGACGGTTGGAAAATATATGAAAATCTGAATTAAAAAAAATGTTCTGTTGTATAATAATTTCTGTAAATTATTCTTTTAAGCACGACATGTTTCATTTTAAAATTTGTATACTTAATACTTATGTGTGTATATGCAGCCCAAAGAGACCACAATTCTTTTAAATAATTAATTGAACTAATAATACAAATGGAATGTAATGAAAAAATTAGTTAAATGACATACTAACAAATTCATATTTATCAAAAGAAATTGTTCTATACCCAAAAGATAAATATAATTTCAGTGCGATATACTCGAACATTTAATAAATATTTGATTAGATTAGAAAGTGACATATGGGTTGGTATTAAAGCTCAATACTACATATAATGAAGGGGTTAACAAATGTGAACTTAAATTAAATAGAAATTTAAAACATTATTTATAATGATTTAATTTGAGAAATTATATCAAATAAAATAATAACACTACATACTTACTTATCAGAAACTAGGTAAATAGATACTACATTCAAACTATTACAGATGTTCTTAGAAAATTTCGGAAATGTTCTTAAGCCGGTTTCCAGGAATTTAATTGTTAAAAAAATACATTCTTCCTTTTTTACTGCTACTGTAGCATTAATAAAATCTTCTAATCGATTTGTAAACAATGTTCCTTTTATCTCATTAATTCTTTTATTAAAAATTTATTTTGTTGTTCAATTTTAAAATTGACAAATGTCCACAAATGTTCTTTTTTGTTATTGTGGTCATTTTCATGATTGTTTCATGTTGCTTTTCTTTGCTTTCAATTTTCCAATAAGTAGTTTACTTAGGAAAAGTATCATTTCCATAACACAGCATGCGGCAAAATTTATCAACTCAATTTTGTTTTTGATATTAAAGTGTGAAATAAGGATGTGGGTTTCGTAAAAAGTAAAGCAAATTTTTTTATTTTTGGCAAATTTATGACAATAATAAAAATTTATGACATTAGTAAAAAAAATACAATTGATGTTTTCTAAAGAAGAAGGATGGCAGCAAAGCACCAACATTTTTGTGCAATTATTATAGTACACTTAAAATAATACGTCAGTAAAAAAATCTGTCAAACGGGTTTCAGATCGATTTGACAAATTTTTAACAAATTTGTAGTTGGAGCACTGATTTAAACAAAGATTTTAGTTGTCTTCATTTAACACAATACTAATAATGCTCAGTACTTTCACTAATTTTGTGTGTTAATTTTCAAAATTATTTGTAACAGATTTTTTAAGAACCAGTTTGTTAAAATGTACACAACTTATTGTTAAAATACAATATTTTCATATTTCTGCTATTACCAGATAGATGCCGTCGCCAATGTGTCCGAAGTTTTATGGAGGGCGCTATTTCTTATTCGAAAACTAAGAGAGATAGAGCAAAATGGGCGAAAATTTCGACTACCTCCAAACCATCCAATATCCCCGTGAAACGGCAATCTCTATCGGAATATGGACCTTGGTGGGGCCTTGGAGCCTCGGGAATTTTAATAAAAATTTTTCAATTCTTAAAATAATCCATATCTCGAAAACTAAGGGAGACAGAGCATAACGGATAATATATTTGCTACTTCAGAGTGTCCTTATATGCCCTTAGATGATATGGACTAGCCCCGGGGAGGTCCCCGACACCCTAAAGATATTACGACTCAGTATAATTACAAATAAAACTGTAATTTTACTAATTTTTTAGTTAAATTCAGATGTGTTAAATTCAACAAAAATGTTTTGAAATCAATTTTATTTTAAGTCAAAAAACAGGAATAAATTGTGTTCAATTAACAAATTTGGCGTGTTTTTTAATCACCTGGATTTAAAATTTTTCATACAAAAAGTGGATTTATTAAATCCAAAAAAAAGCTGGATTTAATAAATCCATAATAAAAGCACAAATATATGAAACAGCCTATTAATTTAATGTCAGAAAAAATACGAATAAAAATTAAAAGAGAAACAAAAAAATTGAAAAACTAACAAATAAAAGGTTTTTATTAAATTTTTTTTTATGAAATATATTTACAAAAAAACTACACCTCACCACATATATATTTTTAATCTTGGATATGGAGAAATAGCTGAAATAGGAATGGCAATTTTTCAATCTACAGTAAGTAATTTAATTAAATCCAATTAGTGAATATTAAATATTGCAATGGAATTTTTCAATTGTGTAAAAATATAAATTGAAGTGATAAAACTGAAAAGGCAGACTGTTTATCGCTGTTTTATATAAAATATAATTAAAAATGAAAAGTTAAAGTAAAATCCTTTATCATCGAATTGGGTATTAAAAATTAGGGTGAAAGAAGTGTCGGACAGAAAATTTTTTTAAAATAGGAAGAATCTAACCCCATCTGTTGAGCACTTTTAGAAATACTTTTTGGATTTATTAAATCCAAGTGATTAGAAAAAACGGCTATTATCTTGAGTGCACTATTATTAAAAATATGTTTATTAGCGACTTTTGGAAAATAATATTTGGTTACCCGAGGTTATTTGGAGATCTGGAGTTTTTTTTTATAGGAGGATTCCACAGAATCCGCAAAAGCTGCTCAGAATTGGAGCGTTATTTTATAAGAAAAAGTCCTCCGTATCTTAGGGGGTTTTCTATAGGAAAACGTCTTGAGTGTCATCTGAGCCTTTTTTTTGAAAAAGTCCTCAGAATTTAAAAATTTTTCTATGCAGGTTTTTAGAGAAAAATGTCATCACAATGTCAGGCTTTGTATTTAGAAAAAGTTCTCAGAATCTCAGGGTATGATTTGTTTCTATAGCTCACAGAGGATTTTGCAGTTTCTGACTACCTAATATTTTGAGCAACTTTTCTTTTTTCCTGGCGCCAATGCACTAACGATGAATTTTTCTGATTCGTTAACGTAAAAGTTTACAAGCCTGGAAAGAATTCGAAATCTTTTAAAGACAGACAAAATTTAACGTTACCCCTTAAGTGTACACTAACAGCAAAAGTCTGTAAAAAATTTAGTTAAAACTACTAGGAGTTAGTTAAAAATTATCTTGCAGAAAAAACTGTATATTAGCAAGCAAGAACATCGGAAATAAAACTGTAAGATATACAGAACTTTAGATATATTTGAGTTAAATTTTAGTTAATAGAAAAAAACTTAACAGCAAAATATTTTGATAAATAAATAGTAGGCTAAAAAATCAGCAAATATTTCCGCTGATTTTAGAAGGATAGACTGCTATTTATATGTAACTAAATGTAACTTGAAAATAGCAACAATTTTATAGAAATAACAGTTGGTTTTTGCCATTTTTTTTCTACTGATATTTATATAAATTTTCATTTTCATTTAACTAAGAGTTAACTCAAATATAACTAAAATTTTGTAAATTTAACAATTTTATTTTTGCTGTTCTTATTTTACTAATTGTACTAAGCAAAAACAAGCTACTAGGTAATTTTTTAAAAATAATTTTTCTGCCATTTTTAAAGATTTATTTCTATGAGTAACGATGGTGATTTTCGACAATCATGTGGTCCTTTTGGAGCCTTCGCCAATAACTTTAGTGTACGTTTTTATAAAAATTTATTAGAAAACTATTTTTTTTGTTCGTTTTTAAGTTCAAATATGACAAATTCCAGGTATAATTCACAATTTATTTTACAACAATTAGAGAAAAAAACTTATGGAAAAAGCTTTCCTAAAATCAATGGTTGACAATTAATGCATTTTCAAGTACTACCAAGCACTATCATCAGATTGTCTTTATTCGGTTCTCTCTAGGTTACAATGCAGATTTAAATTTTTGTAAATATGTAAACTCCCAAGCAAATAACGCTTTGAGAAATAAATTCAAACCTTTTTACTAGTTATTTATATATTACAACGAAAATCACATGTTTTCTACAAAGCTGTTATTTTTCTCTATGTTATAGTTGTTGCTTTAAATAAAGGTCCTTTAGTAGTAACGCAAATGTTTGTTTGTTATATTTAATATTAACGTTTTTAATTCTATTTATAGTCATTAGAACGAAAGCAAAGAAATGTTTATAAATTGAAATTGACCGGGCTCTTGAAGATTGCATCGGTCAAATGAAACGGAAGCGATGGATTAACTGTGAGGTCAATGTCATTAGTATAAGTGACAGCGTGTGCAGTGGGAACACATATGGTGACCTGCATAATAAGTCTCCTAAGTATTTTAGCCAAGGATAGTTACTAACCTCTCTGCTTTTGAACGATATGACGACACTCTTAAGGGAACAAATCCTAGAAGTGTGCGAAGCAGGGTTTCGGAAATACCTGGATTATAATACAACTGGGCTAGGCCGAGAGGACCTAACGTGAACCCGGAAAAAACTGAAATATACACTCACAATATATTTTCAATAACCGATTGAGGTTTATTTAAAAAGTAATAGGTAAAGTTTTTTTTCAATTGAAGAATCAATTAAAATACATTGAAACATATTGTTTAACTTTTTTTTTATCAATCAATAAAAAACAAACCAGAAAAAAATATGTATCGTCTGTAGGAGTTGTTATTTTCAGTCAAAAATTCTATTTTTAAATTGCTATTTTTAGAAGAAATAATTTAAATAATTTCGTTGTTTTCTGTTTTAAAACAAAAAATTCAAATATTTTCGGTTTTCATTTTTGTTAAAATAGTTTGTTTATATACAAAATTATTTCAATTCAATGTACAAGAAATTCTTTACTCATACGCACAAACATAGCCAATAAAAATATGAACGCGTCTGTTGTGTATGGTGTAGTGTTTTGAAAATCCAAACAAAAAAAAACTTTCAAATCCCGAGTAAAAAAAATTATATATAATCATATGTGGCATATATTACAATATATAATTAGACATGTGGTTATGTATATCCATATATAATTATATATGACGTTTTTTCCGAAAATTTTTCCTTATATTATGCTATATATAATTTCATCTAATTAGATATCGGCCTTCATAATATTAGATATGGCATATATAATTATATATTGCATAACATGGTTGATCTTATTGCATATATAGTTATATATAGAACTATATCTTAATATATATGGTGGCATTTTAGCAATATATAATTATATATGGTATCATTTAAACAATATATAATTATATATGGTGACAGTTAAACTAGATATTATCATATATGGTGCCATTTAAACAATATATGATCATATATGGTACCTCATAAACAAAATCTTTAATTCAGTTCCAGATATGATAATATATGGTACTATATATAGTGCGATATATATTTATATATGGTGTTATTTAAGCTATATATTATCATATATGGTGTCATTCAAACCATATATTATCATATATGGTGCCATTCAAACCATATATTATCATATTTGGTGCCATTTAAACCATATATTGTCATATATGGTGACATTTCAACAATATATGCTCATATATGGTACCTGATGAACGACATTTTTAATACAGATGCAGATATGATAATATATGCTACCATATATAGTACCATATACTTTGATATATCCCCGGGTAAAAATCTTAATATGCTGTCATACATAGGTATATCTTTTTTGATAAATCCCCATATACAACGACATACAACTTGATCCGAAAAATGGGTCATCTACATGTGTCTAATTATATCAAATTAGATATAATTTGATACAGTTTGATCCGAGATTTGTCCATATCCAGGACATCAAATTATATCTAATTCGATATAAAAATATCTGATTTTATAAAATTTTGTCTGATAGTAGGCATACTTTTTATGCATACCAGCTATTAAATTGACATTGAAATGTCTATGGTTTTAACAATTTTGAATTTAAAATTTTCAATTTTGGTTTTAACAAAATTGAAAATTTTAAAACATAAAATAAAAATTTATTTGAATACTTTTGTCTTCTAAATCGTACGCATCATTTTTTAATATGATTTTACATGCAAAACCATCACGTGAAAATTATTTGGCTATGGAGTAATTAACTCTGAATTTACAGATAACTAATTTTGATGTTGAACTATAAATTAATTTGTATGGGATTATATAAAAAGTTATATTAAATTAAAATATATTTTTAGTACAACGACACATACAGTGTTATAAAACTTAGTATCAAATCATATATAATCATATCGATCACTACATATAATTTGATTAGTTTTATAAGGCTTATGTAGTTATATATGGAGTCAGATTTGGGGATATGTAATAATATCAATTACCATACATAAAATTCGTTGAAAAAATAATATCAGATGTAGTTGTATATAATTATATGTGTCTTAATGTTACTCCATTCATTGTCAGATATAGCCCAATCACATTATATATGACAATATATAACTATTTTTACTCGGGTCGTATCATTTAAACAACCCGAGGAAAAATAGTTACATATAATCATATATGTGATTAAGTTATATCTGTATAAATATATAGTTTCATCCGAAGAATGGCCCGATATATTTTTATCAATTGTTTATCAATTTTTATCTAAATGTAACAGTTTAGATCTGACCTGATTAAATTATGTGTTAATCAGATGAAATTGTATCAGATTTTTGACCTGATACAATTGTATCGGTTTGATCGTAATTGGTTCAATTTTACACAAATAAAATATAATTGTATCCGACATTTACCTTATACAATTGTATCAAAGTTTTAAACTGATATCAGGTCAAAATTGGGATATAACTATATAATTTTGTATACAAATATATCTATTTGGACCTAAACTGATACCATGTAATATAAACCATTAAAATTGTATCAGGTCAAAAATCTGATACAATTTCATCTGATTAACACATAATTTAATCAGGTCAGATCTAAACTGATGCAATTAGATAACAACTGATACAAATAAGAACTGATACAATTTTATCGGGCCATTTTTCGGATCAAATGGTATATGGATGAATCTAAGTTATATATTACCATATAAAGCTCCATATTGGTGCCATTTAAACAATATATTGTCATATATGGTGCCATCAGAGAAACAAGCCGACCAAAATAATCGGCGGCGGCGGCGCAAGCAAAAAATCGGCGGCGGCGGCGGCGATTGAGGTTGAGCCGGATAAAAATCGGCGGCGGCGGCGCAACCAAATAATCGGCGGCGGCGGCGGCTTGATCGGCTGAAAACAACATTTTGTAATGTGATTTGAAAACGTTTAAGTTTTTTTACGAAAGATAGATATTTTACTCTCACTCTATATGCCTTTACGTTTTTTGCCATTACTCTTACCTGACCATCTCTCAAAGATTTGTACGAATAATCTTCAAGGTTTACTATTTTTGAAAAGTTATTCATCATCGCTCTTATATCTGAAACATTTGGAATAATTATTCGAGGCACTTTAAAACTTAAAAATATATTTAAGTGAGTTATTTTGCAAACAGACACAGAACTCGAAGATTTCCCATAGGTCAATAAAGTTTTAAAAATGTTTATTTTGATTGAATCAAAATATGAAAACGGATCAATTTTTTATATTTTTTTACAAAATAAAAAAATGCTACTAAAAATTAAAAATATCCACAAATATGCATTAAAAAGCACAAAATATGCATTAAAAAGCCACCAAATATGCATTTAAATTCGAAATATGCAAAATATGCATTTATGTCAAAATATGCAAAAATATTATATTATATTTTTAATGCATATTTTTCCTTTTTAACCGCATGTTTTAGGCGCATATTTTCCATTTTTAAGAGCATGAAATTCCTTGCCCTAATAATAAGTAATAATTTGTTGTTGATTTCAATATACAATGCAGTGTTGCCAACAAATTTTCAAAATAAATGGCTAGATCAGACACAAAAATCGCTAGAAAATCTCTAGATTATAAACAGTGTAAATATTTAGCGATTTTATCGCTAGATTGTTGAAAAATTGTACTTAAAGCAGTTTTTACTCAAAAATGTTTTTAATATGTTAATAAGTGTTATAAACTTTTTAATAATGAAAAATTTTACGATTAAGCTTCAAATAATGAGTCCTGATTTTCATTGAATTAATCTTAGTATTGAGAATACACAATAGAGGGCGTTGTACGATGAATAAGTGCATACCCATATTTTATCGAAATGTGTATTTTTAGAGTTTTTTTTACTAAAATCGTTTAAGATGTTGTGTTTTATAATAAAGGAATATCAATGTGCGAGTTTTATAATATTTATCAACATAAAACCGAGTTTTAAAAATTATATTAGGGCTGATAAAAAAAATCGCTAGATTTTTGGCTAATAGCTACAGGACAATTTTTCCCGCTAGGGGCGAAATAAAATCGCTAGATCTGACGAGAAAATCGCCGTTATGGCAACACTGATACAATGTATTAAAAAAAAGTTTTTTCTTAAAACAATAACAAATGTTATTGCTTTTAATTTTAAATAGAATTATAGAAAAGAGATCACAATTAACGTCTGCACTTTATCACGGTCAGAAAATCACTCACACATATATATAAAATTAATTCATATAAGATTTGTTGTTGGTTCACGTGTGATTTGTTTCATGTTCGCACAGATCCATGGCTAGTCAAGACTATATCTAACAAATGGTCCTAAATATTTAATATAACATACAAGTTTTATTTAATAAATTATAAACATACCCTTTTAGTACCAAGTCCTCTTCGTTGAAACATAACTTGCAAAATGTTAATTTTGCCAGCACATTTTTTTGCCAATGTAAAGGGCTCCAAAGTAATCCCAACATTGGGAAAATGTAACCCCCTTGGAACTCAAAACAATTTTTGCCTCTTATAGAATTTTCAGACAATTAAAGCATACTGGGAATTAATTTTTTTTTATTTATTCTTTTTAATTTTAACAAACTAAGGAATAAATAAAGACTATAGAAAAAATACATATCGATTGATTTAAGAAATTAAACTTGTTTGAAGACTTTTGAATGGAGGCTTTGTTAGAAAGTTTGGGCAGGATGCACATATCTTATAGGGACCCATTTTAATTAGATGCCCAATCAATAATGTCCTTAAATAATGAAATTATGTGATCAATTCGAACATTGGTTTGAGCATTTTATCCGTAAAAGTGTCCTATTCTAAATATTATAGAATTTAACAATATCTCTTATCTTTACTTTTTCATTTATTTGTTACAAAATGTTTAATTTATCCAAAATATTCAACTGGACCATTTTTAAAAATGTATTTTAGAATTGAAAAAATATATATGGGTGATATAAAAAAATGTGATAAAAACCATGTAACCAGCTAATTTCAAATGCATGGATTACATTTGAGTTATATATTTCGATATATATCAGCGCATTGTCACCTGTTTTACAAAATTTATAACAATCTGACCAATTTTTGGTTAATACATAGAATTTGTAACCAATTTTATAGGCCAAATGTAAACTCCGTAACCAGTAACTCATAAGGTTTTTTAACTTTAATAGCTTATATTTTAATAACCAAATGAAGCTAAAAACTAACTGTAAGAATTTATATAAAGAGGAGAAGTAACGCTTTTAACAAAAATTAATACATTTTACAAACTTTTTCGTATATCTATGCTAACACGACTTCAACTCTGTAACGATTTTTCTTCATAATTTTTGATAAAAATGCATACACCAAATACATATATTGAGTTTTAAATGCAAAGTTAAGCAGCTACGTTTTTTTATTAATTGATTTTTTACACATCTGCAAAGAGTTGCATTCTGAAGTATTATATTAACCCATTAAGAACTTTTTTTTTAATTTTTTTCACAGTAAAAATTTATATAAGCTTTTATAGCTTAAAAAAATTATATTTATAAAAATTTAATATTTAGAAGATTTTAACTTTTTTCTTTTCATATAAAAAAATTGTTTTTAGCTCTGGTTGTTCAAGTTTAATGAATTAGTAAATTCTTTTTAAAAAATATATTTATTTTTAAATTTTTTATATTTGAAAATTGATACTTCCAGCCGAAATGAGCCGAAAAAAATCGGCGGCGGCGGCTGAAGCAAAAATGACCGGCGGCGGCGGCTTAAACGGCTCACGGCGGCTGGCTTGTTTCTCTGGGTGCCATCATATATGGTAACTCATCATCAACTACAATATTAACTGTATTTCAGAAGCTATTAAATGTATTTCAGAAATTTTAAATGTATTTTAGAAATTATGGAATGTATTTCAGAAATTTATTAATTGTATTTCAGAAATAATCAAATCTATTTCAGAACTTGTTGATGGTTTATCATAGTTAATAGAGAAAAATTTCTAAATTACATTTCATAATTTCTGAAATACAATTGATAATTTCTGAAATACAGTTTGATAATTTCTGAAATACAGTTGTGAATTTCGGAAATACAATTAATAATTTCTGAAATACAATTGATAAAACTGAAATTCAATTGACTAGTTCTGAAATACAATTCATAAATCTGAAAAATAATTGATAAGTTGTGAAATACAATTGATAAAACGGAAATTCAATTGATTATTTCTGAAATACAATTGATAAATTTTAAAAACAATTGATACAATTGGAAATGGTGTAGAGCGTTAAAAATATGTAAATAAAATTATTTAAAAAAAAAATTCAATTTAATAAAAAAAATAAAATTTTATAAAAACATTTATAGAAAATAAAATTATAATTTTATAAAAAGAAATTCTTTTGAATGGGGGAAATGTTTTTAGTTGATCTGTTATTTTTAAGTAAATGAATGTTATTTTAGTTTGACTCAAGATCATAAATTAATATCACTTTCTGTTTAAATTATTTTCAAAGATGATACAATTTTTACAAGTAAATTACAAAGAATAAAAATTATTGAAAAAATTTCGATAAGACCAGCAAGGAGAATGCGCATTTTTATAAAAAAAATGCATAGCCGTGAAAGGTATCGAACTCGAGATCTTCTGATTTTAAACCTTATTTTAACAAAATATTTTAATTTTTATAAAATCAGTGATCTTCCAGTGTATTATTTTTGAACTATTGTCAATATCTGTCTGGGATCTTATTTAATCCCAAATAAATGGAGATCTTACGTAGTACCCAAATATAATGCGGGATCTAATTTTAGCTGTCATTTTTCTGGATAGTTTTAGATGTCAATCTCCAAATATATTGCTGTTTCTAATTCGATCTGCAATTTATGGGATAAATTAAGATCCTACCAAATCCCCAAATATATCACTGGATTTAATTCGATCTGCAATTTATCGGAAAAGTTAAGATCTTACGCAATCCCGAAGTATATTACTGGATCTAATTTTATCTGTAATTTTTTGGATAAATTTAGATCTTACTTAATCCCCAAATATATTGCTGGATCTAATTCGATCTTCCATTTTTCGGATCAAATTAGATCTAAGTTTATCCACAAAAATATTGCTAGATCTAATTAGATCTGCCAAAATTGAGATCAAATTAGATCTATATTTATCCCTAAATATATTGCTGGATCTAATTCGATCTGCCACTTTTTCGGATCAAATTAGATCTAAGTTTATCCACAAATATATTGCTGGATCTAATTCGATGTGCCATTTTTTTGGATCAAATTAGATCTAAGTTTATCCCCAAATATATAGCTACATCTAATTCGATCTGCCACTTTTTCGGATCAAATTAGATATACGTTTATCCACAAATATATTGCGGGATCTAATTTGATCTGCCAAAATTGAGATCAAATTAGATCTAAGTTTATCCCCAAAAATATATCTGGATCTAATTGGATCCGCCATTTTTCGGATCAAATTAGATCTAAAAATATCCGCAAATATATAGCTGGATCCGCCAATTTTCGGATCAAAATAGATCTAGGTTTATCCCCAAAGATATCACTGGACCTCCCAATTTTGAGATATAACTTGATCTTAGTTTATCCCCATATATACAATGGGATCTAATACAATATGATTGGATACACCCAATTTTGAGATCTAATTGGATCAGCTAGATATTACAGCAGATCTTAAACAATAGCAAATTGGATATAATTAGATATTGCGCGAGATCAATTTTTTTTACTCGGGATATGAAAAAACAAACCACAAAATCGTTTTTTTTACGTTTTGCCAGTTAAAAATTGATAATTGTTTTAATAGACTTTTCAATTATTTTTATTTCTTTTAAGGGTTGTTTAAACAATGTTGGAAAATAAATAGCAAAATGATTTGAATATAATGAAAAATCAGTAGTCCTTTTTTTAATTGTGTTTTCAATTAATCTAATATGTATTTTAGGTTGTTTTTAAGGATAAAATATTGTGAGTGTACTTTTTACCCAGAAGACGACTTTCATTTGTTATGATAAGCCTTGAAAACTTAATATAATATTTTTTCACAAACTCGAACTCGTCGGTGATTAGTTTATGTGCCAAATGATTAAAGTTCTTTTTTTTAATTGTTAAACTGTCCCTATGTGAAACTTCTTCTACAAAGTGTATGCCGTGTGAACGATACTTTTTTGTTTATTTTACTATTTTTTGCGTTATTTTGTGGATATAATTAGTGGACGGTTGATTCCAAAGTGGATGGAAGGATTGGGTTTTCTTCTGTAAATTCTACCTCTAAATTTGGAATGCTGCGGGATAAACACGGCATTCATTAAATTTATTAATATTGAAGAGATCATCGTCGGAAATATAAGTATCTTTTCGAACTCTGTAAGATCAACAATTATCCTCGAATGCAAGGAGAAAATCAATAAGTTCTCAACTATTGGCAGTATTGAAATTGTATGCATTCTGATGCTGGGTAAGTTCTTCTTTTAGTGCAATCAACATGGTGAATACGAAACCATTTCAGGTTTTTGTGGCTGAACAAGCCAATTTAAGTGCATGCCCAAATTTTTTACATGAGTCGTTTGTGTAGGCAATTTTCATTTCCGATTCCTTTTGTCTCAACCTAACCCAATTTATTTTTAAGCGTAAAAGAGTAATCAAATATCTACCATACATAATTTTTATCAATAATTCATAAAACTGTCAAAATCATAATTTGACAAAACTTTAAAATTTTCATCTAGTAACAACAATGACAAACATTTGCAATTTGTGCCGTAAGGTTTTTTTTGTCGTATTTGGGAACAAAAATTATTTCATTTGACTGATTCCTAACAAATAACACATTCGTAAATGAAGCCAATATGCATGAACAGTGTCGGTCAAAACATGATGGACAGAAATAACATATTTAATCTTTTAAATGTAATTTTAAAACTAACGCTCATACTCACATTGTGTGAACGCGTATAGACAGATGCGATCCCACAAGGGTGCTCGAAAAAATAAAACTCAGAAAATAACTTATATTCTTGCTTAAGAAAATAGAAGTCAAAAATAAATTTTATTTCTGCTTGACAAAATGAAGGACAAAAAAAAACGTAAAAACCATACGTCAGTGTGGCAACATTTGGGAAAAAGGTGACAAAGAGGAGCTAAAAAGGTAAAGAAAAAAATCTAAAGTAGAATGTTTGAAAAAACAACACTTTACTATAGAAAATAAAAATGCCCTGTTGGCTGTCCGTCTCCAATATACACAAATTGCCTGCACTTGTACGTACAAACCATACGTCAATGTGGCAATATTTGTGAAAATGTGACACGGAGGAAATAAGAAGATAAACAGAGAAAATCTGAAGTAGAATGTTTGTATATGTCTGTTTGATCACTTCTGAAATTATTCATATAGAGACAATCTGACAATAAAAATATAAACAATAATACAATTTAATGGAAGATCACTGATGAAGCCTGTCCATAAAAAGGCAGAAACTAGATCTAGTCTGATTTGCAAATTTAATGTGTTTATAACTTTTGAGGAAGGTGTGTTCTTCTTCTTAACCTCAAACCTACTAGTTTGTATGTCTGTTTGATCACTTCTGAGAGTAAATTATCATATAGAGACAATCTGACAATAAAATATAAATAATAATACAGTTTATTGGAAAATCACCGATGAAGCCTGTCCATAAAAAAAGGCAGAAACTATATCTAGTCTGATTCGCAAATTAATAATGTGTCTATAACTTTGAAAAAATGTTTATTTTTCTTCTTAACCTCAAACCTACTTGATAACTTTTATATTTGCTCGAAAAAAGAAAAGTCGGAAAACCATAAGGATCAACCGTACCACCTTACAGGCAAAAAAGAAATACGCGGTACACCACCAAATATAAAGTATTTTTGCAAGGCAATTCAAAAAAAAATTTAATTTTTTTTGCCGAACGTAGGGGTGACCTTTTTTTCGTTATAGCTCCGGCATTTAAAGTCAGATTTTAAAGTGCGATATATCGATTTTTTTGCTATAAAGGAAAAATCCAATGAAAAAAAATTTAAAAAGGTGACCCCTACGTTCGGCAACAAAAAAATAATAAAAATTTCTGTTGGATTTATCGAAAAACTTCTTTAGCAAAAGTTTAACGATTTTTTGCGAGCTTTAATTTTGTGATATTAGGGTCGTACGTTAGGGTTGTAGTAACTGAGATCTGTTGGGTAAATACTAGAAGGGAATACTTGAGGTCAATGGCCCTTAGAGCAAAACATTGGTCCCCTCGAGAGAAAAACATCGATATATCATACTTTAAGATCCGACTGCAAATGCCAAAGATATAACGAAAAATATAAAATGGTGACCCCTACGTTCGGCAAAAAGAAATATAAAAATTTTTTTTTGCAAACCTCCTTGCAAAAATAATTTAGATTGGACGGTGGACGGCGAACCTTTTTTTTTGCCTGTAAGGTGGTACGCTCTAATGTACATACTTGAATAAGTTCTCTGAAAAGTACTTTTATATGCTTTTTTTTCTTTAAATTCTAAAATAAGTTTAAAATTAATTTTAAAATTATACTCAAAGGAATTAACATGGAATTTCTGAGCAATATGACACTGTACATAACAGTAAACCGAAATATAAAATGGTTATTTTGAAAGCTAAATTGCAATTGCGGCTAAAATATGTGTACGGCCTACTTTAATATATTATTGCCTGACACTGTAAGCAAAATTTTCAACATACGCATCATACATATAGAAAATGTTCTATGACATGCGTTAGTTAAAACCAAGGTTGGCACTCGAAACGAATAACGTTATTGGTACCGATATATTGTTTGTTTCGGAGTTGGTATCAATAACGGTATTTTATTCGTATCGATAGTTCCATTACCGAAACATCAACAACACAGTGTTGCCAACCTAGATTAAAAATTAGCAACTGTACGGCTAGTTATTTTAAAATTTCCAATTTTTGATATTTTGTAAAAAAAAATTATTTTTTTCTAAAAACGTAAAAAACTGATTTTGTTCAAAACCGATTCAATACCGGTACAATACCGGTATTATGGGATTATGGGATTTTGGAATACCGGTATTATTAAAATCAAGAGTATTGGTGTTGGTATCGGTTATCAATTTGAAAAGGTTTTGAAACGGATAACGGTATTATAAAGTTATGCCAACCTTGGTTAAAACTCATGTTCGCATCTATATAATTTGAAGGGAATAATTTCCTAACATTCTACACAATAAACAATAAGTTAGCAAAATTTTTATATATTTGAAATTTTCTATATAATCAACTTAATTATGATTTCAAAATCTCAGTCAATGTATTTGTGTGAGATTTTTTTTTATAAATGTATAAAAGTCTGCTAAAAATAAATTTTTTGTGTTTTTGATGGGCGTTTATTTTGATTTTAAAATTTTCTGCTTTGTGTTTGTGAGAAAAATACACATGCAAAATGAAGCATATTTTTAGGAGGGGGAGTAGATTGTTATAGGGGATGGGCATGTGAACTTATAACAAAAATAATTTGCCAAAATTACTGGGGAAGTTCTAATGACACCAAATTCTAAATTCTAAAAACCGTTGAAAATGTACATACAGTATATTACGAGTATACATCTAAACATACCATGGCAGGGTGTTTGTTTTTATATAAATATGCATGTACATATGTAGGGATGAATGCGTGCGGGTATATAGCCGAAGTGCGGATAATAATTTCCTAATGCATGCGAAAATTATGTTATGCCGTCATATTTTTTGTAGTTTTAATTTGATTCTCTTACTTCGCCATCATGTTATTTTTAAAACAAAACTATTGACAATAAAAAATCAACGATTTTTATAAAAAATACGTGTTCTAAAATTTTTTTGATTTGAATTTTAATTCTCTATCACGCAATAATTATTATTTTTTTATGCCTCAGTCAAGTTTTTTTTTTTTTTTTGTTAAAATTTCAACAACTGTTAATAACGGTAGGAGTTCTCAGCTATTGGTAGGAAAAAGAAGCAGCAAAACTATTGTAAAACAATGTATAATTTTACAATTGTCAGTTATTGAAAAACTATTACAAACCGAGAAAAGAAACTTATGTTAACAATTTGAATAAAAAAAAAAAGTTGTGGATTTTTTTTCTTACGCCCAGTTAGTATCACTCTTATAAAAAATAATGTCCTTAATAATTAATGTCCTTTGCATGTCATTCTTTTCAACAACAGATATTTTAAAGAAAAAAAAAAACCGCAAAACTTTTTCCAGTTGTTTATCAAAATTATAAAAAAAACAAAAACTAAAAAATTTATTGGTGTTGAAATTCGTTAATTATACCCTCTAAACCTTGTTAGCCATATTGTTTTTTGTTAGAGGCATTATATAACAGTGTTTAGCATAAATATTTGGGAATAATTTGTGTCAGTAAATTATAGTATTGAAGTATAAGCTTTTCTAAAAATGTTGATTTTTGTGGTTGACGTTGTTTTAAAATTCAAGTACGTCGTTGAAATTTCCTGTAGTTAATATTATATAACTCCTCTTTTTTATTTTCAATATAGTTAAATTCTTGACCAAATTAATTTTCCATTTTGTGGTTTAAAAGCTGGTCTACTCGTCTTTAGCATATTACAGTTTTTCAATATCGTATTCATACGAGTCATTGACATTTTTAGAACGGTTCAGTTCAAATTCCAATTCACAATAGATGGCATTACAGCGCCTCTAGTGTACGAAACAAAATGGTTTTCACTTTTTATTTTAAGAATACTAAACAGGAAAGAACTAACAAGAAATTCTAACTGCTTAAGAATATCAACAATTAATTTAATTTTTGCATTAAAAAAATAACAAAATTGTTTTTCGGACTTTCTATATTTTTATATACTTTTATTTGCATACAACTGAAGATTGGGGTGAATCTCATGAAACAATTGTATTGTCTATCATGAAAATGGTCAACCTTTTTGAAACAACATTCTAATAGGACAATATTATATTAGAATTTGGACTTGAGGTAGAACAATATTCTAACTAAATATGTGAAAATATAGGAATTCAAAAAAATAAGTTAGAAAAAATAATTTACATATTTTTAGAAAACTTTGCCAATGTACTAATTTAAGAAATTTCCATAAAAAATCGTAATATTAATGAACAAATTCATAAAGTATCTTACATTCGCCTAAAAATTATTTAGACTACAAAGAAAATAAGTGAGAGACAGCTGCAATTTCCAACATGTGGCGTTTAACGAAGGGGGATTTCAAATTACATTTTCTCTTGGTATTCCATTGTTCGAATTTGCATCCATATAAATAAATAAATAATTTAGGAAAAAAATTAGTAAAAGAATTAAAGTCGGCTACGCCGACTATATCGCAGCAGAAATTCGGAAGCAGTAAATATGATTACTGCTTCCTCTACTTCATGTTAAGGTTTAAAGCTTATCGAAATAAGTGCTTCCACGCGAGCTTTCTCGAACAAAAATCATGCTTTATATCACCAATAATGCAAGCGCTACGCTGTTCACTTTCCCTGACAAACCTGCTTCGAAGCAAGCAGTATTTTGTGCTGGAATAATACCCTACACCAGTCTGGTTGAAAGTTAACCCGGAGATTTAATGAGTTAAAACGGACGTGTGTTAAAATGTATCTATAAATGGGGGAAAAATTATAAAATCGATAGAAATTCAAGTTTTGGCTTATATAAGGCTTATTTAAGTGAAAATTGGAAATTAGTCAATATAGGAATAAGTTACAAAAATGGACCGATTCTATCACAAAGGAATGAGCTTTGTCCATAGGCCCATATATGTGTGTGTATCAAATTTCTTTAAAATATCTTTTTATATTCGATCTGTAGCATTGAAGCAGATACCAATTCCAACACAAATTAATTAGCTTTGTCCTTGGGCCAATGCAATCATCAAAAAGTTTTAACATCTGCGCAGATGCATAATACCCATTTTTGGGGGATACTTATATGGGCACTAGGTCAAAATATGGACCTAATAAAACCAAAAGCAACGAGCTTCATCATTGGACCAATGTAAGTTGGTGTACCAAATCTCATTAAAATATCTTAATATTTGCGATCTGTAGCGAGCGCACAAAACAATTGGATGGACGGACAGAGGGAAATCGCTAAACTCAAAAACCTTCTTATTAAAAAGAAACATTGAAATTATCTTTATACATCGTCATTTAAAATGCAACATCACTTTTTATAGGTTTACAGGAGAAGCAAAAATCTTTTTAAATTAAAAATATTTCAGATACAAAAACAATTTTTTCTATTTGGTCTTAGAACAAAACGGCGGATATATTTCAGTGGAAAAAACCAATATTTTTAAATTTTTTTTTGTGGCTGAACGTAGGGGGGGCCTTTTCAAATTTTTCCCATTGGACTTTTCATTTATAGCAAAAAATTGGTCTTCCCGAGCCAAAAAATCCGAATGTAAATGCCAAATATATAACGAACGAGTAAAAAGTTAAAGTCGGACATGCCGACTTATAATATCCTACACCAGTCTGATTAAAAGCCAACTAATGTTTGGAATCGAAATTCGAATGGGTTAAAATGGACTTGTGTCAAAATTTTCCATAAAATGATAAAAGAAGAGAAAATCGGAAATAGAGCTCATATGGACGATAGGTCCACATATGGACCGATCCTACCTATCGGAAATAGAGCTCATATGGACGATAGGTCCACATATGGACCGATCCTACCTAGAATCAAAAGGCTTTGTCCTTGGGAACATATGAACCCGCGAACCAAATTTCATTGAAATATCTTAATATTTGCGACCTGTAGAGTGCGTATAAAAATGCATGTATAGATAGACAGACGGACATCGTTTAATCGAAACAAAAAGTGATTCGGAGTCGATCGGTATACTAAAAGGTGGGTCTAAGTCCAATATTTTTTGGTGTTACAAACATCAGCACAAACTTATTATAGTGTAGGGTATAAAAATTAAAAAAATTTACCCCTACATTCGGCAAAAAAAAATTTTTAGAAATTGCCTTGTAAAAATCCTTTATATTCGAAGGTGTACCGGTCTTTGTCTGTTGTGTGTTACGGTCTAATGTATATCCCAGGAAAATTTTCATTACCAAATAAGTGGTTATATAATAGGAATTAATAGCTCCGCACAACTTATTATTTGGCGTCTAAACTCATTATTTTTGTTTGGCGTGGTCGTTTTTATAAGTAGTCACGCTTACCCGCTCGCTTACAAAAAAATGAGAAATAAGTAGTTATGAGATTTTGAATAATAATTGGTTACACACATGCTTACCAAAAGTTGAATTATAAGTGGTTATCCGATTGCTTACTTGATTCTTAAAAATAAGGAATTAAGCAAATACAGTAGACGCTCGCAAATTAGAGCTTTCAGTAATTCGAACGTCCAGAAATTAGAATCAATGTTTGCAATACATTAAACGCTCTGAAATTCGAATTTAAAATTCTAATTTCTGAGCGTTTTTTTTTTTTTTTTGGTTATTTGAATACACAGGAAATCCCCAATTTATTTTTATTCTGTTTGAATAAAGTAAAACTAAAAAGGGGAATCACCAAATTATATATGTTTTTCCCTATTTGTTTTTTTTTTTGTCGCATTTATGTACATTTTTGGCTAGTTTATTTGTGAAATTTGATACGCGTGTACATATTATTTGGCAGTCTCTATTAAATAGTGAAAGTGTATCATTTAAAATGTTAAATAAACGTAAAAAAAACACTTTATCATTGGAAACTAAAGTCAAAATATTAGAAAAGCTTGACAAAGGCGTTCAAGGGAACCGGTTAGCCCTAGATTTTAATGTGACAATATCTTCAATCAGCTACATCAAATCACATAGAACAGCAATATTAAATGCTTTTTCAAACACATATCAGGAGGCAAACAATAAATCTTTGCACAGCGCTGAATATCCAAAAATGGAAAGTCGTCTGTATGAGTGGTTTTTAAATCAACGAGAAAAAAAGTGTACATTGACTGGGCCAATATTAAAAGAGAAAGCTAAACAAATATTTAGAGAGGAATATCCCGATAAAGATGAAAATGCATTCCGGGCAAGTGATGGATGGTTTACCAAATTTAAGAAGCGACACGGTATCCGTTTTTTAAAAATTTGTGGCGAGATTCTTTCCAGTGATGTTGCTTCAGTCACTCCTTTTATTCATCGATATCGTGCAAAGATCGCTGAGATGGGTTTAATGGAGTCACAAATATATAATGTCGACGAAACCGGATTATTTTTTCGTTGCCTACCAGACAGAACCTATGTCCCTGTTTTTGAAAAAAACGCCCCTGGACATAAAATTCAAAAAGACAGAATTTCAGTCCTACTTGGTGCAAATTCTGATGGATCACACAAATTAGTTCCATTGGTAATTGGAAAAGTTGTCATCAGTTGTCTCTAATACTACAGCCATTGAAAGCGTAAATAATTTAATAAAATGGTGCAATAACAGTGAATTGTTTTCAACTAAGCACATAAGTAATCTTTTGGCTCTCCGTAATGATATTTCGGATTTAAAGAAACCAAAAAAACAAACAAATATAACTGATTATATGTCAAACAAAGATTAGTTGTTAACTTGGCCATTGTTTAATTTTAATTGTTTAATTTTTTTTAAATACAGTTTTTTAGTTTTTAATTAAAAAAAATACATGTGATGTAATTGGACTGCATTGCTATGTTTTGTTGCCATTCGTTTTTTTTTATGTTCATATTTTTAATTTAAAAAATACATTTGTTGTATTGGACTGAATTGTTGTGTTTTGTGTTCTTTGTTTTTATCAAATAAAATTGAATTAAAAAATATTAAAAATAGTTTTATTTAAGTTTTTGGAAGTAAATTTACTCAATTTTTTTTTCGAAAAAAAACGTCCAGAAATTAGAATAATTCAGAAATTAGAATTGCCTCAAAAACAAAGCGGTTCTAATTTGCGAGCGTCTACTGTACTATTAGCTTAAGAAAATACATTCAGAAAAATTTAAGTTTTCTCTAGTGTGTAATTTTAGGACTCCTCATAAAAATTTAAACATAAAACATATTTACATACATATAATAAATAAAAATGTATAAAATTTAACTGTGTAAAAAGTACTTATTTAAACTATTACGAGTAAGTCATTATTTTATATTTAGAAACAATGAATACAATAGGCCGTTATTAGGAAGTCATTATTTTATATTATAAAATAATGCAAAAGGTGTCATTACCAATTTTTGCTGGGATGCTGCCTTAGCTTCAAAAATAGAAAGTTTTGGTTAACTATGTCTAAATATCAATCCATTTTCACTAAATTTGGCATATCTTAATAAAATGCTACCCAAAAAACATGTGCAATTTTTTCTTGCTTCAATAGGCACGTTTGCGATCATTACCCTCACATGTATACATAAATTTGTTATACACAGCTTTAAATTTAAGCCAGATACTTTGAAACATATTTGTTAATCCTCGAATGCGCAAGGCCGCCAGAAAGCGGTTTTCAGATCTTAATTATTTTTTGGCTATATAACAACATTTTAAAGGAGCAATTGCATAATATCTATAGGAAAACCTAATTTACTATTTTTGTGCCCTCAACATTGTTTTTTTTCGTACAACATACGATTTTCAAACGCGAAGGTTGTAAAGTCAAAATTTTGTAAATTTGAAAAAAATCATTTAAAATATTTTTACGATCTGGCATAAATTACACAGTACAATACTAAAAATGCATCGGGCAAGCGACATATCAATTCTGATAGACTTTAGGATGAATATCACGAACGTGAACACCAAATTTTTAAAACTAGCTCTAGTTTTTGTAATATTCGCAACTTTAACTTTTAGCTAAAATTCAGTTTTTTCTTAAAAATTTATTGTTTATTCATATAACTGAATAAACCACTGATAACACTATGCGAGAGTCAAAATCGGGATGGGATGAAACCAACGGGAAATGTTATATCGGTCAAAAACAAGTTATACGTGTCCCGGCGTTTCGCTGGGTCACCTCTAGGAATCGAGATATATCTTTTTTTGACATAAATCGAGAACCACTAGTCCGATTTTGCTCAAACAATTTTAAAAAAATTAAAAATTACAATTCCTTTAATCTGTTCATATAACGTTTTTCTATATACTCAACAGTTTTGCCGGTAAAAATAAATGTTTGTTACCGCTACCATAAAAATCAATAACCTTTTGTTTATTACTTTTTTTTAATATTTTAGGCAAAAATATTTTTTTCTTCATACATTTATTTTTACCGGCAAAACTGTTGAGTATATAGGAAAACGTTATATGAACAGATTAAAAGAATTGTAATTTTTAATTTTTTTAAAATTGTTTGAGCAAAATCGGACTAGTGGTTCTCGAGTTATGTCAAAAAAAAGATATATCTCGATTCCTAGGGGTGACCCAGCGAAACGCCGGGACACGTATAACTTCTTTTTTACCGATATAACTTTCCCCGGTAGTTTGAACCCTTCCCGATCACTGACCCCTACCATTTGTCTCACAGTGTAATTTTTAATACGGTTTAAAAGTATAGACTTTGGGCTTTTAGAGCTATCCTAATTTATTTTGATTATGTCAAGGATCTAGGATATAATTGCAATTTAAGTAAAAACTTATTTTCCTATTTTGAAAATCTAATAAAATCCCTTAATCGGATTTGCAAAATCGTAAGACATTACTAAATTCATTTTATCAAAAAAATCACAACTTTTGCATCAAAATTTTTTATTCTTTGTAATTTAAAAATTGTAAAAATTGTATAATCTTTCTTTAATTTGAAAATAATTTAAAGATTAAGAGATATTAATATATATCATCTAAAATCGAACGAAAGACATTCATTTACCAAATAAAGGATCTACTATATATACCCTTCATTCATTTTCGGAAAATTCAATCTGAAACACAAATTATATCGCCTTTACTATCTCAATTTTCCAAATGTATATTTTTTTCAAGGCAAACATACACGTCCCATATTATTGATCAATGTTTTTAAAATCAACCAATCAGAACAAAGTATTTAAAAATAAAATGTTCTGATTGGTTCATTTTTGAAAAATTTATCAATAATATTGAACGTGTATGCCCTACTTTAAAGTCAACTTCATTTAAAATTTTGAGCGGCAGTATGCTTTGACTTGGTTTATTTTTCGAGCATTCTGATTGGTAAATTTATTTTCAACCAATCAAAATGTTTGAAAATATAAATATTTTTGTAGGGTTTTCATACACACAATTTGGGTATTCAGTCGATTAATCGAACAATTTTGCTCAACAATTTTTTTTACATTACAGTAAAAAGCATTTCATGTTAAAATTTCAGTGTTGTTAGCTTTCTTTTAAAATCGCTAAAAACAAAGGAAAACTTGGTCATGTTTAAAGTGCTGCAATATTAAGTCTGGTGACTATTTGTAGATAAGGATAATGAAGGACTTACGGAAATTTTATAGGATTTCCAAAAATACACAGTTTGTACAGAACCGATCAGTACTGCCTAAATTTTACTATGTAATTTAATAAAAGGTTGATATCGCTAATTTTTCGTTAAAAGCCACGCCCACTTAAAACAAGTGATAAGATGAAAAAACAAACATTACGTTAAAATTCTGTACAACTTTCTGAACCATCTCCTTGCCTTTCGTGGCGAATTTAGAAACTAGGTCTAAACATGGACCGATGTTCACCAAAATCAATAGGCTGCGTTATTGGGCCAAATATAGGTCTGTGAACCAAATTTCATCAAAATATCTTAATATTTACGACCTGCAGCGTATAAAAAATATAATTTTGGTAGGACCCTTATATGGGCACTAGGTCTAAACATGGACCGATGTTCACCAAAATCTTGTTCGTCCTTGGGCCAACATAGGTCTGCGTACCAAATTTCATCAAAATATCTTAATATTTGCGACCTGTAGAGTGCGCACAAGATTGCATGGACAGACAGACAGACGGACAGACGGACATCGTTAAAGCGAAATAAAAAAAAATTCTGAACCGGTCGGTATACTATAAGGTGGGTCTACGACCAATATTTTTTGGTGTTACAAACATCAGCACAAACTTATAATACCCTGACCGCATAGTGGTGTAGGGTATAAAAATAAAGTCGACTACATTTAAAATGCCCTTTTTTTATAGTACTTTTTTGAACATGCATATTTTAAAATCGTTGTTTTCAGGAATTATCAATTAATTATCTAAAACTTTGTTGACATTGATTAGAAAATATGTATATTACATATTTCAAAGTTTTTATCTGAGTTTTCAATTTTGGATTCGTCACAGACTCATTGGTTTTTAGGTATTAACAAAATCAATCTTTTTCAATTGTAGTCAAAATTTACTTAAAATTAAAATATAAAGCAAGAAATTAAGTAACATGAGATGTTTACTAATGGTATAAATTAAAAAAAAATTGGTATTCCTTTCATCGCAGATAAATATTAACGAAATCGTGAAAAAAGAGAAATTTCAAATTTAAATGCATATATAGGGAATATTATCGCAGCTGTCGCAACGTGCTATATATCAAATTAAAGGACATATTTCACAATTTTAAAATGTTGCAAAAATATAATAATTTTGTACTTATTTGTAAAAATTTAATTAAAAAAATAAATTTTCCTACAAAACGTTTTGCAAATATTTCTTAAACTATAGCTAGCTTTAAAATTCTATGGCCTTATTCGTGATCTGTGTCCCAAAGTCTATTAGAAGTGATGTGTCGCAATCCCAATGCATCAATTTTATTTTTTATTTTTTTGTACTGTGTTATTTAGCAAAATTTTTGCTGCTTTTAGCAGGTTAAGTAGTTATTTTCTATTAACTAAAATTTAACTGAAATATAACCAAAATTCTATACATTTTCTTTTATTTTTACTGTTACTATTAAAATTTATTAAATTTTTGTCGTTTATTTAACCTTCTTTTTTAATTTTTAACTCCACAATTTTCTTGAGCTTAGGGTTTTTTTTAAAAAAGTTTTTTATTTTCGATATTTCGCTACTCCATTGTGTAGGATCTTCAGGAAATAACAAATTAACGAATTGTAAATTATAATTTATTAATTAATTAAAATTAATAAAAAAAATCTTTTAATTTCAGCAGTTATTTCTGCAAAGTTGTTTTTAACTAATTTGTAGTTTTAACTAAAAGTTTACAGACTTTTTCTATTAGATTAGGGTTTAATGACTTTGTGCTGATTTTTCGAACTACAGTAATTTTGACTTAGCTGCACAACCAACTTTTGCAAGAATTTTTGTACAGGTAAGCCAAAAACGCAGCTAAGTCAAATTGTTTACCTGCCTTAATGTGCAGGTATACCAATACAGACAAAACAAAAGAAGCTAATGATGACAACTTTGTGCTTTACAACAGATCTTGCGATTTTTATGGTTAAAAAACGACTAAAGTAGAATATTTTTGTCACAAAAAAGTTGACAACACATTTATTTTATGTGTGTTCTTTTTTCCTAGAATTGAAAAACAAAGCAAAACACAAGAGAAATCAAAATTTTGTGTAGTTTTAGCAAATGTGCACTTAAGAAAAATGCAGTTAAATCAAAACTACTGTACCAAAAATATGTGACCAAGTCCCACTTTCTACTGTGGCCTATATTTCTAGGTATTTATTGAATCACTATTTGAAATTTCCTCCCCGGAATATGATCAAAATCGTCTGTGATGTGGGGTTGATATATTTAGTAAATGTCTTAATTTAGCGTGTTAAGTTTTTGTAGGACATTTCAAAAGAAACGTGTTATTTTAAATACTTTTCCCACCAATAGTTTTTATTCTTTGATGTTAAAACTTTTCGATAAATAAAACTTTGGCCAGTGAACCCTTTCTCTATCCCTAATTAAACATTTATTTATTGCAGTGCTACCACCTACTAAAACTAATTCTAATTACTTTATTACAATTGAAAACTATATTTTTAATTATAAATATAAAATTTCTAATAAGGTCGTTTACAAGTTTTTTTTAAATTTGAAACCTATAATTTAACGCATATAAACTTAAAACAAATGACAAAATGACATACAAAATATAGAAGAAGGGTTAAATTTAAATGTAGGGTATGTGGCTACAAAAACTCAAATATGATTCCATAAAATATTTTACAAAGAATATTTTCGGTTGGTTAACTACACAAAATACAAGTTATCAGAAAGTACAATAGAAAAAAATTTAAATTAAATATAAATAACAATTGACATGAAATAAATTTCAATTTAATTAAATATAATAAGAAAATTTTAGAACAATACACTGCACGCAACTGAAAGTGGACAAAAGAGTTAAGATGTTTTATTTAAAATAATTAAAATTTGTTGAAAGACAAAAACTGCATGATGTTTTTTCTTCAGTTTTCAAAAATGATAGATCTATAACAATAAGTAAAATAATGAAGCGTCTCTAATCCTTAACAGATACTTTTGAATTTGAAAACATATGCAAGTATTTCCTGTCGTTTTTTTTAGAAATTTCCAAACAATATGCAACTCAAGTAACACGCAAACTAAATATATAGCAAAAAGGATACGAGTGTGATAAGAAAAGGACTAAAGAAAGAGTTAACAAAAAATTAAATAAAGTATTCTCTAACAAGACAAATCATAGGTTCTTTAACCTCAACTTAAGGCAAAAAAAAAAATTGCACCTTCTTAAGGTTGGGTTACTCAACATTATTACAAAATTGAATGAAATACTTATGCATGTAGAACATCATATGTCTGCAAGGATAATATTATCCTTTTTTTCTAAACAAAATACACAATTTTGCACCAAAAAAAAAAAGAGCGTCAAGTAGACAATTACTTTACTACAACTGCTGCTTCTGTCTGTTGGTTATTTCACATCATTGTATAAGAAGTACAAAAGGAAAAAATGCAGAAATCAAGATGATTATCTTGACTGTGTTGAATTGAATGAGTTAAATTTGATCTCCTCTATTAGCCCTGTTGTATAAATTGTACAAATTTTGCCATTCATTTGAAGTGGTATCATGTATCACAAAGTAATTGCGCACCCAAATACCTGTTCCTGTTTTTTGTTCGTCTGGGTTTTTTTTTTTTTATTTTTGACATTCCCATTCCAAATCTCCCACGTTTCTTTACCTTTAAAAAATACATACAATTGTAGTTAATATTTTTATATTCGATTATTTTTCTAAGCACCTAACGATTTCTTGTATTCATTGATCATTTTGTTGGTATTTCTTCTTGGTTATTTGATATTTAAACTCATTTATTGTTTATACTCCTTTTCAGTCTCCTATATCTCTGTTTTAGATTTTTGACAGGAAGTGTGAGAATTTTGTCTTTTATTTCATTGTGTGGGTAACACAATGGTTCCGTTTTCATTTTGTCCTTGTATACAGGGTTATCTAATTTTTTACATCAATCGTTTGTTAATCAGCTAATATGAGTTTAAGGTTACTTATTCAGATAGCAGATCTAAGGTTCCTTATTAAGAAGATCATTTTACTTATTAATGATGTTTAAAGAACAAGTGCATTTGCTAATAATGCATTTTCGATCGGTTTTCAAATTATTCACATTGAAACATATATGGGAAATTAAGATAAAGCAAGTTTAGCAGCTAAGTAATACCGCTTCTCAATTCATAACCCTAGTAAATTGACTACCGTTATACTTGAAATAATCGAAATAATGTTGTCGTTAAGATTCCGTTACTGTTTTTAAAATACGGATGCCGAAATAAATACCCTCCAAATATCGCTGCCGAAATAAACTGAAATAGCATTCTTATAACTGCATCGTTTCGGTTACCAACCGTGATATAAATTGATAAATATTTTTTGATTGATTTGCATACCTTCTTCTACTTACTAATGCATTCTTTATGTTCCCTTTAAGGACAGCATAATATTTTGATTTTAATTACAAGGAAGATATCTCGATGGGTTCTCTGAGATATGGGATTTGTGATAGAGTAGAACAAAATAAGACACACAGGTGAGTTAAAAAATTAATCAATTTTTGTATGGAAATATCTCTAAAATTCATGAAATTCAGCCTTAAAGTACTCGAGGAAAAATTTTTTGTTGCTCATATTGCCTATAATCAGGCTCTATGCAAGATGCTCACGTACTGTTACGCGCTCTCTCACTGGCTCTGGTTGAGATTTGAAGAAGTTAAATTGCAGCTAATGGGTTTAGTTTTTTGATTATATTTTTTAATATTATGAATTTTTGTTGCAACAATTTTTAATATTTATTAAAATTTTACAATAAAATTTAACCCATCACCCCATATTAAAATTTCTTCAAATGTCGGCCAGAGCCAGTAAACTGAGAAAGAGACGCATGCATCCTCTTGAGATTCTATGCTCGTTGCTATAATATTGTAATCCCGGAGTCATCACTTATTTAAAATATTTGAAATATTGGTAAACAAAAAAGCTCTTTAGGAATGTCGCATTAAAGTCCAACGATGAGGGATATCCAAAAAAGCTCAGACATCTCCTCAATTAAATTAAGTAAGCATTATTATATATCTTGGGATTACATTCAACATTTTTTGTTGCCCATATTGCCTATAATCAGGCTCTATGCAAGATGCTCACGTACTGTTACGCGCTCTCTCACTGGCTCTGGTTGAGATTTGAAGAAGTTAAATTGCAGCTAATGGGTTTAGTTTTTTGATTATATTTTTTAATATTATGAATTTTTGTTGCAACAATTTTTAATATTTATTAAAATTTTACAATAAAATTTAGCCCATCACCCCATATTAAAATTTCTTCAAATGTCGGCCAGAGCCAGTAAACTGAGAAAGAGACGCATGCATCCTCTTGAGATTCTATGCTCGTTGCTATAATATTGTAATTCCGGAGTCATCACTTATTTAAAATATTTGAAATATTGGTAAACAAAAAAGCTCTTTAGGAATGTCGCATTAAAGTCCAACGATGAGGGATATCCAAAAAAGCTCAGACATCTCCTCAATTAAATTAAGTAAGCATTATTATATATCTTGGGATTACATTCAACAAGGGCTATCTACAAACATGCAATTGTTAAGGAGAGCTAATACCCCGTTTAATTCACGTATTATGAATACTTTTCTTAATTATTCTTCTAAATTATTTATTAAAGATGTTTCATGTTTTCAGCAAAAATTTTAGTTATATTTTTTTAGCACTAAACTAATTTTGAACTAATGTTTTACTAATTTATTTTGCTACAAAAATTGTGCTGATTCATAGTGTGGACGACAACCAGATAGACAAGATGTAGATGTCGCAGCTTGTCTGGAAACGGAAATGACAAAAAAGAAAAACAACTCTACACATATTCTATATTTAAATTCTCAGCAAATAAATTAACTAAAGTAAAATTTCGCTACAAGTTTTTTGAGTTTTTTTCAGTCTACTCATATTCAGCAAAAAGTTTAGTGATTTTAGCAAAGATTTTTTTCATTTGCAGTCGACTAAGTGTTAGCAAAACTTTTGCTGAAGATTACTATTTTTTTGGTAAAAATCAGCTCGCTGATTTTCAGCAAACCTTTTGCTGAAATTACCAACTTTTTTGCAAGCACGCTCCTGACTAAAAATTTGCTGACACAGCAACATTTTTGCGGACTTTACTGACTTTTTTTTTGAGTGTAGATAGCCCTCTTATGATTGGTAAATTTTTAAAAAATGTTATTAAAATGAGAATACTAGATGCGTTAATCAATATTTCTATTTTGTTGGGATACATATCTACAAATATACACTCATAGAAATAAATCTGTAAAAAAAAGCAGAAAAAGTTACTAAAAAGTAGTTAAAAATGTAGCAGATTTTTTCTAAATATGTACTAGTAAAATAAGAAGAACAAAATTAAAATTGTTAAATTTACCGAATTTTAGTTATATTTAAGCTAACTTTGAGTTAATTGAAAATAACAAATTGTAATGTAAAATCTGCAGAAAATTTTGGTAAATATTAGTAGACTAAAAATAGCAAAAAGAAACTGTTATATCTACTAAAATTTTGCTATTTTTAAGCTAAATTTAGTTGAATGCAAATACCAGAAATATTTGCTAAACAAATTGTAAACTACTGTTTTCAAAAGGCTCGAAAGAAACTTCGAAAATTTTAATTTTTTAGGCTACTAATTACACTGTGAGACAAATGGTAGGGGTCAGTGATCGGGAAGGGTTCAAACTACCGGGGAAAGTTATATCGGTAAAAAAGAAGTTATACGTGTCCCGGCGTTTCGCTGGGTCACCCCTAGGAATCGAGATATATCGATTTGACTTTTGGTGGTCTTTTTTTTGACATAACTCGAGAACCACTAGTCCGATTTTGCTCAAACAATTTTAAAAAAGTTCCTTTAATCTGTTTTCCTTTAATCTGTTCATATAACGTTTTTCTATATACTCAACAGTTTTGCCGGTAAAAATAAATGTATGAAGAAAAAAATATTTTTTGCCTAAAATATTAAAAAAAAGTAATAAACAAAAGGTTATTGATTTTTATGGTAGCGGTAACAAATATTTATTTTTACCGGCAAAACTGTTGAGTATATAGAAAAACGTTATATAAACAGATTAAAGGAATTGTAATTTTTAATTTTTTTAAAATTGTTTGAGCAAAATCGGACTAGTGGTTCTCGAGTTATATCAAAAAAAAGATATATCTCGATTCCTAGGGGTGACCCAGCGAAACGCCGGGACACGTATAACTTGTTTTTGACCGATATAACATTTCCCATTGTTTTCATCCCATCCCGATTTTGACTGTCGCATAGTGTTATTTAGCAAAATTTTTCGCTGATTTTTGCAGATTAATTTGCTATTTTCCATTTACAAAAATTTAACTCAAATATAACTAAAATTCTATGCATGTAACACTTTTATTTTTGCTGTTCCAATATTACTAATATATGTATAGCAAATATAATCTGCTAATTTTGCAGTTTTTTTCTGCAGCATCATTTTTAACTAATTTTTAGTAATTTTAACTAAATTTTTTACGGACTTTTTTCTATTAGTGTACGATTGTTCTGGAACGCTAAAAACCGTTTATTTCAAGTTTATTTCTTACTTAATGTTCTAAATGATTTATAAAATATCTACTAATTCTTACCTATACATTTTTTTTAAGTTTCATCTTTTTCGCGATTTGGTGACAATAGCCCTGATTGCCTTTGGATATTTTCCATGTTGATATAAAAAATTGTAGAAATCCTTTTTTTGTGATTAGTAATTTTTTTTTAAAATGTTATAAAAATGAGAATATTTCTATACTGTTGGGATACATATAAAAACATCGACGATTTTTATACCCTACGTGGAGAAGGTATAATAAGTTTGTGCTGATGTTTGTAAGACCAAAAAATATTGGACCTAGACCCACCTTATATTATACCGAACGACTCAGAAACACTTTTTATTTCGATTTAACAACGTCTGTCTGTACGTCCGTCCGTCTGTCTGTTAATGCATTCTTGTGCGCACTCTACAGGTCGCAAATATTAAGATATTTTGATGAAATTTGGTACAGCGACCTATGCCAAGTACGAAACCTATTGATTTTGGTTAAAATCGGTCCATATTTAGACGTAGTACCCATATAAGGATCCCCCAAAATTGGCTTGGTTAAACACTGCAGGTCGCAAATTTCATAATGAAAAAGACCTAAAGTTCTTAAGTTAATAACCCCCAAAATAAATAAAATAGTCACCGAACTCATTTTTTCTATTTTTTCTATTTTTTTTTTGCTTTTTTCGTTTTACGGGTTGGGAATTATTTCTTTGGGGCTAATTTCGTAGTGCCGTTCTTATCTTTCTAGTATTTATTTACAGGCTTATTTCTATGAGTGTAGAGTCAATATTATATAATATAACTATAATAAATATGAGTGCTAAAATTCCTTAATTAATAATTTAAAAAGACATAATTATTCTTAACCTATTATTTAAATATTCCTTTTGGCAACATAAATTTTAAACCCCCCCAAAGACAACATACATTCGAACATACAATTCAAACCTAATAATTTATAATTCTTGGCGCCACACTGTTCGGTAGCTAGTATTTCACACCACTCAACAACAAGAAATTAAATAATTAACAAAATATGACAAAAGAACCAACAAAAATAAAGTGTCAACGACAGAAAGATTAAAATCTAAGCGTTGTTTTTATCCCAAAAATGACAAAGTTGTACCCAACAAAAAACCGAACCAACAACATACTACAAACCACCAGCATTAACCAGAAAAAGAACACATAAACAAGTGATTTACAATCTCTAACAGTCAAAGAAACACTAATAGAGGCGCTTAAAATGCTAAGAATTCAACACTTTTTTCTTCGTTCATCTTTATCACATTTGACATAGGATTTTGGGCATATTTTGAATGAAATAAATTTTCGAAAAAAATCTGTTAATGGTTTCCTTAAATACATTCCTCGAAAAATACAACAAGCGAAACATACCACAAATTTATGTGTCTCATTTACTTGAAAATTATTATACTACATGTTCACACATTGTTTTCATTAAGATTCTTTGGTTCTTTTTTGTTCAATGAAAATATTTATGATGATAAGAAAATATGTATTTAAAATTGTTAAATGTCATCGCAGAGATTTTGTAATTTTTCAGAATCAGTGAATGAATGGAGTATCCCAGCAAAACCTTGGTAACATATGGGTATTATTACTATGCATATTATCTGGCAATACATCAAATCCCTTACCCTTGCATTACTTCCAGACCCTATATCATACCCTTACATTACTTCGGATACAAAATTCAGGCGTTTGGATTTGGAATCCAATAAATTGTTAAAAAGTGAATTTTAAATTGATATTCAGTTAAAAAAATTATAAATTAAATTCTTTTGAAAACTACTTACCTGTAAGTTAAGAATAACATGCTAATAGGTAAGGAATTATTTTGATGGACATGCCCTTGTTAAAATAATAATTTTTATAATAGAAAAGTAAAAACTTACCCGTTTATAACACAAAGTTTATTTTTATAACAAAAATCTATAAAAAATTTAATTTACAAAAATTTTGTAAAAAATATATAAATTTTAGTTTAATGCTCAATATAACTAAAAAATATATTTATTTTTTTTTTTTGAAAAAATAGCTCATCACTTAAAAGTTACTCGTACTTTTAACCTAGAGCTAATGATTAAGGCTAATATTGAATTTAAATTATTAAAATATTAACTGGATTTCAATTAGAAATCAAAATTGAAATCGAAACCGCTTACATTAGAAAATTCGACAGATGAATGCGATTTCTATCGGCAAACAACAATTTTTTTGTAAACAAACTAACAATAAGTAATATATATAAATTAAAAAATTTTTATAAAGAAGATTTTATTTAATGGCGGAACAAAAAAATCAGTTAGATTATGAAATATATAATGTTATTTGTTTGTTATTTGCTAAGAAATGTGTAGGGATAATTAGTTGAAAGTAAAAATATTCAGTGTTTTGTCCGTGGTCTTGCCGGCGCCATCAAATAATATTTTCCAGTTTTTCTTCATCGGATACAAAAGAAAACAGTCGTTTGAAGCTATTAATATCGAAATTGGTAAAAAACTAATAAAATGTTTCAAAAATATATATTTTTTATTAAAGTAAATATGGGATTTTATTAAAACTTATTTAACAAATTGTAAAAAACATCTTAAATATCAAAGAAAAAACAAAAAAATCAACAGTAGTGAGCACTCTGCATTCATAATATCCTTTAGCAAAGGATATTATCCGAAGCCATAGGATGCGAATTAATAAATGGCAAATTAAAAGACAAATAAACATATCCAGGTATTTTTTATTTGAAAAGACAAAGAAATTTACAAATAAGTTGTTAACAAGATTATGTTCAAAATTAGTATATATGAGTTCTAAATAATGTTTAATGAGAACTAAATAACCTTTTATATATGAAGTTTTCAGAGCCCAATTTAGCTAACTCTGCTAGAAACAAATTTGATAAAATTAATCACAAGGTTTTTTTAAATTTCCTGCGAAATAGTTGCTAAAATCAAATAAAGGGATGGAGGGACGTAAACGTAGAGGGAAAATCTGGCTAATTTTTATAAAATGCTAAATTTAAAGAAAGGTGTCCGGTGTGGTTCTCCCCGATTTGGATAAAATTTGAATATATTACAGAGAGGACAGAAGTAATAAAAATTTTTATAAAATATGATCTCAATTATAGCAGTTTTGTTTTTATGAATTTTAGAAGAGTTTCCGAAACTCTTTTTGTTCTTTTTATACCCTACACCACTATGTGGTCAGGGTATTATAAGTTTGTGCTGATGTTTGTAACACCAAAAAATATTGGTCGTAGACCCACCTTATAGTATACCGATCGGCTCAGAATTTTTTTTTATTTCGATTTAACGATGTCCGTCTGTCCGTCCGTCCGTCCGTCCGTCTGTCTGTCTGTCCATGCAATCTTGTGCGCACTCTACAGGTCGCAAATATTAAGATATTTTGATGAAATTTGGTACGCAGACCTATGTTGGCCCAAGGACGAACAAGTTTAATTTTGGCGAATATCGGTCCATGTTTAGACCTAGTGCCCATATAAGGGTCCTACCAAAATTATATTGTTTATACGCTGCAGGTCGTAAATATTAAGATATTTTGACGAAATTTGGTACACAGACCTATGTTAGCCCATTAACGCAGCCTATTGATTTTGGTGAACATCGGTCCATGTTTAGACCTAGTGCCCATATAAGGGTCCTACCAAAATTATACTGTTTATACGCTGCAGGTCGCAAATATTAAGATATTTTGATGAAATTTGGTACACAGACCTATGTTGGCCCAATAACGCAGCCTATTGATTTTGGTGAACATCGGTCCATGTTTAGACCTAGTGCCCATATAAGGGCCCCACCAAAATTATATTGTTTATACGCTGCAGGTCGCAAATATTAAGATATTTTGATGAAATTTGGTACATAGACCTATGTCAGCCCAAGGACGAAGCCTATTGATTTTGGTGAACATCGGTCCATGTTTAGAACTAGTGCCCATATAAGGGTCCCCCCAAATTTGGCTTGGTTACAAACTGCAGGTCGCAAATATTAAGATATTTTAATGAAATTTGGTGCGCTGACTCACAGTAGAAAATTTTGACACAAGCCCCATTTTAACCCATTCGAATTTCGGATCCAAACAATACACCAGACTGGTGTAGGGTATTGTATAGTCGGCATGCCCAACTTTAACCTTTTTACTCGTTTTTAAATAAAGTTATTAAAAATACAACAAATGTATGTATATTATTTTACATAACATTTTTTCGATTAATCGATTAATTTTAAAATTTTATTCGATTAATCGGTTAAGAAAAAAACCCGTATAATTATTTGAACGATTAATCGATTAAATCAAAATGTCGATTAATTGAATACCCTAGTATACACCTTACAGTTGGAATTATTGTTTAAAATAAAGTAATTAGTTACCGACAATTGGATACATAATGTATTACTTTGTAATGAATAATCCTTAAATTCAGCATTATTTTGAAGAATAAAGTATTTAGTTACCGAAAATTGATTACATAATGCATTACCTTGTAATGATAATCCTGACCTACAATATTATTTAGAACCACAGAATAATGAGTTACCGTTAGTTGATGACATACTTAGTAATGTACGCTCGTTTTATTTATCATTATTTTAAAACATAAAGTAACGCATTACCGAATGCTGATTACATAATGCATTATAATTAACTATAACGTAATGGCTATTGCAAAACGCATTGTTTTAATTAAAAAGTTAATTACTTCGATAATTTTTTTATTTTAATTTTGTAAATATTTTTTTATTTGTTGATATCTGTTATGTTCAAATGTATTCAAATGCCATGTAGGATCAAAGCAAGTAAGCAATTACTTTTTCATTCCCTATCTGCAACTAAGTAACCCATTACTCTTAATTTTTTGTGAGTATACTGGTAACAATGCACACATTACTTTGAGGCTCATCGCCTGTTAAATTCATTAGTGAAGTAAGGTGTAAAGTAATCAGTACAACCCTATGGCGATACATTACTTTACCGATTATTTGGTAATGTTTGGTTTTGCTGGGAATCTATCGAAATATAATTTTAACTCGATTTCGATCGTAATGTAAATTCACTATAATATGTAATGTTGCGTTTACACTTGCATCGAAATCTCGAAATTTCGATATCTACCACTCTGAAAAAACAATTCTGAAAAAGGCACATATATGTAGTTAGCTTTAATAACTGTCTAAAAATTTAACGTTAATAAGAATTTCATCATAGTTTTTTCAATGTGTTGGATATCGGTCTCAATGGACATGCCCTTGTCAAAAGAATAGATTTTGTAATAGAATATTTAGAGGTTACCTACCTTTATGTCCTCTTACAAAACTCATTACCGGGTAATAGAAGGTTTTGCTGGGATGTAGTGCATAAAAAGTATGCATCTGCTTTTTGTTTGTGACATTATTATTTATGTTTATCGCGCGTTAAATATGCTTTTAAACGTGATAATCAACATAATTAAATGAAAACTAATTTATTGTGTTGTGATTTATGCAAACAAAAACTGGTTTAAGTGTCAATAAGGGTTGCCAACAGCCATTAAGGAAATATTTAGTAAAAAATTTAACATGCTATACAAAATGGCAACTCACAAGACCTTTGAAAATATTTCTTCTAAAATCAATAAGATAACATAAGTACCCAGGTGGAAATTTTGTGTGGTAACAAAAAAGAAGCACTGGCAAAGCGCAAGTAGACCGCGGTCTTACAAAAAGAAGTACTGGCAAAGCACTAAATTTGGACGCCTTCCCAACGCTTTAAAAGGGTGAATTCCCAGCATTTGTTTTCCTATAACATTATTTTGTTTTTGAAAAAGAAACTCCAAAAGATAAATAATTAAATAATTAAATAATTTTTGACTCCACAATACAATAACTCCAAGAATCGTCTATTTTTAGAGTAATTTAAAATTCTTCAGTGATGAGGGCTCATAATTTGGTGGCAGGGAAAAGACTTGATTTTTATGTTTCTAGGTGCTATCTCAATACTTTGCAAAGCATTAAATAGATCGGTGTTATCATTTGGGTGTCAGGAAAGCACTTGAATTTTTTTATTTGAGCGTTGGCAAAGCATTTGATTTTTATGTTTATGGGTGCTTTCCCAGGGCTTGGTAAAGCATTGGCACCACCGTGGAACGGTGTTATCATTTGGGCGTTAGGAAAGCGCTGTTAACAAGCACTCATACCACCCATTTCGGTGCTTTGCTAGTGCTAGCCCCTTTGTATTTTTCTACCTGGGTAGTAATGCATTTCGCAACGTGTGCCCAAACATTAATCCAATAACATTTTGGAATTATGGTTGAAAAACTTTCCTAGTCCCTGCAAATATTCAATAATATTATGAACAATTTTATTGAGATTTTGGTTGAAATATTACTCATTATATTGGCATTTATGTATATAAGAGCAAAAAACTCTTTAAGCTCGGCCGAAGGGCAGCCACCAGGCTGGCCAGACTTGGGGTTTTGTCCCCAAATTTGGGGATTTTTTGTTGGTCTTGGGGACAAAAATTTTCGTTTGGGGATAGGGGATTTTTTTGGGGATTTAAAAGATGTTTTGGGGATTTTTTTGGGATATTTAAAATCCTTCATAAGTTTTTAAGATTATATTAACATTGTATAGTTTTCAGAAAACATCAGTCAAGTTTGTTCGCATAATTTAAAAAAAAGTAACAAATTCACCATTTTATGGATTTTCTATATTAATTTAAAGCTTTCTAACACAAATAAATCCTTTTTGCCTGAGAGTTTTATATAATTATTGTCTCAGAATCTAAAATATTGTTTTACAGAAAAACATCATATCGATTATGGATAAAAGTATATTGTATTAAACCGACAAACTTTAAAAATTTAAATCTTAAAATTTTTTAAAAGATGCCTTAAATTCTTGAAAATTTTAAAATAAATTATATTTAGGGTAGGATTGGTTTGTTTAAATAATTTAATAAAAATTGAACGTTTTCTTCATAAAAGTCCCAAAATTCTGAGAATTTTTCTAGACATTTATACAAAAGCAATCCAAGAATTTATAAAAACAGATATTGTTAGTGCTATTTTTTTATATTTAGTTGTAGTTTTTATGCGGATAATGTTCATTTTAAGCAAATTAAATTAGTTCTACTACCTTTTTTAACATTTTTTTTAGTTGGGGATTTTTTGGGGACTTTTTGGGGATATTTTTAGATTTGTTTGGGAACAACGAAAATATATCTGGCAAGCCTGGCAGCCACATAAACAGCCTTTAATAAACGAAGCCGGTATTTGACTTACCCCTAATGAGAAAACCCTAAAGTCTGACCGAAAGCCGGCTATTAACAAAATATTTTTTGGCGAACTATTCGGTAATATAATACAAAAATATGAAATAATTATTGGGATTATACCCCTAAGTCTTAGCTTTAAACCAGTTTTCTGGGTTACGATTAAAAATTTTTCGGCCACAGTCTCAGCTTCCAAATTGGGAAGGTTATGTCCAACATATTTTCGGACATTTTCCCAAAACTGGGATTTGGATAATACCATTTTCACAATTTACTGAAGTCCCGGATATGACAAATTATTTTCGTTAGGATATCTCGAAACCCTAAATTGAAGAAATTTGATAACCCTGTAAAAATGTTTTCAAGAAAACACACATTTCTTTTCAAACTTTATATATGTTAGTGTTTTGTGGTCGTTTTGGGGGTTGGACATAACAATTAATTATTTTTCTTAAATAATTTAAATATTTTACATAAACCCAAGATGTATGCGTTCTGACACACACATTTATGAATGCACACACACATATGAATAAGTATTTACTTTCGAAATACTTTTCATATCTGTTTATCTTTTTCATTATTATAAATGTATCTTTTATTGTTATGAATTACATCTGGTTTATTTATCATTTTTGTTTTTTTTTCATTTTTTTAATTCATTTTGCATATCGAAGTATTAATACGCGTGTTATGTGTGATATCCTGCTGTTTTGTTGAGCTTTTGTTATACATACTATGTATTGTTGCAAATTTTGTTTATTTTTTTTTTTTATTATTTTGAGACACCCTGTTGTGTTGTTTTTAATCTCATTAACTGTCGCTGTTTTTATTCAGTAAACACTGGTGTTGGTTTTTATTATTTGATTTTACACAGTATCATTTATAATGAATGTTATTGATATTTTGGTTTACAAACAATGTATACTTTGGGGAATTACGTATTTATTTAAGAGTTTGTGGTATGATTTGCAATAAATTGCTTGAGAAAAGTATGTTTGCGTTTGGTTACATATTAAACAAGATTAAAATTATGTTTTTTGAAGACCATGAAGTTATAAATACACTCAAAATTATACATCTGTAATTTAACAGAACTATTTTAAATTTTTGACTTAAAATAATTTTTGTTTCAACTAATAACATTTTGTGTTAAAATAAGTAGAACTTCTAAGATATTAACACAAGTTTAGGAATTAAATATAACTTATTTGTAATTCTATTAATTTTTAACACAAAATGTTGTTAACCCATTTTATACCAAGCATTGATTCCGTTGGAATTTTTTGATAAAACTTGGTAGAAGGATAGGCCGGTTTCGTAGTAAGAATTTCTATAAAAATGGATCCATTGCGAGCTCTGACCTGGACTATTTAGATTATACGAGTGTGTTAATGCTACAACGTAGCAAGAATCTTTTCCATTTTGCACAATCTCGCTTAGTTTTATATAGAAATCACACTCTTAAAAAAAAAACAAATGAGGTAGGTATGGAAGGACTCCGAGGAAATAAAACAGTGACAGACTTGTTTATTTATCTTTTTAAATAAAAGATACATTTATGATCGCTAAGTTTTTGAGATACATCCAGTGGCAAAATACGAAAAATAATTTTATAGATGCTGCCAGAGAACACATTGGTTTCGCGATGCCTAAGAGAGCAAATTGACGCCACATGGAAGTTAATCCTGGAAAGAAAGGAAATAAACTCAAAAATAAATTCTGCTAGAATCCGCGGTGAGAAGACGAAGATGGGAGAGGCCTACACACAACACGACAAGCAAGTAAAGCGTAGTGCCAGAAACGATAAAAGAATATGGTACGACCAACTTGCTAGTGATGCAGAAAAAGCCTCCGAAGAGTACAGATCCAAGGATCTATACGGGATAACCAAAAAGCTCACCAGAAAAAACTTCTCGAATACCAAACCACTTAAAAATAGTGACGGCGTACTGACAACATCTGAGAAAGAGCAATTGGAAATATGGAGACAGCATTATTCCAGCATGCTTTCTAATACCCCAACAAACCTGGAAAATATCAGAACACACAGTACGACTATATATCTCCATACAGAGTCCTGATATTGCTGAAGTGCTAAATGCCGTCAAGGTTCTAAAGGCAAATAAGGCACCTGGTGCCGATAACATAGCCCCCGAGATGCTCCAAACTGATTGCCAAATTACAGCCAACCCATTGTTGCCACTTATCGAAAACTTCTGGCTCTCCCTTCAACTCGACTCGCAGCTTAAAGAAGGTATTATTATAAATATCCCCAAAAAAGGCGAACTTACTGATTGCAAGAACTGGAGAGGTATCACTATCCTTAGCGCGGTGAACAAGATAATAGCGTATATTATCAATAAAAGGATCTCAGATGCTGTAATGAATGATCTCAGACTAGAACAGGCTGGCTTCCGCCCTCAAAGGTCATGCGTGGACCACGTCAATACTTTACGTATAATAACCGAACAGTCCGCAGAATGGCAATCACCTCCCTACATGGTCTTTATAGACTTCGAAAAGGCTTTCGACACCCTGAACCACAATGCAATCTGGATCGCTCTTGTCTGCAAAGGTGTACCTAAAAATTATAAATCTAATTAAAGCCCTGTACAGAGATGTTAGATGTCGAGTTGTTCATGATACGCACTGAGCAACCACTTTGACGTCGTTACCGGTGTTCGCCAGGGATGCATTATATCCACTCTTCTCTTCAACATCGTTCTTGATGTTATTGTACGAAATACTATTCAAGCAAACAGAGGAATAAGATGGGGACTCAATCAACAACTAGAGAGCCTTGAATACGCTGACGATATCTGCCTTTTATCACACAATTACAACCATATGGCAGCCAAACTTAAATCCCTCGAAATCGAAGCTGCAAAAGCTGGCTTAAAAATAAATATAAGGAAGAGCAAAGTGATGCGTCACCTTAAACACCGGCAAATTCCATATACGGGGCGTTGAACTAGAAGAAGTAAACTCATTTTGCTATCTTGGAAGCATTTTAACACATACGGGCGGCTGTAGAGACGATGTAGCTTATCGAATTTCAAAGGCTAACCAGTCTCTTGATGCTACGCCCTATATGGAAATCTTCAGTTATTTCGAAATACACTAAAATCAGGATCTTCAATTATTGCGTGAAGTCGGTGCTGTACGCCTGTGAATCTTGGAACACGTCACCATACGACATAAACGCGATCTAAGTATTCGTTAACCGATGCCTAAGAAGGATCTTAGTGATATTTTGGCCGAACACCATAACCAACACGCAACTCTGGCGACAAACTGATGAACGTCCAATCCATATCGAAATCCTTAGCCGCAAATGGCTTTGGATTGGTCACACGCAGCGAAAACCTCAATGTGATATTGCTAGAGCTGCTACTGATTGGAACCCTCAGCGCAACACTCGAAGAATTGGCCGACCATCGCACACTTGGCGTCGTCAACTCGAGAACGAAGTTAACCTAAGCGGTCTAAGCTGGAGACAAATAAAACATCGCATCAAACCGAACCGAATGGTGAGAGTTCGTTGTGGCCCTTTGTTCCTAATGGAACCATAAGATATAATATATAATATATATATAAAATATGGCGATTTTACAAAATGGCCAGTATCCCCAAATCTAAGCGAAATAGTGCAATATAAAAGACCACACTCCGATTATGGAAATGAGGTAGGTCCGGGAGCGATCCATTTTATGAATCAGCTACAGAGTGACTCATGTTTTTACTAATTTATGTAATAATACATTCCGATAATAAAACTTTCATATAATTTCATTTCGATCCCGGAGTTTTGTGTTCCAATTTTATTTGTTTTTGTTCCATTCCATTGCGTTCTATTTTACCTAGATACAAACCAGGAGCCTAAACGAGCCTTTTCCATCCCTGATCTCAGCAATTTTTATACATTTAAACATTTTTTAAAAAGCTTATCTGTCATCTGTATTTATTTTGTTTTAATTGATAATTCATTAATTGCAATGAAATTTAACAATGAAATCGGACCAATTAAAATCAATAGGCCTTTTCTTAATCACTGGGATATATTTTTGGATTTATTATATTTTGTTAAAAAAAATCCACATTTTGTTCTTTAATTATCAAAATGTAATATTTTTACCCAAATCTAACTTATTCGTTAATATAATGTTAAAGAAAAAGTTTAAATTTTGCGAAAATGCAATATTTGAAATTAAATTAAACTAAATCCAAAACAGATTTATTTATTTTATAAATCCATTTTGGAGTGAGTATTAGATTTTTATAAAAATATTAAATTTTGAAAATGAAAAAATAAAATATGGATTTTTTAACAAAATAAGATAAATCCAAAAATAAATCCAGTGATTAAAAAAAGGCGTAACAACATTTATTAAAAAATGGTTATGAATAAAATTTCATTACAATTGGTATCAATTCAAGGCTAATGAAACCATCAATTAACTAGTCTAATTAATTAATAAGTCCCATATATGTTTTAGTTAACATTTTACGAAAATGTTTTTCACCTAAGTGTATATTTAAAAATTAAAGACGATAAAGCAAAACGGGTTTGAATTTGGGATCACTAGATTCTTTAGCTAGAAATGGATTTTTATAAGATTTTTGTATTACTTAGATTTTTAGTATGGATGGCAACTGAATGAATAATCGGCAAGAGTAACGCTTTTTTAAATTATTTTGGTAAAGGTATTTTCAGGGCAACGCCATTTCGTTAATTTCGGTATCGGTATTTTAAGTTTAACGGTATTTTAGTTATTTAGGTAACGATATTTTATGGTTAATGGTGTTTCAGATTGTTATTTTTTTGTAACGGTAGTTAGTTATTTCTATACGCATACTGCTTTTTTCAAAAAACAAACGAAAATAAAAAACAAAATAAATTTATCAATTTAATAAAAAATTTTGAGAAGTATGATCATATATGGTTACATGTGTGGACAAATATGGACAAACATATTTCATATATACATAAATATACATGGATGTATATGTGATTCTATATATGCAGAAGAGAGCCATATATAGGATTCTGTGTTTGCAAAAGGGACTCGTATATGGATATTAGGGTCGACCTTATTTTTCAACTTGCGATTTAAGGTCGTCTCCCCTCTAGAAATGTTCGCTTGGGTATAAAAATAAATCATGCGAAAAATTAAGGTGAAGTTTAAACTATCGGTTGAACAAAGAGAAAAAAATACTTAAGTACATAATTGCAATTACCCCAGACCATTGTAGGGTTAAATGAGATAAATTATGAAATTCGTAAAACATAAAATATTTTAAATGAATTTTCTGTGTTAGATTTTGAGATCATACAAGTAAACTACAGAGAATAAAAATTTAAAAAATTTCCATTAGGCCAGCTATTTTTATCCTCTGTTATTAATATTTTAGCTTTGAATTTTAGTTTTTAAAGTAACTCAGCTGGTTCAATTTAACTCTAAATCACAGATTTATTGAATGACAGCGAACTGTTAATTTTAAATTTTAAATGCATATTCTAATTATTTTTAACCTGCAACATAAATCAATGTTGATAGTAAACAATTAGGCATATTAAATTATATTTTCACTATATCTAGTGTGTTAGATGTATGCAGGTATGTATAGTTGATCTTTTAATTGGTAAAAGAATGTTCTTTGTTAGATTTTGAGATCATACAAGTAAACTACAGAAAGCAAAAATTGAAAAATTTTAATAAGGACAGCAGGATGGAATACGTATCTAAGTCTAACAAAGAACATTCATTTACCAATTAAAAGATCAACTATGCATACCTCCATAAAATAAAATATTTTTTTAAAAACTTACAATGTTATAGGCTATTTTCATTTCCAAGATCTAGAAATGGGATTTGTTTTATAAATTTGCAAAACTCTAATTTTGAAGTTTTTAAAATTTTGTTCAACAAAATATAAAAAAATTGTCAACGCATAAAGTTGTCTTAAATACACTTTAGAGAATAACCCCTAAATTCATAAATGATTTGTAAAGTTATGGCAGGTTTACAAAACGTCATTTTCATATAGAATTTGTTGAATAAACCTCCTATAATTTTACAAAGCGTTTATGAATTTAGGGGTAATTCTACTGAAAATTACACATATCCCTCTTTTGACTTAGCAGAGACGGCGTCTTAAATTTGAAAATTTGAGAGAAAACTGTGATTTTGGCCAATAATTTAAATAATAGTATTAATTTTTATTTTTTTTAGCTGGATGTAACAAAACAATTTCCGATTTTTTGGAATTCTATACAAGAGATTAATTCCCAAAAATTTTGTAAAACTTCGACATCGTTAACCCTTTCTTTAGCAATGTCAAAAGTGAATTTTTTGAAAATTTTCGATTTTTCCTGAAAGTAGGTACATATATCAAAACATTGTGTTTAGGGTTTTCCTTTTCCCTGACTTTTTCATTTCCCGGGATCCCGGGAATTCCCGCTCGTTATAAAATAAATAAATCCGACACATGCTGTACTTGAAAAACTCTATTAAAACACCGTCCGACAGAGTTCATTGTTTGGTTATACCCATAATAAAATCTATTTAAAATGTTCTGAAAGGAGGGCTAAATACACTGTGAGACAAATGGTAGGGGTCAGTGATCGGGAAGGGTTCAAACTACCGGGGAAAGTTATATAGGTAAAAAGGAAGTTATACGTGTCCCTGCGTTTCGCTGGGTCACCCCTAGGAATCGAGATATATCTTTTTTTTGACATAACTCGAGAACCACTAGTCCGATTTTGCTCAAACAATTTTAAAAAAATTATAATTCCTTTAATCTGTTCATATAACGTTTTTCTATATACTCAACAGTTTTGCCGGTAAAAATAAATGTATGAAGAAAAAAATATTTTTGCCTAAAATATTAAAAAAAAGTAATAAACAAAAGGTTATTGATTTTTATGGTAGCGGTAACGAACATTTATTTTTACCGGCAAAACTGTTGAGTATATAGAAAAACGTTATATGAACAGATTAAAGGAATTGTAAATTTTTTTAAAATTGTTTGAGCAAAATCGGACTAGTGGTTCTCGAGTTATGTCAAAAAAAAAGATATATCTCGATTCCTAGGGGTGACCCATTGAAACGCCGGGACACGTATAACTTGTTTTTGACCGATATAACATTTCCCGTTGGTTTCATCCCATCCCGATTTTGACTGTCGCATAGTGATATATAGGCGCGTTTACAATGGTAGAGTGAATCTACTCTGCAGCACAGATTGAAATGTAAACTGTTCAAAATGCAGAGTAGAGTTACTTCAAAAGTTTATTTGATATTTCAATACTTACAAAGTTTTTAGCGAATATCTACAGACGACTTCCACTGCATTTAATCTAAAATAACTTTTTATTTTGTATATTACTCGTAATTAAAATCATTTGTTTTTGTTTTCAATATTTTTTTTTTCGAATTTGTTGACAATTAGAGATGTGAGCAAATTAGTATTTTTAATATTTTATTAAATATTTTTTTCTTCATTTATTTTTACCGGCAAAACTGTTGAGTATATAGAAAAACGTTATATTAACAGATTAAAGGAATTGTAATTTAAAATTTTTTTAAAATTGTTTGAGCAAAATCGGACTAGTGGTTCTCGAGTTATGTCAAAAAAAAAAGACCACCAAAGGTCAAATCGATATATCTCGATTCCTAGGGGTGACCCAGCGAAACGCCGGGACACGTATAACTTCTTTTTTACCGATATAACTTTCCCCGGTAGTTTGAACCCTTCCCGATCACTGACCCCTACCATTTGTCTCACAGTGTAATAGTTGAAACTTCTGGAAAAGAATAAAAAAATCCCGGGAAATCCCGTACAATATTGCCGGGATTGCGGGATTGAAAAAGGGCGGGATTCCTAATTTGGTGAAAATTGTCTAAATAACTCTGTTAACACCAAATTTTATAAATGTGACCTTCTCCGAGCAAAGGGACCTAGTGTGTCAAAAAACGGGAACTTGGGAAAATCGATAAAAATGAGAAAAACATTAAAATTTGAAACTTTAAATGCGTTCTTCTCAAAACTTCATTTTCACACACTAGGTCCCTTTTCTCGGAGAAGGACACATATAGTAATAAAAAACTATAAATGAATCGTTATGGGCACGTGGGGTCAAAATCACCCCAAATTTTAAAAAGGTAAAAAAGTGCCATTCGACATGAAATCGACATAAAAATCTTTAATTAAGCATTTCCTAGAAAAAAAATCAAAATTGAAAACGAATTTATTTATGTTAAATAACGCTGATAGGCTGAAAAATTTTTTATATACATACATATGTTCCAATATATAATTATACAAAATCTTATATTATTATATACGACTATATCAAAATTTTTTACTTGGGTGATCATATAAGAACTTTTTTAAACCGGGTATAAAGGTTTACAAAGTCTTTCACTACCCGTGGAAAAACTTTTCTTCAATTTAATTCGTGAAGTGGATTAATTTAATTTAATAAAACAAAGTCCAATTATATCAATTGATATATTTTTGAGTATAATTTGATACAATTGTAGCGGGATTTCGATCTTTTTTATTGATATTTTTTAAACTTAATTTTAGTTAAAAAAAGTATCAAAAAATTTGCATTAAAATGCGAAATAGGTAAAAATATGCACACAAAATCGTTTAATATGCAATAAATATGCTTTTCAAAGTCAAACATGCAAAACTATGCATTTATAACAAAATATACCAAAATAGTCAACAACTAGTCGAGGCCATTTTGGTGCAAATTCTTGGATTCGGAAATATATTTGGTCAAAATCCTTTACAAACCACTGACTGCAAAAGTGCATATACATGTAATTCGCTGCCCTAGTCATGACGCTTTATGTCATTAAATAATTTATAAAATTACCCACTCTACTTAAAGATTTTCAATTACTTTCCAACAACAAGGTCTAGTTCAATATAGAATTTTAATTTTCAATTAATTTTAATAACTGTTCAATGATCCTTAACAAACGAATCGTCTTTATCATATTGATAAACAAGCAACAAATGCGTTTAATCTTCAACCAGCCCAAAAGGGAAGTACCGTTCTATGCTTAATAAAACAGACAGGGTCACAAGACAACAAGATAAAAAGAAAAAAAAAATAAACCACCCACTACGCCACCCACGATTGTTACTCAATAAAAATAAATTTAGAGTCGAATTTTTTGCCAAAGATGGGGAAACATAATTTTTCACAAGCAGGAAAAAATGGGGAAGTTAATAAGTATTTGAATCTAGCAATAATTCCTGATGATGGTGATGGTGATGATGATGATGACGACAACAATCAAAACAGCAATTGCTATAGAAATGTTTCCTTTCATGAAATTTTTAAAATTAAAGCAAGGGTCCCCACGCTACTAATAGTACACATCCATCCCATAAATGGCTAAAAAGTCAACAATTCATAACCATAAAATATGTTTCGAGTCACAGTCAAGTAAAGTCACATTAATGGTTTGCTAAAACGGTACTTATTTATGAGGGTGAATTTGCAATCAGTTCAAGTATGTCGACAATAAATGGATGAGTCGTTAAACACGGCGGATGTTGTTATCCGTAAAATACGAAAATTTAAGCAACCCCCCTGATTGTCGACAGCTTAACGTTTTTATCTTACAAGTGTGGTGGGAGTAAAAGTTGATGAAATTATGTTCTTTTCACATTATGTACCCCAAAATATATTTTCAGGATAATAAAGTTAACATGTTTTCCTTTAGTTTTTTTTTATTTGTTGTAAAACGATTTAAATTTCATTATGCTGAGATTTGTTTGTATATTTTTAAAAAGCCATAGATTTACTAGTGATTTTTTTAGTAATAAACTGTATTCTGCTACTGAGAAGGGTGACTTCATGTGTCTGCATATTAGTGGGTCTCTATTTTCAATTTTCTAATTAATTATTTTAATTTGTGAACTGATATAAATGATGAGTTTTTGATCTTAAATAAACACATTCATTCATACTTATTTATTATGGTGTCATATTTGTACTCGTATTAAGTCGAATTCTTTGTGTAAATGGATTCCAAATTGATGTGTTTATTATATTTTACAGAATCTTAGTATTCAAATATCAAAGCATCTAGCTGTGATGCCGAAAGTGACAGTTTTAAATTAATTAGGAAATTTATTTGACAGATAATTTATATGAAAAAATTGTGTTCTTTTTTATTGTTATATCCTTTAAATTTGTATTGTTTATTCCAAATAAAAACAATACGAAATCTTAAACGCAAATCATAGAATCCTTTGTATCATATTTTTGAAAACTTATAATGGCTTCAAATTATTTATTTTAGATTAAGTGTGCTTGGCAAGCGATAACTTCTTCACATCGCTTCTTATTCAAAAGCCTTCTAAAATGCATCGGTACCCAGTCAGAAAAATACAAACGGGAACGCGATGGCAAAGCACTTTAACAGGTGGTAAAAGTACTGGCAAAAAGTGCTTTCCCATTCCCAAAATGTTGACATCATTAGACAAAAGGACCGGCTGTTCAAAAAACGACGGAAAAGCACTGGACAAACATAACTTTTGAACGTTTGAAAAACGTCAATAAAAGTGAAAAGAATATAGTTTCATACGGGCTTTATCAAATTAAAGTTATTTTGAAGATCATCTGTCCAATGAAGTACTAAAACTACTAAACTATACCTTTTGTATTGCCAAAATCTTGTCTAGATAAACTAGATTGGGATTCTGGAAATTGACACTATACTTTCCCGAGTAAAAAAAGTTATATACGAAATTATATAATTTAATATGGGCTAATATGTTTATATATAGTCAAGTGTGACACTATATCTTTGTGGATATAATTATGTATAGCTTTGAGTTTTTAAAAAATTTCTTATATGATGTCATATATAGATGAGTATAAATATATATGTCCCCATATATATTAATATGTACCATATCTAGTTACATATGCTATGACAATTTTAATACAGCGTCATATATAATTAAAAATGGCTTTATCGGAAAACATATAAAGTTTTATATAGCTCAATGTTAAATTTTTTTCTAAGTTCCCAGCAAAAAAAAATCATCAAAAGAAGAGAAAAAGAAGCAGTGATTTGGATTCGATATTGTGAAAATTTGGATCGGAACCAATGAATTTTACATAGGGTTGTCATAGGGCGGAAGTTTTCTTTTATGATCCTTTTGATGTTCTTTTTAATTGGTGAAAAGGAATTAATTTGTATTCGTAAAAAATTTAAGCAAATCACCTGGACCTGACAACTTATCTCAAAATAATTAAAGTTAAGTGCTTAACCATAGTTATAAATGTTAAATTTATATGGAAATATCTGTAGTTAGATAGATTTGAAAAGACTTAATTTCCTTTAAAATCACATTTTCGGAAGTTGTGAAAAAGAACTGCTTTAGAAGCGGAAAATCAGAACTTAATGATACTTTGGAATCAGTGAAAAATTGATTCCTTAAGATCACTTCCACTTTTTTTGCTGGGTTGTTTTAGATATGTTTAACTATAGCGCAATGTTAAAAAAAATTCTCTGCTTTTTATACCCTACACCACTATGTGGTCAGGGTATTATAAGTTTGTGCTGATGTTTGTAACACCAAAAAATATTGGTCGTAGACCCACCTTATAGTATACCGATCGGTTCAGAAGTTTTTTTTATTTCGATTTAACGATGTCCATCTGTCCGTCCGTCCGTCTGTCTGTCCATGCAATCTTGTGCGCACTCTACAGGTCGCAAATACTAAGATATTTTGATGAAATTTGGTACGAAGACCTATGTTGGCCCAAGGACGAACAAGTTTGATTTTGGTGAACATCGGTCCATGTTTAGACCTAGTGCCCATATAAGGGTCCTACCAAAATTATATTGTTTATACGCTGGAGGTCGTAGATATTAAGGTATTTTGACGAAATTTGGTACACAGACCTATGTTAGCCCAATAACGCAGCCTATTGATTTTGGTGAACATCGGTCCATGTTTAGACCTAGTGCCCATATATGGGTCCTACCAAAATTATACTGTTTATACGCTGCAGGTCGCAAATATTAAGATATTTTGATGAAATTTGGTACATAGACCTATGTTGGCTCAAGAACGAAGCCTATTGATTTTGGCGAACATCGGTCCATGTTTAGAACTAGTGCCCATATAAGGGTCCCCCCAAAATTGGCTTGGTTACAAACTGCAGGTTGCAAATATTAAGATATTTTAATGAAATTTGGTGCGCTGACTCACATTATAGAAAATTTTGACACAAGCCCCATTTTAACCCATTCGAATTTCGGATCCAAACAATACACCAGACTGGTGTAGGGTATTGTATAGTCGGCATGCCCGACTTTAACTGTTGTACTCGTTTGAGATATATTTATGTATGATTTCAAAATAAAAAAGGCGTACTCATTATAACTCATAAATTCCTTGTAAACCTCGTATAAATATTGTACAAGCCATATTTCTTATGTGTGGAATTTGACATTAAACTCATAAACATACCAGGTTTATACAGTTTACGGGTAGAATACAAGTTTATATGAAAAGGCTTAAAATGCTTGGTTACAATTAAGTACAACTTCTTCTAAATACTTAAATTTTTATTTAAATTTTGAATTCTTAACTTAAGGGTGTTATTTTTTTATTACTTTTTAATATCTTTTGTTTTGAACCTGAAATATAAAGCGTTATATAATTATGTCTTTTTACATCATATTAGATATAATTATATCGGGTCAAAATCCGGATAAGATTCTATATGATTCAATATATTTAGATCTTATCCGATAAAATTTTATCCACCATTTTTCGGATCATAGTATATCTCCAATTATATTAAATAAGATATCATATCACATATGACATCATATTATTTTTTTTTATTCGGGTTATTAAAATTTAGTTATTTATTTGTACTTCAAAATCGAAAAATCCCGTTATGTGCTCAGACAAATTCATAAAGTAACGCAATTGGTGTTCGTAAGTTCCACACCAAGTCAATTTTCTAATTTTTTTGTTTTGCAATTTAATTTTTTCTCAAAAACGTTCGACAGTTACTACATAACAGCTAGTTTTGTAGTAATCAGTAGTTATTTGCAACTGTAATTACAGTTGTTTTTCTAGGGAGAAATAAGAAACAACTGCTATGAGAGTTAATAAAACAACTAACGGAAAGTGCTATAATTTCATAACAGTTGTTTAAGGCAGTTGCTTTTAATATAATAATAATCAACTACCCAAACAGTATTTATTAGTAAATAGTTATTTTTCTAAGTAACACTTATAGAAATAAATCTGTAAAAATAGCAAAAAAGCAACTAAAATTTGATAGTAATGATATTGCAGAAAAAACGGCTGAAATTAGCAGATTTTTTATTTGCTAAATACTAGTAAAATAAGAACAGCAAAAATAAAGCCGTTAAATTTACAGAATCTTAGTTATATTTAAATTAACTTTTAGTTAATTAAAAATGACAAATTGTAGTACTGTAAAATCTGCCGAAATTTTTGCTAAATATTAGGGTACTAAAAATAGACAAAACTAACCGTTATATTTACAAAATGTTTCTTATTTTTACGCTAAATTTAGTTGAGTGCAAATAGCAGCCTATCCTGCTAAAATCAGCAGAAATATTTATTTAAAAAAATGTAAATTGCTGTTTTCAAAAGTGTCGATTTTTATTTACATTAAAACAAAACGCAAAAAAAACTTAGAAAATTTGAAATTTTTTAGGCCATTAATTATTTAGCAAAATGTTTTGCTGATTTTAGCAGCATAATTTGTTATTTTCTATTTGGAGCCAAAAACTAAAAAATGAATTTAGTTTTTTAACCGTAACCGAAGCACGAAAAATCTTGCGGTTATACATAGTTAAATTTTAGTAGTTAGTATTTTAAAAATACATTGTTCATTTCAATTTTACATTTTATTTTAATGAGTATTTTTTTTGTTCGGTTTAAGATCAAATATGACAAATTCCAAATAGAAAAAAAACTGTCCTAGAACCAATGGTTGACAATTAATGAATTTTCAAGTGCTACCAAGCACTCTCATCAGATTGTCTTTATGGGGTTTTAACCGTAAACTTGGTTAATCAAAACTGCGGTTAAATGAAAACTCTATTTTATTCAATAACATAGAATTGAAATATTTTAAATATCTTCACCCGTTTAGGATACGTATCTTGTCAAATTTTCCATTTCGAGGACGCTATAGGCAAAAGATTACAACAAATTCTTAATGAAGCTGCATTGTATCCCTGAAACGCTTGGTAAAAAAAATTTCAACGCATTTATGGCGAATAGTCCCATTCAGTTAGGTTTAACCTCTTCCATTTTTTTAATTAAAAAATGCCCTAGTTTTCTTTCTAAAGCACAGTAAGATGTTTTTCACGTGAACAATTTTCACTACAACTTTCAAGGCCTCAAATTTCATTTTTATTTATAAAAATGATTTTTTTTAATTTTATAATAAAGACATAGTCACAATAAACACAAAATGTCACTTTTTACCAAGAGAAATAATTGTCTTGTACATTAAATTTGCGTGAAAATAAACTCTACATAATTCTCACTTGAAACTCATTATCGTGAAAAATCATTTTTTTTATGTGGAGTATAACAGTTTTTTCACGAGAAATCGAAACAACTTACGATGCTTCAAAGCAAAATCTACTCCGTAATCAGAAATTAAACTAATCACGTTTGTTCATAATGATGATTCACATTTATTTATAATAAAGAAAATTTGTTTTAGTGGTATTAATTTTAGTTTTTATCTTAAATATTTCAAATTATTTAATATTAAATATTTGCAAATAAACTGTTAGGCTAAAAAATAAATTAAAACTACAAATATCCAATTTATATTTACGTTAGTTAATTACAATTTAAATTCATTTATTTATTTAAAAATTTATATTTTTTTCAACATTTTGGTACTTTAAAAATACTAAATTAAGAAAATTACTGTATTATTAACTAATAATTTTATATTTAATTTAATTGTTTTTAAGCTAAACAAACAACAATATTAAACTACATTTCAAATTACATACAACTAGATAAGAGAGAGAGTTTTCTTACAGACTTCGAAATAAAAAAATTGTAAAAATATTTTGTTTTAGTTTTAATTAATAAGGATTGTGTTATATTTTTTAAATACGACTAGAAATACTTGGTAGTTTTTAAAAATAATTTTTAAAAATATTTATTTAATATTTATTTTATTTTACCACTTTTAGTTAATTTACGTTTTTTTTTTCCAAGGCCAAAGCTTATATTTTATTTGTTTGAAGAGAATTTATTGTTTTAAGATATTTTTTTGTTAATTAATGAAATATTTTGTAATGCTCTTTTAAAGACAATAGGAGTTGTTCCGTAATTATAGTAGAAAAGAGAGAGAAATGAGGAGTGAAAGTGTGAGTGATTTATTTGAAAATCTATTACCACCTATTTGCAATCTTTTTGGGAAATGTATAAACTGAGATGATTGTGCTGTATATTTGGGACAAAGGGTTTACTATAATGATTTATGGAATTTAAAATATTTTTAATTAAGAAAGACAACTTCTTCGACCCAAACATATTGGACAGATGTCCCTATTTCCAATCAGAGCTTTGAAGAATGAATTCCTTTTTGAATGAATTCACTACCAATCGAATTCAATTTTCTCTAGAATTGAATGAATTCCTTTTCTTAAGTAATTCACTAAATTCATTCAATTGAATGCGTTCATCAAACAACAAAATCAAAGAATTAATTCAATTGCAATAGTTCTTTTAATTAAATCAAATGAATTAATTCACCGGTGAACGCGTTCAATTTTATAAATCGAACGGAAAAAAAAGTGAATTAATTCCTTACTGAATTAATTCACCACTGAATTCATTCAATTTCATTTTCATTCAGTGAATTAAAAAAAAATAAAATTACATTCAGTGAATTAAAAAAAAATAATAAGTTCACTGAATTGAAAAAAAATAAAATAAGTTCACTGAATTGAAAAAAAATAAAATAAGTTCACTGAATTCAAAGCCTGTTTTCTGCCGTTCAGTAGAAGAAAACAATAATGTACAAATACAATTTTTAAATAAGCAATTTTACAGTGTGTGCTAGTAACAAATTAGAAACCGGATGCTGTTTATCAACCTACATGATTAAAAAATAAAGCCTTTTACTATTAAAAATAAAAACTTTACAGATATAGATAAATTTGGAAAAAAATATAACTATTAATTTTTCAAACTAGTTATATAGTTATATTTTTTTCTCCAAATTTATCTATATCTGTAAAGTTTTTATTTTTAATAGTAAAAGGCTTTATTTTTTAATCATGTAGGTTGATAAACAGCATCCGGTTTCTGATAATTTGAGAAAAAAATTAAGAAATTTAAAAATTTATAATAAAATGTACTAACAATAAATTATTTTATGTAGGTTTGAGGTTAAGAAGAATAAACATTTTTTCAAAGTTATAAACACATTATTAATATGGAAATCAGACTAGATCTAGTTTCTGCCTTTTTCTTTTTGGACAGGCGTCATCAGCGATTTTCCATTAAATTGTATTATTGTTTATATTTTATTGTCAGATTGTCTCTATATGAATATTTTATTAATAATTTTTATAAAATGTCTACTAATATTATCTGCGATGGATTCAGCCGGACCAGCAATTATGATATGTCTGTGGAACATCTACACTTGAGAGGTAATGATAAATTTTGTTTGTCTTTTAAAGATTTTGTTTCATACTATACCTTCCAGGTTTGTGGAATTTAAGTCCGGTGAATCGGACAGTCATATCGGTAGGGTGTTGGTACCTAGTCGAAATCTATTAAGTGATATGACCAGTTTCGGAGTAATTTGATAGAAAAGTAAGAAAATATAATTTTTTCATACAAAATTCTTTTTTCTATTAGAAGAAGTCTTCTTTCTTAGATTTTGGGAACTTTTTTCCCAGAGATTTTGACGAGTTTATCCTGCAGATTTTTAATACTTTTTTCTATATTTTTAGTACATTCCGACAACTTTTTCTAAAGAAAAATACCCAGGATCTCATGATTTTTTCTGTAAAAACCATCTGATTCTGAGGGCGTTTTCCAATGGAAACAAATTGCTGAGATTGTTCCTACGGAAAATCACGTTGATCTCTCCTACGGTAAACCCCTCTGATTCTTACGACTTTTTCCTTTAGAAAAATTCTCTAATTGTGAGTATTTTTTCCAACAGAAAAGTCCTTAGATTTTATGGACTTTCTACAGAGAAACCCCCAGTTTTTAAAAAGTTTTCCTATAAAAAACCCTCCGATTCCAAGTACTTCTTGCCATATCACTCAGCTGCTAAGGAATTTTTCTTATAGAAAAAATTTATCTGAATTTGAGACCTTTCTGTAGAAAAAGTTCTTAAAATCTAAGTTTGATAAATTTACTCACAAAAATTATTAAATTACGCCTAATTTCTGAAATTGTTTTACGCATTTTTAATGTAAAATTAAAAATTTCGTGTATAATTAACTTACGCTTCATATGTGTAACTTTTTTACGCACTGGGAGTAAATTTACCATCTTTATGTTAGTAGTTCAGTTTCCTACTATAAGTTGGGTAAATTGAAACAAAAATTAATTAGAGTGAAAGCTTTTCAAAGACTATTAAAATTACAATAATATCATTCTCCCTTACTTTGAACTTCGAAGGCAATAACAGAAAATCAGATTACCAATTCGTCTATATTTCTCTTACACATTCGTCATCATTCAAAAGATTCGATATAGGTGTTAAAATCTTTACAAAATCTTAATTGCTGTTTTTTGTCATCGTTTCACAACGCTACATGGAAGCAAGTCTGTAAAAATTTTAGTTAAAACTACTAAAACTTAGTTAAAAATGACCTTACAGAAAAAACTGCTGAAATTAGCAGCTTAGTTTTGCTAAATATTAGTAAGACAGGTACAGCAAAAATAAAACTGTTCGTTATACAGAATTTTAGTTGTATTTAGTTAAATTTTAGTTAATAGAAAGTAACAAATTAATCTGATAAAATCAAAAAAAAAAATTCTGCTAAATAATTAGTACACTCACAAAATAAATGCAGTCACTTTTTGTTAGTTGTTTCTGAAGTTTTTCCGTTGAGTTGTTTTCAAATTAATAACAGTTTTTCGTAGAAGAAAAATGATTTTGTAACAGTCAAATTTTCTAGTCAATTTTTATTGTTTTAAAATAAAACTAAAAAATGAACCAAAAAAAATATTTTGTAGTAAAAGTTGTTTGAAACAAAAAAACAACAATACAGTTATCCAATTTGTTTTTGTTTTTTTAATTTTTTAGTAAAATCAAATATAAATTCAGTTCTTCGCACCATTTTGCTTGTTATTTTTATAGTAAAAATAAATTAACTTTAAGTTGATTTTACAGTTTCTGATAGTCAATTATTAATGGTCAAAAACAAATAAAAAAATTGTTGAATTAAATGAAAATGTGAGTAGACCGGTTTTTAACTGAATTTTATTCGTTTTAAATTGTATTTTTAGTTAATTTTACCTTCAAAATAATTTGTGTGTAGACTAAAAAATCACAAAAAATTTTAATTTTTCAAAGTTTTCTTTTCGATTTTGTCTATGTAAATAAAAATTTATCCTAACCTTAAAATTAAACAGTCTTATTTACACTCATAGAAGTAAATCTGTAAAATTAACGGAAAAAGTTACTAAAAATTAGTTAAACTACTAAAATAAGAAGATTTTTTGCTAAATACTAGTAAAATACCCAGTGTAGAAAATCATTACCAGATATGTGGTTATGAAACTACATACTTGGTAATATATATATTCGTTCCTTTTACTCCTGCAAGGAGCATAGGGCTCTTGGTAATGGTAACTAGTTACTTTTGTTATTACATTTCTTATTACCTTTATATGGCGATGTCGCGAAAAATAATGAGTTATGGTTACACACCAGCATACGAAAAATCAAAAAATATATCGTTACCTATGTGCTTACCAGTACTGACAAAAAAAAATGAGTCTAAAAATAGATTTTCAAAAAAATTAATTATATAAAAAAAATATTTTTTATTGCATTTTTTTTTTACTACAGATTGCCAGTCAATAGCTCTACCATCTGAGCTATATCGACATGTAATATTTAATAGACAAAAACATAATTTACCTGCTGCACACAAGTAAGCTTACTCGCCAACATACAAAAAATCAAAAAATATGTGGTTACATATATCCTTACCAGTGTTTAAAAAATATTGAGTCTAAAAATAGATTTCAAAAAATTTTCGAAAAAATCTAGAAAATTATTTTCTATTTGAAGTAATGATAAAAATAATTCATTATCAGAAACTTATTATTATATGTTTTAAAATAATGCAGAAGGTAAGTGGGTGTCATTACTGGTAGTCCAAAAAATAATGATATGTCATTACCGTTTCTACACTGGGTAAGAACAGCAAAATTAAAACTGTTAAATTTACAGAATTTTAGTTACATTTAAGTTAACTTTTAGCTTATTGAAAATAACAAATTAGTAAATAGCATTCTATCCTGCTAAAATCAGCTGAAATATTTGCTAAAAAAATTGCAAACTGCTGTTTTCAAAAGGCTCGATTTCCATATGCATTTAAAAATATAATATCGAAAAAAATCTTCGAAAATTTTAAATTCTTTTGTGATTTTTTATGCTACCAATTATTTAGGATAATTTTTGGCTGATTTTAGCAGGTTAATTTGCTATTTTCTATTAACAAAAATTTAAGTCAAATATAACTAAAATTTTGTACATTTCACAGTTTTATTTTTGCTGTTCCTATATTACTAATATATAGCAAAGAATCTGTTAATTTTAGCAGTGTTTTCTGCAGCGTAATTTTTAACTAATTTTTAGTAGTTTTAACAAAATTTTTTACACACTTTTTTCTATTAGTGTAGTATTTTGGAAAAAAAAATTTCATAAATTTCGCAGTTTTTTCTGCAAGTTAATTTTGTCTAATTTTTAGTAGTATTCTCTGCTACTTTTACAGTTTTATTTCTATGAGTGTTTACTAGGGTATTCAATTAATCGGCTTTTTATTTTAATGGATTAATCGTGCAAATAATTATTCGGGTTTTTTTCTTAACTGGTTAATCGAACTAAATTTTAAAATTAATCGATTAATCTAAAAAATTTTCTGTAAAATAATATACATACATACACTTGTTGTGTTTTTAATAATTTTATTTGAAAAAAGGAACAAAAATAAATTCAGTAACTCTTCTGAAATTCATAACAATAAAAAAAAATTTAATAATTGAGATCAGATTTTGTCAATATTTTTATTTTTTCTGTCCCCTCTTTCACATATTAAAATTTTATCCAAATCGGGGAGAACCACACCCGAAAGAAGAATATAAGACCCCGTACATTAATTTGTATATCTTTCGTATGCATTGAATACCAGTGTTGCCAACTCCTGAAGGCAGGAAAGCACCGTGAGCATTATGAAAACGGGTAAAAAGGGTAAAAATTTACCAAAAATGGGGTAAAAAAGCACGATATTAATTTTTTGAAAAATTTAGATCAAGAATTTAAAAACACATTTTAACTTTGAAAAATCGTGTAAAAAAGGTTCAGAAAATTACCTAAAAAGGTGTAAAAAAGCACCGAACTAATATTTCAATATTTTTAAGTTTATATGTAACGAAGTTGCTATTTAAAATTGTATTACAAATATTGTGCAAAAATGTAACTCTTGTATGTTCGTATTATTTTTTAAATTTTGACAGAAAATTCAAGAAAAATGTAAAAAAACGAGAACAAACATCAAAAATAGAAACTGTAAAAAAGCACTAAAAGCACTGCCAGAAATCTGAAAAAGCACCGTAAATACCCGCTTTTTTTAAACGGGTATTTGTAAAAAATCACCGGGTACGGGAAGGAAAAAAGCACCAAAAAATACCCGAAAAGCACTGAAATGGCAACACTGTTGAATACATAAAAAAAATGTAAATGTAGAGAGGAATTCTGTTGAGAATTGATTTTCTCTCTACGTTTCCTTACTTCCATCCCTTTATTTTATTTTATTTTATTAATTCAGAGTGCTCACTTAACAAACTTTATTACATTGAGCATTAATTATAATTAATAATTCTAATAATCTTTAATTACAATAATTATTAATGCTTTCATTTAATATCAACGTTTAAAAAGTCGTAGATACCCCTGCGTTCCTAGATAATTCACAACAACAGGTTAGTAATTTGGAAGATGACAAAGCAAACTATGTTAATTTTATGTTGTTTTTGTTTTTTCTTTGGGATTTGAAATGTTTATTAACGCTCCTACTTTAAAACATGTAATTCTCATTGAGTTGAAGCTAACAAATATTTATAAAAATTCTTAAAGATCGGCCCTTAATTATTTTCATAGGCCAGAATGAAATTCGGATAGGTACCCAGCAAAAATTTTTTAGTATTTTGGAAGCAGTAAAAATACGAAGCGCTTAAAAACGCGCTACAATTTCTGCTTTACAGAGTTGCGCCACTTTATGCGTATACAATACACAAAAAATTTTGCAATTTGATTGTATACCCTGCAAAACTGCCTTAAACGAAGCAAATCGTAAGCAAGTTATTTAAAAAATTATAGTGCTACGCTATTCCCTTACGACGAAGCAGGTTGTAAGGGAGTAAAATATAATGTAAGTTATCCAAAGCTTAATGCGCACAAAATCTGAGTCATCTCAATCGTGTTTTACCCTTCTTTAGTAGAGTTTAATGTATAGACGCCACATAAACATGAGTCAGTCTGCATTTTGAAGTCGGCAAATGAATGCATTTATTTTCATAAAAAGTCGCGTTTAAATGCGCTCAATGAAAATCATGAATTTACTGCATCTTTTCAGCAACAAAAAAAGCACTTTTTCCAAAAAAAGTGCATGAATTTATTTGCGGTTAAATACGCTTACGAAAAACATGAATTTACTGCAATTTTTCAGCAGCGAATAATGCGCTTTTTCTCACAAAACAACGTGCTTCCAAGCGGTCCCTTTGTATGGAAAAATCATGCCTTCCGTAAGCAGCTTTGTAAGGGATTAATTTTATTTATTCCCTTACAAAGCTGCATACAGCGAAGCAGGTTTTTTTCTGGGTACCTACAAGCCTACAAAAAATTATTTATCACAACTTTTTAAAAAAATTTCCAGTTTTTAGCACATTTACTTTAATAAAAAATCTATATTTTTAAAAAATTTTTGTAATTTTCTACCAATTTCGATTAATCGATTAATCGTATGAAATTATTCGAATTATTCGTTATTCGAAATTTGCACATTTTAAATTATTCGAACAATTTTTCAGAAAAATTGTTCGATTAATCGAATAACGATTAATCTATTGAATACCCTAGTGTTTACATTATAACGGAAATATTACGTAGCTCAATATAAAGCTCTTCAAATGATTGTGTGATACATGCTCTGTTTGAGAATGCTTTGGTATTCGATTTAGAGATCAAGTTCAATGCCAATGTAAATGGAACCTTATGCTGTCTCAAACGAAACCTCAGTTCTCTTTGTTTATCGAACTAATCACCAGTGTTGCCATTTCAGTGCTTTTCGGGTATTTTTTGGTGCTATTTCCTTCCCATACCCGGTGATTTTTTACAAATACCCGTTTAAAAAAAGCGGGTATTTACAGTGCTTTTTACGATTTCTGGCAGTGCTTTTAGTGCTTTTTGTACAGCTTATATGTTTGGTATTTGTTCTCGCTTTTTCAATTTTCTGTCAAAGTTAAAAAAATAATACGAACTAAACAAAAAATACATTTTTTCACAATGTTTGTAGTACAATTTTAAATAGCAACTTCGATATATTTAAACATCTAAATTTTTAAATATTAGTTGGTGCTTTTTTACCCCTTTTTAGTTATTTTTTGAACTTTTTTTACACGATTTTACAAAGCTAAAATGTGTTTTTAAATTCTTGATTTAAATTTTTCAAAAAATTAATATCGTGCTTTTTTACCCCATTTTTGGTAAATTTTTACCCTTTTTACCCGTTTTCACAATGCTCACGGCGCTTTCCTGCCTTCAAGAGTTGGCAACACTGCTAATCACATCAAATATGCGCGGAAGAAAATCGAATTTAATTAATTTGTTAATTGTTAATTTTTCATATACTGCTGTTTTTAGTTTTATTTTTTTAGCTACCACATTTTATGTCCCATAATTCTCGCAAATTTTTATATTCATTTATAAAATTAATCCAGTTTTCATTATTTGTAATTCTGCTCCTTTGATTTGTGCTTATACTCTTAAAGCCATATTCCCAGCAATTTCTCTTAAAATATTGAAATATCTTTCTCACTCCTGCCTTTTCTCTCTTTTTAAAATGTATAACCTTATGATAATGACATTAATCTTTTAACCTTTTTGGCAATTTTGAATATATGTAAGTGTTTTTATTTGTTAATATTTTCTGTAGAGATTTTTTTTTTTTTTTTGGAACTCTTTTATACCCTCTCTTTAGTGCTCTTAATATAATTTTGTTTTCTTATATTTCGCTTTACCTTCTCGAATTCTATAGTAAGTAATAGTTTTCCACTTAAGTACTAATATTTATTTATTTACAAATTGTATTTCTACAACATTAAATTTTATTTAAAAAATAATATGACTGTCAGAAATTGTGGTTTATTATACAGCTTCATTTTATTAACAAGGAAATTACATAGTGGTGTAACCCGCAGATCTTAATAAAACTTAAATATATTTTAAAGGCCAAAAAAGTGATAGACACATATTTTTTAGGTGAATAATCTAACTTTTAGCGGTTTAAAAGTTATAACTATAACATAACTGAAAGCCATGAAACTTCGAACACCAGTATAGGCCTAAAAAGCTCTTCGGGTAAAGTCGCCTAAAAGTGGAAGAATTACAAATATCGAAAAAGGCCCAGAAACACCCTTAGTTAAATTGAATAGTTATATTAAAACCAACAACAATAATTTTCTAAAAGTGGGACATGCTAGGACATGTTTATACACTCTCAGAACAATTCCGTTATAACAATAGAATTTTTTCGGTTGGCAAAAAAAATTATATAATATAATTAACATTATTTTTTGGTAGTTACAAACATAAGCACAAACTCAATGTAGCACGTTCCACAGAGTGCTGTGGATATAAAAACAAAAAACCCCACACTTTAACCCCTCAACATGAGATTAGGCACTCAAAAACACCTGTTATCTATTAGTTTTTTTCCTGTTCAACATATCTAAGTTTGATTAAGATCTTCGGTTTATACCAGCATATTGTTGCCTTGTTTATTTACTTATTCAAATCATCATCCTCAAAGTATCCCATTGTACGTATGATATCTTTAAAGTAGGACCCCGCATCTGTTCAGTTACTAAACAAAAAGGGTCCAAGTGAACCTCAAACCATGGGTGGTTTGATATCAACCAAAGTACTGTGATGATCTAGCACGGGACTTGAAGCAGCTGAATTAGCACCACTACCCACTAAGTGGTGGTGATGGTGATGGGTATGAGCATGCAAATGAGGATGAGAATGTTGTTGCTGCTGCTGCTGCTGTTGTTGTTGTTGATGTTGCTGCTGTTGTTGATGTAAATGAAGTTGAGCCTGTTGTTGTTGCTGGTGTTGATGCAATTGATGTTGTTGATAGTTAAACATAACAGGTGAGCCACTGGACATATGATGCGGCGATGATGAATGTAACCCTTGATTAAGACTTTGTGTGGGTGTTCCAGGTTGATGTGAATTTGGAGTACCAGGATGACTATTACTATTGTTATTTGTATTGTTGCCATTATTGGTGTTGTTATTAGTGTTGTTGCCACTACCGTTAGCCGAAGTATTTAAACCATTTGATTCATTAGATTGATTATTAGCTTCTTCTGAATCACTACATGACTCCGAAGAACCCTTTTTGATACCATTTCCAGTGGCTGTTCCATTATGGGTCTTAACATGTTTAGCCAAATGATCACTACGCATAAAACGTTTATTACATACCGGACAAGCAAAACGTTTTTCGCCCGTATGGGTTCTTAGGTGTCTTTGTAACTCATCGGATCGGGTGAAGCGTTTACCACAGAATAACCAATTGCACACGAAGGGTCTTTCACCAGTATGCCATCTTAAATGAGCTTTAAGATGTGAGGTTTTACCATAGACCTTACCACATCCAGGTATGTGACACGAGTGTATATTTTTCTTTCTCAAATGTACACCGGCTGGTCCTAATCTTTCAGCTTCTTGGCAGTTAGGACAATCACATGTAGCTCTACCGGCATATCTTCTTTGAGATCTGGGTGATGGTGTGGTAGGTGAGGAGGCTTGAGGTGTGGAGGCAGTTGATACAGCTGAGGGAGAACTATGCGGTAGTGAGAAGCCTCCTACGCTTTGTGTAGGCAACATACTCTTATAAGTATCCTGCAGTAAATGTTGTCCTGAACCCAAAAGATGAGCGGTGTTCGATAAAGAATGGCTTAAGGCTGACGAATAATCCGATGTAGCGGTAGCATAATTTGCCATGGTAGAGTGCATACCAGCTGCACTGCCCATATCCAACCAACTGCCAGCAGCAGCACTATGCATATCCCACCAACCCGAGTTGACACTTGCAGCTTCGGCTGCTTTATGAGCTGAGGCTGTCACCGCATTAAAGGGCCAATCGTAGGGATGTCTGGAGTATACTGAACCAAACGTAGCTCCTTCGACTTTACCCAAAAGTCCCTGATGCATATGATGATTATCTGTTACCATACCTCCAGTAGCAGTTGAGGTATTGGGATAAAATAAATCACTACCATAAGCTGAGGGTGTTGTCACGGCAGCACATGATGATGTGATGGGACGACTGTAAGGATAAATGCTGAAATTATTTGCATAATCAATAAGTTTTAATTGCAAGATAAATAATAAGGAGGTGGTAAAAGTCATAAATATATGTATGAGAGAGAAATAATGCGAGAATTAAGAAATTACGAAAATCAGCAAAAAGGTTTGTACAAGGTGTACTCCGTGAGACGAATGAGTGACTACATGTGTTTTGTTCTTGCGTTGTTTTATTATTAGAAAAGACATAATAAAAAATTATACAAAACATGCACGTGCTTGTTTAATCTGTTTGAAAAAGGAATAGCTTTTTGCCTCTGTTAGTGGATTGTAATTATCCGATAGGTTTTGCTCTTTCTAAAATAATTTATAATAATTATTTTAATTTTTCCAATAAAAAAGTACAAAAATTATTTCTTTAGACTTTCTATATTTTCATATTTTTAGTTAGAATATTGTTCTAACTCAAGTTTAAATTCTAAATAAGATATTTTCATATTAGATTTTGTTGTTTCATGATAGACAATATAATTGTTTTGTGGGCATTACCGTAACTCATCAGTTGACCGCAATAAGAAAATGATGATTGGAAGGCACAAACCGGGACATTACATAATAGGGCGGGTCGATTTAATAATCGCCCATGGCTCAGTAAAAATCGTATTCTAGGGATCAAAATAAGAAACTTTGCCGAAGGAACCATACCTCTAAAACGAATTCTACTACCCCCAACTGTTGACTTTTGTCCCGTAGGGTCAAGTTTTGAAAAATCCCACTTTGACCCATTTAGAGTGCCCCAATCGAGTCCAAATGTATGACCGACCCCCACTAACTTTGGAGGGCCGATCCACCCATGCCAGTGGCACACCCCCTGGAACTCCCCTGGGGGGTTCCCCATACAAACATTTTAAAAAATCACCATTTTTGGCACTTTATTTTATTATTTTTTATTTATTTTTATTATTTTACTTATTTTTTCTCTTTAGAAATTTATTTAGTCAGAACATATGTAAATGAAAAAATTAATTTAACTTAGTAATAGAAAAGAAAATAAAAAAAATTAATGTTTGAAGTCTTTTTTGCTTTCAAGTCTGGGCATTTTTTCTTTTCTATTACTAAGTTAAATTAATTTTTTCATTTACATATGTTCTGACTAAATAAATTTCTAAGGAGAAAAAATAAATAAAATAATAAAAATAAATAAAATAAATAAAAAATAATAAAATAAAGTGCCAAAAATGGTGATTTTTTAAAATGTTTGTATGGGGAACCCCCCAGGGGAGTTCCAGGGGGTGTACCACTGGCATGGGTGGATCGGCCCTCCAAAGTTAGTGGGGGTCGGTCATACATTTGGACTCGATTGGGGCACTCTAAATGGGTCAAAGTGGGATTTTTCAAAACTTGACCCTACGGGACAAAAGTCAACAGTTAGGGGTAGTAGAATTCGTTTTAGAGGTATGGTTCCTTCGGCAAAGTTTCTTATTTTGATCCCTAGAATACGATTTTCCCTGAGCCATGGGCGATTTTTTTGCCTCCCCACAAATCGACCCAGCCTATTACATAAGATACAAAAATTCAACGAGACAAAAACCGAAATGTGTCGGTTTGTAACTTCCAATAATCATTTTCTTATTACCGACAACTGATGAGTTGGAGTGATGCCCGCGAAACAATAATTGTATTTTCTATCATGAAATTGGTCAACCTTTTGGAAAAGCAAATGAAATCTGGCAATATTATGTAAGTATTTTGACTTCAGAGAAAACAATATTCTAACTAAATAATTTTTATTTTATTTGTTAAAAGTTTCATACAAAAAGTTTCGTTAAAATATGTGAAGCTTTTTCATTAAATTTAAAAAATTTTTCATTAAATTTAAGAAATCTGTGAAGATAATTTCATTAGTTTATTGAAAATTTTCATTAAAACTCGGTCAGCAAAATTCCCTCTGTGTATATATTTCTCACAAAATGTTTTAAAACATTGTTAATTTTGTGATTTTTTACCTTTAAATATTTTTAAACTTTTTTTTCAAAAAAAAAAAAAACACAGAATGCAAATAATTTTCATATTGTAACCTCCATGCCAAAATCATAGTGAGACCAGGCGGTATTCGTCGCTCTCTTTCGAAAATTGAGAGACCCTAAATTTGGATAAATTCTACGACTCAGTATAATTACAGATAAAACTGTAGTTTTACAAATTTTTTACTTAAATTTAGATTTGTTAAATTTAACAAAAGAATTTGTTAAAATCAACAAATTTTATTTTAAGCCAAAAAACAGGCATAAATTTTGTTATTTTGTATCGAAAAATGTTACCATTCGAATTACACATGTCTGTAAAGGAGTGGCCAGTTGAGCCAACATTTTGTCCGTTCTATCTCGCTTAGTTTTCGAGATATGGGCCATTTTATGAAGTGGAAAATTTTTATTAAAATTTTTATTGGCGCCATCTATCGGGTACTAACAGTAACATGAAAATATTATATTTTAACAATAAATTTTGTAAAATTTAACGAATGGGTTCTTAAAAATTAGTTATAAATAGTTTTGAAAAATAACACTCAAAACCATGGATGGTAAGCGAAACGAATGCGGTTATCGTTAGGGTAACGATATTTTAGGTTATTTCGTAACGGTATTTTAAGGGTAACGCCATTTCATTTAAATCGGTATCGGTATTTTAAGGATAATGGTATTTAAGTTATTTCGGTAACGGTATTTTAAAGATAACGATATTTGGGTTATTTCGGTAACGGTATTTCAGTTATATCGGTAACGGTTTTTAAGGGTAACGGTAGTCAGTTATCAGTAATTTATTATCTTAATGCCCGGGTAAAAACCTTAATATGGTGTCATACATAATTAAATCTTTTTTGATAAATCCCCATATACAACGACATACAACTTGATCCGAAAAATGGGTCATCTACATGTGTCTAATTATATCAAATTAGATATAATTTGATACTGTTTTATCCGAGATTTGTTCATATCCAGGACATCAAATTATATCTAATTCGATATAAAAATATCTGATTTTATAAAGTTTTGTCTGATAGTAGGCATACTTTTTATGCATACCAGCTATTAAATTGACATTGAAATGTCTATGGTTTTAACAATTTTGAAGACTCAAATTTTAAAACATAAAATAAAAATTTATTTGAATACTTTTGTCTTCTAAATCGTACGCATCATTTTTTAATATGATAATTACATGCAAAAACATCACGTGAAATATATTTGGCTATGGAGTAATTAACTCTGAATTTGCAGATAACTAAATTTGATGTTGAACTATATATTAATTTGTACGGGATTATATAGAAAGTTATATAAAATTAAAATATATTTTTAGTACGACGACCATACAGTGTTATAAAACTTAGTATCAAATCATATATAATCATATCGGTCACTACATATAATTTGATTAGTTTTATAAGGCTTATGTAGTTATATATAAAGTCAGATTTGGGGATATGTAATAATATAAGTTACCATACAAAAATTTCGTTGAAAAAATAATATCAGATGTAGTTGTATATTATGATATGTGTCTTAATGTGACTCCATTCACTGTCAGATATAGCCCAATCACATTATATATGACAATATATAACTATTTTTACTCGGGTGTTCAAAAAATACTCAATAAGCACGTGAAATTACGAAAATAACGGTAACGGTATTTTAGGGTTAACGGTATTTCATTTGTTTTGGTAACGGTATTTTAAGGGTATTGATACTTTATTTATTTCGGTATCGGTGTTTTAAGGATAACGGTATTGCAGTTATTTCGGTAACGGTATTTTAAGGATAACGGTATTCCGGGTATTTCGGTAAAGGTATTTTAGGGGTAACGGTAGTCAGTTGAAAGGGTTTTGAATCGATAACGGTATTTTAGCGGTATTCCCTGCCAACACTGCTCAAAACTAGTTAAAGTACTGAGGATTTTTAGTATTGTGTTAAATGAAGATAACTAAAATCTTTGCTTAAATCAGTGTTTCAACTAAAAAATTGTTAAAAATTAGTCAAATCGATTTGAAACTGGTTTGACAGATTTTTCTACTGACGTATTATTTTAAGTGTAGGATAAATCCCAAGACCTATATTTAAAAAGTTTCGTTGTAGAAAGGGGCCAATTGACCCTTGTCATGATATGGGGGCGGTCCCGTTATTAGCACATTTAAATCTTTTAGTATAGGGGAGCAATTCCGAAGAGATGAAATGATAAAAGTTCACATCGCTTCGTAGAAAATGCGATTCTGTATTCAATTTTCATGAAAACGATCTGTCAAAATGTTATCATATGATAAATGTTTTCGGAAGGTACGATAAAAGTTGGCAAAGAGTGTCAGTATTGTACACTTTAACGAATACTATTGTCGAATTGGTTATCAAATTAATTAACTTGTAAAGTTTTTCGTATTATTCTGATAAGAGTTTAATAAAAAAATTGACTTTTACAATATATTAAAATAATTTTAAAATCTTTTTATCACTTTAATAAAAAGAAAAATCGCTTAAATTGATTTATAAAAATACTAACTTTGCCACACTTATAAAAGAGAAAAAGAGATGTTTATGGGAAAACTAACACAAATGCACAAATAAACATGCATAAAAATACAATTTTTTATGATAATTTTTATATATTATTTGCTAAAAAATAATTAATTAAAAACAATTTAATTATAATTTTATTTTCTTAAAATGTACTTGTGCTGTAAAAATTACAAAACCAATGAAATGAGACCAAAAATTTGACAGATGGTTTTCACAAAGGCAATTTTTTCGTAATGAGAACAAGGATTGCTCTACACTGATAGAATTTTCGTTCATACTATTAATGAATCGATTTCATTAATCTGAATTCACTGATTTAATGAAAAAATTTCATTGAGTTAATGAAAAATTCATTAATTTAATCAATTTTTTCGTTAAATATTTTCAACTAACCGGTAAGATATGCTATAATTTTTATAAGGGTTTTGAATTTGCTAATTACTAAAATAGATATATGTTCCAGTAATGAACGCTAGGCTTGCAAACTGAAATTGTCTAAATAATGACATCATTTTGTTTTGGCTATTTAGATCAATCGGTAACGCGATAATGTTTACATTCTGGTGATTGCGGGTTCAAGTCGACTTCAGGGAGATGTCAAAAACGTTATAAAAACGAAAAAGAAATATATGTACAAATAAAAATTAATAAAATAAAAATAAATAAAAAAGTAACACAAAAAAATATATTTTTTTCAATTAGTTTTCATTTAATGAATACGTTTCATTGATCTAATGAACGCGTTCTTTGGGGACTTTTCAATGAAAAAAATCATTGGATTAATGAACAAATTCATTAATACTATGCACAAAATTCTATCAGTGTAAATGAAAACGTGAAGTGATAAATTTCTGTGAAGTGGAAATGATAAACTTAAAAAAAAATAAAGCGTGGCCCAACCGTAATGTTAATTTTGAGTCAAACCTTAACGTCAAGTTTATTGCCCAACTTAATTTGACATTTTTTTGTTTCAGTGTTTGACAAATTCAAGCATGGAGAGGTACTCAATTGAGCTGCGCGTTAAGATTGTTGAAGCCTTTTACGAAAATGGGCGCTTAAATCATAATACATTTCGTGCACTTCGTTGGTCAGCATAATCGACCAAATGTGTCCACAATCGGGAGAATTGTGCAAAGAGGGTCTGTAGGAAATATCAAGTGCATGATCGCCCAGTTCGTTCTGCAGAAAACATTGCTGTTGTTCGCGATAGTGTGGCAGAAGAGCCGTCAACCTCGACTCGTCGTCGGTGTTCGCTATCGCGAGATGATAACGGACTTCTTGTGGCCAGAAATTGAGGATATGGACCTGGACGATATACGCTTCCAACAGGATGGTGCCACTTGCCACACAGCCAACGAAACAGTGGCTCTTTCATGTTATCTCACGTCGTGGCGATGTTAATTGGCCGCCACTATCATGTGATTTGACACCGTTGGACTTCTTTCTTTGGGAATATTTAAAAGAAAAAGTGTACGTCAATAAGCCAGGAACAATTCAAGTGCTAAAGGATGAGATAATTTGGTACATTAACGACATTGAACCCCAATTATTCTCAGAGTCATTGAAAATATGGACCATCGGATAGAGGTATGCCATCGAGCGTGGCGAGCATTTGTCTGATATTTTATTTCGCACATAATTGTCGTAGATCCTTCTATCATAATAAAAAATATTAAGATAATTCTCTGAAAACTGTTTGTTTTATTTACAATTAACATCGTGCGTTTATGTTGGACCACCCTTTATTTTTCAGCTGATTTTGGTAACGAATTTTATTACGCATTTAAATCTCTCTCAAATATTTGAGCTGTATGTGAGAAAGTATTAATTTTTAAATTTCGTTACTAACCTGGCTGTTATATTAACCATAGTATTTATGCCGCTACCAGGTAAGCTTCTGGAAGTAGCTGAGGCTGCTGAAGAGCATATACCGGTTACATTGGAGCCAACTGAAGAATTAGTGGAGGAGGCTGATGATATAGCGCATGGTGAATGTTGTCCCCCGGAGGCATTTGAACTTGTAGAACCCGTTGATGTATTATTGTTGCTATTTGTCTGTGATGAAGGTGAAGTAGGACTTTTTTTCCAGGGATGGAATCCTTTTCCAACAGCAGCATCTGCCAAGGGAGGTGGTGATTTGCTACTTAATTTATTGCACTGGGCAGCCAACATAGCTAAGGGAGTGCCTCTTAAACTAGGATGATCCTAAAACGAAATAAATGAAAATGAAATAAATTATTGTTTTATTTACATTGGAAATATTAGGCCCTACTAGTTTATAGAAAACTTATAACTGAAATTTCAAATATTTGGCCAAAAAAATCGTTTTAAAAAAAAATTATATTAATAAATTTTCTTATTTCGATTCTTAAAAGTTCTCATGGAAATTGGTTTGAAAATAATTGGTTTTTAAATACAATTTCTTAATTAACTTTGCTATATTAGATATATTTCCAAAGAAATTCGTATGTTTCCCAAATCAATTTCTTATTTAATATTGTTTTTAGTTCCCAAAAAATGAAAAAAAAACTAACTAATTTGATTTATTTTTTTTTATTTCCTACCTCTTGGTATTGTACAACCATTCTTGTCTACAACTCTTTTGTTTCTGTCGAACAATTCGCAAAAAAGGAAGTTATTAGCTTAGAAACAAAGACTATAAGACACCACCAACAACAGATAAAAGAAAACACAACATTTTTGTATTTTAATGCCGACTTTAACACTCCGTTGTACTATTGAGATTATAAGGCATAACGGAAGAGCATTAATCCTGACACTTGTTTCTTTTTCTTCTCCGTTTATGTGTTGAGTTTTATTTTTTCAAATTCATTTAAAATTAATGTTTCATTTCATTTCCAATATAACCTCATGTGGTGTCGTTTCTGTTTTTTGGCTTCGAAAAAAATACATCCTGTGAGAGTTGGCGTAACGGCGGCAAAATTTACAAAAAATTTTATTTTATTTCCTTCCAAATTTAATTTAATTTTTTTAGAAATCTTTTTCTTTTTTTTGGAGTTTTTGTGTGGCATTGATTTTTGTTAATTTGTTATTGTTTTAAAGTCATCAAACAACTTGTGCCGTCAATATCCTTATCATGCAATTTGTGTGATTGCGATTTTGTTTAAAAAAATTAAGCGCCAGATTTGTGATTGGTTTTTTGAGAAATGAAAGAACATTCAGGAGCGTTTGAAATATGGTTGATTTAGGTATGATGTTGGACAAGATTAATTTAATTTTTGGTTATTCTCACGACTCATTCATATGTACAATGTTTTAAATATTTAAGATGTTGAACAAAATGATATCCATTGAATGAAAACAAAGTTGCAGTTAAAACAATAAATTTGAATGCATTGATTAACCTAATTTAACTATTTATACTGTACAACAATTCCGAACTTTTTCCAAAAATACGGGGTTCTGACAATGGACTCTAGTAGAGTAGACAAAAAAAATATACGTGTGTCGGCATTTTGAAAGATCACATCGGAATTCTACTTTAGAGGGGGCGGGGTAGGGGTTTAAAGTTTCTACCTTTTTCAAATGTTTATTGTGGATCGGCATAGGAAACCATGTGAATCTTCTATTTTAGGTATAGGATTTGTTTAGCGGACTCTAACTCTTTAATTCAGAGTTGGCGCTCAAATGTCCAACAAGCCTGGATTTTAGTGGAAAACCTTGTGAATCTTCCGTTTTAAGTATAGGATATGTTCTGCGAACTTATATAAAACACTACGAGGAACATTTTTGAGGAACATTTTAACCCTCTAACTCTTCAACTTACGAGTCTTTTTACCCCTTTTTAAAAAGGGGACAAAAAAGTCCCTTTAAAAAAGCAAACACGTTAATTAATAGGAAAAAAAGCAACACGTTAACTAATAGGAAGAATTTCCTGAGTGTTGCCTCTCTTAAAAAACAAATTAAATGTTTTTGTCAACATTTTGATAGTGGTACTGTCTTGATTTTTTTTTGAAGATTTCAAACAAAAATTTGAATAAATATAATACTATAAGTTACTAACACATTCCACCAATTAAGGTGCGTTTAGAATGACGGAGTACTCCAATCTGTAGCAAATTTTGTTTTTTTCTCTTTCATGCTAAAACATTTTTGTATTGTGCTATCTCTTGTTATTCCACTCCAGAGTAAAACTTGTTTGACTCTTGAGTACAGATTTGATACACTCTGGAGTTAACATTGGTCTGTTAACTGTTTAACATGATAAATATACCCAAAAAAACCCATCTCTAATTTGTTCACATCTCTAATTGTCAACAAATTAAAAAAAATAATAACAAAATATAATAAATAAATATAAAATTTGTGGTGTTTTCGGTATTATTTAAAATAAAAAAAAATTGAAATAAAAAACGATAAAAATTGTGGCAAAAGAGTGGCGAAAATATGAAGTAAGTACTAAATGTCAAATAAGTTTTCAAGTAACTCTACTCTGCATTTCCAACAGTTAACATTTTAATCTGTGCTGCAGAGTAGAGTCACTCTACCATTGTGAAAGTACCTTTAGTCTTGAAACAGAGTTGCCTTTGCGATTTCTATGTATAAGTGACAGCACACGGTAGGATGTCACTTGCATACATGTTACAGAGTAGCAAGCGGACCCTAAATTTTCGGCGGCGGTGGCTAAGAACTCGTGACCAGCGGCGTCGCGCTGTCGATTTTAAGGCGATCGGCTTAGGACTCTGATATGCCATATCGCAAATTGAAGTCACGCTGTATATCTTTTGATACTTTGGTAGACATATTCTAAAATAGCAGAAAAGCAATCACGTTTCAAGATAAGTGAACTGTGATAACCACTTTTACAACAGCGGGAAAAATGCAGTAGCAAAAGTAAACAAAACGTTCCATTTGTAGTAAAAGAAGTAGGGGAGATATAGCCACAATTAGGAGTCAGAGACTTTTTGTAGGAATAGACACGATAGTCTCCAAATATAAAGTGGGCTATTTCAGTTGCTTCAAAAACAGTTCGGTAGTCATAACCAAAAAATTCGCAGCATACGTCGATCCTTCGAAGAAACACACTTCCGTTGTAATACCTTAGATAAAAGTTATAGTTCGATTATAGTGAGATCCAAACTAATCCTTGTCGAACGAATTTGTTTTGATAATGTCAATGCTAGATACCCAGAGAAAACAGATTCATTGTGGTAACCGAATTTCCTATCAACTGGCTCCAACCAAATTATTTGGTTATCGCAATCCAATATATTCCCGGGTCAATTGAAATATAATATAATGTCGGAATTCAAAGTTAATTGAATTAACCGAATTTTTGGCGAACTGTGCAGTCGCCAAAATAAACTGGGTTATCGTATTGAATTTGGTGTATGTGCAAAAACACGTTAGGTTGTCCAAGACCTGAGATAGTTAACATATAGCACGGATATATTGTCTTGAAACTGCTGTGAAATGAAGAAGAGGGTAATAATTTTGAGGCCGTCATCCTCAGTGTCCCGAAAGTTGCGTGGGTTTTATTAGATGCACCAATATGAACAAATGATTATAAAGACAAAACAACCGATTTTCTCAAATTAAGATGACCGTTCGAATTTTAATAGTAAAACACTTGTGAGCATTTCTCATTGTTTGGTATTTCTTCAGTAAAATAATGCAAGATTAAGGGCCAGTTTTATATTGAACCCCTAAGCTCCTTTTCTAATATATGGCTTAACTATGCAGCGAAATTAATCTACTTAATTAAAGTTAATATACTTTTTAATCTTCATCATTTAAATACACATTTTTTTGACAGTTAAAATGTTAACTTTGTCGGTTTGAGATACCAAGGTGGCGCCGGTAACGATCCAGCATAAGATGAACAAAGAAAACAATGTCAACGCCAAAATATTTCGGTGGCAGCGTCCAAACGTTCATTTCTATCTGGTCAGAAGGATAATTATGTATGTTTTTAATGACACACGATAGTGAAATGACACCTAATTCATTATCGTTTCAGCAATGAGAATGACAAAATCTTAGTTGTTTCAGAGTCATGTGGCATTTAAAAGGAATTAGTAGTATGAATACAGAGTCGTTTAGATTTAAAACGAGTAAAAAAGTTAAAGTCGGGCATGTCGACTATATAATACCCTACAGCAGTCTGGTTAAAAGACAACTAATGTTTGGACCCGAAATTCGAATGAGTTAAAATGGACTTGTGTCAAAATTTTCTATAAAATGATAAGAGAAAATCGGAAATATAGCCCATATGGGCGATAGTTGCAAATATGGACCGATTCTATCTAGAATCAACAGGCTTTGTCCTTGCGACCATGTGAGTCAGCCAACCAAATTTCATTGGAATATCTTCGTATTTGCAATATGAAGCGTGCAAATAAGCCAGTTTTGGGGGGACCCTTATATGGGCACTAAGTCTAAATATGGACCGATTTAACCAAAATTAATAGGCTTTGTCCTGGGCTAACATAGGTCGGAGTACCAAATGTCATAAAAATATATTATCTTGCGACAAGAATGCATGGACAGACAGACAGACGGACATCGATAAATCAAAACAAAGAGTGATTCAGAGTCGATCGTTATACTAAAAGGTGGGTCTAAGTCCAATATTTTTTGGTGTTACAAACATATAACAAAAGTAAATATAAGTTAAATTTAATGAAATATTAAAACAATTGTGTGAAGTGAAGTTTTAAAATAATTTAAGTTTGTTGCAAAATCAATTTTTATAGAAAGATCGCAATATTTTACCGAAATGTTTTAGAAAATTTTTTATTAAAAAAAAAATATATATAACAGATAATAGTAGGGGAGCATAGGGTAATGGGGAACAACAACCTATTTCGAAAAATACCCTAAAAAGTTCAAATAACAACCCAGCCTTAAAAGTATTCGTTGGTGTATTTTTACTGCTTTCGCCTAAATTCAATAATTTTTTTAATTTTAAAATTTTTAGGCATATATATATAAAATAAAAGTGATGAAAAATTGCCTTTTATGCATTTGCGAAAATAATACTGAAAAAATACTGAATTGCAGTGCTCCTTTTGAACTTGTTTAATAAATGCTTTTATTGAAGAAAATAAGACACAATATCTCGCCATGACAAAGTGGGGTTTTTACGCCAGTCAACTTTCATATCAAAGAATAGCTCAGCGGTGTACAGCCAGACCAAGAAGCATATATAACTAGGATATATGTACATCGGTTATCGGACAGAAAATTATGGCGCTGTCAGATTTGTCAGACATGGACATACTTTTCTGTCCGACCTCCGGTCCTATGAGCGATCCTGTAGCGATTGTATCTCCTAGTTATATATGCTTCCTGGCTGTACTAACAATCTTGAGGTTGTAAAATCGATACCCGGTGACGGTAATAAAAAATTTTTTTAAAATAAAAACTAAAAAAATATAATTTTTTTTGGGAAAAAATTTTTTTTTAACTTTCAATTGACCAAAAAGTGTTTCGTTTAGAAAGTACTAAACAATGATGAAGGGGGAGTATTCGTCTTCTATGGCAACTCAATGTTATAAACATTAGTGAAGTAGTCATTAGAAGAAGTAGGTCTAGATCATTAATTTAAGTGCTTCTTCAACTCCCTTGTCATCTTTTTTTTTTTTTTTTTAGTGGGTATTTCTTTTAGCACACAAATTTAGACCATGAACCACTCTATGGAAAGAATCTTTCAAAATAGTCATCAGCTTGACATTTAATCTACATTTTCCAACATGTTTCTACACAGTACAAAATCATCAATTTAAAAGAAGTATCTCACTATTGATTCGATAATTGCACTTGCCAACCTTGAGAATAATTAGTTATGCAGCATTTGCAAAAATTTAAAAGAAATGCGCTTGTCCACTTAAAAATCAAGACGACAAGTGCAAGACTTTCTTCACATTCAAAGCCCTAGAGAACCTCATGGTGGTCTTTATTATTTAAAACAAAACAAAAAAGAAATCAAGGTCCATAACTAACTACTGTTGCTAACGATTTAGCTGCTGATTTTATAGTTCTTGCTGTTATTTCAATCGTTTTTTATCGTGCTATCTGCTATTGTGTATTGTCCGCTAACGCCATGTAGCTTATTGTATTCATGCGGAATACTGGACTATCAGTAAAACTCGACATGTTCAGCACCTTTACGTTAAGATAGCGGCAACAAGTTGTACACAGAACATCAATAGGCGGTGTCATAATTTTCACAGCAGGTGTCACTGTTAATGATTTTGAATATACAAAACACATGCATATAAAATAAAGTGAAAACGACTACGAATGAAATGCATACACAATACAAAAAAGTCAATCGAATTTGACAGCTCGTTGAGGTGAGGTACAAATGAGCAACACTTTTATTTTATGAGACTATAAAAATCAAAATTCATCTAGATACATGGAACAGTGAATACAAAAATCAAGTAGTGTTGCCACATTTAGTGAGAGGGCACAAAACCATACCATCAGTTAAGAAATATATAAAGATATGGAAATACAATGGTACATACATACATATGTATGTATGTACTCCAATACACTGTAATGCAATAAGAAGCGCGTGTTAACCTTTGATGTTAGCGGGTGGTAAACATTTATGTTCTCCTCTTATGCCCGGCTGATTGCAAAAGGTGAGAGAGATTTATCACACGGTGTTGTAAATGATTACAGTAGTTTCTTATTTGGTAGTAGTAACCAATACTACTTTGAACACATGTATTGCACTACTACTACTACTACATTGTATTGTTTTAGTTTTCTATCGGTTTTCATTCTCCCTATTGTTCTTTGATTGTATCTTTATAAATTTACCGACATAAATCGGAAAACAATTCATTATTAATTATAAGAAGAGAAATTAGGGCTCAGACTCGGTCAATCAAAATTAAATGTCAAATTGGCGCCAGGACTGTCTGAGAATAGCTTGGGAATTTTCTACAACAAAGAGACGGTGAATTGTCTTAAAATGAAAGCAACAAACACTTGTTTTTTCTTTCGTGTTCAAACATAAGTTTCAAAGCGAATCCATAACAAATTAAAGAAACAATGTTTACATATGAACAATAATGTTATAAACACGCTTTAATCGATGATGATTGACTTTAGTGGGTTTTGGATGATTTTATTCAATATTTAAACGATTAATCTGGTAAACAGAGGTTTTGATTTTAAATTCATTATCATATTTTATTGAATAAATAAAAGTTTTTAGTTACATTAGTTAATCGAATATTTTAAGAGCTTAGTAAATATTTTTCCCCGGTTGGCAAGCAAAATCACTAAAATACCGTAACCGTATCAAAAGCCTTTCAACTGACTGTCGTTTTCCATATAAAATCCATTACCGAAATAATTAAAATACCGTTACCTCAAAAATATTGGTACCGAAATTATTTGAATATATTTACCTTTAAAACGCAATTTTAGTAATAATCTAAATAACTAAAATACCACTATTGAATAAGTTGTTTAATAACTACTTTTGCAATACATCTTTTTTTCGGAAATTCAATAGGAAAATTAAATTTTCAATATTGGCATAATGCTGGTAAAACCAAAAACTAGGTAGGGTAGAGGGGGATCCTTCGCCAGTGGGGCACATACACTAATCCCATTTTTCTCCGCTATTAAGGGAGATAAAAAATTGGAAAAAATATATTTTGTGCATTTTTTAATTATCTTTCCTTGACATCCACTTTGATGAATTTATATCACATGTGGTCGCAGACAGACATGTTTTTGTATTTTTTGGGGTGCCAAAAAAATAATAGGAAGCAACTATATTTTGCAATATCTTCCTCAAATCGTGTGATAAGGGAATAATTTTTCATTGTGTTAGACCTACGATCCTAAGGTTTCGAAAAATAATAACACAGCTCTACAAAATATTACAATATTTATAAGTTGCACAACTTTGCAGTGGTTTTAGGATAATTAGGGGGTGCTGATTTCGAATCTGCAACCAGTTTTTTCAATTTTGCTCTAGGTTTCGCGATTTAAATTTATTCAATTTTTCAGCCGATTTTTTCAATAAAAAATTTATAATTTAGTAACTATAGCTTCGGAAAGAAAACGCTTTACACAGTTTAAGCTTAATTCCATGCCCTATTTTTCAAACTTAAGTGTGTATCAATATCTCAATAACTTTTCTAAATATAGTCGCTGAAAGTCAAAATTTCAAAATTTTTTAAGGTTTTCTTAAAAAAATTTTTTTAAATATAACACGAAGTCCGATTTTAAGTATCAAAGCCAATTTGGAAAGAAAAAGGTCCAAAATTTATATATATATGTCATATTGCATTAACAAATTATGTGCAGTTTTAGAGCCTTTTGTAATTAAATTTAGACTTAAAATTAACAAAAAAATAACTTTTTTTTTCCAAAATCATCAGATTACATTCCCTATTGGTTTTTCTGCGAAATTATTGCGATTTTCAAAGTTTATATTTAAATAATGCCTTCGCACTCTTTTTACAGTTATTTCTTGACGAACTCATTTTGAATGTGTACGAAAATATTGTGATTTAAATATATATAAACTTTGCAAATCGCAATAATATCGGAAAAAAATTAATAGGGATGTTTTTAGAAAAAAAAAAATTATGTAATAGTACAGTAGACTTTTAGTACAGTAAAAAATGTTTTTGTTCATTTTAAGTCTAAATTTAATTACAAAAGGCTCTAAAACTGCACATAATTTGTTAATGCAATATGACATATATATAAATTTCAGACCTTTTTCTTTCCAAATTGGCTTTGATATTTAAAATCGGACTTCGTGTTATATTTAAAAATTTTTAAAAAAAAAACCTTAAAAAATTTTTATATTTTGATTTTGCGCGACTATATTTAGAAAAGTTATTGAGATATTGACACACACTTAAGTTTGAAAAATAGGGCACAGAATAATGCTTAAAATGTGTAAAGCGTTTTTTTGCCGAAGCTATAGTTACTAAATTATAAATTTTTGATTGAAAAAATCGGCTGAAAAATTTTATAAAATTAAATCGCGAATTACGCGAAACCTAGAGCCAATTTAAACAAACTGGTAGCAGATTCGAAATCAGCACCCCCTAATTATCCTAAAACCGCTGCAAGAACATCCACCTTTTTTTTTGTAAGCAGTGTAATTTAATTTTAATAAATGCTTAAAAAGTGTGAAAAAATATTAATTTTATGTTAGTGCCTGTCTCTGTGGCACAATCACTAGATGGCCCCTGGAGCTACAAACAGTTGGTGCATCCCTGCGTAGAATGCTTTATAAGACTTTTCTATATGTTTAAAATATGTTTAATAGTAAATTAGAACAATCGTGTTCATTTTTAAATTTATATTAATTAAGTATTCAGTTTTTTGTAATTTTGAAGAATCATATTATAGTTTTAAATTATTTTTTTTTAATGTAGTGCAGATTTATTGATTAAAAAGAATCACATATCTTAAAGAACTTATTACAAATTATTTATTTCAGTCACTAAAAGATTGACTTTGCTGTATTAACAAATTTTTTTGTTGAAATTGTATCTAACTCTTTTGGCGAATATACCCCAGGTTGGAGGCAGTTACGCCGAATTGAGTTACTTTGAAAATCATTAAAAAAATAAGAGAAAATATGCAATTAATTAGAATAAAAATCATAGAAATGAAAGCCAATATATGTAGGTTTTCAATTTGAAAGTAATTTTTGAAAAATAATTAGGGGTTAAGAAATGACAGTGCTTTGAAAAAAAAGTGGCGAAGGATCCCCCAAGAAACAGGTTTTCAGTAGTAAAATTTAAAAAAAAAACGTTAAAATTTACTTTTCTCATCCTGCCGTTATTTGTACCCAGGAAAATTGTCGCAATCAGATCTGGTCAGGTCCGATCTTTTTTACACGGGTGCTTTCATTTAAAATTTTTATAACGAAATTGTGGCGGACTTATAAATAATTTGTTGCAGCCGAATATAATATTTTTCCAGTGTACCATTACTTTAAATCGTTTATAGTAGAGATGGGCACGTGAGCAGAATTTTGCGTGATTCACGTGAATCACGCGTGATTACGCGTGAGTGTGAGTAAAACCTTAATTTACTCACGTGAACGTGAGTGAGTGTGAGTAGATTAAAAATGTTCGTGAGTGAGTGTGCGTGAGTAAAATTTTTTCGTAAGTGATTGTGCGTCTGTCGAATTTTAACGGCTCACGTTTTTTTGGGCTTTTTATTCATATTATCAGCTTTATATTTTTATTATCATATTTATTATCGGCTTTATATTTTTAAGTATTTTTAATACAATGGCAAAATTTCATACTCGTCTAGAGTTTCCCGGGAAACGGGAATGAAAACGAAAAGTATCAGTTTTTTGGTAACATTTTTTTTTATTTTGATTTGTTTTATTAATATAAAAACCAAAATAAATAATTTTATTTTTTCAGAATTTATAGCTTGCGAAATTATTTTTTTTAAATCAAGTTATTTCTTCTCGAATGTCAAGGATTTTGACTTTAATAATATTAAAATTATAGTCACGACTTTGAAAAGGCACGTAAATATTAATGAGGATATCTAAAACATACCCAATTTATCGCTTGCCAATGTCATTTGTTCCATTATTTCTTCTAAATTATCATTCTAATACCCAGGGCCTCTAAAAAGCGGTCTTCAGATCTAACAATAACAATTTTTATAAAATCGATTATGTAAATAGAAAACATAATTTACTTCGTTTGTTGCACAACATACGGTTTTGAAGCGAGACCCAACATAATCTCAGCAATGGGTGCTCATTTCTAATACCTAAATATTAAGCAGTAGAATTATTGTCTACTGCATATAATTCAGTATCAAAACTCATTATACCCTACACCACTATGTGGTCATTATACCCTACACCACTATGTGGTCAGGGTATTATAAGTTTGTGCTGATGTTTGTAACACCAAAAAATATTGGTCGTAGACCCACCTTATAGTATACCGATCGGTTCAGAATTTTTTTTTATTTCGATTTAACGATGTCCGTCTGTCCGTCCGTCCGTCCGTCTGTCTGTCCATGCAATCTTGTGCGCACGCTACAGGTCGCAACTATTAAGATATTTTGATGAAATTTGGTACGCAGACCTATGTTGGCCCAAGGACGAACAAGTTTGATTTTTTTGAACATCGGTCCATGTTTAGACCTAGTGCCCATATAAGGGTCCTACCAAAATTATATTGTTTATACGCTGCAGGTCGTAAATATTAAGATATTTTGACGAAATTTGGTACACGGACCTATGTTAGCCCAATAACGCAGCCTATTGATTTTGGTGAACATCGGTCCATGTTTAGACCTAGTGCCAATATAAGGGTCCTACCAAAATTATACTGTTTATACGCTGCAGGTCGTAAATATTAAGATATTTTGATGAAATTTGGTACACAGCCCTACATTGGCCCAATAATGCAGCCTATTGATTTTGGTGAACATCGGTCCATGTTTAGACCTAGTGCCCATATAAGGGTCCTACCAAAATTATACTGTTTATACGCTGCAGGTCGTAAATATTAAGATATTTTGATTAAATTTGGTACACAGACCTACATTGGCCCAATAACGCAGCCTATTGATTTTGGTGAACATCGGTCCATGTTTAGACCTAGTGCCCATATAAGGGTCCTACCAAAATTATACTCTTTATACGCTGCAGGTCGTAAATATTAAGATATTTTGATTAAATTTGGTACACAGACATACATTGGCCCAATAACGCAGCCTATTGATTTTGGTGAACATCGGTCCATGTTTAGACCTAGTGCCCATATAAGGGTCCTACCAAAATTATAATGTTTATACGCTGCAAGTCGCAAATATTAAGATATTTTGATGAAATTTGGTACACAGACCTATATTGGCCCAATAACGCAGCCTATTGATTTTGGTGAACATCGGTCTATGTTTAGACCTAGTGCCCATATAAGGTCCTACCAAAATTATACTGTTTATACGCTGCAGGTATTAATACTAAGATATTTTGATTAAATTTGGTACATAGACCTATGTTGGCCCAAGGACGAAGCCTATTGATTTTGGCGAACATCGGTCCATGTTTAGAACTAGTGCCCATATAAGGGTCCCCCCAAAATTATATTGTTTATACGCTGCAGGTCGCAAATATTAAGATATTTTGATGAAATTTGGTACATAGACCTATGTTGGCCCAAGGACGAAGCCTATTGATTTTGGTGAACATCGGTCCATGTTTAGAACTAGTGCCCATATAAGGGTCCCCCCAAAATTGGCTTGGTTACAAACTGCAGGTCGCAAATATTAAGATATTTTAATGAAATTTGGTGCGCTGACTCACATTATAGAAAATTTTGACATAAGCCCCATTTTAACCCATTCGAATTTCGGATCCAAACAATACACCAGACTGGTGTAGGGTATTGTATAGTCGGCATGCCCGACTTTAACATTTTTACTCGTTTTTTTATTCGATAAGGTCGTTTTTGTTGTATTTGTTTCCAAATAAATCAAAATTTTGGGGTCTGAAGCTGTCGAATGCCCCATTAGTGCTTCTCAATCACATTTTTCAATATGAAAATTAAATGGAAGAAAATGATTTCGTCCCATCTCTTTTCTACTTCCCTACACTTAAAATAATATGTCAGTAGAAAAAGCTGCCAGCAGGGTTTGGAATCGATTTGATTAATTTTTAACAAATTTTTAATTGAAACACAGATTTCAACAAGGATTTAAATTATCTTCATTTAACACAATACTAAAAATTCTCAGTAGTTTAACTAATTTTGAGTATTAATTTTCAAAATTATAACTAATTTTTAAGAACCTATTCGTTAAATTTTACACAATTTATTATTGACATATAATTTCATGTTTCTGGTATTACCCGGTAGATGGCGAAACGAAATGTATCCCAAGTTTTAAAGATGGCGCTATTTCTTTCCCTCCCGATTTTTTTAAATGGCCAATAAATCAAAAACTAAGAGATAGAACAAATTTAACGAAAATTTCGGCTACCCCTTGCTACGTACAGAGCTTTAAAGAATTAATTCCTTTTTGGAATGAATTCCCAAAAGTTTAATTCAATTCTTTAATTCAAGGAATGAATTCATCAATAAAACATAAGCAGGAATTAATTCCTGTGAATGAATTCAAAGAATTCAAATTTATAGAATGAACTCCCTGACCAAAGCGTAAAGAATTAAAATAAATAATTCAATTTGAAGTCAAGGAATTCATTCAATTCTAGTTAATTCAACTTTTGGCTAAGGAATTCATTCAACTGTGCACTTAACTCAACTTTTGATCAAGGACTTCATTCAATTCTAGTTAATTCAACTTTTGGTCAAGGAATTCATTCAATTCTAGTTAAATCAACTTTTGGTCAAGGAATTCATTCAAGTTCAACTTTTGGTCAAGGAATTCATTCAATTCTAGTTAATTCAACTTTTAGTCAAGGAATTCATTCAATTCTAGTTAATTCAACTTTTAGTCAAGGAATTAAATTTATTTCGTTTAATTCCCTAAGGAATTAAATTTTTTCGTTTAATTCCCTGAATTAAGTTTCAATTCCTAGGGAATTAAACGAAATAAATTTAATTCCTTGACTAAAAGTTGAATTAACTAGAATTGAATGAATTCCTTGACTAAAAGTTGAATTAACTAGAATTGAATGAATTCCTTGACCAAAAGTTGAACTTGAATGAATTCCTTGACCAAAAGTTGATTTAACTAGAATTGAATGAATTCCTTGACCAAAAGTTGAATTAACTAGAATTGAATGAATTCCTTGATCAAAAGTTGAGTTAAGTGCACAGTGGAATGAATCCTTAGCCAAAAGTTGAATTAACTAGAATTGAATGAATTCCTTCACCAAAAGTTGAATTAACTAGTATTGAATGAATTCCTTGTTTAATGAATTCATAAAATTTTATGAAGGCATTAGAAAAAAATTAATGAATTCCTTTAATATAAATCGAATGAAAAAAAAGGAATTCATTCAATTCCTTAAGTTTGGTCAGGGAATTCATTCCCAAAATATAAATTCAGTTCAAAAAAAGGGAATTAGGGAATTAATTCTTCGAAGCTCTGGCTACGTAATAGCCCCGGGAAAATTTTATTTCTATCCAAAAAATAATAATAGCCGTAGCATATCTAGCTTTTGTTTCGTGAATTTGCGTGATTCACGTGAATCACGCGTGAGTGTGTCTGAAAGTTAAATTTACTTACGTGAGCGTGAGTGATTTTTTTTATCGTGAGTGATTTTGCGTGATTAGAATTTTTTTCTCGTGAGCGTGAGTGAGTGTAAGTGAAAATTCACTCACGTGCCCATCTCTAGTTTATAGTACCAAAGACAAAGCTTCTTAGCATGATTTTATTTTTTGCATCAGAAAATCATTGTAAGCTAAGTCGACAATGTAATTGCAGCAATTAATTCCAAGTTTAAGTCATGATTCAAGCACAAAATCGTAACTATTTATAAAACAAAAGCTTACACTGTAACACACAATATAAAAGAAAACTTTAAAAATTAACACAAAATTAACTGAATTGTAAACGATAAATTTGTGAAATTGAATTAATTTACAAAAAACAAGAAATTCTGATTTAATTTCAATATCTTTTGCTACTAATCATTCCTTTTTTTTTTTTTGCAGTGTCTTAATTTTGTTTATTCTACTTGTATGTTTTCTGCTTTAAAATTATAAAGTTTCATTGTAATTTTTACCATTTTAATTTGTTAACAACCGTATAATATGAACATTTTTATAGCTAGACGTGCGTTTTGAATGCAATGAAAATCTGTAGGTTTATTTTTATTTTTTCCTTGAAATCATGAACCAATTGTAAAGAAATAAATAATAATATGGCAAGAAAGTAGTCATAGTAATACAGTGTTGGTAGATGCAATTCAGAGACAGACATGTTTATAAAAATAAAAAAAAAAAAAAACAAATTCAAGTTCAAGAAAGATATTTTAGTTATATTTGTTGCAATTATTTGCAACTAGTAGCAACTATGAATGAAAGAATGAATTGCTTCCGCAATTTTCTTTCTTGGGTTGCAACTGTATTGTTGGGTTAGTTGTAACCGTGTTTTTTTAAGGCCAAAGTTAAGGCGGATAACTGTTGTAAACTGTTAAGATCAAGACTATAATTTGCCTACTATTTTTATTTTCGTTAAAAGGAAGGAGTTCAAACAATAAACAGTTATATGTTAAAATTAACTAGTAATTTTGAGAAAAAAAAAACGAAATCCATACAGGTTGTTTGGATTGAAACAAAAAATTTCAACTAATTTTTAAATCTCTTTAATATATTACAGCTCTGCTTAAATATGTAGCTTAGAAGAATTATGTTTTTTAATTTGAATTCAATTTCATAAGATTTTATGCAAATTTATAATTGCGATTACCTTCAAATTCTGATTCTGTGCTTTTATTCAATTAAAAACTTTGTATTTATGTCAACACTTACAAGTATTTTTATTTATTCTATTTTTTGTATACACCTTAAAAAAACAAGTGTTTTTTTTTATTAAACGTGCAAAAGTTTATTTAACCTACATACTGTCTTAAGTCATACTTGTCATAACAACTGTTGTATTTGCAATATAACATTTTTACGCCTTCCATAACACACTGAGCTACAAGCGGTCGATGACAAAAACGAAACTTGGTTTCGATTCGTATATATTTCCAAATATGAAAGAATCAAAATCCCAGCTGATCCATTTTGTAAGAAATGGGCATTTTATTTTTTTTAATCTTATTTATATATACTACCCTAACAACTTGTATTTCGTACGGGTAAGAAGCACTCTTACACAGTATTTTCTATTTGTTATTTGTTTCTGTAAAACCCAACTTATATGAAAGAGTTTTGAAGTACACATTTTTTTGAAGTACACATTTCAATTACACGCTAAATCAGTAAAAATATTAAAATAAAGGATTTTCGTGAAAATTTACCGAATTTTACATTACACTAAACAGTTGACAATTTAAGTTTAGCTTTCTTTAATAAATTTAAATAAATCAAATAGTAATACCTAATGTCCATTTATTCTTACAAACACAAAACTCAGAGACTTATAACACTGTGAGACAAATGGTAGGGGTCAGTGATCGGGAAGGGTTCAAACTACCGGGGAAAGTTATATCGGTAAAAAAGAAGTTATACGTGTCCCGGCGTTTCGCTGGGTCAACCCTAGGAATCGAGATATATCGATTTGACCTTTGGTGGTTGAAGAAAAAAAATATTTTTTGCCTAAATTATTAAAAAAAAGTAATAAACAAAAGGTTATTGATTTTTATGGTAGCGGTAACAAACATTTATTTTTACCGGCAAAACTGTTGAGTATATAGAAAAACGTTATATGAACAGATTAAAGGAATTGTAATTTTTAATTTTTTTAAAATTGTTTGAGCAAAATCGGACTAGTGGTTCTCGAGTTATGTCAAAAAAAAATATATCTCGATTCCTAGCGGTGACCCAGCGAAACGCCGGGACACGTATAACTTGTTTTTGACCGATATAACATTTCCCGTTGGTTTCATCCCATCCCGATTTTGACTGTCGCATAGTGTAATTATAGAGATAGAAAATCAAAATTTACACTACTCACCGATAGAGGGCGCTGTAATTTAGTATTACCTGAGCAGCTATTTAGTATCAGTTTAGTATCAGCTGAGCCTATATTTAAAAACTGAAAAACTGCTGAAAACTGCTTAAAATAAGGAAAAAACAAGCGCGGAATAATAAAATTTGAGATACCCGTTTGTTTTTTGCTTTATTGTTTGTTATTATTTAAATTTAAATAAAAAAAGAATATTGTCAATTTTTTGAACAAAGTGCCATCTAGTGATAACGATGTTTTTATAACTTATTTTTTTGGTGATGCCATACCCCTGCCTCGAACGGTATACATTTTATGGCTTCCCAAATTAAATTGGATCTGGCTATCATTGGATATAGATCTAATTTTCGATCTCAGATTTGTCACTAATTCTGAGATCTATATTGTGACTGAGAGAAAAATTTCAATTACTCACAATCACTCACAAATATTTCTTTTTACTCATATGAGCATGAGAGAGTGCGAGTCAACATTGTAATTTTACTTACACTCACGCGTGATGACGTGTGATTACGCGAATTCACAAAATAAAATCTTACCGGAAAAAATAAAATGCAAAAATTTAAGTAAATTATGAATGTTAAATTAAAATGTATATGAACCTACAATTTTGCCATTTATTTTGTATTTAAAAACCCAAAACTATAAAATCCGCAAAAACTTGAAGGAAATATGAAGGAAATGTTGACTTGCCCTTGCACAATCAGATCTAATGTGATCTGGCATTTTTTACACTGATATTTGTAAAAATTAACTTTAAACATCGCGAATTGCCAAAATGAATTTGATCGTAAAGCTCTTCAGAAACACGTGATTTGTTTCGTCATCACAGTGTAATTTCTTTCAGTGTATTTTATGATTAAAATATTATAATACATTTGGAGTGTAAATTTTCTGCTCAAGCACTTGTTGTTGTTTATGTCAGTGTTATGTGTTGCCAGCGTAAATTGTTGTTTGTATTAAAAACTCATAAACATTATGGTTGTAAAACAACTTTTACTAACAAACTTTTTTATTTTTAAGAGTTTTAAATTTTTTTTTTGTGGCTCGCGATCTTTTTTTATGGCACTCGATTATATGACATTTGATTATAAATCAATTAAGAAATTAAACTAAAAGGACTTTTGGTAAAGATTTGTTTAGAAAAAAGTATTGATTTTTAAATCTCATAAAAAATATTATACTCCTGGAAAAATCAGCCATTAGTTAACGACTTTTGACCCGTAGGGTAAAATTTTGAAAAATCCCACTTTGACCCATTTAGAGTGCCCCAATCGAGTCCAAATGTATGATCGACCCCCACTAACTTTGGAGGGCCAACCCACCCATGCCAGTGGCATACCCCCTGGGGGGTTCCTCATACAAAAATTACAACAAATCACTATTTTTGGCACTTTACATGAAAAAATTTTTGTATGGGGAATCACCCAGTGGGTTCCAGGGGGTGTGCCACTGGCATGGGTGGGTCGACCCTCCAAAGTTAGTGGGGGTCGGTCATACATTTGGGCGATTTTTAAATCGACCCGCCCTAGTATTCACCTTATTTCAATGACGAATTTTAATTATCGACCCATTATATTGGAGACGATAAAGTAAATGGTTACTTATATACACAGAAAAAATTTACAAAATTCTGTTTGTAATGTTAAACACCTTTTTGCATAAACAAACAAAAACTTTTTTAAAAAGGCACCAACAATGGAATTTGTATATACAAATCCCTTTTTGTAACTTTTTTGTAATTTGTTAAAAATAAAATCAATTTTTTTTTAACAATGTGTTTTGTAAATACAATAATTTTTTTTTGTAACTTGTTTGTATTTGTTAAAAATAAAAAAATAAAACTCAACAACGAGTTTGTTATATTAAAACAATTATTCGCTTTATGTTGTCGTATTGACAAAAAAAAAATACTTTTTTGAAATTTTTGTTACAATTTACAAACATTTGAGCAATTGAAAACAAAAAATAAATGATTTGTTTTTTTTTTGTTTCAAAAAATTCTAAGGCTATTTTTTTGATACAATTTACAAACATTTAATAAAAAAATTGTTAGATATCTAAGTAAAAAGCCAACAATTTTTTTTAATTACTTAAAATTTTGGGGAAAATTGGGAAAAATAATATGTCTAAGAATAGATTTTCGTAGAAGTAGATTTAGAAACAAAAGTTTTTACAGATATTTTTATCTATAGAAAGTAACGTGGTCACGCTGGAGTTCGAACATGGGATCTCCAATTTCTAGGCGATAACTCTATCCCCGACATATCATCACATAAATACTTTAATATTTGTTGGTTAAAATGTAAACGATTTGTTGTCCTTCGAATTTTGGTTCGTAATATCGAAAAATATGCATCTTACACAGAAAAAATTTACAAAATTCTGTTTGTAATGTTAAACACCTTTTTTGCATAAACAAACAAAAAATTTTTTAAAAAGGCACCAACAATGGAAATTGTATATACAAATCCCTTTTTGTAACTTTTTTGTAATTTGTTAAAAATAAAATCAATTTTTTTTTAACAATGTGTTTTGTAAATACAATAATTTTTTTTGTAACTTGTTTGTATTTGTTAAAAATAAAAAAATAAAATTCAACAACGAGTTTGTTATATTAAAACAATTATTCGCTTTATGTTGTCGTATTGACAAAAAAAAAATACTTTTTTGAAATTTTTGTTACAATTTACAAACATTTGAGCAATTGAAAACAAAAAATAAATGCTTTGTTTTTTTTTTTTTTGTTTCAAAAAATTCTAAGGCTATTTTTTGATATTTTTGATACAATTTACAAACATTTAATAAAAAAATTGTTAGAAATCTAAGTAAAAAGCCAACAATTTTTTTAATTACTTAAAATTTTGTGATACTTTTTTCTGTGTACCTTAATATTAAAATTGATTTTGGGAAATGTTTTAATTATTTTATGTTTAAAAATTATACAATATATAATTAACGATAAGTCATTATTTTATGCTTTGAAATAATACAGAAGGTAACAGGCTATCATAGCAAGGTAATGCATGTACACTGATAGAATTTTGTGCATAGTATTAATGAATTTGTTCATTAATACAATGATTTTTTTCATTGAAAAGTCCCCAAAGAACGCGTTCATTAAATCAATGAATCGTATTAATTAAATGAAAACTAATTGAAAAAATATATTTTTTTTGCGTTACTTTTTTTATTTATTTTTATTTTATTAATTTTTATTTGTACATATATTTCTTTTTTGTTTTTGACATCTCCCTGAACTCGACTTGAACCCGCAATCACCAGAATGTAAACATTACCGCGTTACCGATTGATCTAAATAGCCAAAACAAAATGATGTCATTATTTGGACTTTTATATTTAAATAATTTTAGTTTGCAACCCTAGCGTTCACTACTGGAACATATATCTATTTTAGTAATTAGCAAATTCAAAACCCTTATAAAAATTATAGCATATCTTACGGGTTAGTTGAAAATATATAATGAAAAAATTCATTAAATTAATGAATTTTTCATTAATTCAATGAAAATATTTCATTAGATCAATGAATTTAGATTAATGAAATCGATTCATTAATAGTATGAACGAAAATTCTATCAGTGTACATTAGGATGCCCAAAAAAATAGTAAAGTTTTCTCAAACCTTCTGGGTACCCTAATGCACTTTCTCTACACTGTTGTGTAAAATCAAAATCAGCCATTAACTTTATACTTTAATTAATTCTGTTCGTTAATAACATTTTAGCTTGTTGACCAAATCATAATGTTTTCAAGCTTTAACATGTCTTTAATTAAGCACCAGAACCAAATATAATGATACACTCTAGGATTCATATAACACAACACATATACAGTGAGTTAGTAATAAGGCTCTAATGACAATGACATCTTTGTTTTTTTCATTATTTATTTTGTTGACCATATGTTATTTTGGTCAAGTAAAGTTATAAAAATACACTGAACTTTAAATAAGTGGTCAGTTAATCATGATGATATTTTATATTGTAGTTTTTGTACTTAACGCGGTCATTTGCAGGCCATCCTATACACCCCTGTGTTGTAGATTGTCCCCTGGCACATACTAACATCAAATTACAAACAATCCAGTGCCCAAAAAATATGAGCTTTAAGTAAAAACAAAAATTAAAGTAATTATCAAATAAAAGCAACCAAAGAAGGTCCAGAAGGGGAGAAAATGAAAATTTATATTTTACCAAAAATTATTTTGTGGGTCTGTATTATGATGAGAACACATTAAAGACACTTTAATGCATTATTATTATTTTTAAAACTTTGACTTTTAGTCTTGTGCTCTTTGTATTTTATTCCTTTACAATTTATAGGGGTAATTATCTGTTAACTTTTTTCGACAGATTTCATAAGTTTTAAAATTTTTGCAAAAAACGCTAAAAACTTTGTTGTAGTCTTCAAGGAAACTCCATTAATTTTTTTTTTTTTGGTTTTATATACATATTTTTTGTGTGGTTTCTTCTTTAACATACTGTTAATGAGTTTTCGTTGTTGTTGGTTCGACTCTTGATAGTGCGTAAGTTCTTCAAGATTTTTTTTTATGAAAAAAATATGTTTTCTCCTTTTTCCAAAGAACAGTATTAAAATCGTTATGAAAAAAAATTAACTATAACTCAAAATCCAGGGATGAACAAATTTGTATATAAAACCAAACCAAAGTCGGGCAGTAGAGCTTTTAGTCAAAATTATTACAACACTCAAAATATTAGGAGCGAAAAGTAACCTTACCTTGGACATGTCACAAATATACACTTAAAATAATACGTCAGTAGAAAAATCTGTCATACCGGTTTCAAATCGATTTGGTGAATTTTTAACAAATTTTTAGTTGAAACACTGATTTAAGCAAAGATTTTAGTTATCTTCATTTAACACAATACTAAAAATCCTCAGTAATTTAATTAATTTTGAGTGTTAATTTTCAAAATTATTTAAAACTAATTTTTAAGAACCCCTTCGTTAAATTTTACAGAATTTATTGTTAAAATATAATATTTTAATGTTACTGTTATTACCCGGTAGATGGCGCCACCAATGTATCCGAAATTTTTAAGATTGCGCTATTTCTTCCCTACCGATTTTTTAAAATGGCCCATATCTCGAAAACTAAGAGAGATATAGCAAAATTGATGAAAATTACCCCTAACCGCACAATACTCTAGCGAAAGGGATTATCTCTATCCAAAAATTGACCCTGGCGAGGCCTTGGACCCTCGGAAAGTTTTAATAAAAATTCTCCACTTCATAAAATGGCCCATATCTCGAAAACTAAGCGAGATAGAGCAATGGAGTGCCGTTATATGCCCTCACATGATATGGACTAGGTCCGGGGAGGGTATCGAGAACCTGAATTTGGATAAATTCTACGACTCAATATAATTACAGATAAAACTGTAGTTTTACAAATTTTTTACTAAAATTTATATTTGTTAAATTTACCAAAAAAGTGTTAAAATCAACAAATTTTATTTTAAGCCAAAAAACAGGAATAAATTTTGTTAAAGTAACAAATTTTTCTGTCCAGTCAACACACGTATTATTTTGAGTGTACCAACTAGAGTTGTTTTGTTTATTTACGAACTATGTAGTTTAGTTGAATGGTTTAACAAAATGTTAGTACAAAAGTTTGTTAAATGCATTCTGATTCAATTGAATTAATTTTTTGTTATTTTGTATTAAAATTTAAGATTGAACTTAGAGTTTGTATTCAACCGCAATTTTGCTTAGACGCAGTTACGGTTAAATTTACTGCGGTTAATTGTGGTTAACGGTTAATCCCAACTCACTATAGAACATATTTTTAACTTGTACTGCTTAACACAAAATTAATTTTAACTAACAGCGACAAGTTTATTAAAAGTTTTCAAAATCTAAAGCAAAAACAAAAAAAAAATGAGAAAATTAAATCGAGTTCAATTATAAATTTCTAGGGGGAAAATTTGTTGAATTCAAAAACACTTATACAAATAAGATTTCCTTTGTCAAATATGATTAAATTAAGACTGAAGAAAAAGCAAAGCGACCATTTCCAATAAAAAATAAAAAAAATTTTAAAAAATAATTTGAAAAATCAATGAAATTCAAAAAACTTTGATAGTTTTATAATTTTTGATACAAGATTTATAAAACGAAATAAAGGTCCAGTATTATAACCAAAACTTTTCAAAATTTTAATATTTAACTCCTACAAAATCATCAAATTTTAAATGCATGATAACACTGTGAAAGTAAATGACGGGCATGGTTTTGGGGGTGGTTGATTCTTATACCGAACGATTGTATTAGGTTAGTATAGTAAAAACACCCAAAGCGTTTGGTCTTGTCAAAATTTATGGCCGTTTAAAGTTGTAATTTTTTTTCCGAAGACTGTATTGAATAAGACTGAAAAAGTAGTGTAATAATTCTTTGAACTAAATTCTGAGCTCGGATGTCCCCAATAGAATTTTAAGAAGAATTTTTTTTATAAAATATGGTAACGCTATATGTGCAATTTTTATGGATCATTTAAGTCCCTTTTTTAATAAATACCAAAAGAGTATCCTAAAACGTGCATTTAATGAGTTAAAATGTTCTGTGATTATATTCCGCAGCAAATTTTGCTAGCAGGTTTCGAAGACGAAAACGTCATCCGGTCATGTTAAATCACTAAAATAGTGAATTTTAATTCATCACGTACAGTAGACCGCACCTCAAAAAAAATCCGTCCAATCTAAATTATTTTTGCAAGAAGGTTAGAAAAAAAATTGTTTTTGCCGAACGTAGGGGTCGCCATTTTAAATTTTTCGCTATATCTTTGGCATTTACAGTCTGATCTTAAAGTATGATACTTCGATGTGTTTCTCTCGAGGAGACCAATGTTTGGCTCTAAGGGCAATTGACCTCAAGTATCCCGTTCTAGTAGTTACCCACCAGATCTCAGTTGCTACCAACCTAATGTCAGAAAATTAAAGCTCGCAAAAAATTATTCAACTTTTGCTAAGGAAGTTTTTCGATAAACCCAGCCTTTTAAATATTTTTTCGTTGGATCGATCGATATATCAGACTTTAAAATCCGACTTTAAATGCTGAAGCTATAACGAAAAATTAAAAAAGGCGACCCCTACGTTCAGTAAAAAAAAAAATAATATTTTTTGGAATTGCCTTGCAAAAATACTTTATATTTTAAGGTGTACCGCGCACTGTTTTTTTGCCTGTAAGGTGGTACGGTCTATTATGTTAGATAAATTTTTGTAAATTTATTTTTTACACCTAATGTAATATTTTAATAGATTTTTTTTTATTTAATATTGTAGCCCCTTATCTCGTTTTTTTCCTGGCGATTTTTATTTTCTTTTTTAAATTGGCAAAAGTGGAAATAAGTAATTTCAAGGAGTATTATGTTCCGCTTTTTAATGTTTTTAATTTACAGACTTATTTTTATATATTTTTCATAACAAATTAGGATTGTTTTCAATGACGATTTAGTTATTAATTTATTCTATTCACTACTATCATCGGTATCTAAACAACAAACAATATCCAATAACTTTTTCCTGGAATATATGCTTACTCCACCAACATATTTCGCCAAGATCCTGGCGACTTTTTTCCTTTATATCTGTAATCTTTTGATATTTCAAATGTAAGTTTAGTGAAAGAATAGTCAATAATATTACCTCATTGCAAAAGGCATAGCGACTTAATGATAACGCTCGCCTTGCTCTTTCGATTCAGTGGTTAGTTGTTTACTGAAATAGTCAATGTGATGATGGAAATAATAGATTTTTAAAGACATATTTTGAAAAATGCTGTTAACTTAGTTTCGACTATCACAGGTGAAAATTTCAAAATCGTATTTTTTCGGGACTTTAGATCTTATGTATAAAATTTTTCGATGAAGTTTTCGTCTTCGACAACCCCAAATAAAATTAGCTGCAGAACATATTCACAGAATTTTTTAACATTTTAAAGGCACTTTTTAGAGTTTTGTTTTTGATATTTCTTGAAAAAAAACGGACAAACTGACCCATGAAAATTGCATTTACACTACTTTTTGAGTCTTATTAAATACAGTGTTGGCGAAAATAATTAAAACTTAAAACGGCCATAAAATTTAACTGTACCCACACAGGACCAAACCCTTTGGGGGTTTACTATACTAAACTAATACATTCACCCAGAAAACAGATTCAGTTCTGATAATCGCATTTGTAGCCAATCGCATGGTTCAGTTGTGGTAGCCGAATTTTTCAGTTGTAGTAACAGAAAACCAATTGAGACTGGAATAATTTGACTGTGGCAACGGAATTTCAGTTGTATCAAGAATAATTCGGTAGCCGCAACCGAAAAATTCATTTGATGCAACTGAACCATTCGTTTGGCAACATATGGGGTCGTCAGGGTGTTAATCTATCATAGGAATTATTTGCGTTTCATGTGTGGATCGATTTCTTTCTAGGATTTTTTTGAAAACTGATTATTTTACCAAGAAATGTATATAAATTGGTTGTTTTCACCAAATTTTGCATAATTTTCTAAAAAATAACAATAAAGTATGATTATCTTTTTTTTTTTGTTATCCAGTTATCTTTTTAAGCTTTAAAGTTCAACTGTATTAAAACCTTTTAAAGGGATATATTAAGGTGTCCCTTGAACTACGAATTATCGAATTTTAATGTTAGCATCCCCCAGTTTCGGTACATTTGGTTTAAAATGTACAAATGAAAAAAAAATTTTTAAATTCGTCCCATGGCCGTTTGTGGTTTTAATTATTATTGTCAATACTGTATCAAATATGTTACCAATAATGACATTTTTGAAAACATTTTTCATAGAAAATTTTAACACTATATTTATCTGCAATTTTCATGGGTTGTGCTACTAAACCTTTTTGAACAATTCGTCAGCTTATTGTCGGTTTGGCCCATATGCCAAAAAGTCAGAATCGAGAAAAATTTTAAAGAATATTTATATAAATTGTTCTTAAAATCTACATGATAAATATATTTTTTTATTTCCACCCTTAATTTCTGCATTTATTGTGAACAAAAGTATACATTTTCATAAATTTATATACAATAAATCAAAAGTTGTTAAGCTTTCGGAAAAATAAATTTTCTTGTCTTGTGCTGCATATCAAGTTTTATTTTTCAATTCGAATGTCTTTGCTGTATATCCAGCTTCAAGCTTTGCCACAAAATGGAAAATATAAAAAAGGATTTGTTTTTGTGTGACACTCATTCAGATCAGCCGAAATGGAAAAATATTGAATTTCTAGAATTTGGTTAATATTATCACCATGTACATATTTGGCCAGATATAACAATCCGCTCCGAATAAATAATATAGAAAAAAATTTGTTTAACCAATATGACTTTGGACAAAAGTCGCTGAATTGTTTTGTTACACCAGTCTAGATAATATCTTCCAAATACAAAAACAACGTCGACGCAAAATTTTGATTTTTTGGTTTTAGGACAAAATGAGTTACTTGCGGACTAAATCTAATTGCACCGATTTCAACCAAAAGAACTAAGTTTCACTCTTGGGCTAACATCAGTCAGAACAGGAATACATGGGCATACGAACGGATAAATCGAACGGAGTATCGCTAAGGCGATTCTCTAAGTGATGTGGGATATAAATATTATTTTCACAATCGAATTCGGTTCCAACCAAATCAACCGGTTTCTGTAACCTATAATTTTGTTCTCAAAATACCGTTTCTGTTGTTTCAACTAATATATATGACAACTAGGGAATGCAAAATCCCGCAAGTCTAATTATATATTTTTAAAAACTGAATAAACTAAAACTAATTTTTAAACTAAAAAGCTTGTCCGTCAAAAAATAAAAAAATTAATATAGAAAATAATTTTATAAAATTGTAAACATTTTTTTTTAAATTATGGGAATAAATTTTAACTTGAAAATTTTTAAAAAGCAATGGACAAATTTGTCTTTAATTCTGTACAGAATAAGTGCGATTAAAATTGTTTATACAAACACTATTTGAGTGATTTTAAGAGGCACTGAAAGGAACTTAAAAAGTTCGATCAAGTACACAAATTGATCGTTAACTCGAAAATCTTGCTACTTTTGCTCAAACATTGTTTTTGTTATTCTTTGAATTTTTCCAGTTGTGGGAAAAGTAACAAATTGTAGTAAGTAAACGAACAAGTCTACACAGAAAGAATTTACAAAATTTCAATTAAATTTTTAAATGTGAGAAACCAAATTTGTAAATAAAAAAAAAAACTTTAAAAAGGCACCAAAAAAGAAATTTGTAAATACAAACAAAAATTTTTTTTTGTAACTTCGAATTTTTATCTTTAAACAATTTTTATATGAAAGATAACAATTTACAAACGAGTTACAAATATTTCAAACAAAAAAGTTGTTGGCAATAAAATTTCAATTTAAAAGAAAATGTGATTGCTTTTAAAAATTCCATTGTTGGAGCCTAGGTACTGTTTTTTCTTTGTAATGTAAAATGTTTACTATTTTCAAAAGGTTGGAAAATTTAGCATAAGAAATTTTAAAATAATTAACTTTATTATTCAAAACTGCATTTTTTGAAATCCCGGGATTCCCGGTCCAAATTCCCGGGAATGCGGGAACTGAAAAATGCTTAAAAATGCATTCCCTAATGACAACCGAGTTATAGTTGATACAGCAGAATGGAATAATGAAAGTAAGGAATTTTGAGATAATCTCGATCAAAATCTATTGATTTAAGAATGTGTTATTTGGCAATATAAGTTTCTTCTTTTCTTTCATAAAAGAAAACTTTTTTTTAAACAATTTCATTTGATTTTAAGGTTGGTTCAATCTGCAACACACTTTTAAACCATTCCTCTTTTCAAACCTTTACAAAAAAACTTCTTGTAGAACATAATTTTCTTTCGAATCCGTTTATTTTAATAAACTCGACTCGAAAATATATTTTTCTATATACTCATCCTCTTAGCTTAAATTAAGTTTATTTTCTGACCATCTTCAGTTGCTGACGATGGTGCTGGTGACGTCTCTCCAGAGTTGCTACTACACATATGTTTGCGCTGTGTTCCTATTATATGAATCCTTTTGAAAATCATGTATGTTGCTACTGCAGCCTAAAAACAACTTTATGATGCTGTTGGTTGACTTGTGACTTGTTGTTCGATTTATTATTGTTAATAATAAAAAACACAATGTTCCCACGTTTCTTTTAATTTCATTTTCATAACTACAAGAAAGTGTGTTCAGAATGTTAAGCAAAATCACTTTAAAAAAATATTTAAAAAAAAAGGAATGGTAAATAAATTAAAAATATTCTCTGAGAGATCTGGCTTGTTAAGATAACGAAGTTTAAAGTTAAAACAGTTTGCTAAAAAAAACCATTAGTTTACACTTTTTTCATAATTTGTAGTGCATACTATTATATAGATTTTCATAGTAAACTACAGTTTAGTAGCCATAGTTTGATTTCTGTTGCTCCTTGTTTTTTTCTTCTTCTTTTTTTGAAGTAGAATGCCTTAGGTAATTCTCCATTTTCATGCACTTTTGCTTTAACTCTATTCATTTTGTAAAACCACTGAACTTTTTAGTTTTTGAGGTTTTAATTGCCTAGTAGGTAATGAAATTGTTTTGCATGTTATATTTCATAAACCATTTCCATTTAAGTTTTAGAAGTTAAACACAGTAGCTTTTTGTAGGGGTTTCTTTTCGTTTGAAAATTATTTAAGTTTTATTTACTTTTTGGCGCCATTTGTTGAAAGGCAATAAACTTTTCCATGTTGTTAATATTTTTAGAGCTATTAAATGGTTTAAAATATATTTTTGAATCATAATGAAATTTTCAATATTCATGAATACTAATTCTATGTGATGGCTTCAGAATTTTTCTGATACACGCTGAAAAAAAACGGCCTGTCCCAAACATATTTTTGCTGGTAATATATATATATTTGGAGAAATTGTTAAACATATTCGCCGTGTTTTTACTAGAAACAATATATATTTGCATGCAAATATATTATGTTTACATGCAAATATATTATGTTTGCAAGCAAATATATTATATTTGCTTGTAAATATATAATGTTTGGATGAAATGAAATGACGCTATCAACAAATATTATATGTTTGTCAGCAAACACATAATATGTGTGTCATAAACAAATTATGTCTCCATGCAAATACTATATATAAATAATATATTTAGTAATAAAGCAATTATTAATATATGCCAAACAATAGGCGTATTTATTCTACTCTCCAAATTTCTCTATATTTTAATGGAAAAACATAAAAAGTAAAATTAATACATCTACTGTTGGGCGATTATTTAATAACTAAATATATTAAAAATCACATTGAATTTTACATCTAATACATTCATTGAAAAACAATAACTACAATCTCTTCATTTATTCTTTATTTATTTTTATTAACAAATATTAATTAAAAACTCTTATAATAAGTTAATACTTTAATATACACAATTAAATATTTTTTTTCTTCTTTTTAACACAATTTTATGTTTTATTTATACTAATTTATTTTATTTTTTCGCATCTTTCACAATAAAATAAATAAATAAAGGAAAACTATCACTAAATTTTCTGACTAGATGCAGTCTAGCTAAACTAAACGATTATTACCAACTACAAAAGTTATAATGGCTACATACAACTTTATATGTATCAAGAATGGAAATTCGCCGTTTTTCCAAATATATGTTAATTGTATCCACAAATATAATTATTACGGAGAAATATATGTATAGTAACTATAAAAACAATATAATTGGAAGCACACTGCAAATACATATATGGTAGTTTGTAAACATATATTGATTACCTCCAAACATATACAAAAACGTCTTTTTCCTCCGTGTATTTAAAATACAAATACAATCCCCTTTAACCAGGATATATAAAATTTCGATACAAGTTTATGATTGTAGATTTCAATTCATACAAAATTTAAATCTTTCCTATTTTTGTGATTTTATTTTTTGCAAATTTTTATTTTTTAAATTCTCCATTTCTAATTATAATTATGATGACTAGTGTGCCATTAATAAAAATAACAAATAGCAATTAGAAGCACGAAAATATTCTGTCATGGTAGAAATAAGTATAAATAAAACATAAAAAAAAGTGTCTACAAAACAATTTTATATATTAACCCCTCAATTCATAAATGCTTTGTAAAGTTATAGCAGGTTTACAAAACGTCATTTTCATACAAAATTCGTTCAATAAACCTCCTATAATTTAACAAAGCGTTTATGAATTTAGGGGTAAAATTTTAATAATTTTGATTTCTGTGAACAGAAATTCTTTGTATTTAAATTCAAGGAACAGAAATATGTCAGAAGTCACGCAAACAAAAGAAATTATTTAAATTAGTTGTCTCATGTTATTTGCAAAAAAAAAAAAAAATCTTTACAAATATTTCAAAACACCTTTAAAATAACTTGTTTATTAAAATTATTTGTTAACCTAGAAAACAGATAAACTCAAACAGCCAAATATGTTGCCAACTAAATTTTAGGTTGTGACTACAGAATTGTTATTGAAGCAACTGAAATTGTGTTTTCATTGATTTTCTGTTCTATAGCAGGAATAGTTTTTTTCTTGTCTCGCGTGTTCTCATTTAGAGTGAACCGGTTTGGTTTTTTAAAAATTAAAAAACCGGTTTTTGGTTTTGAATACTCTACTCTCAGTGTATAATTGAAAATCCCTTAAAAATATACCTGTTATTTTTTATCGGTACCTTTGCAAATAATGAATTCTTTTCAAAACAATAGATTTTTAGAACATATCTAAAGATTGAAAACAATAGTAACCACTTGAATTCTGAATAAAAAGAAAAGTTTGTTTATTTTTCCTATATCAGCTCATGAGTAAGCTGAAGGTTTAAGCTACAGGTTTAAGAACACAACATTTTTTAAAAACGTTGTTCCAAATACTCCATAAATCCTAGTCATATTTCTTAGACTTTACTCGAGATTAGCATACATTTTAGAGTAAACAATACAATATATTTTAGAGCGAAAATTAGATGTTTATTTTAGTTAAAAAAATATGCATTTCAAACAATAGCAAACTCAAGTACTTGCATTATAAGAGACCTTTAGGACAATAGTTAAACCCCAAACTAGTCAAAGTCGAGTACATAGCGCATGAGCTAAATACTTGATATATCTACAAAAAATATTATTGCAAAAACTGTGTTTTACTTTGTAAATCCTTGGTATTAACATTGTAGTACTTAAGAGCTGTTTTTAAGCTTAAATAAATACTATGCAAAAAACCGAAATGTTTGTACACAAAAAAGTGCAAAAACACACATTTTTAATCTTTTAGCAGATTATAGTCTTACTTACGACTACTTTACGATTTCAGGATAAAACACATTTATAGCCTGCGGTGATAATTACCCATAACTGCACTTTGTTGTTAACGAATACAATGTTTCCATTCAGAGTTTGTTTGGTTGCTATGATGATGATCATCATCGTCATCACGATGATGCTGCTGCTTCAGCATTATTGTGATGCTGTGCGCGCTCTTTAATAACACCCTTAAATAACCTTGATTTTATACTCTAATTTTAGTTTATTTGTTGTTATTGTTTAGTTAATATGATGCCATTGGTGGTGCCATTTAGACGTCTTTTTAACAGCATCATTAATTTGATGAAATGCAACTAACCAAAAAAAAAAAAAAAAAGAGCATCCTGCATACAAATTTCATTCATTTATTTTGTTTATTTTTGATTCATGTAGAGCAGCGGTATTATTACCTTTGACCCTAATACCTTTTATCCCTATTTTATATATACATTTTTATTGCTCCACGAAAAAACCTAACAATTAATATAAAATTTGTAACAAAACCATTAAACACTGTTTTGGTACATACAATTAAAGTAAATATTATCACAGCAGGATCGCTATTTTTAGTTGTGTATAATAAAAACAAAAGTTATGGGAGTTTCACAGAACGAAAATAAAATTGAAATATTAAAAAATAACAGATTAGCAAAATTGTGAAAATTTTCCGGGTGTAGTTTTATATAAAATGTACAAAAGTTACAAAAGTCTTGGATAAATACAATATCAATGGATATGAAGTTTTTTTTTCCGAACCGTAAACTCATAGAAATAAATATGTAAAAATAGCAGAAAAAGTTACTAAAAATTAGTTAAAAATGATGCTGCAGAAAAAATTGCTAATTTTTAGTAGTTTTAACTAAATTTTTTAAGGACTTATAACACATCTACTAGCGGAGATATTTGGAACGATTAGTAGAAAATTTTGTAAAATGTCTTGAACCTATGTCACCAGTACACCAGTACACCAGTTTTCAGCAATTATTCTGCTGAAATTATATTTTCAGCAAAAGTTTTAGTTATATTTTTCCAAAACTAAACTAAATTTTAACTAATGTTTTATTATTTTTTTTTGCTACCAAGTTTTTGCTAATAAACACATTTATATACTGAACTCTCATAAAAAACAAAGTTCAGGGACCTGTCCTAGGATTTGTATTGTGACATGTCACAAGGGGTCAATTTCCCCCTCCTATGACAACGCCATGTAAAAGTGACCAGTCTATTTCATATAAAGGGGCCAGTTCAGTGACAGTTTGTTAAAATTTCCCGTAGGGTATTTTCCCTTATTAATATAAATAACAACTTTTAATAAATTTATTAATTTATGTAAAAATTCATAATGAATATAGGACGTCTGTAAATTCTCTACATTTGGCACGATCATTGGCTAGAGCCTTGATTTGTCCCCACATCTTGTTGTGGTTGTTATTTTCCCTTTTCATCATCCTTACTCAGGTGTTGCGTGGACTGCCAGGTCAACGAGGATATATAATAGGAGCGGCAAAACTCTTCAGTCACAACAAAAGACAAAACCAACAAAACATCAAACAGGGATCCCGACGAGTTGCCAGGGGTTTATTGTGTAAAGAAATGGATTATGGATGAAAATAAAGTAAATATTGTCGTAAAATTAAACAGATAATAGGGAAGCAAGGTAAAAAATAACCAACAATACTGAAAATAAAAACAGTTTAATGATTGAATAAATTATTTACTTTTTAAACCCGACCCTGACTGGCAAAATGTTGTGTGTGATGTTGTGTGTTTTGTTGTGTTTGAAAACTTTTGGGACTTCTATTATATATCCTCGTTGGCCAGGTCGTCGATAGCCCCGGGAAATCCAGTCCAAAGCTGATCTGGTAATTTCGCCAGCTGGTCTGCGTAAAATATGGCCTATCCAAGACTACTTCCATCGCTTTATTTTTATATAAATTGGTTCGCACTTTGCCAAAAATCAATGTTGCTTATTAGTCACCAGCATCACCAGAAGATGCGCACTTATACGCCGAAAAAATCCATGCGTTTAAGTAAGGGTGCGTACAGAGTGGCCGCTTGTTGCCGAGCCAAGCCGACTGACGTTTATTGCGAGAACTTGTACATGCGAGAAACAAGTTTGGGTGTGCATAGTGGATGCGAGAATCAGCGCTGATATTTTATCTATTATTTGCGTTTTATGTATGTTTGTATGCATTTCGGTTTGTTGTTCATTCGTGTTTGTGAAAAAAAAAACTTTACTTATTAACGCATTTCTTCAATTATTCTTGAAATTTTTATTACATTGTTTTTTTAATTTTGTTTATAAGTTTTTTTTCATTTTTTTATAATTGTTATAATTTTATTTAATTTTTATTATTTATTTGAATTTTTATTTTTTTTTTAATTTTTATTTTATTAACATAACATAAACAATGTTTTCGGCGCTGAAATAAGCTTTGGAACTGTTTTCTCGCATTCAATCAACTTGCGCTCTGACCAGCTCGGCGCCCACTATGACCTGTTCGCGCTTATTTGTACTAATTTGTATAGTACCAGTTTTCTCGCATTGGTTCTCGCAATAAGCGTCAGTCGGCTCGGCTCGGCAACAAGCGGCCACTCTTTACGCACCCTAAATGAGATACAATTTTGTTCATATTATTTCTATATATTTTTAATTAAATCATTTCGACAATTTGGAGGGGTGTATATTAGACCGTACCACAAAAAAAAAGTTTGACGTACACCGTCGAATCTAAATTATTTTTGCAAGGAGGTTTCGAAACTTTTTTCCCGAACGTAGGGGTCGCCTTTTTAAATTTTTCGTTATATCTTTGGCATTTATAGTCAGTTCTTAAAGTATGATATATCGATGTTTTTGTCTCGAAGGGACCGATATTTTGCTCTAAGGGCAATTTACCTCAAGTATCCCGTTCTAGTATTTATCCACTAGATATCAGTTCCTATACCCAAATGTACAATCCTAATGTCAGAAAATTAAAGCTCGCAAAAAGTCATTAAACTTTTGTTAAGGAAACGATGATGTACTTGTCAAAAGAAAAATGTTGATGCCCATATTGCCCTGTTTAAAACAAAGACTAGAGGTTAAGATGTGTAAATTTGACACCTCTCCGTACAAAAAATTAAAAAATTCCTTTTTTTTAGAATATCCCTTAAAATGGGGCACGTTTTGAAAAGGCTTGTACACGCCTTTTACCTTGAAAAAAACCTTTCATATAATACCCATATTGTGTATATTATCTGTAGCTAAAAAGCTAAATTCTTCCAAATAACTAAAAATAAGAGCTTTTTCTTAAAAACGGTCCAGCTCGTGAGATCTCACTGCTAGACCGAAAATATTTTGGGAATCGCCATTAAACAAACCAAGGTAGATTTTGAGAGGGGCACTTTTTTAATTTTTTTCGTGAGTCGGTCTACTGTATACTAATAGAAAAAAGTTTGAAAAAATTTTAGCTCAAACTTCAAAATATTAGTTAAAAACAATGCTGCTGAAAAAAACGGCTAAATTAGAAGATTATTATTGCTATATATTAGTAAGATTGGAACAGCAAAAATAAAACTGTTAAATATACAGAATATTTGAGTTAAATTTTTGTCAATAGAAAATAACAAACAAACCTGCTAAAATCAGCAAAAAACTTTGCTAAATAATTAGTAACCTAACAAATCATAAAAAAATTTAAAATTTTCCAAGTTTTTTTTAGATTGTTTTTAATGCAAATAGAAATCGAGCCTTTTGAGAACAGTAGCTTACAAAATTTTTTTAGCAAATATTTCTGTTAATTTAATAGGATAGAAAATAACAAAAATTTTGTAGATATAATAGTTCGTTTTTTCTATTTTTAATCTGCTAATATTTAGCAAAATTTTCTGCAGATTGTACAGTTTACAATTTGTCATTTTCGATTAACTAAAAGTTAACTTAAATATAGCTAAAATTATGTAAATTTAACAGTTCTAATTTTGCTGTTCTTATTTTAATAGTATGTAGCACTAAAAATCTGCTAATTTCAGCAGTTTTTTCTGAAGCATCATTTTTAGCTAATTTTTATTTGCTTTTTCTGCTATTTTTACAGATCTATTTTTACGGTTCCTGCGAATATCATTAAGATCGGAGGGAACGCATTGGGACACCTTCCTTATAAGTACATTTTTTTTATTTCTCTAAAGACCATTATAATTAAATCGACAAGACTTTAGAAAAGTAAACTGAATGCCTTTAAGTTTAAATTAATAGTTAGGCAATTAAAACAAATACAGCAAAAACAAATAATGTAAATACAGACAGACAGGTTATATCTATTCTACTCGTAAAAGCCAATAAAAACACAAACTAAAACATTTTAACCAAACAACATTATAAACAATTATACTTGTATCGTTTACTATTATATTAAGTACTCGTCAGTTTCAATTAAACCACAAAAACCACAACCTTTATGGGTTTCAAAATAGTACACAGAACTTCTCCATGGCGGAACAGTATGGCGGTATTCATAGGGGGGTTTTGTTTTTTTTTTTTTTTTTTGTAATCCACAGGCCTATGCGTGTTAAAATATTTTTATTTAAGTTTTAACGGAATAGACATTTTAGCACATGTATCGTAGTTTACAGCAGAAATGAAAAAAAGTTGATATTTAAACTGGTTAAGTTGAGTAATCGTTTAAATTACTTGGAATTGCAGTTAGTTTGAAAGTAGTCTAAAAGACTCATTTATATTATAAGTGTTGATAGTTAGTTAGTGCAGTGTTTGCAAATATGTTATAAGGTGCTATATGATGGAAAAGTTTTACTTTGTAGTTTTAAATGAAGTACTTAATAAAACAGAATAACACTATAAATAATAAAAATTGAAGCATACACTATTAGAAAAGTTGATATGTTCTCAAGTGCCGAGACTTTAAAAATACTCGTTATGCAAAAATAAAACGAAATCCAATATTGTGAAAGCAAAGTACAAATTCGATTTTTTCCATGGCAATTTTGATTTCCATTGTCAATTTTAATGTAAATGTTGGCATATTTTTTTAAATCATTAAAAATACTTGAACCCCAAGAGCCCCAGAAAATTAAGTTTCGATCTTAAGTCAAATACCATATGTATCATTTCAGTGGAATTTAGATAGTAATAATCCAAGGAATATTGATATTAATAAGAAGATTGAAAATTATAGATTTTTGAATAAAAAATGGCAACTTAAGTGACACCAAAAATTCCAATATCCAATAAAAACACAAACACACCTTTATTTGGGTGTAAAAATACGTACTCCAAAAAAATAGGATAACTGGATATCGGGAAGGCGTGCTGCATCGGCCCTAAAATTTGGAACATACATACATAGATCACAAGGGAGAAATATGACTTTCTGTGCATTTTCTAAAAAATATGTTACATATTTTTTTTTTAATTTGAGGACTCTTAACAAGAATCTGAAGTCAAAATAACCTACGGGTCTTTTTTGTCCCTTTTTAAAAAGAGACTAAAAAATTCCCTTACATTGAAGAGATAGAGGGTTAAAATGTTCCACAAAAATGTTCTTTGTAGTGTTTTACATAATTTCGCTAAACACATTCTATACCTAAAATGGAATATTCACATGGTTTCCTATGCACAATAAACATTTGCAAAAGGTGGGAAACTTTAACCCCCCAAAAAAAATAGGGCCAGATTAGAACTTTTGAAAGGCCGATACACGTATATTTTTCCTTGGTCGACTCTGCCAGAATAAGTTGTCAGGACCTTGTTGTATTGGAAAAAATTTGATTTTGTTGTACAGTGTTTTTAATCTCTTCCATCTTAATATAACGGTTTATTAAAAAAATACAACTTACACTGAAATTTAATTTTATCAGTACTTGCTTCTGTGGCAATTAGAATGCAACTAATTAATATTTTTTCTTTCTTTGGGATGAGACACCAACAATAAACTATTTAGCGTTATCTCATATTACGTCATTGCATTAAAAAGCGAAGTATCCCAGTGTAGAAAATCATTACCAGATATGTGGTTATGTAACTACATACTTGGTAATGGTAACTAGTTACTTTTGTTATTACATTTCTTATTACCTTTATATGGCGATGTCGCGAAAAATAATGAGTTGTCGTTACACACCAGCATACGAAAAATCAAAATATATATCGTTACCTATGTGCTTACCAGTACTGATAAAAATAATGAGTCTAAAAATACATTTTCTAAAAAATAAATTATATAAATAAAAATATTTTTTATTGTATTTTTTTTGCTCGTGCAGGAATCGAACCTGGGTCTACAGATTGCCAGTCAACATCTCTACCATCTGAGCTATATCGACATGTATATTTAATAGATAAAAACACAATTGACCTGCTGCATACAAGTAAGCTTACTCGCCAACATACAAAAAATCAAAAAATATGTGGTTACATATAAAAATAGATTTCAAAAAATTTTCAAAAAAATCTAAAAAATTATTTTCTATTTGAAATAATGATAAAAATAAGTCATTATCAGTAACTCATTATTATATGTTTTAAAATAATACAGAAGGTAAGTGGGTGTCATTACTGGTAGTCCAAAAAATAATGATATGTCATTACCGTTTCTACACTGGGATATTTATATATTAAGCGGCCTATATACGAGCAAGCATGCTGTCCAGCTTGTTTGACAAACAAAAAATGGTTTTTGGAATACACGGACAAGCATGCTGTAAAACTTGACTTCAAAACCACAAAATCAACCCAGCGGATGATAATGCCAAAATTATTTTTATTCATTTTTTTATTGGAATTTAATTCTTGAATTTCTGTTTTTGCATTTTTTAGTTTATTTATTAATGTTATCCCTTTCTTGTCACAAAATAACTTATTAAAAATGTAAAATTCTCCAATGTTTGATGATTTTTTTCATTAGAGGGTAAAGCGTGTTTGTCAAACTTGCCGAAAAATCAAAAAGTTTTGTTTTTCGTCCAACATGCTTGACAAACCGTCAAATTAGACATTACATGGTCAAATTTATACAGCCGTCCACCATGGTGTACAGCATGCTTGGTCGTATATAGGCCGCTTTAGAAGCGGTCAATTGCGTTGTATAAAATGATTTAAGTAAGGAGTTAATCTGATTGGCTTCTGAAAGAAATTATTTATTATTTAATGGCCAAAAAAAATTTGTCATTTAGTAGTGTTAATACTTATTATCAGAGAAACTTGCTTTGAATATTATACAGTTGGGAGTTAATAGAGTGCTTAGACATTAAAATTTAAAAAAAAAATTAAAAAGTGGAGTTAATCGATTTGGCAAGTGAAGCATTCATATAGTTAATATATTCGCCAAGTCTAGCAAATCCATTTTGTATTGATTTGGATCTGTAAAATTAAAAACTGTGAAAATTGTTCATTTCTTAAATTTATTTCCTATACACCTATCCCTCGTACAGACTTCAAAATTTAGGATGTATGAGAAATGAGGAAATCCTTACACCGATTTAAAAAAAAAATTTTTTTTTTCTAATTTTGACAAAAGAAAACTGTTGTTTTTTTCAACTCAATATATAGTGTCACAGTGGCAGCGGATTTTACTTTTTTTTTTTGCGAATGTTAAAGTGGAAACCCTGGCAATTATAGTTAGTAAAATTAAAAAGCACTACAGTAACATGTATTTTAGACAAAATAAAGAAATGAATTATTGTTAATTGACATTCGTTAAATATTCCTTTTATAAATCTGTTATTACACCCCCTAATAAGCTTTCTTCTGATAGCGGTTATATTTATATTATATACAGTAACTATCGCTAATATGCATTTCTTGATTTGCACGACTTTTAGTGCTTACAAACGGGATATGCATTGGTAGTGAGTTATTGGGCAAGTTGGGGTCCATATAAGCGATAAATTCTTATAACCGGTGTGCAATAAGGGGTAAATACTGCATTTGACATTGAAAACTCCATATTGCAAAAATATTAAACTTTTCCATTATCGCTATAAATCACAATAAAGTTTGAAGAAGAACCAAGAAATGCAATAATCAAATAATTTCGGTTTTTGCATATTTTTAACATATTTTGCTAATAAAATTTATACACCATAATTTATTAGATCTTCTTAAAAATTATGTTATAGTTTTTGCCTATATGATTATATTTTTTATATCATATGTAAATTCCATTGTTCACTGGGTAATTCCAAATTAAAACATTTTCCCTCACTACTAAATATTTTAAAAGTTCTTATTAATATTGATAACTTGAACATATTACTTTACTATTTTGTTAACATTTAAAAGTGGATGATTATAATTTCTTAAATCGTGATATTATTAATTTATCAACAACAATAACATTTTAATACAACACCAATCAAAAATACTATATTATATTATATAAGAAAAAAAAATAAATACCAATAATAGAAATATTTAATTTAAAACAATTTATGAACATTTAACCAGTTCCGTCATTATTAGCCACATAAAATAGTTAACCAAAGCTTAACTACCAAAAACAACAAAGTAACCAAATCGCCAGACAGACAGTAAGTCAGCCAGTCAACCAGCCATCCATCTCTATCTTCAACTTCAAACTAAAGTTACTAACAGTTAACAACATAAACACTTTGAACACTTAAATAGTGTCTGAGATTTTGTGTGATTTAATGATCTCAAAAAAATGTGATCATGTAAACAATATGTATAAAACCTAACGATGAAACAAAGAGTTAACAGAAAAAGGCGCAAAGGAGAAAATTACAACCTGATGATGAACGTTGAAAAAATACATTAAAAATACTAACCAAAAAACACGAATGAGTGGGTTATTACCACAGGTTAAAATTTGTGACTTTTTAAAGATTTTATTTTGTAGTTGAACGACTACAACGTGTTCTTTAATATATAATGAACATTTTCAATACGTACATCAATCTCTCCATTAACGGCTTCAAAGTTAAGTAAAAATGGAACATTATTTTATAAGTTACATCTAAAACTGGCATAGTAATTGGTAAAAACTTTCAAAAACGCTATTAGAAGCGTTAAGCGAGGTATTGGAGTTCTGTGTTGGTGGCTTGTTTTTCAAATAGAAATTATCTATTTAATTTGGATATATTTCATCAAACATTTATGATCTATGCTTTTCTTACTTTGTACGTTCATAACGATTCTATAATCTATCATTGCTATTGGCCATTTAATGGGTGTTTGAAAACAAGTAAAAACAAAAAACCCTTTATTGCCACCATCACACTATTACTCGCATACCAGCAACTGGCAAGACAAAACCTTAACAAAATATTGTAGAAAAAAGATAAGATTTCGTGACGAATGTGGGAATTTACAAAATGACGCCAGTTTGGGTATCCAAGTATGTACATTGAAAAAGTTACATACATAGTATCGTCTTTTGATGATTACAATCAACATCATCATCATCTGGCTTATTGAGTATTGTAGGCTAATAAAGTATCAAGCATCCAATAATAACAACAACAAAAATTAAAATAGCTTAAAGATAAATCTCGCTTAAACAACTAAAAACGTGTTTGGGGATTTAGATTTAAGTGATCACCTTTTCACAAATAGACTTAACACTTAATGTCTGGCCAAACTTTGTGACAAAATTGAGGGGAAATATTGTAAATCCTTATCCTACAAAATGCTAACTTTTAACACTATCTTAACCCTTTCACAACCAACAGATTTCATTTGTACTGTTTTTATTGATAGAGAATAGAATAGCTTTTCGTAAGATATCTACCTGTTAGACTGAGATGGTCTCAGAACCCTTTAGGCTGGCCACAAAACTTAAAAAAGTGCGTTTTTTTCAAGAAGGAAACCACTCCCGCAGACCTTAATTAAATCTAGATATGTTATAGAGGGCAAACGATTAATATACCTTTTTGCTTATAACCCACTTTTTACATAACCCACTTTTAAGTACGAATTTTTTGACAAAACTTGGTTAAAGTGTAGGTCGAATTCGCAGTAAGCATTGTTTGTAATTTTTATAGCTTAGTCGAGCCATCAATTAAAAATACTTACTGCGACGTTTTTTGATATACTACCTTAGTTTAAAAAAAAATATAAAAATTAATGTTGGGCTGAAAAAGGTTAAGTGGCACTTTTTATTTGATCTATGCATTTGTAAATAAAATAATTCTGTAATATTATCTTAAGTAACTAACGACATACATATAAGACTCGAAACTAACATTTTCTAGAGTTTTCGCAAATCTTTGCCCCATTTTCGTGAATTCCAAAGAAAATATTATTTAGAATTACGATCTTGTTCAAAACTTAAGTTAGAAGGAATTTTGAAAATACAAAATGCGGTTTGAGAAACGCTGGTGTTTAAAAATAAGTTGTCGTATGAAAAATGGAATGTAATTTTCCCGAATATGAGCGATTTTTAGATATTTTCCATTGGTTTAGAGAATTAAAGTGACCATATTTGAGTTCAGCACAGTCAAGTTATTAAAACAGCAGTCGACTTTTACTTATTCCTCCCTCGTCAAAAATCGCCATTTTTCGACACCGTTCTTCATCTACAAATTGCTATAAAAAAAAATTAAGAAATCAATGATTTTGCTTAATATTAGATGCATTTAAGACAAAGTCGGAAATATAGTCCATATGGGCGCTATGTTCAAAGATTGGCCGATTGTATCCGAAATCAATATGCTTTATCCGTGGGCCCATACGAGTCAGAGTATCAAATTTCATGGAAGATTTTCACCAAGATCAATAGACGGAAAGTCGATGGACGGAGGGACAGACAGAGGCATGGGCAGATGGACATACAATCAAACAGTAATTCTAAGTCGATCGGTATACTAAAATGTGGGCATAGGTCCAATATCTTTTGTTGCTTCAAACATCAGCACAAACTCAAAATACCCTGTCCACTAGACCGTACCACCAAAAAAAAGTTCGCCGTACACCATCAAAAAAATTTTTTTTTTGCCGACCGTAGGGGCAAATTTTTCTTTATAACTTTGGCATTTACAGTCGAATCTTAAAGTATGATACATCGATGTTTTTGTCTCGAGGGGACCAATGCTTTGAGGGCCTTTGACCTCAACTATCCATTTCTAATATTTACCAACCAGATCTCAGTTCCTACCGCCCTAATTTACCACCCTAATGTCAGAAAATTTAAATTGAAATCATTAAAATTTTGCTAAGGAAATTTTTCGATAATTCCAGCAGAAATTTTTTTAATTTTTTTTTGTTGCCGAACGTAGGGTGTCGCCTTTTAAAAGTTTTTCATTGGATTTTTCTTTATAGCAAAACACTGGTCTCCTCGAGGCAAAAAATCGATATCTCACACTTAAAAATCCGACTGTAAATATATATTATATTTGAAGGTGTACCGCGCACTTTTTTTTGCCTGTAAGGTAGTTCGGTGTACTGTCCACTTAGTGGTGTAGAGTATAAATACCCATGTAGAAAATTACAAATCGGCCAGCACTGGCAAAGCACAGAAACCGGTGGTATGAGTGCTTGTTAACAGTACTTTCCCAACACCCAAATGATATCACCATTCCACGGTGGTGCCAACGATTTACAAAGCACTGGGAAAGCACCCAAAAACATAAAAAGCAAATGCTTCCCCAACGCCCAAATAGAAAAATTAAAGTGCTTTCCCGTCACCCAAATTATAACACCGTTCCATTTAATGCTTTGCAAAGTATTGAGATAGCACCAAGAAACACAAAAATCAAGTGTTTCCCTGCCACCAAATTATAAGCCCTCTCACTCAAGGATTTTAAATTACTCTAAGAATATATGATTCTTGGAGTTATTGTATTTTGGAGTAAAAAATTAATTAAATATCTGCTATCTTTTGGAGAGAAACAACACATAACAAAATAATGTTTTAGGAAAACAAGCGCTGGGAAGTCATACTTTTCAAGCATTGGCGAATCGTCCAAATTTAGTGGTTTGCCAGCATTTCTTTTTTGTAAGACCACACGCAAAGAAAAAACATGGTTGAGATGACCATATTCGAAGAGCATCATGTATTTTTGGGTTTATGATTGGGACAATCATATTATGAAATACCTTTTTCTATCATAATATGATCCCTTAATTACTACATTATGATTCCAAACTGATCCCAATATTATCATATTATAGTCCTGTGTATCATACTATGATCTCTATAATTTTTTCCCAGCATTCTGTTGAAGGTGAGTGAAAAAGCTGTGGACGATTTGTTTTATACAAAATATTACATTTATTTATTCAATGACTAATTACAAACTTAAATAATTTAAACTAATTTTAGTTAACACTTATATATAACTAAAAATAAATTATGTAAACATCTGATAACAGGGAGTAGAAAAATATTGTTAAAAATACAATTTTACAATGCATCCGAAATGACCATAACATGTTCTTAGTGATCATATTATATTCCTAATGCTCATAGTAATTTCCTCATGATCATATTATGGTAATGAAGAAAATTTTGTGATCATTTGGGATCATATTATGACCATCAGGAACATAATATGTTCAGTACGAAAATATTAAGACCACTTACATTTTTTACTTAATTTCTATCACTAAACACTTTATTGCATAATAAACAATAATTTTTTTTGAGAATTGCTTGACAATCTATATCTCTCTAGACTTTTTGGGTAGAGCGAGTGCTTTATTCCAAAAACAATGTCGCTATTAAAATGAATACCCATAAGATATTTTTAAGTATTTTTTTTTAATACATATATATTATATTATTTATTTTAGTGCTTCTTACATTTTCTTTTCACAAAATCTTAAACAAGACTGACGCTAACTGATAGATGACGCTCTTAAAAAAATATACTGATCATCTCATGGTTGTCGAAACTATACCAATGATTGTGAATATTATCTCTCTCAACTCAGATAATAATATGATTAAAATTCGAAGAGAGGAATATGATTGTCCAGATAATATATGATTGTAGACGAGAGAAATAATATGATATCCGAAAAAAGAGAGATTTTAACTATAAAATGATTATAGGCGACCATATCATTTGTAAAGTATGATTAATACATTAATAATTTGATTGCAACAATCATGTATGGCAGTAGTGACCATAGTTTGGTAGCTGTGATCATATTGCAACCATATCTTTTCTATGCGTGCACGGTCTACTTGTGCTTTGCCAGTGCTTCTTTTCTGTTACCACACATAATTTCTACCTGGGTATGTATATGAGAAAACATTACAGAGGTGAAAAAGTATTTTAAAATAAAAATCATTTTTGAATGTAAAAAAATTTTGTGTTGAAAAGGAATTTGAGGTGCATATGAGAAAACATTACAGAGGTGAAAAAGTACTTTAAAATAAAAATATTTAGTTGTAGCAATATAGTTGTAGCAACCGATAATTCGGCTGTCCCAACCGAATTGAAATCGAATTCGGTTGCCACAACAGAATTCGGTTACTGCAACCGAATTACGAGGTTGCAGCAACCGAATCAATTCGGTTGGAAAAAAATTCCGTTGCCACAACGGAATTGTTCTGAGAGTGTACGCTCATAGAAATAAATCTGTAAAAATAGCAGAAAAAGCAACTAAAAAGTTTAAAATGGCCTTGCAAAAAAACTACTGAAATTAGCAAGCTTTTTTTGCTAAATACTAGTAAAATAAGAATAGCAAAAATAAAACTGTTAAATTGACAAAATTTAATTTATATTTTAGTTAACTTTTAGGTCATTTAAAATTAAAATACGTCTTCGCGAAGTGATAGCTGTTTTCCACAACAAGACACTTCAAGAAGCCATAAAGTAGAAGTTTTACTTAACAGTTCCGCTTCGGTAGTTTCATCTGTAATGCTCCTTAGATTGTATATTTCTGTTTGTGAAAATCATGTTTATGATGATCATGTATCAATCAAATTATTGTATATGGAGACGAGTAAAGAAAATTTATTTACGTGTTTATATTGTGTAGATTTTTAAAAATATTTTTCTCCGAGTTTGAGTGATTTTTTCATTGCATCAAAACAAAAAACATTCATGTCTATAAAAATCTTATAAAATGATCATAATGATAATAAAATCGTCTTTAAATCATTCACGAAAAGAGTTTATAAAAGAAAATAAAAAAAAATTGGTTAGAAAATTAATGGAATGCGTTTAACGTACAAATATGAAAATGCATGGTTATAGAAAATAAAAAAAGCATGGGCGCCTTCCATTGTCTATACCCTGTCTTCTTGTGGTTTTTGTGGTTTATCCGACTATATTGAGGTGGTGCATATAGAAATAATGACGATAGTGATGATGAGTAGCAGAAAAAAAATCATATGACGTTGATGATTCTAATATGGTTAAGATTAATGAATATTTAGTTTAAATTGTTTAAATGTCTGCCTTGATATCTTTTATATCAAAACTGGGCGTTTTTTCTGTTCTTCTATTTCAAAGCTCTTCCTTTTTAACTATTGATTTAAATTGTTACCGTTGCAAGTTAATTCAATTGTAAGTCTTTACATCTGTTGAGATATACCAGAAAAAGTGTTGCTACAAAGTTATAGTATCTTCTTTTTATGAATAATGAAATTAAAAGTGTGGTGATTTATTTTTAATGATTTCAAAACAAACATCATCTTTAAAGAACACTACTTTTTCCATTAGATGATTTTTCTGTTGATGGCAAACTCTAGACATAAGTTTGTTGTCTGTTATAGTAGTTTTACTTTTGTTTATTAATTTAGTCTAATCTTTAAACATTCATCACATCAGAATTATTGTGCAATTATTAAAATTAAGTTGCATGTTTGTTTATTTAAAAGCTACAACCATGTGATTTAGAAATTATTGATAATATTTTACATAGAAATAAAATTACAGATGCAATTTACGTGAATAAATATTTGTTTTAACAAAATATTTTAAGTGGTCAAATGTAGATTGTTGTTAAGTTGTTGTTTAAAATAATTATTTTAAATTTTTTATTTTCAATTCCGTTGTTTCAGTGATTCCGTTTAAGTGAAGTTACCCAACGCTTACACGCCGATTTAATTAAAACTTACGGGGTAGGTTTCCCAAGGCAGACCCGCCCATCTTAATGAACGTTAGCTACACTCAGATAAAAAAGTTTGTAAAAAAATTTGTAAACAGTTTCCAATCGCACTATACTATTTTTATACTGATTATTAGTACAATTTTTATTTTTAATAATCATTTTTGCTATTCTCTTATTACAAATTACGGATTTTTTTACTAATTTTCGCTGCTGATTTCAGAAAAACATTTTACTAATTTTTCAAAACCGAGTGCTAAATTTGCTATACTAATTTAAAAATATTTTTTTTTTATTTGATTTTTTACAATTCTTGTTTAGTTTATATTTGTTACTATTGATATATTCTTAGTTTGGAAATAACACCGAGAAAATTTTATTTCATCTCCAATGCATAAAACGGCAATAACTGGAGAACCGTTTGCAATTTTGACTCCAAATTTCAAGTACGATGAAGTAATTATACGCTTGTTACAATCGTAGGTTTTACATTTTTTTTATTTTTTAGTACAATTTTTTGCTAATTTCAGCAGATTGATTTTAAATTACATTTTACAGCAATTTACTGAAATTTAGTAGCTGCAACTAATTATTTATACTAATTTCATTGTACTAAAATTATGATATTTAGTAAGTTTTTTACCGCTGGCCTCAAAACAGTTAAATTTCCCGTAATAACAGCAAAATGTTCAGTAGCCATTACAGACTTTTTTGGTTGAGTGTACATATGTTGACAAGGAGACTAAAATATTACAGGTATTCTTTTAGCGGCCAAATCCCACATTTAAGGGTTAAAAAGTGAAGTCAAAAATTAACGCGTTTTTGTATGAAACTTTCAGAAATCATATTTTTTCCACAGCGTTAAATTAGTGACGAAATCGAAAATTTTTATACCCTAATTGCCTGTGTCGTGGACCAAGAGCTGTCACTTATTTCAAATAATTAAAACTAGCGAGCAAATGCCGTTACGTTGTTAGCGTACCTTAAAGTTTATTTAATTTAAGTTCATGTGGAGTAGACCTGTCAGTGAAGTGAGTTAAAAAACTCTTTTGGCATTGGTTCTTCCACCACTTTATAAATATGTGGCTTAAAATCCCGATACTTAATTATAGGTACACTCAAAATAATAAGCCTGTTGGCTGAACAGAAAAATTTGTTACTTTAACAAAATTTATTTCTGTTTTTTGGCTTAAAATAAAATTTGTTGATTTTAACAAATTCTTTTGTTAAATTTCACAAACCTAAATTTAAGTAAAAAATTTGTAAAACTATAGTTATATTTGTAATTATACTGAGTCGTAAAATTTGCTTAAATTAAGGTCTCGGAACCCTCCCCGTTAGGGCAGCCCATACCATGCAAAGTCGTGTAAGGGCAATCCAAAGGAGCAAACATTTTATCCGTTTTGCTCTATCTCGCTTAGTTTTCGAGATGTGGGCCATTTTGTAAAGTGAAAAATTTTTATTAAAAATTTCCGAGGGTCCAAGGCTCCGCCAAGGTCCATTTTTGGATAGAGATAACCCCTTTCGCTGAGGTATTATCCGGTTAGGGGTAGTTGAAATTTTCATCAATTTTACTCTATCTCTCTTAGTTTTCGAGGTAAAAATGTTAAACACATTCTGATTAAATTTAACTAATTTTTCTATTATTTTCTCAAAAAAATTCCGTACAAATAGGTAAAAATTCTGCTTAAATAAAAAGAAATAGTACCTACATATATTTGCGCCAGCACAACTTTGACGTATTTGTACGGAGTTTTTTTTATGAGTGCGGGTAATAACAGTAACATGAGAATATTATATTTTAACAATAAATTTAGCGAATGGGTTCTTAAAAATTAGTTTTAAATATTTTTGAAAATTAACACTCAAAATTAGTTAAAGTACTGAGGATTTTTAGTATTGTGTTAAATGAAGATAATAAAATCTTTTCTTAAATCAGTGTTTCAACTAAAAATTTGTTAAAAATTAATCAAATGGATTTGAAACCGGTTTGACAGGTTTTTCTACTCAAGAATTATTTTAAATGTACTTACCCTCGTATTCATAAAAAAGTTTCTTAAAAATTCCTGAAAATTCTGCTTAGATTTTTCCGTTAAGCCAACGGACATATTATATTAAGAACATTTTTCCGCAAACAAGAGAAAATCATCAAATATTTTAAAATGACTTACCTAAAATGAAAAAAAAAAAAAATTAATTAATATAAAAATTTTATTAAAAATTTGTGAATTTATTTCAATCGATTTTTTTGTTTAAATTCAGTTAAAACCATTTTTGGAAATTGCATTATTAATTTGAAACAAATATATTTTAACAAAATCTTTAGGGACATATGCATAATCACTTTTTAAATTTATAAATCGCTTATAAAACGAATTATTCAAAATATACAAAATTTATTTTATAAACGTGTTATAAGGTTTTCAAATTATTATGCATTAGCACTTTAATTTTTGCTTAATTCATAAATCAACAAATATTTTTAAAATATCTTTAAAACTGTTGTGTATGTTAATTAACAAAATCAATTTTCTTTTAACTTAAGGCCTTAAACAAATTTAGTTTTTTTATATTATTTTAATCAGATCTTAATTGTTAATGCCGTTGGCCACACACTTAGATTGATTATATAAATTTGCTGATTTGTCAGTTGTTTTTTATAAACGATAAATTTTGAAAACTAAAGAGAAAAATAAACACAACAAGATTATCATCAGTGTTTGTTTGATTTAAAATTTTGATAACATGTCAATTTGGCCATTAATCATGCTAATCACTTATTTTTTTATAGAAAAAAAATCGATTTTTTCATAAAGAGAATAATGAATTTATTATACATGATTTGACATAAATTTGCCTTAAAACAATTGATAAAATGATAAATATTTTTATATAAATAAATTACAAAATAAATTTAAAAGGAAACAATGACCTTTTCAGTGGATATGAATTATGTACAAAAAAAAAAAAAAGTCAAAAGTAAATTTATGAAAATGTCATAAGAAAGATTAAGCTCTTTTTTGTGAAAAAATTTAAGTTGATTTTAAAAACAGAAGCTAAATAATACAGCTGCTTTAACAACCGATTCACAAATGTTGTTAACTTTGCCAACCTCTTGAAACAGCCCATTTTAGTCGTTTAAAATCAAAACATAAAAATATTTTTTGTTAAATTATATTAAAAGCTCCTTGTACGTTTTGTTTTCTTCATGAAATATGGCAGACCATATGTTTTGGAATATGTATGTGTTTATAATTGGAAATGCAAATTCAATTCTGAAAAGATTTGTTTTTTTTCATGTTTTTCGGTTTAGTTTCTTTCGGTCTCAGTCTGTAGCGATATTCTTCATCATTTATTTTATTCCATTCATTTTATGGTCTTGTATAGAATGCGTTGATAAATTGCTGTGATTTTCAAAAAGACGTAACAAACATGCAAATGGCCATAAAATTTGTTTTTAGATTTTTTATGTTCAACATCTATCCCCAATTTAACGGAAAGGAGGAGAGTGATAGAGGAGAGAAAATAAATAAGGTTAAAAATGCTAATTTAGCAGTTTTTATTGCAACATCATTTTTAACTAATTTTTAGTAGTTTTAACTAAAGTTTTTATGGACTTTTTTCTATTAGTGTACTAGTTATTTTTAATGCATTGGTTTTTATTTTTCAACTATTAAAAATAACAGCATTTTTAGTTAGTTCAAAGTCAAATTTTATAACCTTTTTAACGTCATATACCCTTGTTTTAACTATTATTTTCAGTAGATGCTACCGACAAACCCTTTTGTGTGCGAATTTTCCCATAGCGGAGTTTCTTTATAAGTGAATTATTGCTAATTATTTCCTTTAAGAATCTTTTTCAGTTTTTTAAGAGACTTCCAATTACATTCAACGATGTGAACAAATTGGTTCTTTTTGTTCAATAGAAACCACATATCTAAAATATGTGTTCCCTTGGACACGTGTTAATTCATATAAATGTGATAAAAACGGTGTTCAAAGCACTAGAGCGAGGAACTTGAAAATCGACATGTATATTCTTACTTCAGCGTAGACATTCACAGACATGGGATTTTTGGAATCGTCATTTGGTATATATATGAAAGCATTGTATAAATAGCTTTTAAAATTGAAGAAGGTCCCGTTTAGCGACCTGTGCAAACCCTTTAAGATAGAAATCTGTTGCTTGAAATTAAGCATTCACAAAACATGTAAAACAAATTTATTAAAAAAGAAAAATCCTTGGAATAAGAATTAAATTTGAAGTTATGGGGTTTGTGGTGTAATTACACTGTGAGACAAATGGTAGGGGTCAGTGATCGGGAAGGGTTCAAACTACCGGGGAAAGTTATATCGGTAAAAAAGAAGTTATACGTGTCCCGGCATTTCGCTGGGTCACCCCTAGGAATCGAGATATATCGATTTGACCTTTGGTGGTCTTTTTTTTGACATAACTCGAGAACCACTAGTCCGATTTTGCTCAAACAATTTTAAAAAAATTAAAAATTACAATTCATTTAATCTGTTCATATAACGTTTTTCTATATACTCAACAGTTTTGCCGGTAAAAATAAATGTATGAAGAAAAAAATATTTTTTGCCTAAAATATTAAAAAAAAAGTAATAAACAAAAGGTTATTGATTTTTATGGTAGCGGTAACAAACATTTATTTTTACCGGCAAAACTGTTGAGTATATAGAAAAACGTTATATGAACAGATTAAAGGAATTTTTAATTTTTTTAAAATTGTTTGAGGAAAATCGGACTAGTGGTTCTCGAGTTATGTCAAAAAAAGATATATCTCGATTCCTAGGGGTGACCCAGCGAAACGCCGGGACACGTTTAACTTGTTTTTGACCGATATAACATTTCCCGTTGGTTTCATCCCATCCCGATTTTGACTGTCGCATAGTGTTATTAGCTCGTTAGACTGTTACACATAAGGTTGCGGGTTCGATCTCCAGCGGTGGTAACATAAATTTAGAAAAATAATATGTATGAGTTTTCTATCCCTCTACAGTGTCCCCCTTCGGTGTTTCCATATTACTTAACCCCACTGCAGGGGTGAAAACACAGATGCTTTTTGTTTTCAAATTGTCGCAAAAGCAACCGCTTATATAACTCTAAAATGGAAGCAGTTCTAGAAATAGTTCTATACCTTACATTTAGGTTCTGTGTAACGAATTCTGGAAATAGTTCCTTGGAATCGCTTCTAGTAAAATCGGTTGGCAACCGAATGCAAAAAAAAATTTACTGGGAAATTGTTGGTATAAAATTAAAAACGATATAAAGTCGAAGATTTAATTTCTTGATTAGTTTTTGCTGCCAAAAATGTGGTTACATTTTCATTGCATCCTAAAAAAGGCATTAAAAGCTTAAACTAAAGAAAATCTTTGGTTTTTCAATATTCAGCATACATTTGACTAACTAAAACACAGCCGAAACACTGTCTAATAAATGTTTATAGTTAACATACTGTAACCTCCTTTAATCCCTAAGCCTTTTCTATCTGCTCTATAGCTCGTAGCAGTTGCTTGTATTGTAAAACTAGATAAAGCTACTGGAAATCGAAGCTATTCGATGACCACTCTATTTAAATAAATCTTTTCAAATTATGGTTATAAAAAAATCTAAAATTTTAACATTTTTCCAAGCAAAACAGTTTTTCCAAGCAAAACAGTTTATTAGTTTTCTTACTTAAAAATTGGTAACAGCCTTAAATGCCAACTAAAAAGCTACTGGTATTTCATGCAAATTACTAAAAACCCAACACCGCATAAAAATATATTTGCTTACAACACACTCATGCATATTAAATATTAAGACAAAATAAATTTCCCCCCTTGGAACTACTTGCAAATTTTACTAACTAACTGCAAAATTGAAAAACGTATTAAAAGCTGAAATGCATTCACTTAAAATCATGAATTGTTGTTTATAATAAAAACGACGACTTATTTCTTTGAAAAGAAAAACCACATCAGTAGCTACAGTAGCCATAAGTTAAGGTTAACCCACTTGTATAATTTTTGTATGTATCATACCGCAACCGATATACATTTAAAATGCACAAATGTGAGTTTAATTTCAACTGCCAACTGTTTTTTTTTCTTTCTTTTTAAATGAATGAATGAAAACGGATGAGCAAGTAGTTGTACAGTGAGTGTCAGCAACAAATGCAATAATAAAAGAATTTCGTGTATGCAAAATGTGTGGAACGGACAGACAGACAACTACAACTACCATAAGATTTGAATGAATGCCCCACAAAAACCGCACTGCTCCAACGCCTGCAAATGTTGTGTCCAGCGCAATTTTTAAGGAGGTTTTAAAACTACTGGCCTTTCATTTAACACTGCGGGATACAAATGCCCACATAACGCCATTCGCACATATGACCAACAACCGCAATAGCCGTATAAAAAGAAATTGTTCTTCCAATTGACCAAATGGAGGAAACAAATCGTAAATGATTATAAATACGATTTTTTACATTTCGACTGAAAAAAAATAAACACCATAAGTCAATACAGCACTACCTTTAATTACGGCCTTGAGGTTAATTTGTTTGTAGTACGCAGAGCTTCGAAGAATTAATTCCCTACTTCCTTTTTTTGAACTGAATTTATATTTTGGGAATGAATTCCCTGACCAAACTTAAGGAATCGAATGAATTCCTTTTTTTTCATTCGATTTATATTAAAGGAATTCATTAATTTTTTTCTAATGCCTTCATAAAATTTTATGAATTCATTCAATAAGGAATTCATTCAATTCTAGTTAATTCAACTTTTGGTAAAGGAATTCATTCAATTCTAGTTAATTCAACTTTTGGCTAAGGAATTCATTCAACTGTGCACTTAATTCAACTTTTGATCAAGGAATTCATTCAATTCTAGTTAATTCGACTTTTGGTCAAGGAATTCAGTTAAATCAACTTTTGGTCAAGGAATTCATTCAAGTTCAACTTTTGGTCAAGGAATTCATTCAATTCTAGTTAATTCAACTTTTAGTCAAGGAATTAAATTTATTTCGTTTAATTCCCTAGGAATTGAAACTTAATTCAGGGAATTAAACGAAAAAAATTTAATTCCTAGGGAATTAAACGAAAAAATTTAATTCCTTAGGGAATTAAACGAAATAAATTTAATTCCTTGACTAAAAGTTGAATTAACTAGAATTGAATGAATTCCTTGACTAAAAGTTGAATTAACTAGAATTGAATGAATTCCTTGACCAAAAGTTAAACTTGAATGAATTCCTTGACTAAAAGTTGATTTAACTAGAATTGAATGAATTCCTTGACCAAAAGTTGAATTAACTAGAATTGAATGAATTCCTTGATCAAAAGTTGAGTTAAGTTCACAGTTGAATGAATTCCTTAGCCAAAAGTTGAATTAACTAGAATTGAATGAATTCCTTGACTTCAAATTGAATTAAATAGTGTTGAATGAATTCTTTAGTGAATGAATTATTTAATTTTAATTCTTTACGCTTTGGTCAGGGAATTCATTCTATAAATTTGAATTCTTTGAATTCATTCACAGGAATTAATTCCTGCTTATGTCTTATTGATGATTTCATTCCTTGAATTAAAGAATTGAATTAAATTTTTGGGAATTCATTCCAAAAAGGAATTAATTCTTTAAAGCGCTAGTAGTACGTACCTACATTAGACCGACTCACGAAAAAAAGTAAAAAAAGAGCCCCCTCAAAATAAACCTTGGTTTGTTTTATGATGATTCCCAAAATATTTCGGGTCCAGCAATGAGATCTCACGAGCTGGACCATTTTTGGAAAAGGTATTTTTTTAATTTTTGTAAGAAATTTGCATCTTAGCTGAAGACAAATACTCAATATGGGTATGAAAGGGTTTTTAGAGACGCGTCCAGCGGTATATATAATATGTTCGAGCATATCCTGACATGTCCTATTTTCTAAAAAAAAACAAATTTTTGACTCTTTTGTACGGAGATATTTGTGATAGAAATGTCAAACTTACATATCATTTTGAGTTTTATTCAGTCTACTAATATTCAGCAAAAAGTTTTGCTGATTTTAGCAAGGATTTTTTTCATTGGCAATCGACTAAATGTTAGCAAAGCTTTTGCTGAGATTACTATTTTTTTGGTAATAATCAACTCGCTGATTTTCAGCGAACTACTTTTGCTGAAATAACAAACTTTTTTGCAAGCATGATCCTGACTAAAATTTGTTGACACTGCAACATTTACTTACTTTTTTTTTTGACTGTAGACTAAAAAATCACAAAAAAATTTACAATCTCCATAGTTTTTTTTTCGATTTTTATACCCTACACCACTACGTGGAGAGGGTATTATAAGTTTCTGCTGATATTTGTAACACCAAAAATATTGGTCGCCGCCTTATAGTATACCGATCGGCTCAGAATTTTTTTTTATTTCGATTTAACGATGTCCGTCTGTCCGTCCATACATTCTTGTGTGCACTCTACAGGTCGCAAATATTAACAAATTTTTATGAAATTTGGTACACCGACTTATGTCGGCCCAAGCACGACGCCTATTGATTTTGGTTGAAATCGGTCCATGTTTAGACCTAATGCCCGTATTAGGGGCTCCCCAAAATTATATTGTTTATACGCTGCAGGTCGCAAATATTAAGATATTTTAATGAAATTTGGTTTGCTGATTCACATGGCCCCGAGAACAAAGCCAATAGATTCTAGATAGAATCGGTCCATATTTGGACCTATCGCCCATATGTGCTATATTTACGATTTTCTCTTCTTTTATAATTTTATAGAAAATTTTGACACAAGTCCCATTTTAACCCATTCGAATTTTGGATCCATACATTAGTTGGCCCTTAACCAGACTGGTGTAGGGTATTGTATAGTCGGCATGCCCGACTTTAACCTTTTTACTCGTTTTTTTATGAAAATAAAAATCAAGACTTCTGAAATCAGCAGTTTGCTATTTTTTTAGCAAATATTTCCGTTGATTTTATCAAGAAAGCTTGCTATTTGTGTTCAACTAAATTTAACTTAAATAGAACAAAAATGTTGTAGATATAACAGTTTGTTTTTGTTATTTTTAGTCCATTAATATTTATCAAAATTTTCTGCAGTTTTTACAATATAATTTGTCTTTTTAAACTAACTCAAATATAACAGAAATTCTGTAAATTTAACAGTTTTATTTTTGCTGATCTTATTTTACTAGTATTTAGCAAACGAATCTGCTGACTTCAGCAGTTATTTTTAGTGCTTTTTTCAGTTATTTTTACATGAGTCTACTCAAAATTGTCACAGTTTCAATAAAGATTACAAAAACGGGACAAAATATAGGAAGACATGAATTTCGAGTTCTTGTATTTAAAAGATTATTTTTGCGGAAAACCCCATCACTCAAACCTACAAAGCTTAATGAGTATTATGGCGATTCTGCACCATCAATTTCAATGATAAAATAGTGGTTTACTGAGCTACCGAAAATAACGAAAAATGTACACTCAGGGAACTTCTGCAGTTAGAATTTGTTAGTTATTCAAGTAGTATTTCAGTGAAGTTATTTTAAATCATAATAACATTCTTTAGTACGAGTATAGTGTTGTTTCGTAAATCGTTATTTTTTAGGAATTTGCACTTAAATTATCTAAAACTTTGTTGAAATTGATTAGAAAATATGTGTAACATATTTCAAGAGTTTTATCTGAGTTTTTTAATTTCAGGTTCTTCGCAGACTCCTTAATTTGTATGTATTAAAAAAAACAATCTTTTTCAGCTTTAGCCAATTTTTACTTAAAATTAAAACATAAACTGCGAAATTTTTTTGATGAATTAAGTAACATGAGATGTTTAGTAATGGTATAAATTAAAAAATTCGATATTCCTAGTATGGCAGATTAGCGAAATTGTGAAAAAAGAGAAATTTCAAATATAAATGCATATGTAGTGAATATAATCGCAGCTGTCAAAACGTGCGATATATCAAACTAAAGAGCATATTTCATCCTATTAAAATTTTGCAAATTTTGGCGTTCATACTTTTAATTTTACATTTTTTTGTAAAAAGTTTATTACAAAATTGAAATTTTCTGCAAATACGGTTTTGTAAATATTTCTTAAACTATGGCTAACTTTAAAATTCTAATATTCGTGATCTACGGCCCAATGTCTATTAGAAATGATCTGTCGCAATTCCGATGCATCAAATTTTTGTTATTTTGTTGTACTGTGTTATTCAGTCTTAAAAATATTTTATAAAGTTTTTATATTGTTTGAAATATAACAGCGACACCTAATTAGAAACGATTTTATATTATTAGGAAAAAAAATTATATTAATTTATTTTTCTTACTTTTTATGAATATTTTGTTGCAAATCCCTTTTGCTTTATCACAGCCTCACATCGGTTGCGTATTGATGTTATTAGATGCCGACATCGCTCTACTGGTATCGCCTCCCATGCTTTCTTAACTTCCTCAAAAAGAGTCGCCATATTTGTTATATTTTTGAATCTAACGGCTCTTTTTACGTCCCCCCATAGCAGAACTTCGAAAAACTTAATTCAATTTAAGCTTAATTCACTAAAAATTAAATTCAGATTTTAAAAAGATTCATGTACCATTCCCTTAAACCATTCGTAAAGAATTCATTCATAAGCTTCATTCCCAAAGCTTAAATATGAATTGAATGAATTCCTAACTTGAATCATTCAAATCGCATGTTCATTCACCATATTACTAATTGAATGAAGAAATTTTATTACCAGTGCAGTGTAGTTTGAAACTAACATATAATCAAAACCAAAGCATTCAAGCTGTAACAAAGCATACGATACTATTTATTTCTGTTGAATGAATTTTAAACGTTTTTCATTGTATTATGCTAATATATCAGCAATTACATACAAATTAAAATTTTCATTTGATTAAGTGAATGAAAACAAATAATTTTTCATTCACTTTTTTATTAAATGAATTCAGGTAAATTGGGTTTCATTCAGTTAGAATTCAATCAAAATAGAATGAATTCATATAATTTTAAGATATAGGGAATTAAGCTATCGAATTAATTCCATAAGAATGCTATTATAAATTTAACCCAAATTTAATTAATTTTTAAAAAGTGAATGAAAGAATTAAGCCTTTTAAACCTTTGCCCCATAGATGTTCTATTGGGGATCAAGTCCGGACTGGATAATGGCCATTCCAAAAAGTTGATGGAATTATCGTCAGAGAATTTTTTTGTGAACCTCGCCGTATGCTTCGGATCATTGTCCTGCTGAAATTGCCATATAACAGGCAAATTCTCCTCAGCCCACGGGAGCATGGCATTATTTAGTATATCAACGTATTTCTCCTTATTTAAGAATCCATCAATTTTATAAATTGAGCCAACATCATTCCAGGAGAAACATCCCCATACCATAATTGACCCTTCACCATGCTTCACTACCCGTGAAACGTAGCGAGGATTAAATTCATGGTTAATGGGTCGTCTAACGTATCTCCAAACATCTGCACCAAGGCGATTAGTCTTTGTTTCATCGCTCCATCGCACATATTTCTATTGATTTGCTGACCAATTCCAATGGGACTTCGCGAAATCCTCACGGCTTTTTTTTGAATCCTACTCAGAAGTGGCTTCTTTCGTGCTGCTCTTCCATGTAGCTCGGCTTCCATCAAACGACGTGCAATCGTCCGCTTGGATATCGTGACATTTAAATTTTCTTGAATATCACGTTGGATGTCAGTAGATGACTTTTTTGGGTCGGATTTGGAGATTCGCGTTATCATTCGGTCGGTATGTGCTGATGTTTTTCTGGGTCTCTTCTTTCGCAGACCGTTGGCTATGGTCTCATATTTATTGATATGCTGTAAAGCATTAAAAACCATTTTTTTGAACACATTAGCTGCTCTGCTATTTCTCTATAAGGCTTTCCAGACTTCCAAAGTTCAAAAATTTAGCCCCGTTTTTCAGGAGTGCAACTTTTGCCCTTTCCCATGATAAATCTTTAAAATTAAAATTTCTTATTTGCTATAAAACATTAATCTGGAAACAAATAACCGTAAAATAATTTGTTTTATCAAAATAGCTATTAGCCAAGAAGATTTTAATAAACAATTACGCGTTTCTAATTAGTTGTCGCACTTTGTTAGAATTTTACTAAACAATAGGTAAACTATTTTCAGAAATTATAACAGCTTTTAAAATCAATAACAACAAAAATGAGTCTAAATGATAATAAAAAGAGTAATAAATATAATGCAATTGTTTTAAACAAAAAACATAACGGTAAATTTACGAAAATATCAATAATGACCATCAAGCTATAGTGTAAAAAATGCGTTTCTAATTAGTTGTCAACAGCTGTAGCTCAGATGGTAGAGCTATTGACTGGCAATCTGTAGACCCAGGCTCGATTCCCGCACCAGCAAATTTTATTTAAAAAAAAAATACAATAAAAAATATTTTTTTTTATATAATTTATTTTTTGAAAATCTATATTTAGACTCATTATTTTTGTTAGTACTGGTAAGCACATAGTTAACGATATATTTTTGGATTTTTCGTATGCTGGTGTGTAACCTTAACTCATTATTTTTCGCGACATCGCCATATAAAGGTAATAAGAAATGTAATAACAAAAGTAACTAGTTACCATTACCAAGTATGTAGTTACATAACCATATATCTGGTAATGATTTTCTACACTGGGTGGTTTTATCAATAAACATATAAACTAGGTAGTACAAACTGACTGTTCGCCTAAGCCGCTATTCGCGAACGGTCGCTGTAAAAATTATTTTGCGAACGACATGGAAAAATTTGAACACAGGGTCGCGAACGTCTCTTTTATTGTGTACAAAATTTTTTTCTTGCGTTCGCGTGATAGTTTTTTAGCGGCCAAAATGGTCAGTCAGTTTGTAACGAGTTGCTGGGCATGTGCCGACCAAAATTCAGTTTCAACAGTATATGTGAATTGTGTGAGAAAACATTTTCTTTTAACCGACAAATAACATGTTTCCTACAAGCGAAGAATTTTGCTCGCAAGAATTTCGGCTGCCAAAAAGAATCTGTATTTTCTGCAAATGTTAGAAACTTCACTAAAATTAGTCAAAATCTTAAAAATGGCTGAAAAATTTGGAAATTCTATTTCAAAACTTCTGTGACTTTTAACAAAAACTCGACCAATTTTTACTCAAATCAAAAATAATCGGTCTTCAGATTTTGAATAGTTTTTGGCTAAATAACAATATTTTATTAAACAAGTTGTATTACATGCATAGAAAACTTAACTATCTACTTTTTTGCCTTCAAACTTTTTTGTATAAGGAACGGTTTTCAAGCGAGAAGCATGTAAAATTAAAATTTAGAAAATTTGAAAAAATTAACTTTTTAAAACAGAAAAAAAATATTTGAAAAATTGCCAAAAATACATTTACGATCTGGCGTACATTACCGATAATAAAAAAGCTAGTTTAAAGTCTCTAATTGTAAAATCAGTTAAAAATTTTTCTCCAGGACTCACAGGATAACGTCAGGATACGTTTTACAAATATCTCTCTAACTCAAAAATTAACCAAAAGATTTTCTTAAAATTAAACACAGATTATATACTTAAAGGTAGTAATAAGCAAAACTAATTTCGTCAAAATTTATTGATGTTTAGTGCCAAATTCGGCAAATTTCGTAATTTTCGAAAAGCGAAAATCGCCATAACTTTTGAAATAACAACAATTGGTCAACAATTTTCGGTACGTAATTTTATTTTATTGATAGTATTATTTACAGCAAAAACCGAAATTATTTTACCACTGGGTTTCAAGATACGTCTTCAACCTTTGTTGTGCAATATCGCCTAAATAAAGCGATAAATTAAAATTTTAATATTAGTTCCATAGTACATTTTCAACGCCAAATATATGGTTTGAATATTATTGTAATCAGAAGAAAGAGCATTAGAGGGTTAATATTACAATGTGTTTACCGTTTGAAAAAAAATCGATTATTTCTTTTTATCTTATGATTTAAAAAATGTTATTATCCTGGTTGTCGACTAAAAGAACTTGGCATAAATCCAATATGTAAAAATAGAAAAACTGGGCGGTGACACGTTAATTTTTTGTATGATGGTTGGTGTAGACTTTAAACAAAATCTATAGAAATAGAAAAAAAAACCCAACTAAAAAAATACCCTTACAAAACTTAAACACATATAGATAAACATGAAAATACATGAATATATTTAAATTTTTTCAATGGTTTATACCAGCAAAAAAATACTGAATTTCCGCATTAACATATGCAAAACAACCATCCTAAAATACGAGTATACAAAAAAAAAACGTGAAAAACATTTTCAATTGAAACGATACGTAACTAAAATTGTAATTCAAATTCAACAACAGCAAAAAAAGTAAACGTAAAAGAAAATGCAGTAACGCCCACTTTTCCTTTATATAAAAATAAAATATATCTTGCGACAATTTTACCATAAAAGAGAGAAAGAAATTTTTTTTGGTACATTAACGATAATGTTTGAAATGTTATGCTAAAAGGAATTGCATTTGTTGCATGCAAATTTTTTACTAGCAAATATTTTTAAAATGTTTAGAATAATGAAAACTGTATGTATTTCTGTTTTACAATTTTCACAATGAATTTTGTTTTTTTAATCGCTTTATATAAATTTTCATTCATTGAATCAAGTTTAAGTTTAAACATTTTGCTGTTTTTATTTTCAAAGCATTTAAATAAACTTTGATCCTCATTGTTGTATATCAACTGTCAAGTTGATATTGACAACATGTTGACATGACAAATTTGTTTGACACTACAGCACAGCTTGCATGGTGTTTACTTTTGTATTTTTTTTTTTGTTCACTTCATTCATTCAGTATTTTTGTTTTTTTTTCAAATTTTTATACCTTTAAGAACTAAAATGCAACATTGTGTTATGTGGTTTTGAAAACATATTAAAAAAAATCTGTTTATGAGTTATTTCCTTAAATCTTGCTTTAAAATGTTAAACAAAAAATAAATAAAAACGTTCGTAAAATTGGCATGTTTTAAAAATTAAGTGGCTTTTTTGTTGTCCAGGCCGGCAACAAACTATAATAAACTTCAGTACTTTACAAGCTGGCGCTTAGTGTCATATTTGCAACATGCAACTTATCATCAGCATGCATAAAAATGCCTTAAATTTGTATATTTTTTTTTTCTAAACCACAATTTAGGATTGCCAACGACGTAACATAAATATGGATTCTAAAATAAGCGATTTTTTTTAAAAAGATTCTAGTTTTCAATTGTATTTACAATCTTGTATGTTCCCAGCAAAAAAAGAAATCGTCAAAAGAAGATAAAAAGAAGCAGTGATTTGGATTTCGATATTTTGAAAATTTGGATCTGAACCAATGAACTGGTGGTCAGTAAACAAAATCTGAATTTCTGGAATACCTGGACTAGCCGTCGCATTTCTAAGTATGGATGCAAATAGGCCTTATTCATACGAACATTTTGGTGTATCACACTTATATCCTATCAGTTTTTTGTGGGGTTGCTCCATGAAAATGTGATTCACCACTGGTGGTCAGTAAACAAAATCTGAATTTCTGGAATACGTAGACTACTCGCCGCATTTCTAAGTATGGACGCAAATAGGCCTTATTCATACGAACATTTTGGTGTATCACACTTATATCCTATCAGTTTTTTGTGGGGTTGCTCCATGAAAATGTGATTCACCACTGGTGGTCAGTAAACAAAATCTGAATTTCTGGAATACCTGGACTAGTCGCCGTATTTCTAAGTATGGACGCAAATAGGCCTTATTCATACGAACATTTTGGTGTATCACACTTATATCCTATCAGTTTTTTGTGGGGTTGCTCCATGAAAATGTGATTCACCACTGGTGGTCAGTAAACAAAATCTTAATTTCTGGAATACCTGGACTAGTCGCCGCATTTCTAAGTATGGACGCAAATAGGCCTTTTTCATACGAATATTTTGGTGTATCACACTTATATCCTATCACTTTTTTGTGGGGTTGCTCCATGAAAATGTGATTCACCACTGGTGGACAGTAAACAAAATCTGAATTTCTGGAATACCTGGACTAGTCGCCGCATTTCTAAGTATGGACGCAAATAGGCCTTATTCATACGAACATTTTGGTGTATCACACTTATATCCTATCAATTTTTTGTGGGGTTGCTCCATGAAAATGTGATTCACAACTGGTGGTCAGTAAACCAAATCTGAATTTCTGGAATACCTGGACTAGTCGCCGCATTTCTAAGTATGGACGCAAATAGGCCTTATTCATACGAACATTTTGGTTTATCACTCTTATATCCTATCAGTTTTTTGTGGGGTTGCTCCATGAAAATATGATTCACCACTGGTGGTCAGTAAACAAAATCTGAATTTCTGGAATACGTAGACTACTCGCCGCATTTCTAAGTATGGACGCAAATAGGCCTTATTCATACGAACATTTTGGTGTATCACACTTATATCCTATCACTTTTTTGTGGGGTTGCTCCATGAAAATGTGATTCACCACTGGTGGTCAGTAAACAAAATCTGAATTTCTGGAATACCTGGACTAGTCGCCGCATTTCTAAGTATGGACGCAAATAGGCCTTATTCATACGAACATTTTGGTGTATCACACTTATATCCTATCAGTTTTTTGTGGGGTTGCTCCATGAAAATGTGATTCACAATTGGTGGTCAGTAAACCAAATCTGAATTTCTGGAATACCTGGACTAGTCGCCGCATTTCTAAGTATGGACGCAAATAGGCCTTATTCATACGAACATTTTGGTGTATCACACTTATATCCTATCAGTTTTTTGTGGGGTTGCTCCATGAAAATGTGATTCACAACTGGTGGTCAGTAAACAAAATCTGAATTTCTGGAATACCTGGACTAGTCGCCGCATTTCTAAGTATGGACGCAAATAGGCCTTATTCATACGAACATTTTGGTGTATCACACTTATATCCTATCAGTTTTTTGTGGGGTTGCTCCATGAAAATGTGATTCACAACTGGTGGTCAGTAAACAAAATCTGAATTTCTGGAATACCTGGACTAGTCGCCGCATTTCTAAGTATGGACGCAAATAGGCCTTATTCATACGAACATTTTGGTGTATCACACTTATATCCTATCAGTTTTTTGTGGGGTTGCTCCATGAAAATGTGATTCACAACTGGTGGTCAGTAAACAAAATCTGAATTTCTGGAATACCTGGACTAGTCGCCGCATTTCTAAGTATGGACGCAAATAGGCCTTATTCATACGAACATTTTGGTGTATCACACTTATATCCTATCAGTTTTTTGTGGGGTTGCTCCATGAAAATGTGATTCAGCACTGGTGGTCAGTAAACAAAATCTGAATTTCTGGAATACCTGAACTAGTCGCCGCATTTCTAAGTATGGACGCAAATAGGCCTTATTCGTACGAACATTTTGGTGTATCACACTTATATCCTATCAGTTTTTTGTGGGGTTGCTCCATGAAAATGTGATTCACCACTGGTGGTCAGTAAACAAAATCTGAATTTCTGGAATACCTGGACTAGTCGCCGCATTTCTAAGTATGGACGCAAATAGGCCTTATTCATACGAATATTTTGGTGTATCACACTTATATCCTATCACTTTTTTGTGGGTTTGCTCCATGAAAATGTGATTCAGCACTGGTGGTCAGTAAACAAAATCTGAATTTCTGGAATACCTGGACTAGTCGCCGCATTTCTAAGTATGGACGCAAATAGGCCTTATTCATACGAACATTTTGGTGAATCACACTTATATCCTATCAGTTTCTTTTTAATTGGTGAAAAGGAATTTTTATTCGTAAAAAATTTAGGCAAATTACTTGGACCAGACAACTTGTCTTAAAATAATTAAAGTTAAGTTCTTAACCATAGTTATAAATGTTAAATTTATATGGAAATATCTGTAGTTAGATAGATTTTAAAAGACTTAATTTCATTCAAAATCACATTTTTGGAAGTTGTGAAAAAGAACTGCTTTAGAAGCGGAAAATCAGAATTAAATGATACTTTGGATTTAACGGAAAATTGATTCTTTAAGATCGCTTCCACTTTTTTTGCTGGGGTACTATGACCAGGCGCGAATACTCCTTTTATCTTGAATATTTTCTATAGTAAACCTATTAAATTAGGAAAAATTCTTTGCCACAAGCGCCTATTTTCGATTTTTAGGTATATGAAAGTAGCTAGACTGCAAGGTAATTTTTAGTTTGCTTTTTCTGCTATTTTGACAGATTTATTCTATGAGTGTGTTTCTAAATAATTTTGAAAATTAACGCTAGAAATTAGATAAAGAACTGAGGATTTTTACACTAATAGAAAAAATTCCGTAAAAAATTTAGTTAAAACTACTTAAAATTAGTTAAAAAGGATTCTGCAGAAAAAACTACTAAAATTAGCAGATTATTTTTGCTCTATAATAGTAACATAGTTAAATTTTTGTAAATGGAAAATAGCAAATTAACCTGCTAAAATCAGCACAAAATTTTGCTAAATAATTAGTAGCCCAAAAAATCTCAAAAAAATTTAAAATTTTCGAAGTTTTTTTTTTAATGCAAATAAAAATCGAGCCTTTTGAAAACAGCAGTTTACAATTTTTTAGCAAATATTTCTGCTGATTTTAGCATTATAGACTGCTATTTGCATTCAACTAAATTTAGCTTCAAAATAGCAAAAAATTGGTAGATATAACAGTTTATTTTTGTTATTTTAGACTTTACAGTACAATTTTATTTAGGAAAAAAAACTGTTAATTTTAGCAGTTTTTTCTGCAGCATCATTTTCAACTAATTTTTGGTAACTTTTTCTGCTATTTTTACAAATTTGTTTCTATGAGTGTAGTATTGTGTTAGAAGCAGAGAAGACAGAGAAAAGCAAAATCCGATGTGTTTAAAGGAAAAAAATATTGTAAAAAAGCAAAAAAAAAGCAAAAGTAAAAAACTTGGAAAAACAACAGTTTTTTTAAAAAAAATTCAAAGTCAGGAGAAAAAATATTTTTTTTGTGAGTAAAAAAAGTATTTTTGAGCAAAAAGTCTTAAAAAAGCAATTCAAAGCTCAAAAATCTTAAGAAAAAGCTATTTTAAAGCTAAAAAAACGGAAAATCCAAAAAAAGCAAAAAGAAGCAAATATGAGTAAAAGAAGCAATAAAAAGCATAAAAAGCAAAAACAACAATTTTGTCTTCTCTGGTTAGAAGATAATTAAAATCTTTTTTTAAATCAGTGTTTCAATTAAAAATTTTTTGTGTAATTGAAAAATTTTTATTACAAATCTCCGAGGATCCAAGGCCCCTATCAAGGCCCATTTTCAGATAAAGATAACCTTTACATGGGAGTGTAATATAATTAGGGGTATTCGAAATTTTCGTTCTCTCTGCTCTATCTCTCTTAGTTTTCAAAATACGGGCAATTTTAAAAATCGGGACGGGAAGAGATAGCGCCATCTTTAAAACTTCGGACACAATGGTGGCGCCTGGTAATAGGCTAAATATGAAATTATTATATTTTGACAATAAATTGTGTAAAATCTTTCCTTAAAAATTTGTTATAAATATTTTTGAAAATTAACACACAAAAGTAGTTAAAGTACTGCAGACTTTTAGTATTATGTTAAATGAAGATAACTAAAATATTTGTTTAAATTAGTGTTTCAATTAAAAATCTGTTAAAAATTTGTCAAATCGATTTAAAACCAGTTTGATAGATTTTTACTGACGTACATATTATTTTAAGTTATTAACTGGGACGGTGCACATATAAAACAAATTTTCAAATAGATTAAGAAATGCTTCTTTGGTATTTTTTTCCACTTTTAACGATCATTCACGCGAACGAATTTGAAGAGCTAAAATTTCAGGTATGTGTACCCTACTAAAAAAAATTATATGAGTTTTGATATTATATATAATTACATCCGAAAAATGAGAACATATTAGATCTAATTTGACACAATTAGATCTAATTTGATGGAATACGATATGGTTTGATACAATTTTATCCGGATTTTGTCCTCATCCAAATGTATCAAATATAATCCAACTAGATGTAATGGTATATAATTCGATATAATTATACATAATTATATGAGGCATATGTAAATATATACAGGTCTATATATAGATATATTGTAATATATCTTGTTATATATTGTGCAATATATAACAAGATATAGTTATATATTTAGGATATAATTTCGTAAAATTGTATATAAGTATATCTTAGTATATATGTTCCAATATATAATTATACAAAATTATATATGGTAATATATGACTATATCAAAACTTTTTTACTTGGGTATACAAAAAACCATTAATGTACCCTCAAAATGAAAATCACTTCTTTTTGTTGTCCCCAAATATCAGAAGTTTTAAGAATTGTTCATATACTTATGTGTTCCAGAGTCTGGAAACAGAGTTGATTTTCTGGTATTTTAGAATATGGTTATCACAGTATCAACTCAATGGCTGAATCTCATGTAATTGCTGAATGTCGTGTATTTGACATTAGTGCTGGTAAATTCGATTACTTTGCAATACTCGTTACTACTCGATATTTTTAATTTGGATACTCGATGCTACTCGATACTTTTAACGGTTTTTTTATTAAAATTCTTTGGACATGTGTACGTTGATTCAATATTTAAATTTATAGACATATTTTTAAACTTTTATAGCAACTATTCACTATGTTTTTCATTATATTAATACATATTAAAATTTTCCAAATTCACAATTTACTTACAATAAAAATTAAGTTTTTTAGTACAATGTTGTTTTTCAAACGCGTCTATAGACCAGCTGCATCCAATATTGTAATTAATATGCATTTTTATTAATTTTAATTTAGTAGGTTTTGAGGTTAAGAAGAAGAATAAATCTTTTGTCTAAAAGTTATAAACACATTAATTTGCAAATCAGACCTTTTTCTATGGAGGTCCAAGTTTATTTTCATCTGTGAATTTTTATTATAAGTTTTTTTTTTTAATGTTACCTTGAAATCAGTTATTTTAAATTTCACTTCGCATGGTAAGTCAAAAATTATTTTATTTACCTTTTTCCCTAGTAGTTATTGATTGTAATAGTGAATTTATATAAAATTCAAATGACTATGGATTTTCTTCACCATGCCACTACGTACTTTTTTGGGTGTATACATTTTTATGAAAAAAAAAACTCAAGATTATAAAATAAAAAAGTTAACAAATTTTCATTTTTTATATAAAGTAATAAATACCGGTAAAATACCGGTAACTACCCATAAAAATAACGGTACACTCAAAAAAAAGTCAGTAAAGTCAGCAAAAAATGTTGCTGTGTCAGCAAATTTTTAGTCAGGAGCGTGCTTGCAAAAAAGTTGGTAATTTCAGCAAAAGGTTTGCTGAAAATTAGCGATCTAATTTTTACCAAAAAAATAGTAATCTCAGCAAAAGTTTTAAATTATCATTTCCGTTGTCTGTACTAAGTACATCCAGACAAGCTGCGATATCTTGTCTATCTGGTTGTCGTCCACGCTATAAATGCAGTTATAAGCACAATTTTTGTAGCAAAATAGATTAGTAAAACATTAGTTCAAAATTAGTTTAGTGCTAAAAAATATAACTAAAACTTTTTTCAGCAAAAAAAATTACTGAAAACTAGTACACTTGATATAAAAGACGTTTTACTAATTTTTCTACTAACTTATTTTTTTGAGTTTACCGATAACGGTATTTAGAATTTTTTAGAGGTAACTTTAACGGTACTCAATTCGAAACGGTATTTTAGCGATAACGGTATTATAATGGTAACCAACCTTGGTTTTTTTTTAATAATTTTTAAATATTTTACTTTTGATTTTTTCTTTTACCAGAGTTGTAGATTTGTGATAAATATTTTAGCGGAGTCACATTTTTGTGGTAAATATTTTAGCGGAGTACATTTTTATATATTTTTTCCGTCAAAAATGCAACTCTGAAAATATCTAGTAGTAGTTTCAAGTATCGAGTATCCAAAAAAAAAGACAAATACTCGATACGCGATACCAGCACTATTTGACATCCCACCGTGGGATGTTACTAATACATAGAAATGGCAAAGGCAACTCTGTAAACACTGTGCAGGATTGTAAATGCAAAATTATTTGCTAATTGGCAGCTCAGTTATTTAGAGCTAAAGTTGAGGCAAACACTTCTACTTCATAACTACACATTCTATAACAAAAAATATGTGCAAACATGTGAAAATATATCAACAATGTATTTGAGTCAGAGAAGATATCATAAAAAAGATTGTCCATAAACTATTTGCAACATTTTAAATATTAAACAAACGTAGTTTAAAAAATATTTTATATCGTATTATTCGTTATAGCACCATAAAATATTCATAAACATTTGTAAAAAGCTCTTTCAATATGAGCCGCTAATAAAATCAAAAGTTAAAAACCCCACTTGATTATTAGCATTTTCGTGTTAATTTTTGATATTTTTTTTTTATCTAAACTAAATTTAATTAAAAAAAATTTAAGCAAAATCGAAAACGTTTTTATTAAAACGAAAATCATTGATTGTCAGTGATTTTTTATATTAAGTTTTAAAACGACAGACGAAACGTTGCAAAAATAACCAGTTTTTTTTTCAAACATGACGGTGTTATAGCACTTGGTACATTAGAGTGGGCCGAATTAAAAAAAAATATGAATATGAATAAAAATAAAAAGATCTAAAACTTTAACTGGTCTCATACTGTAGGGTTAACTTTTACTTTTAAACAAAAGAAAATGTCAAAAAATTGTTTACAAAACAACAACATATGTTTGATTAACTATTAGTTAACTCTGAAACCTTTACGGTGGGGGTCATACTGCAAGTTTAAACCTAGGTTAATAGTTAACCCAAAAATTTTTTGTTTTTTTTTGTGTATATTTTTTTGACATTTTATTTTGTTTTTAGTTAAGTTAAAGTTAAACCTACAGTATGAGACCCACTGTTAGTATGAGATCTAGCGTAATACATTTAAGTGTTTAATATATGCATAATAATTCGAAAACTTTATAATTCGAAAACTTTCCGTTTGAGTAATTTTTAAATTACTTTTGGTCATATTCGGGTTCAGCAGATCTGAATATAAAAAATATTGATAACACTTCAAGTGCATCGCGGATCGGCCAAAATAAACGATTCTAAATTTGTTTTGCCCATGTACTAATGTTTCACTATTATTCAATATTATTTCAATTGAAGAATCTGCACAAATTTTTAATATCGGCTGCCTCTAATGGACATAAGTAGTATGTGAACGTGTTGCATAGTGTTGGTGTTGTTTGATCTTAAAGTTGTTGTAGTGTGGCAAATCAATCAATTTTTGTGTTGATTTTTTATTCGCAACAATATGCTGTTTAAACATTGGGATAATCGTTGTTATGCTTCATCAACGTCGTCATCATTATCGTCATCAGCATCATAAGCTTCATTGCCAACGAAACGCAGACATCAAATAAAAAAAAAAGTTAAAATTCATTTTGGCTGGCATCAGTCTTTTAAGTCATCGTATGAGGATCATGTGATCATTTGCTTGTTTTTACATGCCAAAACTGCCAAAAGCTTATTAAAGTTAAAAGCGGCAAAAATCATCATAAAACAAAGATGTAAAAAAAATCATTTTATTTAGAATATGGTTTTTATAACAATATTTTGTGGAACATTTCAAAAGAGCATACAATTTTGCATAGAGGAAATCATTGTAATTCACGAATTTCTATCAAAATTTTTAATATTGTTTATTTTGCGGAATCATATGAAAATAGGGAGTTTAAAGAATTTACGGTTACTTAACTCTTTTTTGTGCACAAAACAAAAATCTACTACCAGAAAAGGATTCACAAATCAAAATTTCATTCAGTTCTAATACGATTTTCCAAAAGCATAATAAAATAACTCATTTTACAGGAAAGTTCTTCTCAGCCGAATCGTCAGATCTTAATGAAAATTGAATAAGTTGTGGGGGAGAAAAACTAAGAGGGACGTTTATTTTTAGTTGCGTAATATCAAAATTTTGGCAATTAAACTTGGGATATAAAATTAATACTCCATCATTGTGAATAAATCTTTAAGCTGTTTATACCCTACATTTCTCTGTCGTATGTTGAGTTTGTGCTATTGTTACCGATCCCCTAAGAATCACTTTCTGAGTCGATTTATTGATGTCTGGCCGTCCATATAACCAACCCAGTCAGAAAAATACAAACGGAAAAGCGATAGCAAGGCACTTTCACAGGTTGTGCAAGTATGTACTGGCAAAAAGTTTTTTCCCAAAATGATAAAATCATTAGACAAAAGGACCGGCTGTTCAAAAAGTGCCGGAAAAGCATTGGGGAAACAAAATTTTCAACATTGGAAAAACTCTGGCAAAATATATCTGGAAATATACATATTTTCCAAAATAAAGTTTTAAAAAAAGTTCATATGTATTTTTTTGGTCCTGCCGTGATTTGAACCCAGGCCTTCAGATTTGAATAATATAATACTTTGTGGCTAGAAAGATAAATGAATGATAACCAGAGAAGACAGAAAAAAGCAAAATCCGATGTGTTAAAAGCAAAAAAATATTGTAAAAAAGCAAGAAAAAAGCAAAAGTAAAACAACTTGGAAAAACAACAGTTTTTTTACAAAAAAAATTCAAAGTTAAGAGAAAAACTATTTTTTTTTTTTTGTAAGCAAAAAAAGTATTTTTGGGCAAAAAGTCTTAAAAAAAGCAATTCAAAGCTCAAAAATCTAAGAAAAAGCTATTTTAAAGCCAAAAAACGGAAAATCCAAAAAAGCAAATATGAGTAAAACAAGCAATAAAAAGCATAAAAAGCAAAAAAAGCAATTTTGTCTTCTCTGATGATAACAGCTGGACAACTGTTGGCTGTGTTAAAATGCTAGCACTGGCAATCAGTTTTTTTTGGAATTAATATGCCAGCGCTGGGAAAACAAAAACAAGTTTGTCTTAAAGGAGAGTTTCCAATAACAAAAAAATGATTTTATCAGGCATGTCACAGGTTTTTTTCGGAATTGATTTGATTTCGCAATTTCACTTCCGCAATTTTTTTCCAAAAAAGATCGAAAACAATTTTTTTCCTTCTAAATTTGCAGTTTAAGGTGCTAGAGATAATTTTGTATTGAAATTAAAACGTTCTGGTAAGTATCGAGTATGCTACAGTCTTTATAGTTGTACTTAAAACGTTAAAAGTTTCTCCAGAAAACGTAAAACGAAAAAAATATCGTTTTCATTAGAGTTTGCTGTTCGGTTTTATTCGAAACCGAAACCGCGGTTTTTCAAGCCTCAGAACCGAAACCGAAAACCGACATAAATAAGTCGGTTTTTCTTAAATACTTTAACAAATTAAAATAATTTAATAAATTGCATCGGAGTGTACAATTAAAATCCGAAAAGATTCATAAAAGAGCCCTAAGTCTTTCTGTTTCCTAGCGCACTTTTGTGACTTATAAAAGACTCCAAATAAGGAGAATTATTGGAAAATTTATAATTTTCTGAGCCATAATGAGTCATTTATTATTAATTTTTTAATAATGAAAAAAAATTTTAATGCACTCATAAATACGAGTCTGATAAGTTTCATTTATAAATCCAAAATTTGAGCACTCTGAAAAAATGTTTAATGCACTCATAAATACGAGTATAATATGCTTCATTTATAACTCGAAAATTGAGTTTTTTACGAGTCAAAATTTATGAGTGCTCAGAAAAAATTTGGGCTGGGATATTATTGAATCTTGAATTTCAAAAAGTGCTCAGCTCCTATTTAAAAATTTTTTTTTATTTAATTGTAATTAACATTTTCTCCATTAAATATTTCTTTAAAGAATTTTTTATTTTTGTTATTACGGATAACATAAACTGAGGCTTATAATTTTAGAAAAAAAATACACCAAAAAGTCAAGTGATTTAAGAGATATTGAGTTTCACATATTCAGTTCAGATTTTAACATTGTATTTTTCAAAAAGGCCTTTTCGTAGTTTTTTAGAAATTTATGAAATTTTATCTTTATATTGTTTTAAATAAATTGCTAAAATTTAAATTTATACTCTTGAAAATACAGCTTTAGTTGCGGACAAAAGAATAAAAAAATTTAATTCATAATAATTTTCTGCGTTTTTTTTCTCCCGCAAAGTCGTCGAAATGTTGTTTGAATTTTAGGTAATAAGTATATTGAGCGTTTTAAACTATTTAATTTTTATACTTATTTAATTAGTTTAAAACAATTCTATTATTAGCACAAGAAAACCGAAAATTAACCGAAACCGCGGTTTTTATAATTTTTAAAAACCGAAACCGCGGTTTTCAGATTTTTCGGTTTTTAGCAAACTCTAGTTTTCATTCCACTTTCAAAAACCAAAGTGAAATTGGTATTTGGAGTAGCTTAAACTCATAAAAGCTTTTCAATAGTGCTTAGTATGTATTCCCTAAAGTGTCGTTAATCATTTCACTTAAAAAAATTTACATTTAAAACGCTTTTTGTTGGTAAATTCAACAATTTTCTTGTTGATTAGTAAAACGTAATTTTTTCTGAAAAATTAAAATTATTAATTTTGATCGGCGATCTTCTCTTTTTTAACTACAAATGGCAACTTATATCAAAATTTAGCAGTTGGAACACGAATTTACCACAAAAAGTCTTTTTTTAACATTTTAGAATTTACGAAAACGAAAAAACCTGAAGAAGCAAAAGTAAAACGTTACGAAATTGTACATCGAAATCATATTAATTTTATGCGAAATATGTGTTAAAACTCTAAATATGCTCTCTAACAAAAACTTTTTTAAGTGAAATTATTAAAAATAGCATTCTTAACTTATAATTAATTATGTTTGTCTGTTATATTTGGTCTAAATATGCAAAAATACCATTTACTTCTGGAGAAGCAATTTGAGTTTTCAATTTCACATTCAAGTGAAATTGCAGTCTGTGACATGCCTGTATAAAACAATAAATATGACGAAGGAGTAACGTAAAAATAAAAAATTGTATTTATTTATGCCAATGGTATAAAATACTAAAACAAAAAACTTTCAGAATATTTTTATTGTTTTCTTCATTCGAATTTTGTTGATGTTCCAGACTACATTTAATATGAGATTTTGATGCTTTAATTCGCATTGCAGTAATGCCACCACTTTCTAAAGAAAACTGATGAAGGGGACCTGGAAAATCCCCAAAACGATCGTATTTTCATCCCTGAAAGTGTAGAGGTTTTTTAAAGCAAAAACTCTGTGAAGTATTTGTCAGGAGAGTATTCTGATGAAGAAAAATAGCAGTTTTTGGAAAAAAGTACTTATTATGTTAATTCGTAATAAGGAAATTGGCCTCGAATTAAATTAATAAATTTCTAATTAATCAATTAAAAAAGGTCGACAAAAAAAAACAATTTTTATTTTTAAATAAAAATTAAAAACCTTAAATTAACCATGCTTTCAACAGATTATTTTTCACAATTTGTAAAATACGTTTGCGATTTTATGATATTTAATTCCTTTAACTTAAATTTTTATATTTAAAAAAATCCAAAAAAGAAATTTTTGCTTGCAACCGGATTTGAACTTGAAACTTCTGACTGCAGACTAGGTAGTACTGGATAACAACTCGTTGCAAATGTTGGCACCGAAATTTTTGTAAAACAAATACTGGCAAAACGCTTTTCGCAAACTATAGCAAATGAGTGTTCTGCCAGTCATTTATTTTTAACACCGCGGTTACCCAGTGGTATGCCAGTACTTGATTTTTTGTATCACTGGAAATTTCTGATTGGGTATGTGCAATTAACAAAAGCATAGAATAAAACACAGAGGCAACGGTATTTTAAGGATTATGGTATTTTATTTGGCACTACGAAATTAGCCCCAACGAAATAACCCCCAAACCTTAAAACGAAAAAAGCCTCAAAAAAATGCAAAAATTTAGTTTGGAGATTGTTTCATTTATTTTGGGGATTGTTTCGTATATGATTTTTGGGGTTTTTTTCATTATGAAATAAGCCAAAAATGAAAGAATTCCCAAACATATTAATTTGGGGATTTTTGTATTCACTTACTTTTTGGGGAGAATTTCATTTTTTTGGGTGTTATTTCATTTTTATAATTTCTGAAATTTTTAAAAATTTGTTTCTGTCAAACGGATTTTAGTAAATATTTCTACAATTTAAACCGTTCAGATTTACAAATATTGCTACCTGTAATCATAACTTTATTTATCTATATAACAATTAGTTTTAATTGATGGTAACTTTGCGGTTGTACCGATGGGTTGTTTTTCAACAGCTGCTATTGTTCAACGTGGAATATATGGATAGTGTACGTAAAGTGAAGTTTATTGTAGTGCTTCTTTAGATACCGAAAGTTTCAAATTAAAGAAAACAGTGTCGCAGGCTTTTTATTTTTTTATTCATATTTCTGAAAGCGTCGCAGGCGAAAATTTGGTATAAAAAATGGCGCTTTCAGAAATGAATCGCGGCAATTTTTTATACCAAATTATAAATAAAAAAAAATAAAAAAAATTAAAAGCCTGCAGCACGGTTTTCCTTGATTTGAAATTACCTGACCTAAAGAAGTACTACAACAAACTTCACTGTACATTTTAAAATTGCAAGCAGATGCAATTTCTAATTCCATGGAGAACTTCTCATGGCCAGTGTGCCGTCAGACTGTTGACAAAATTATACAATGTTAATTAATTATTATATGAATGCTTCAGTTGTCAAATCGATTAACTCCACTTTCTGCATTTTCTAAAACTTTAATTTAAAAACACTTTATTGATTCCAAACTTTGCAAAATTAATAATTTAACAGGAATTTTAAAAAACAATTATATATTATTTTCAAATTTTTTTTCTTTGAGACTCATTTATTTTTGTTTATGGAGATAATCGATTTGGCAACTGAAGCATATACATATGTATATTCGTATAAAATAAAATAAATTTCTGAAGAAATATTTTTAGTCTTTATTTCATTTTTTTGGGGTCAATTTCAGTGGGAGTTATTTCATATTTCTTTTTGGGAGTTATTTCATTATGAAATAAAGACCAATATTTGGCCTTAATTTCATTTTTCATTCAGGGGTTATTTCATTTATTTTGGGAGTTAATTCATTTTTTTCGTCTGGGTATTATTTCATTTCTTTTGGCTCTTATTTCATTGGGGGTTTTTGCATTTTTCTGCTTGGGGGTTATTTCGTTGGGGCTAATTTCGTAGTGCCATTATATTTAGTTCGGTAAAGGTATTTTAAGGGTATTCACATTTTATTTGTTTCGTTACCGGTATTTTAAGGATAACGGTATTTCAGTTATTTCGGTAATGGTGTTTTTGGGGGTAACGGTAATGAGTTAAAAGACCTTTTAATCTATAACGGTATTTTAGGGGTATTGAATGATATATTTCACTATATTTTTTGCACCATTAATTGAAAAACTCTTTTCGGAATTTGATCCGCTTCTGTGAATATGACCCAAATTGTACTGTTTTGTAAGGTTCCCTATAGTCTTACTTCCCAGCAAAAATAGAAATGCCGAAGCAGTAGAAAAAGCACTAAAATTGATAGTCTATATGTACTTCTTTTTTAACATAAACACTAATAATTTTAATATTGAGTTGTCATAGGAGAGGAGTACTCCCACTTCAAAATTGTTTCAGTACTTTTTGAACGAGTGCAGAGGAAGCTATTTTTCAGCAATTATAAACTAAATTCTTCCCAAAAAAAATTATATAGCTTTTTTTTACAAAAGTTTTTATTGCTTACTTACGACCTCTTGACTGCAAGTCCAGCTCTCTATCACTGAGCTATTCTTTGATATGAAAGTTGACTGGCATTGTTCAAATATGAACACAAACCTTTCTTGGAAAAATTGATAATTAGTAGTTTAGTGATTGTTTGTAATACAATCACATAAGTGCAGTCCGTTTTAATTATCTTTTAATTGTATTTAATTGTCATTGCGAGATATTGTGCTCTTTGCTCTTGAATAAAAGTACTTTTTAAACAACTGCAAAAGGTACACGTAATTTAGTATTGTTTTCAGTACTATTTTCATAAGCGCTTAAAAAGCAATTTTCATCACTTTTATTTTACATATTGTTAAAAATAGAAAAATTAAAAATATTGGTGTAAGCAAATTAATTATAAATATTAAAAAAAAATTTTAAAAATTAAAAAAAAATAAAGAAAAATATTTGTCCCTCCAGGAATTGAACACGCGATCGTCTGTTTAGAAATACCAAATTATATCATCACTTTTTAGGATCACTTTTAAAAAAATTATGCTTTAGAAGCAATACTTCGGTGAGTTTTTGGATGTTGTTCAGAAGTAATTCTAAAAAAACTGTAAAAATATACTAACGAACACTCTGGAAGCAGTGAAAGAAGTGATTTTTTAAAGTTGTTCAGAATTACTTCTAAAAAAGCAGTAAAAATACACTAACGAATAATTGTGAAGCAGTGAAAGAAGTAATTTGTTAAGCATTCCTTCCAATTTTTTTTTGCTGGGTTCTTTATTTTGAATTTCATAAGTTTCGAAATGCTCCCTTACAAAAGAATATCAAAAATTACCGACTTTCTTTACTCTATTTCAAAGAGATGGTAAAAAATAGAGGCAGATAGTAGAGTTTATCTATCTTTCTTATCTTTCTTTGTAAAAAGCGCTATAAAGGACCTTTCTTGCTAGATGAAATAGTAACAACTAGTAAAAAATAATTCCCCAAAAAAAGATGTATGGAAAATTGTAATTTTTAGATCAATTCTATAAAATTATGATAGAAGTTTTTTTTAATCTCTAACCCACTGTAGCGTTTATACAACAGTACGTCTTCGATTATCCGCACAGCGATGAATAATGTCTAAGGGGTTTCGGTCATTACCTCCATTTGAACTGATTTTCTAAACATTACAAATTTACGTAAAAAAGCTTAACTTTCCAATTGAAAATGTCAGAAAGTCGTCTGAAATGCTGATCCGCTCCCATACAAAATACCAATAGGCATCTACTGATATTTTTATATAAATATAAAAAATGTCAGCAGGATAATTCAGTAGTTGGTCAATGCGTCAGCGTGAATTAAGAAAATTATCTTGTGATGATGTTAAATAGGCACTTTTTCAGCGTCAATTTCGAGAAATTTGTTGTGGTGCTGACAAATAAACAGCGTCTAGTGTTGTATTTTCCATCTTTATTTTTATTTTTTCCCAAGTAACCATAAAAAAATGGGTGGCACATGAAATGTATTTCGGATGTCAATCTGTAGTGTATAAAGACATTTAAAAATCTACAAATAAAATGTTTGATCTGTTTTCAACCCTATTTTTAAACACATCAACAAAGGTTCATCAAGTTCAGAATGTTCTTCTTGGGATAACTTCTAACTTCGACTCCGAACTTACTACAAAGTATAAAACCTCTAAACCCCATAAGAGGTTTATTGGGATGATAATAACCCCAGCAATGGGGAAAGTATCCTCTTTCCGAATGGTCCTTAGGCCTTTTACTTTTACCTTTTTTAATTTGTCACCTAATGTTTCTTGTTTAGATCCTTCATTGTTTTTCTATTTACAAATTCTTCTCAATCGAATTATTGAAGGTTGCAAATATTTTAACCTGTATAAATAGTACCTGAAAGCATGAAGAATTTTTAAACAACACGATCTCTTTTAATAATATTTTGTAGAAAAACAAAAAACACCGGCTTAAGCACTTTAGAAAAACTGAAGTTTTTTTATTTTTGCTTTTGCAGTTTTTGGCGCCTTAAAGGCAATTTTCGATGACGAGTTGTAGGTAAACCACATTTTCATTGTACAAGTAATACTACAGACAATACAATACTACAAGTATACAAGTAACAGCCTTGCTCTTTTGGCATCGTTTATGAATAATGCAACAAAAAGCATATTGCAACAGTATTGCAAAAATAAAGCTTAAAGCTAAAGCGTAACTGGCTTATGATGTGGCTGATGACGACGTAGTCGTCGTTTTAAACTATGAGTGACCTTAAATGTTCAAAGAATTATAAAAAAACAACATAAATACTCAAATGTTAAAAGAGTTGACTTTAGTTTTGAGTTTTTACGTCATAAAGATGATGATGATAATGATGGCCTAAAGATTTTAAGATGACCAGTTGTTATCCTAATTATTTGTAGCAAACTGGAGCAAAAATATATGAAATGGTATCAAAATTCAAGGAATTTCTGCATAATCTTTGAACCCGTGGACCGATTTTGATATGTCGTAGTGGAACTTTTTTTCCTCATGCCAAAAGCTATCGAAAAATCGGTGGCACAATATCAAAAAATTTTTGTCCATACAAATCAGCCCACTCTAATGTACTTATTTTAGCCGTTATTGCTAACTAAAGAATTTAATATTACAAGTAACAACTAATTTCGTAATGGCTTATTTGACTACATACCCGTAAGCTTTAGGCAACCACGTTCCTTCAAGGACACCCCCATGTTAAAATGATGTGATATTTGACAAAAGTGCAAGTAGGTACTTAGAATTTTTGGTTTCTTATCATATTTCCCTTTACCTGGTTCAATAAAAAAATCTTTTGAGAATCACAGAATTTTAAGTATGGTCACCTTCATTATTTGTGATCTTTTCTCCGGTTTGTAAAGATATAAAAACTCACTTGATTTAAAAGATTAAAACTATTATCGTAGTGTATACTAGTTATATTTATTGTTGAGCTCAATATGTTTTATGCACGATTTTCAATCGTTTTACACGAGGTGCTACAATTTCAAATTAAAACAGAATAAAAAAATACTTATCTTTGAAAGTGGGAAAAGTACTAAATTAAAGATTGCATGACTTCATTGAAATCAAAAGAAAAAATTTCCTAAGAAATATAAATAAAAGTCTTGTTTGTTGTTGATGTTTTAAAACAATTTTTTACTATTAACATAAGTCATAATTTATGCACCTTACATTATGCAGCAATAATAATTTTTTTTTTATGTTTCAAAACATATAAAAACAAGTAAAATTAAAGATTTTTCTTAGATAAAAAGTCATTTCAAATATAATTATAGTAGAAAAATAATTAATTTTAAAGAGGATACGTCAACCCAAAGCATAGAAAAATTATTTTAAAGAATTTGCAACATTTTTCATATTATTTAGAGGTTTCATATTTTCGACAACTTTTTTAACAAATTATATATTGTACATAATACAAAATAGTTTGTTAATCCTAAAAAATCCTCAAATCTGCTTTTCACAAAAGTGCAAATTTTGAATTTGTAATCTCAAGTGTTTCCTTATTTGTTTGGTCATTGTGTTTCTTTGTGTAAGTAAATGTACCAACTATTGTATCCACTAAATCACACATTATTATAGAATTTTCATATTTTTTCTTTTTGCTTTTTTCAATTCTATAAAAAGGGACAACTTTTATTTATTTCTTTTATTGTCTACGTATCTATATCGGTGTTAAACACCATTGTTTGTCCAGCTCAGCATGATGTCTTTAAAAAATACAAAAACATTTTTATTGTTAAAAATAGTTGCTATTGTTACGGCTACTTAGTGTCATGATGTGTGATGATTACTGTAACTGTGTTTATTTATTCGGGGTTGTGGATTACATATTACAAGAGCCTATAGTTTATTTACTTAAAAGATTATATTGATGTTTTCCAACAAAAAAAAAGGACAGCAAATATTGTAACTATTAAAGATGTCACTATAAATTAACTAAAAATGATGCTGCAGAAAAAACTGTTAGATTAGTAGATTTTTTTGCTAAATACTGGTAAAATAAGAACAGCAAAAATAAAACTGGTAAATCTACACAGTTTTGTAGGTTTGAGGTTAAGAAGAAAAATAAACATTTTTTCAAAAGTTATAAACACATTATTAATTTAGATCTAGTTTCCGCATTTTGTATGGACATGCTTCACCATTGACTTTTCATTAAATTGTATTATTGTCAGATTGTCGCTATATGATAATTTTTCAACAACCTGTCGGCTATAGGAATTGCATTGTTGTCACACTGACGTATGGTTTTTACGTCAAGTGCAGGCAATTTGTGTATATTGGAGACGGACTGCCAACAGGGCATTTTTGTTTTTTTTAGCAAATTTATTTAGAATTTTAGTTATATTTAATTTAACTTTTAGTTAACTGAAAATCACAAATTGTACTGTAAAATCTGCAAAAAGTTTTGCTAAATATTAGTAGACTAAAAATAGCAACAACAAACTGTCATATTTACAAATTTTTGTTATTTTTAAGCTAAATTTAGTTGAATGCAAGTAACAGTCTATCCTGCTGAAATCAGCAGTAATATTTGCTATAAAAATTGTAAACTACTGTTTTCCAAATTTTTCAATTTTTGTTTGTATCTAAAAAAATCAAATAAAAAGACTTCGAAAAATCTAAATTTTTTTGTAATTTTTAGGCTACTAATTATTTAGCAAAATGTTTTGCTGATTTAGCGGGTTAATTTGTTATTTTTTATTAACAAAAATTTAACCTAAATATAACTAAAATTCTGTATATTTAACAGTTTTATTTTTGCTGTTCTTATCTTACAGCAGTTTTTCCTGCAGCATAATTTTTAACTAATTTTTAGTAGTTTCAGCTAAATTTACAGACTTTTTTCTATTAGTGTATAGTATAAAGAAGAAAAGAGAATTCTAAGAATTTTCTTCCATATATAAATTTCTTTAATCATTTTCTAGTAGATTCTTTATTTTGAAGATTTCTAGCTTATACAAAATCCAAAAATATATCTTCAGTGAAATTTAAATTTTATACCATGGATCTTGGGAAAAACTGTAGGGCTTTGCTCTCTTTCAAAAATACAGTCTTAGTGGTTGCATACGCCGGGGGAGAAACACACATATAAGATTTTAACTTCCTTGTTCAAGTGCTTTAAGCTGATTAACTTCAATGTAGTCACACTTATCGATGTGCCGACCGTGGTGCCGATTCCCGGTCATGGCATATACAATAAATTTTCCATATAGGGACAAATTAACAACTAAAATTACTTTCATCAATTGACACATAAACTAACCATTGACAAGTCTTTTGGTGAGATGAAACTCCGGCAGTCTGATGGTTCCCTTGTGTCTGTTAAATTTTTCAATAAAAAATGTTTCTTCTTCCTGTGAATTAACTAGTTGTTGCTTTATGTTTAACTTTTAGTTAATCGAAAATAACAAAAAAATTTTGCCAAATATTAGTAGACTAAAAATAGCAAGCCAAATCTTTTGTTATTATTAAGTTAAATTTAATGCAAATAGCAGTCTATCCTAGAGTTTGCTGTTCGGTTTTAATCGAAACCAAAAATAATAAGTTGGTTTTTAATAAATACTTTAACTAATTAAAATAATTAATTAAATTGCATCCCGGTATACAATTACACTAAAAGAAATAAGTTAGTAGAAAAATTGGTAAAACGTCTTGTATATCAAGTGTACTAGTTTTCAGCAATTTTTTTTGCTGAAATTCCGTTTTCAGCTAAAGTTTTACTTATATTTTTTTAGCACTAAACTAATTTTGAACTAATATTTTACTAATTTACTTTGCTACAAAAATTGTGCTGATAAGCGCATTTATAGCGTGGACGACAACCAGATAAGCAAGATGTAGAAGTCGCAGCTTGTCTGGATGTAGTACAGACAACGGACATGATAATTAAAAAAAAAAACTACACCATTTCTATATTTAAATTTTCAGCAAATAAATTAACTAAAGTAAAGTTTCTCTACAAATTTTCTGAGTTTTTTTTCAGTCTACTAATATTCAACAAAAAGTTTAGTGATTTCAGCAAGGATTTTTTTAATTTGCAATCGACTAAGTGTTAGCAAAACTTCTGCTGAGATTACAATTTTTTCGGTAGAAATCAGCTCGCTGATTTTCAGCAAACACCTTTTGGTGAAATTACCAACTTTTTTGCAAGCTTTTGTACTACTGACTTTTTTTTTAGTGTAGTACACTCAAAAAAGAAGTCAGTAAAGTCAGCAAAAAAATGTTGCTGCGTCAGCAAATTCTTAGTCAGGAGCGTGCTTGTAAAAAAGGTTTGCCGAAAATCAGCGAGCTGATTTTTACCAAAAAAAAAAAATAGTAATCTTCAGCAAAAGTTTTGCTAACACTTAGTCGATTGCAAATGAAAAAAATCCTTGCTAAAATCACTAAACTTTTTGCTGAATATTAGCAGATTGAAAAAAACTCAAAAAACTTGTAGCGAAATTTTATTTTAGTTAATTTATTTGCTGAAAATTTAAACATAGAAATTGTGTAGAGTTGTTTTTCTTTTTATCATTTCCTTTGTCTGTACTACATCCAGACAAGCTGCGACATCTACATTTGTCTATCTGGTTGTCGTCCACGCTATAATTGGGGCTATCAGTACAATTTTTGTAGCAAAATAAATTAGTAAAACATTAGTTCAAAATTAGTTTAGTGCTAAAAAAATATAACTAAAACTTTTGCTGAAAACGGAAGTTCAGCAAAAAAAATTGTTGAAAACTAGTAAACTTGATATACAAGACGTTTTACTCATTTTTCTACCAACTTATTTTTTTGAGTGTATAACTTGACAGTAAAATTACGCAGCCCGACAAAATAATAATAATTTTTGCGAGATATCGTCAATTTAATGTCTTAATTTAATATGCTGACTCTGAACTTTTTAAAAATGTTTAGTCAGCCTTCTCTTGCTAAATTTATGAGTTTGAAAGTTGAAAAAGGGCTATTTTTAACAAATTTACCAAGCTTTAGTTATTAGTACTGACTTCAATGTTAATTTTTTACTTTTACTACGCGAATTTATTTTCCCGTTCGGCAACCTATATTAAATACAATACGGTAGTTGAAAATTTGTGCCAAATTAAAAAAATCCAAGTTATAATACAAAAACCGGTTTAAAGAGACAACAAAACCAGTTTTCGATTTATTCGAATTTAGACAAAAACCGAAACCGGTTTCGGTTTTGAATACACTAGACAACATTAATGAGATATAATTGTATAAAATAATAAATGATTAATTGTACGCAATTCATAATAAACTTTTTCGTCAGTGTGCCATAGGATTTTGTCCTCTACAATATGTTATATCTAAGGTTTATTCAGATCTGTGGGTTACACCACTTTGCAGTTTCCTTGTGAGTACATGCAGGTTATGCTGATGTGTACGTATGGAAAACATAAAATGATTTACACTAGAGCTCATTTACGCCATTTACCGCTATGATTTATCACTAGTTGGCACCAAACCATGCATCACATCAGACAGTGTGTGTGTTTATGTATGGTAGTACATATTGCATTTATATGTACATGTCGTATACGTATTATTATCATCACATCATAACAAATGTACATTTTACTTACACATACGATAAGTATGTGTAATATTCATGTTTTAGTTGTCAACTTTTTTGTCAACGCATAATGAAAATGTTGTAAAACTCAACAGAAATCTGTTGTGGTTTTTTTGTTTTATTGCTGCATTCAAATTTTTATTAGCTGTTGTAAAAACATTAAATAAAGTCGTTAAAAATTTGAGAAGAGTTTTTTTATTTTGTTTCGGCTATGTTCATTTAAACATTTTTCATAATGTTAATGATGCTCTTGTTAATACTTATTTAAAAATATATTCAACAAAAAAAAATTACTCCAAAGAACTCACACTATGGTTAACTTATTGAAGCGGCTGCCTTTTTGTACTGCAATTTTGCTTGGGGAATGTGTTTGTAAAAAACGCAGCAGTAGTGTTCCAATTGAAAGGATGTTTGATAGCATGCTAAATTGACAAATGCATGCAAAGCACTTTGGGCTTCATTAAATATTTTTTGTTTTTATATTTTATACCACATTTTAACACAACAAAAATTAAATACTTCTTTTAATATTTTATTGCGTGTTGTAGCTTATTTTTGCTGCCAAGGTTTTTTCTAAAGAAAAAAAAACTCAAAATGTGCAGTTATTTTTCTAAATAAGGAATGAAATTGTTTTTCACTTTTGTTTATTTTATTTTCTTCATATTTTAAATAAAAATTTTTTCAATTTATTAAATAGGTATAAGTATAACGTTATAAATTTCATTTTAATATAGAAATTTCTTTTTCACATTTCAAGTTTGTTTTTATAGTCAGTTTGGTATGATTATCACAATTATCTGTAATTCATACTATAAATCATTTTGTTTCCCTTTTTTGAAGTTTTAAAAATTATGTTGAAAATAAATTGCTGCAAATTATTTAATACAAAAAATGTATTAACAAAAAATCAGTGAGAGTGTTGTGTATTTTAAGAAGATAACCAACAAAATTTTTTTTAAATATTTTATTAGCAGAAAGTGCTTGCATAAGGAATTTCTATATTAGCTGTATTTTCTCTCGTTAAGTTTTTAAAGCAAATCTACATTTAACCGATTAAAGTATACAGAAATTATAAACAGTTAATGTTTATAAAAAGTTGCGGTAGAATGGAACGTATGTCAGCAAATCTTTTTAAGAAGCAATGTGAAGAAGTTACGTTATATGCGAAAATACTTGAATAAACTAGTGCTGGTACAAATATTAGTGGGTATTGAGTATTTGTCCTTTTTTTGGGTACTCGATAGTCAAAACTATTACTCGATATTTTCTGAGTTGAATTTTGGACAGACAAAATATACAAAAATGTGACTCCGCTAAAATATTTGCCACAAAAATGCGACTCTGCTAAAATATTTGCCACAAAACTACAACTCTGCTGAAAGAAAAAAATAAGAAGTAAAATATTTAAAATTATATGGTAAAAAACTATGAAAAACGCAATTAATAATTGATGAAAAAGTTTAAAAATTAGTTTATAAATTTAAATATTGAATTACCATAAACATTTTTAAAGAATTTTACAAAAAAATTTTCAAATCTAAAAAATATTAAAAGTATCGAGTAGTATCGAGTATCCAAAAAGTAACCGAATTTAACAGCACCAGCAGAGTTTTCAACGATGGTAATTATTCATAAGAAAAGTAATGTATTAGTTTTCGTCTCGAACACGTTTTCGTGTACCTTGGGTTTTTTTCTGAGTAAACGAATATAGTTAAGCCGAAAACAAAGATATTATGTGAATTTTGAACAAGATTTCTTTCAAGAAAAAATATTGTTTCTTTATAAAAGTAGGTTCATGGTGTCTTTTTTTGTAATATTTACGAAATTGAATTGAAACCCATGTAGTGTAGTTAGCGAAAACAGCACTTCCAAAGAAGTACAAAATGTACGATTGCTCGAACTAGCGCGAATAAGGCAATAATACGTTACGCCTCCTCGCTCAAATTGTGTGACGCATAAAATATATGAATTTGGAAGTGTAATTTATAATCAACATACAAAACATCCTACAATTTATGACGCATGTCATACACTAATAGAAAAAAATCCGTAAAAAATTTTGTTAAAACTACTAAAAATTTGTTAAAAATTATGCTGCAGAAAAAACTGCTAAATTAGCAGATTATATTTGCTATATATTAGTAATATAGCAACAGCAAAAATAAAACCGTTAAATATACAGAATTTTAGTTATATTCGAGTTAAATTTTTGTAAATGGAAAATAGCAAATTAACCAGCTACCCGAGTAAAAAAGTGTATATAAAATTATATGTGAATGGATATATTTGCAATATGTAAATGGATATAATTTCATCCGAAAAATGGTTATATTAAATTGTATCATATCGGATATAATTGTATTTACAAGGATACAAAATTATATCAAATGATAAACTTATATCCGAATTTTGTCCCGATCAAATTGGATATAAGTTAATACAATACGATGTGATTAAATTTAAATGATAAAAAAAACTTCGAATACGAGGGCAGCAGGATTTCGGATCCTACACTCTCAGGGGTGTGATGAAAATCGAAAACGAACAGTTTTTCAATCTAGAATATCAAATTGGCTTCAAATTATTATTTATCGTTTTATTTGACGCCGGACATCTAAATTAGGAAATAAAAAATAACTGGTATTGTACAGATCGTAAAATATTTACCATTGAAAATCAGATAGTTTTCGTTTTCAATATTCTTCACATGCCTGACTGTCAGCCGAGGGCTATTGTTGATAATGAGTAACTATTAAAGACGTTAATGTATAAATCTGTTATTCTTTAAAGAATAGATAATTTCCCAGTGTAGAAACGGTAATGACATATCATTATTTTTTGGAGTACCAGTAATGACACCCACTTACCTTCTGCATTCTTTTAAAACATATAATAATGAGTTACTGATAATGACTTATTTTTATCATTATTTCAAATAGAAAATAATTTTTTAGATTTTTTTGAAAATTTTTTGAAATCTATTTTTAGACTCAATATTTTTTAAACACTGGTAAGGATATATGTAACCACATATTTTTTGATTTTTTGTATGTTGGCGAGTAAGCTTACTTGTGTGCAGCAGGTCAATTATATTTTTATCTATTAAATATTACATGTCGATATAGCTCAGATGGTAGAGCTATCGACTGGCAATCTGTAGACCCAGGTTCGATTCCAGCACCAGCAAATTTTATTTGAAAAAAAAAATACAATAAAAAATATTTTTTTTTATATAATTAATTTTTTTGAAAATCTATTTTTAGACTCATTATTTTTGTCAGTACTAGTAAGCACATTGGTAACGATATATTTTTTGATTTTTTGTATGCTGGTGTGTAACGACAACTCATTATTTTTCGCGACATCGCCATATAAAGGTAATAAGAAATGTAAAAACAAAAGTAAGTAGTTACCATTACCAAGTATGTAGTTACATAACCACATATCTGGTAATGATTTTCTACACTGGGTTCTTATCAAATATGGGAATTTTCTTTGGACTTAGAAATTTTTTTTAAATATGTTTAGCTTTTTTTTATTTTAAATAAAATTTTAATGGTTAGCCCGGCAATGCACTTCTTTTTTGTTGAAGGCTCATTGTTCCCGATTTATGAAGCTGAAGATGATATACAACAATATGCAATGGCTTATTTCTCCACTCAAAACTTATCGGACCAGAACAAAATATATATATCGTTGAAAAGGTACTTGAAATACGTTTCCAATGATATGCAACATGCCTAGACTTATTAACCCATTACGAGCCGGGCCATGATTTTAAATGTTAATTTTTTTAAATTGGATTTTTTAAATTAAAAAAAAAACTTTTAGAAGTAAGAAAGCTCAGAAAATATTAATTTAATGAAAAAATTGAGTAAAACATATAAAAAATTGTTTTTGATCAAATATTAATCTCGAATATATTAGTTAATATCGAACTTGGGTCTGAAGTGCTATGTATTTGGTTTTAACATATACTTTCATATTCGTCCATATATGAGTGCCATTTCCATATATGAAATAACATATGCTTCCATATATGTCTGTATATGAAATTTTTTCCATATATGAAATCACATACTTCCATATATGTTCATATAAAATCCATATATGTTCATAAAAAATCCATATTTGTTCATATGTGTCCATACATAAACCATATATGAACATGTTTGAGTGTATATGAACATTTTTCACCGGGATGTTTTCAGGAGAGCGAAGAAACTGATTTATATTATCATTTTAAGATATTTTATTGACATCATATGCCATAATGATTCACGACCTTATTTATTACAATCATTATTAAGGCATATGATGTCAATGAAATATATTAAAAGGATAATATAAACCAGTTTTTTCGCTCTCCTGAAAACCTGTTAAAGAACTCATAACACTACTTGCAGGCAAGCCGACGATATTGTTATATAAAACAAAATTAAAAATATTTCTCGTATCTATTTATATATAAAATTTTTAACGGTTTTATCAATAATATATTCCTATATATACAATTTTCAATAAAGCAAATACTGATATATGATTTAATATGATTACATATGAGAAAATTTCTAAAAAAATTTCTAATATAGCATCATATAAAAACATATAAGGTCGCATACAATATTTTATATAATCACATATTTTAATATTAAAAAATATATGTTATATATACTCTTTTTTACTCGGGTAAAATCAGCAAAAAATTTTGCTAAATAATTAGTAGCCTAAAAAATAAAAAAAATAAAAAATTTGAAATTATCGCAGTTTTTTTTATTTTTTAATGCAAATAAAAATCGAGCCTTTTGAAAACAGCAGTTTACAATTTTTTAGCAAATATTTCTGCTGATTTTAGCAGAACAGACTGCTATTTGTATCTATTTTTAGTCTAGAAATATTTTTTTTTTTTTTTTTTTTAAAGAGAAGCAACACTCAGGAAATTCTTCCTATTAATTAACGTGTTGCTTCCTTTGGAAAAGGGATAGAGAAGAAGTGAAAGGTGGTGAAAGATGAAGGGCTTCAAATATGGCAACACTGTAATTGCGCGAGATATTGAATTTTAGAACAGTTGTTGCGCGCCATCTGACGGTGAGTTGGCGAACTTTGTTGAAGCTTTTTATTTTAGTTCATAGCCCTGTTATGAACTAAAATAATTTTGCTGTTCCTATTTTACTATTATTTAGCAAAAAATCTGCTTATTGTAGCAGTTTTTTCTGCAGCATCATTTTTAACTAATTTTTAGTAACTTTTTCTGCTATTTTTTTATTTCTATGAGTGTGCCAAATATTATTATATGACCCGAATACCCTTAATATTTTAATTGCAAATTCTGATTAGATTGCTAAATTTAAACTTAAAATTATGTAGATTTAATTTTTAATAAAGAAATACACGTAATAAATCTCAATTAAAGTTTTTTAATTGCGTGATTATTATTATGACCTTAATTGTGTTACCAAATTAACCTTTTTGTGTTATTAGCTAATTAATTGTTTATTTAAATAAAAAATATTTTAATTTTTTCATCTTTAAGCGATTTACTCCGTATGAAGTTCAAATTTCAATTTACTCTCCTGTTTTTTTATTTTTAAATTTTACTTTGTTTAGTAATAAGCCTAATTACTTGAATATTTTTCTGTCTTTTGTTCACATAATAAATTAAGGTCTTTTGTTTTCTTTCTCCTGGGTTGAATTTTTTACTGTTTCTGTGTTGTCAAGTTAATTTTGTTTGACATTAAGTAATACAAGGTGACAACTGACGACATTCAAGTCAATGTTTGGTTTGGTTGAGTTTTTTTTTACAACTTTTCTAAAGGGGGTTTTCATTTTTCAAGCATTTTGTTAATGTGTGGTACAAAAACCATTGAAGTTTTTACTTTTTGAGTTATGCCATTATTCAATGAAATTCACATTTTTTTTTCAATGCAATATCGTTAGTATGCCGTTGTTAGTGTGGTGGTAGTGTGGCATACGTTTTAAATTTCCAACCTTAATCACTGAGTAATTTAAACCACCAACTCTGAGTATGAGTTTGTTGGAATATTGATTGTTCGAGTACATTGGAGGGTACGGCGATATGTATATAAATGTGGAATGTGCGGGCTTAATTATGGCTTGTTGTATGTTAATGAAATTTTGTTTTAATATTAAATTTATTTTAACTGCTGTTATTGTTGTGTACAAAAACAAACTAATTAAATTTATGATTTCATTAAATTCAGCATTTTTTTTTTTTGTAGGCTGATGCAAATAAGTAAAAACCCGGGAATTCTCGGGAAAAAATATCCGGAAATTAAAAAAAAACAAACAGCAAAAATATATGTTACTTTAATTAAAATCGGTGTAAAAAACACAGAAATGATCAAAAGTTGAAATTTTTAACTTTTTGAACCAAATTTTGTGCAAATTATGAACAAGAAAAAATTGCCGCTGTTTGAAACTTGATATATATTTTTAATAGATTTTGGCTTGCTGATTTCAAATCTTTCCATCATCCAAAATTTTGGGAAAATCGCGCTTAAAATGCAAACACTTTTTTTGTTAGTTTAAAGCAAATAAGCAAATAAAATGTTTTGGCCAGGTTTTGAGAAAATAATATATTCTTGTTGGTTCATAACAACTTTTTCTCTGCGGACCCCTCTAAACCGTTTTACGGGCTCGCGGACCCACCAATTTTTTATATAAAAAAGAAACATAATACCAAGCCTAAGATTTTTAGAAGAAAATTGTAAGAATACACTCAAAAAAGCCAGTAAAACCAGGAGAAGGGTTTGCCGACTCAGCAAAATTTTAGTTAGGAATAGAGTTTGCTGTTCGGTTTTAATCGAAACCCGCGGTTTTCAAGCCTCAAACCCGAAACCGAAAACCGAAAAAAATAAGTCGGTTTTTAATAAATACTTAAAACAATTAAAATAATTAATTGAAATATATATTATTGAATCGAAAAGGGCTTAGCTGCTATTTTACAAAATTCTGTATTTAATTGTAATGAACAATTCCTCCATTAAATATTACTTTAAAGATTTTTTTGTTTTTATTACTACAGATAATATAAGCTGAGGATTATAATTTCAGAAAAAAAATTGCACCAAAATGTCATGAATTTTAAGAGATATTGAGTTTCACGTATTCAGTTCAGATTTTCACCGCTTATTTTTCAAAAAGTTTTATTTCGTAGTCCGCGAAATTTATTATATAAAATTTTGACTTAACATTGTTTTAAACATTGAAATTTAAACTTAAATTTAAATACAGCTTTGTTTGCAGAAAAAATAATAAACTATTTCAATTTATAACGGTTTCCGCGTTTTTTCCCCGGCAATGGCGTTATTGCTTTTATTCGAATAAGAAATTTAATCGAATTTTTATAAATATGTATCTTAAATGTATTAAAATATTTAATTTTTATAGATATTAAATTATTTTAAAACAATTCTATTAATATCACAAGAAAACCGAAAAATAACCGAAACCGCGGTTTTTGTAATTTTGAAAAACCGAAACCGCGGTTTTAAAATTTTTCGGTTTTTAGCAAACTCTAGTTAGGAAGGTGATAGCAGGAAAATTGCTTATGTGAGCAAAATCGTTTTGCTGAAAATCAGCTAGCTGATTTTTAGCATACACTTCAGAATTTTTGACAGTACATGCTAAAGATTCAGAATGGAAATCCCCAGGGAATCAAAAAATATTTTATTTAGGCACGAACTTGTAAGTACTATAAAAAGGATGCAATATATGAGGGCGGATCAGTAAGTCCGTAAATTTTCGAACTTCCCTCGAAATGTTACATGAAATGTAACAGTGCCCCAGTCAAGTACAATCTGTTAATACACTCAAACAAAATCAGTAAAGTCGGCAAAAAATGTTGCTGGTTTAGCAAATTTTTAGTAAGGAACGTGCTTGCAAAAAAAATTGGTAATTTTAGCAAAAGTTTTGCTAACACTTAGTCGATTGCAAAATCCTTGCTAAAATCACTAAACTTTTTGCTGAATATTAGTAGACTGAAAAAAACTCAAAAAATTTGTGGAGAAATTTTACTTTAGTTAATTTATTTGCTAAAAACGTAAATATAGAAATTGTGTAGAGTTGTATGTTTTTTTAAATGATCATTTCCCTTGTCTGTACTACATCCAGATAAGCTGCGACATCTACATCTTGTCTGTCTGGTTGTCGTCCACGCTATAAATGCAGGTATCAGCACAACTTTTGTAGCAAAATAAATTAGTAAAACATTAGTTCAAAATTGGTTTAGTGCTATAAGTAAAACTTTTGCTGAAAGCGGAATTGCTGAAAACTAGTACACTTGAAATACAAGACGTTTTAATAATTTTTGTACTAACTTATTTTAGACTACTGTCAAATTTTAAGCAAGTTCCGTCATTAACTTTGCGTTTAACAGGTGTTCAAAGCATACAACCTCATGGATTTTTGTAAAAATGGAAAAAAGTGAATTTCGAGTGCTCATCAAACATTATTTTTTGCGAAAAAAAAACCGTCACAAGTATCCGTTAGTGTCTTTTTACTGCTTTTTTAGAAGTTATTCTGAACAACTTCAAAAAATTACTTCTTTCATTGCTTCCTAAGTATTCGTTATTACATTTTTACAGCTTTTTTAGAATTACTTCTGAACCACATCCAAAAAATCACTTAAGTATTGCTTCTAAAGAGTAATTGCTCTAAAAGTGATCGTAAAAAGTGATTTTGGTATCATTTGGCATTTCCAAACAGAGGGTCCGGGGTCCGATTCCCGGCGGGACCAATATTTTTTATTTTTTTTTTTTATTTTTTTTTATTCTATTAATTTTTTTTTAATATTTATAATTAATTTGTTTAAATTCAATATATTTTTAATTTTTAAATTTTTAAAAATATGTATATATAACAAAAATGGTGAGAAATTGATTATTATGTATGTACCTGTAAAAATAGTACTGAAACCAGTATTGAATTGGAGTGCACCTTTTACACTTGTTTAATAAGTACTTTTATTGAAGAGAATAAGGACCAATATCTAGCAGTAACAAAGTGGTGTTTTTATGCCAGTCAACTTTCATATCATAGCTCAGCGATATAGCACTAGACGTTAGGTTACAAGTTCGATACCCGGTGGCGGTAATAAAAAACTTTTGTAAAATAAAAAAAATATAATTTCTTTTGTTACGAATTTTTTTTTTTTAACTTTTCATTGGTGAAAAAGAGCTTCGTTTGCACTCCTTCAAAAAGTACTGAAAAAATGTTGAAGTGGGAGTACTCCTCTCCTATGACAACTCAATGTGTTTATGTTAAAAAAGAAGTACATCTAGTAGTGCTTTTTCTACTGCTTCGGCATCTCTTTTTTTGCTGGGCCCCAGTGACTATTTTCTATTTCCAAACCTAAAGAAATGGATCGGTAGAAAGAGATTTAGCTCCAACGATGAAATTATTGCTCAAACAAACGCCTATTTTGGGGACCGCGAAAAATCATATTTTTTAGAAGTATTAGAAATTTGAAGAAACGTTGGACTAAGTGTAATAACTCGTGTAAAAAAGTTTAGATCTGATCAGATCTTTTTGGATCTAAATATATATGATTGAATCTAATTAGATCCTGTACCAGATCTCATCCAATATGAACAGATATGGCATATGTGATAATACCTTATTGCAAGATCTGATCAGATCTAGTGCCAAATCTGTTCAAATCTAAAGTGATCTGGACAAATGCGCCAGATAGATCTCAAATTTGTCCCCAATTTTGAGATCTAATTAGATCTGGTAAGATCTACTGAGATCTTGCCAGATCTGATCTTTTTTACACGGGAAGCTGAAAAAAGAGACTGTGTTGAAAAATAAAACCTTTTTTTCTAAAAAAAAACTGAGTTTTATTAAAAAAGTCATGGATTCATTGATCCGCCATCGTATTTATTGTCTTAAAACAAACTCGTATCACTGTGTACACCTAGAACACAGATTCGGTGCAGACAACCCAATTTGTTGCCAATCGAATGGTTCAGTTGCATCAAACGAATTTTTAGATTCCAACTGCGGAATTATTCTTGATACAACTGAAATTCCGTGGCCGCACTCACATGAGTCCTGTACACCCAGGAAAAAGATTGGTTGGCTTTCGATCAAAACCATTAAAATGAATTTGCCAGGACTTTATTTTATTTGGAATTACCTATAATTGAATACTACATCAAAAATATTTTACTAGGTATTAAAAATAGGGAAAATTAACTAAAAAACAATCCTTTTAATAAATTATTGGTATCTCCAATCAATTTTAAAATTAGTATCAGTTTAGTAATTCTATGCAGTAGAAGCAGCCATTTATTTAGTGAATGTACAAGAAAGTTGGTGTTATCTATAACCTTTTTTAAAAAAATTTCAATATTCGAAAGTGGTAACTACAAATACGGGTATCCTAATCAAATATGACCTTAAATTCAAGTTTCTGTAGAACCAACCGAATTGTGGATTGTATTGATAACACACACAACTATTAATTGGTATTGATAAACGAATTTTATACTGTATTAATAAAACACATAAATTCAAAATTAGTCATTAAAATTATTAAGTGTTTGTGGTGTAGTGGTTAGGAGTTGGCCTAGTACGCCGGATTTCCGGGTTCGAATCCCGGAAAAGACAAAAATTTAGATGTTTTTTATTTAATTAAAATAAAATATTCTTATGTATAACAGTAAATATGGCTAAGAAATTTAAAAGTAGTTGTGGTGCAGTGGGTAAAAGTGTGAACTATTAATCTGAAGGGCCGGGTTCAACACCAAAAAATTCAAAAAAAGTTTTTTAATTTCAATAAAATTTTGTAGAACATAATAATGTTTATGTGGAACATAATATTGAATTAGACAACCGAATATTGGCTTTTACGACGAAAAATATAATTTAATATAAAGATAGTGGTCGTAACCGCACGAATTCGATTGGCAACAAATTCGGTGGCCACAACTGAGACTGTTTTCTGTGTGTATCAATTGATTTTCTGTTGTCACAACTAAAAATCTCGGCTACCACAACCGAACCATTCGATTGGCTACAAATGCGTTCGTCGGCACCGAATCTGTTTTCTGGGTATATAATTTTAAATTACACCCAGAAAACAGTCTCAGTTGTGGCCACCGAATTTGTTGCCAATCGAATTCGTGCGGTTACGATAACTATCTTTATATTAAATTATATTTTTCATCGTGAAAGCCAATATTCGGTTTTCTTATTCAATATTATGTTCCACATAAATATTATTATGTTCCACAAAATTTTATTGAAATTAAAAAACTTTTTTTGAATTTTCTGGTATTGAACCCGGCCATTCAGGTTAATAGTTCACACTCTTACCCACTGCACCACAACTACTTTTAATTTTCTTAGCCATATTTACTGTTTATACATATGAATATTTTATTTTAATTTAAAAAAAAAACATATAAATTTTTGTCTTGTCCGGGATTTGAACTCGGAAATCCGGCGTACTAGGCCAACTCCTTACCCACTATACCACAAACACTTATTAATTTTAATGACTAATTTTGAATTTATGTGTTTTATTTGGAAAACAAATACGGTATAAAATTCATTTACCAATACCAATTAATAGTTGTGTGTGTTATCAATACAATCCACAATTCGGTTGGTTCTACAGAAACTCGAATTTAAGGTCATATTTGATTAGGATAACCGTATTTGTAGTTACCACTTTCGAATATTGAAATTTTTTTAATAAAGGTTATAGATAACACCAATTTTCTTGTATATTCACTAAATAAATGGCTGCTTCTACTGCATAGCATTATTAAACTGATACTAATTTTAAGATTGATTGGAGATACCAAAAATTTGTTAAAAGGATTGTTTTTTAATTAATTTTCCCTATTTTTAATACCTAGTAAAATATTTTTGGTGTAGTATTCACTTATAGGCAACTGCATATAAAATAACGTCCTGGTAAATTCATTTTAATGGTTTTAATCGAATTCCAACCAATCTTTTTCCTGGGTGTACAAATAAAATTAAATTACCAACAAACATATATTATGCATTATTTTATATTAAAAATGGCTATATTTTTTCAATTAACTTTTTATTTTTTTATAGTTTTTTCTAAAATAATGCTAACTCATCATCTGTAATTACTTACGACAACAAATGCTACTTTTACCTCAAAAACTGGCCACTACCGAAGCATTCACTCAGTGTAGTGTGAATATTCACTTATTCAAACCAATGAATGCCATGTTGAAGGCCTATCTCACACCAGGTGACGAAGTGAAAATTTATATGTTTCTTTGATATTTAATATTTTTACCACAACAACTTACAAAAAAATCATTAAAACCATAGTGATAATTATAAATATTTTAATATTAAAATATAGGGAACAACAAATATGGGTTGCCTTTACAGTAAATAACTCCAGCTGAGCGGCGGCGCTTATAGGCCGCTGTAAATGAATAAAGAACAAAAGAAGACAATGCAACAACACATTTTTGGGGCGAGTCAGTGGCTTCCAAACTAAAGCACACTCTGTTTTATTATTTTTATTTTTGTATTTTAAATAGTTTTCAGATTATTTTGTTATTCATATTTTTGTTTAACACAAATATATTTCATTGTGTTAATCACAAAATTAGTAAATGACACGGCGGTTTTTTTTACAAAAAAAAAAAAAAAACAATTTCCAAAAATATAAAAAATTACAAAGTTAAATATTTTTTTTTTGGTACCTTTTAAGTTCGAAGTTGTGATGATGATTATTATCATCATTATTTTATTTCTTAATTTCTTTTGTTATGCTGATTAAATAACCGACACCGCCGCCGCCGCTAACTAAACACTCAGTCTTAACAGAACAAGCAGAAAAAAATATCTTTTAAAAAATTATGAAAGATGATCATGGGAAAATATTTATATGAATATTTATATTTTATTTTCTGCTTTGGTGTTCTTAGATCTTAAACTAAAAATTAGTTTCTGGTGTATAACAGAAGGCCACAGTGTTGCCATTGTTTGGATTAATATAAAATAACTTACGATTATACGATGGATTAGCAGATGTAACGTTGTCCTCAAATAACTAAAATCTTTAAAATTTCTAAATTTATTTAAAATTTTATGTTTGCTAACATACATACACTTAGGATAGTACAACAGATAAAGTAAATTCAACTAACAAATTAGTAAAACTACACTATTATTTTTATGCTAAGCGAAATACTATACTTAAAATAATACGTCAATCAAAAAATCTGTCAAATGGCTTTCAAATCGATTTGACTAATTTTTAACAAATTTTTAGTTGAAAAACTGATTTAAACAAAGATTTTAGTTATCTTCATTTAACACAATACTGAAAATCCTTAGTACTTTAACTAATTTTGAGTGTTAATTTTCAAAATTATTTATAACTAATTTTTAAAAACACATTCGTTAAATTTTACACAATCATTGTTAAAATATAATATTTTCATGTTTTTGTTATTGCCCGATTGATGGCACCACCAGTGTATCCGAAGTTTTAAAGATGGCGCTATTACTTTCCCTCCCGATTTTTTAAAATGGCCCATATCTCGAAAACTAAGAGATGTAGAGCAAATTTGACGAAAATTTCGAATACCCCTAACAATAATAACATTCCCGTGAAAAGGCTATCTCTTTTCAAAAATGGACCTTGGTGGGGCCTTGGGACCTCGGAAATTTTTAATAAAAATTTTATATTTCATAAAATGTCCCATATCTCGAAAACTAAGTGAGATAGAGCAAAACGGACAAAATGTTTGCTACTTTTGAGTGCCCTTACATGCTCTTGGATGAAATTTGAAGAAATTTTACTACAAATAAAACTTTAGTTTTACTAATTTTTTTACTTAAAATTTAACAAAAATTGTTTTAAAATCAACTAATTTTATTTTAAGCCAAAAAAAAAACAGACTTATTATTTTGATTGTGGAACCAGAAGGGTCTCTAAGCTATTGAAATCGGGCCAGACGATCACAGGGAACTTGTACCGAACACAATTAATTCGTTTGAATCAAGCATTGGCCGAAAAAACGCCCCGAATATGCGACCAGACATGAAGCAGCAATATTCCATCATGACAACGCTCGGCCACATTGTTCAAGTCCGGTTAAAAGCTATTTATAAAATAGTGGTTGAAAGTTTGCCTCACACGCCTTATAGTCCAGAACTTGCCCCGTCCAACTACCATTTGTTTCGATCAATGCAGAACGCTGTCACTGAAATACGCTTTATTTTTGAAATTGGCTTGACTCGTTCTTGGCCTCAAAAAATGAGCAGTTTTTTTGACTCGGAATCCACATGTTGGCCTAAAGTTGGGAAAGGGTCACAGATAACGATGGCCAATACTTTGAATAAATTTATATTGCACCAATGTTTCATAATAAACCCCCAAAATTTGCCAAAAATTCCGCATTTTTAAGTTATACACCCAAAAGTAAACTAAAAAATCACAAAAAAAAATTAAAATTTTCAAAGTCTTTTTTTCGATTTTTTTTAATGCAAATAAAAATCGAGCCTTCTGAAATCAACATTTAATTATTTTTTAGCAAATATTTCTTGATTATAGCAGGATAGACTGCTGCTTGCATTCAACAAAATTTTCTATAATAATTAAACATTATACCGCTACGTGAACCCAGTATAATAAGTTTGTGCTCATGTTTGTATCACCAACAAATATTGGAACTAGCTCCTGGACCAGCGGTTTCAACGAATTTTTAATCTATGGACCTCTTAAGAAATTTTTACTGGCTGGAATCCTAATTTTTAAAAATTTTTATATAAAGTCATTTCAAGCCGATGATTTGTATGAATATAAAGATAAGTTTTTATTTCAGAAACATTTTAAACATTCGGCAAAGGAATAAATTTGAAAAAATTTTGAGCGAACTAAGATTTTAAGAGCCAGTTTAATAGACAGAACTAAGAACGTATTTTTTTCTTAAATTTTACTTGAATAAGAAATTTAAAAAAAATTACTTAAGCAATATTTAAGACAAAAATTGTTCTTAATTCTGACTTAAATAAAATATAAGAAAAAATTAATTCTTAATTCTGACTATAAAACTGGCACTAATAGGAAAAACTCTTTAAAAAATTTAGTTAAAACTACTAAAACTTAGTTAAACATGACCTTGCAGAAAAAACTGCTAAAATTAGCAGATGGCCATATGCCCAAAATCATTTTCAAATGTTAATGCCATGTATTGATCTTTGGAATAAAAAAATTTTTAAATCGAAATTTAATTGTTTGTGTTAATTTTTACAATTTAAAGTTCTATGCGGTTAAAAAACACCGTTTATATTTTACCAACAACATTTAAAAAAATTTTTTTTATGTATTAAAAATTTTTGAAATTCTAATTCATTGTCAGTTAAATCCGTAAAGATATCCTACCGATTCTGTTAAATTATTGGTGAAGGAATTTGGTGAAGAAATTCAGAATTGAAGCTCTAAACAAAAGAAAAGCAAAACATTTATTATTTCTTTTTGGGTTGATTTATGTGTAAAAAAATTATTTAGTGATTTTTTCTTTAAAATTTTTGAAACTTTTTTCCTAAAAAACACTCACAGAATGCAAATAATTTTTAAATAGCAACAAAAAGAAAAACTATATTTTTTTTTAATTTTATTTTTATTGGGATATACATTATCGAGTTTATTTCAATCTGCTGCGGACACAAATAAAACTTGGAAAAATATTCGAGAAACAGGTGTTGGTAAAGCTAAGTCAACAGTTAACATTGATATTAATGTTGATAGGCTTAATGAATCTTTTGTAAATCTCCCCAATATTACATTAAACGACTGTTTCTATACCCAGAATTTAAGCTCTACTTTACTAGAAAATCATAGTCAATTTAGTTTGCAATGTGTATGCCCGCCTGAAGTACTGTCTGCTTGCTATGCTGTTAAATCGAATGCTGTTGGTTCTGATAATATCCACCCCAGATTTCTGAAGACAATTATGTCTCACATTATGCCTCATATTACACACATTTTTAACACCATCATCACAAAAGGTGTTTTCCCCAAAAGTTGGAAATGCGCAAGAATACTACCCATTCCGAAACCAAATAAAGAACATCGTCCCATTGCTATTTTGCCCTATTTGTCCGAAGTACTTGAAAGGTTACTGCATCTACAAATAAGGCAATATTTAAAGGATAATAATTTTCTTACGGACAGGCAATCTGGGTTTCGTCCTAAACATAGTTGTGTAACTGCCCTTATTGATGTGTCGGAGGAAATTCGTGAGTATATTGATGATGAGTACATTGCCTTTCTTAATCTTTTGGACCATTCAAAAGCATTCGATACTGTGAATCATGAAATACTCTGTATGAAGCTGGAGACAATGTTTAATTTTTCTTCTCCTGCAAATCGTCTAATAGCGTCATACTTAACTGATCGTCAACAACATGTGCACGCAAACAATAAAAATTCTAGGGCACTACCGGTGCTTAAAGGCGTTCCACAAGGTTCGATTCTTGGTCCTCTACACTGATAGAATTTTCGTTCATAGCATTAATGAATCGATTTCATTAAAATGGATTCATTGATTTAATGAAAAAATTTATTAACTGAATGAAAATTCATTGTTGTTATAAATTTTTTCATTAGATTTTTTTTCTTATTTTTTCATAATTTCATTAAAAAAATTCATTAAATTAATGAAAATTTCATAAAGAAAAAAATTAACTTATAAAATGGATTTCATTTACAATTTTACCTCTTTTTGGTTTTACCTATACACTCCATTTCATAACTATAGACGCACTATAAAACAGCTGATATGTGAGGTTCTAAATAATTTAGACATATAAAAGACCTTATAACTGAAAGTTAGATCTAAAAGACATACATATATTTCCACAAAAAAAAAATAAATTTTTTTAACGTAGATTAATTTAAATCGCCATTTTTATTTTTACTAGTGTTTCATAACTATAGCCGAACTTTCAGAAAAATTAATTTAGAAGTTAAAAGCATTTGAGTAAAAAATTAAATAAAATAATTTAATGTTAGGTAAAGTCGACCTGATTTTATTTAATACCAAAAATTTTAATTTAATACCAAAAAAAAAAAAAAACATGAAACTTTCATAATGTTTATCTTGAAATTAATGAAAAAAAAAATCATATATTCTATGAATCTTTCATTAGAACAATGAATCCATTCATTAAAATTGATTTAATGAAACATGTTTCATAAATCCAATGAAACCGTACTTTGGGGACGTTTCAATGAAAAAATTCATTGTATTAATGAACAAATTCATTAATACTATGTTCAGAATTCTATCAGTGTACTCCCGGGTAAAAAATCTTAATACGGTGTCATATATAATTATATCTTATTTGATAAGTCCCCATATACAACGACATACAACTTGTTCCGAAAAATGGGTCATCTACTTGTGTCTAATTATATCAAATTAGATATTATTTGATATAGTTTGATCCGAGATTTGTCCATATCCAGGACATCAAATTACATCTAATTCGATATAAAAATATCTGATTTTATATAATTTTGTCTAATAGTAGGTACACTTTTTATGCATACCGGCTTTAAATTGATATTGAAATTTCTATAGCTTAAACAATTTCAAAGGCCCAAATTTTATAACATAAAATAAAAATCTAATCTAAATCGTTTGCATCATTTTTAATTTAATTTAATATGCAAAAAAATCACGTGAAAATTATTTGGCTGTGTATAAATTAACTCTTAATTTATATTAATTTGTACGAGATCATATAGAAAGTTATATAAAATTACAAGAAATATATTTTTAGTATGAAGATACATACAGTGTTATATAACTTAGTATCGAACCATATAATCATATCGGTCACTACATATATTTTGATTAGTTTTATATGGCTTATATCGTTATATATGGAGTCAGATTTGGGGATATGTAATAACATCAATTCCCGTACAACAAATTCAGTGAAAAAATAATATCAGATGTTTTTGTATATAATGATATGTGTCTTAATGTGAATCCATTCACCGTCAGATATAACCCAATCACATTATATATAACAATATATAACTATTTTTACCCGGGCTGTTTACAATTTATGTAAATGATCTTCCCAATCAACTTTCTTTTTGTAAATCACATATGTATGCTGATGATGTGCAATTATATATATGCAGTCAAAAGGATGAACTTAATAATTGCATAGATAAAATAAATGCTGATCTCTCGAAAATTTATATATGGGCAACAGCAAATGATTTATGTCTTAATCCCGCTAAGTCCAAATGCCTTATAATAACCAAGAAATCAATTAAGCCAGCTAATGTGTTAGATATAACTCTTAACAATCAAAGAATTGAAATAGTGACGAAAACTAAAAATCTTGGTATAATTTTTAATAAAACTCTAATATGGACTGATCATGTAAATGCTGCTGCCGGTAAAACTTATTCTATGTTACGGTCTTTGTGGAGTACCCAACATTTAACACCAGTCCATATACGAGCACTACTTGCGAAAACTTACCTTATTCCAACACTATTATACCGATGCGAAGTATTTGCGTGCTGCGATTCTGTAAGCTTAAACAAATTAACCTCAACATATAATGCTATATTGAGATATGTTTATAATTTGAGACGATTTTCCCATATTAGACCCTATGAGAAAAAACTATATGGAGTAAGACTCTGTGATCTTTTGAAAATAAGGGCACTTACGCTTATGCATAAGATCGTGAACACACGTGAACCTAAATATCTTTATAATCGATTATCCTTTTCACAATCGGAAAGAAATAATAATATAGTTCCCGTTTTGTATGAGTTTCTGGTCTCTGAATGGCAATTTTATACAGAATCTATTCGTCTTTGGAACTCGCTACCGCCAAACATACAATTTTTAAGCAACGCAGGGCAGTTTAAGAAATCAATTTACGAATTTTACAGTTAACATATAAATTTTGTTTAATTAAGTGCAAACATTTATAAACTTTGCTCTGTTTAACTTTGATCAATTTCAATTGTAATAATTTTTAATGTTAAATCTTAATTTTAATGATGAACATTTTTATTTTTTTTTTTTTCTTTTTTCTAAAAATTTCAATGTTGTACTTTCTATTTATTTATATATATGTTCTTTTTTTTTATTGTACATATATTCTAATAATTTCATATAATAATCTTGTACTTTAACTATAAGACTTTTTGTCTTGTTGTACAGGACATCAAATAAATTAAATTCATTCATTAATTGCATTAAAGGAATTAAATATGCTAAAATCCCAAACGTATATAACAAATTCTGAAATAAATTTTTTGTTGTTGTTTTTCTTTTTTCGGCAGAAGACTTCGAAAACATATTTTATTGTTTGCTCCATTCCCATTTTGACTAAATTTAATATCAAATTGCATTGCACTACTGCCACCATTTTCTAAAGAAAACTGATGAAGGGGGCCTGGAAAATCACCGAAACGATCGTCTTTTCATTCCTGAAAGTGTAGAGGTTTTTGAAAGTAAAAACTCTGTGAAGTATTTGTCAGGAGAATATCCTGATGAAGAAAAATAACAGTTTTTGAAAAAAAGTACTTATTATGTTAATTCATAATAAGGAAATTGGCCTCGAACTGAATTAATAAATTTCTAACTAAATACTTTTGTTCTAACAAGATAAGTTGTAAATAATTTTTAGGTGTTTTATTTGTCATTTCCATCCAATTCTTGGCCAAAAATATTTGAGTCTTGAAATGAAAATTGATTAATTTTCCAAATAAAATTTATAAATATTTAGCTTCATGATGGCAACTCTATTAATTAATTTTCATAACATATATCGTTTAAATATTTCTTCTTCCTTAATATACTTATAGCTTCAAATTCGCTTGAGTTTTAAGTTCCATTTAAAAAAAATGTAAATTTTTTGTTCAATTCGTTAATATAAAGATTTTAGTTTTTTTTAAGTAATTTATCATTTAAAGTTTATATGTTGTTATTCGAACAAATCTTCTACTTTAAAATATTATTTACAGAAATACGTATAAGACTTAATATGTGTAAGCTTTAATTAAAACAAAAAAATCATAATTTAAAACTAATATACAAAATATTCAACGTAGTAAAGCGCAGCTTTATTATGTATATTAATATCTGTAGTAGGTCCTCATTTAAAAACCAAAGAAGAAAAAAAACTGTGAGTAATCGAGTGCTGTGTAAAAGCGTTTAAACCAGCTTTAAACAACAGATACATTTTAAAACTTTGAACTTGGCCGCTTCGATTGTTGTTAAATGATTGATGTGTTATTAATTTTGAGTTTTTTTCTGTTTTCTTATTTAAAATAAGCCGCCGTTTTTCTTTTACTTTATAAATAGTATATTCTCAGTCAGTCAGTAATTTGTTTGTAAACCTTCCTAACTAGTTTAGATTTTTCCATTTACATTTTATGTTTTTTCTGTTAAGAAATTTACGCTTCAAGCTTACATGTTTCTTAAGCGTAAATGCCTTAAAGGCTTTATACACACGCTCAGGCATCGGTTTAGTATATTGTATTTTTGTTTAGTTTTAGTTGATTTTTTATTAATAAAAAAAGTTGTTTATTTTTTATAAACACGCTGTGTGTAAATGAATATATGCACTATTTTTTTTTTCCTTTCTATATATCTGAAAGTATAATAATTCAATCAATTTACATAACTAGTCCAACAGTATGAGATGGTTTTGGAAAATATATGATAATAATGACTAGCTAGTGGAGGGTGTTAGTGATAGTAATGCCAACAAAATATGTCATAATATTTTTTTATGTTTATTAAAATCAAAAGATAATTGACAATTTAGTAAAGATTTTGAATTATTATATTATTCATCATACTTTGTGAGAGGATACATGGTTTTCAGCAATAACCGCATAAGTAAATTTTTCTAGATTTTGAGTTATTGATGCCAAAATGCTCAATTTTTAGCGTTCCTAACATGGGTTCAAAATTTTTTTAATATTGGGTGTTCAACAGATCTTTTACATATGTTTTATGTCTTTAACAACTTATATGGCATTTTGGATGTTAAACATCTGTCATTTATTCTCACTTAGTCATTGAACGGAATAGTGTAAATAACAAAGATTTTTTTTTATATTTAGTAGGTTTGAGGTTAAGAAGAAGAATAAACCTTCCTCAAAAGTTATAAACACATTAAATTTGCAAATCAGACTAGATCTAGTTTCTGCCATTTTTTGCTTCAAAAATGTCGAATTTTGTGCCAACAAAGCATCATTTGCGGGAAGTTTTGCTTTACTTTTTCAACTTGAAAAAAAGTGCAGCTGAAGCACATTGATTGCCCACCGAAGCTTATTCTGAATGTGTTCCATCGTTTTCAACGTGCGAGAGATGGTTTGTGTGGCTTAGAAGTGGTGATTTTGACACGGAGACCGCTCAGGTCAGCCAAAAAAGTTAGAAGATGATGAATTGGAGGCATTACTCGATGAAGATTGTTGTCAAACTCAAAACGAACTTGAAAAATCACTGGGACTCACTAAAGCAGCAATTTCAAAATGTTTGCAGGCAGCAGGATTCATCCAAAAGCAAAGAAATTGGGTACCACACGAGTTGCAGCCGGGAGATGTTGAAAGACGATTTTACATGTCCGAAATGCTGCTTCAATGCCATAAAAAGAATTCATTTTTGTATCGAATCGGGCCACACGATCACAGGGGATCTGTTCCAAACAAAATTGATTCGTTTAAAGCGAGCATTGACCGATAAACGCCCGGAATACGCAACCAGACATGAAGCCGTAATATTCCCTCATGACAACGCTCGGCCATATGTTGCAAGCCTGGTTAAAAACTATTTAGAAAATAGTGGCTTTGCCCCCATCCGACTACCATTTGTTTCGATCACGCACTCACTGGAATACGTTTAACTTCAGAACACGGTATCTGAAATTGATTCGTTCTTGGCCTCAATAAATGAGCAGTTCTTCTGGAGCGGAATCCATATATTACCAGAAAGATGGGAAAAGGCCATAACTTACGATGGCCAATAATTTGAATAAATTTATATTATACCAATGTTTCACAATAAACGCCAAAAATTTGCCAAAAATCCCACATTTTTAAGTTATATATTTGGCCAATTACTACTTTTTCATCAAAAAAACAAAACATAGTTTGCATATACCAGTGTGGTATCCTGTTTATACGACCCTATATTGTTTCTGGCACGTTATATAAAATGGTACATTTTAGCAAAGCAATAAAATGTTTCATTAAGGGGCAATTATTTTCTTTTAAATGCTTTTTTACCATGTTCTAATTATAAATTCTGAAAATTATCTCTACAGTTACTAGTCCATGCTCCAAAGAGCCCATTTTTTATATTTTATGTTACTAGTGAAACAAGTTTCGACAGGTCATTAACGGAGAGACATTTCCCTCAAGATTTCATAAGATGCCCACCTATCAGATGTTTACACACGAAGGGGAATTTAAATGCTCCAGCGATATGGACTCGGTAATTAAAGTGGCACTTTTCCCTTTTTAATACGCATTTTTACCACGTTCTTACTGGACAATCAAAAAATACTTCTTGAAAAAACTAGCCTTTCTAGTCAAAAGGGTTTGGGCAGATCGTTAAGTGGCAATATTTTCTTCTTTTGAACCACCATTTCACTACGTGTCCTTAATGTCCCTTTCTTTACAACGGTCCTGGCAAAAACACTGGCTTGGGAAGGCCGTTGAGAGGGAGACTTTTCCCGATTTAAAGAACCTAATAAGTGAATTAGAATATCAGCACAAATACTATTGAGGGCCATGCAGTTTGTTTTTGATTATTATAAAACAAATATTTATCTAAAAATAATAAATTTTCGACGAACTGAAAATTATGTTTTGGGACATGAATCGGCTGTGAAGAGTATATCCTCTTTTTGAGAAGATCACAGTCCCTTACTACCAATATATGACATTTACATGCAATTCCAGAGGTTATTTTCTTGCCTTGGAATAATAGCTATATTTATAGATGAAAAGCGAAATTCGAAGTTAAATCACGATATGACTAAAAGTTTTTCAAAATATTTTTATATCTATCGAAAACTTACATCAGCACAGGTCCTAAATTATGTTCTACAACTGATTCTTTTTTTATGGAATGTGACCCAGAAGCAACAGGTTCTTATTTGCCCTAGAAGTTAAAACCTTGCGACCACAAACCTTATTTAACGATTCGTCATCATTTTATAAAAATTTTTTTATACCGTTGGCAATTTCTGGCTTGCATTGGCGGACTTAGGCTGCTAGAATTTGAAAATAATCTGTCTATAATTCTTGTTCTATGATTATGTTTTTTTAAATAACAGCTAATCCTGTGTTTTTGATTGGGGAAATTTCTTCTAGTTTCCTAAGCAGATAATTTGTTGAAATCTAAGGATCAGTTTTACAGGCAGAAGTAATATCGATTTTTGTCTTGCATATTTCTTAAATAAGAAATGTTGTTTAAAAATTCTTACTTAAGAAATATTTAAGAAACAAATCGATCTTAGTTCTGGCTATAAGAGAAAAATTTATTGGATTTAATTGCTTTTTAAAGGAATAACTAGTTAATATTATACTCATAGAAATAAATCCGTAAAAATAGCAGAAAAAGTAACTAAAATTTAGTTAAAAATGATGCTCCAGAAAGAACTGTTTTTTTTTTTGCTAAATACTAATAAAATAAGAAGAGCAAAAATAAAGCGGTTAAATTTGCAGAATTTTAGTTATATTTAAGTTAACTTTTAGTTAATTCAAAATGACAAATTGTATTGTAAAATCTACAGAAAATTTTGCTAAATATTAGTAGACTAAAAATAGCAAAAACAAACTGTTATATCTATAATTTTTTGTTATTTTTAAGCTAAATTTAGTTGAATGCAAATAGCAGTCTATAATGTTAAATTAGCTGAAATATTTACTAAAAAAAATTGTAAAGATGAAAATTTAACAGGTTTTTTTTGCTGTTCTTATTTTACTTGTATTTAGTAAAAAAAAAAAAATCTGCTAATTTAACAGTTTTTTCTGCAGCATAATTTTTAACTAATTTTTAGTTACTTTTTCTGCTATTTTTACAGATTTATTTCTATGAGTTTACTATTTTGAGGAAATTTCAATATGTTGTAGAAGCAAAAATTCTACGAAGAAATGTCAGTTTTTGATCACCTCGTCAGAGGTGTAAGAAAATATGAGACAGGTTGATCTTAGATTTCTTTTCTCCATCAAATATCAAAATTTTATACTATTCTGAGCATTCCCTGCACGAGGTTTTCTTCAGAAAAAAGGATGCATTTTTCAGAGTTTTCTATAAAAAACATTTTAAAATTTTGAAAATTTTATCAAAAGGGAGGGGGTTATTTTTAAGTCTTTTAATAATGTCGAAAGTGTTATTTAAGATTAAGGGTCTGAGAATGGGCAAATAAACAGCCAAACATAAATGGGGTCCCTGCCCACCCCAGAAAATGGTCTAGGTACGCCTATGCTGGCATGGCACTTTAAGCAAATTCTGTTGTTTACTTTTACAAACCACCGAAATTTTTGTAAAACAAATACTGGCAAAACACTTTTTGCAAACACTATCAAAGTGTGTCTTTTGCACCACTGGGAATTTCCGAGTGGGTATTGTTTATTCTGAATTTTAGTGTAATAATATAATAAAAATATAGGCTGTTTTTTAAGCACGATAGCACTTACGAAAGGGTTAACTGTCAAAAGAACTGTCATACTGCGCTCACTTTTTGACATTTGTGATCAGTATACTCTGGCAAATCATCATGAATAGATAATAGACGCTTGAACAACGCTACCAAATTATCCAGATTTGTTTTGAAAATCAGTCATCAATTCGCGCAACTTATAGACTTAAACAAAATTGCCGTATATCGATTGAAATTAATCCACAACAGACCCATAGACTCGATTACATCCAGAAAACTGCACCGTTTGGTGGGGTTTACACGCTGGTGACAACATAGGACTTTATTTCATCAAAGATGAAGCCGGAGCTCGCGTTACGTTCAATGGAGATCGTTAGCACACCATGGTCAATGATTTTTTGTTCGAAAATATGGATGAAATTCATCCGGGCGAGATGTGGTTTCAACCGGATGGCGCTACGTGCCAAACGGCGACCGCAAACATCAACTTATTGAAATCAAAATTTGGCGATAAGTTGATTTCGATAAATGGACCTGCCAATTGGGCTCCAAGGTCGTGCGATTTGACACCTTTCTATTATTTCCTGCAGGGCGACGTGAAGTCATTGGTTTATGCTGATAAACCAGCAACAATTGACACCTTGGAGGCCTACATTATTCGTGATATACGGCAAGCAATGCTCGAAAAAGTGGCCCAAAATTGGACGTCCAGAACGCGCTTCATCAAGCACAGCCGCGGTGGCCATATGCTCGAAATCATTTTCAAATGTTAATGCAATGTATTAATCTTTGTAAAAAAAAAATTTTGGATTAAAATTTAATTTTTTGTGTTATTTTTTACAATTTAAAGTTTTATCGAGCTTAAAAAATCACTCTATATAATAAAAAAAAATGATTTTTAATTATTTGAACTCACGTAGAAAAAATATTGTTCAAGAGCGTCTATAATAAGAATTGTAAAGTACAAAATTAAAAAAAATGTAAAAAGTGCACGAAATTATCATAATGTATTCCTAATAGTCATAATATAATCCCAACTGATCACAAGTTTTTCTATATTACCATAATATGATAAGTTAGAAAATGTTTTGATCATTACAATCATAGTATGATCAGCTTCAAGAGAATGCCGGAAAATTACTATAGGGATCATTATAATATTCGGCTCAGTTCGGAATCATGGTTTGATAATTTAAGTATCGTATTATAATAAACAAAAAGGTATTTCATAATATGATTATCGCAATCATAAACCTAAAAATATGTATATTTTCATTCCAGTCATGGTTTTCCTTTGCGTGTAGTCACTCATAGCATTGACTGCCTAGCGTAAAAAGAGATGCCGAAGCAGTACAAAAAGCACTACACTAGGAGAGGAGTACTCCCACTTTAACATTTTTTCAGTACTTTTTGAACTAGTGCAAAGGAAGCTCTTTTTCACCAATTAAAAGTTTAAAAAAATTCTTCCCAAAAAAAATTATATTTTTTTTATTTTACAAAAGTTTTTTATTGCCGCCACCGGGTATCGAACTTGCAACCTCACGATTGCTAGGCTAGTGCTCTACCGCTGAGCTACTATTTGATATGAAAGTTGATTTGCATAAAAACACCACTTTGTTACTGCGAGATATTGTTCCTTATTCTCTTCAATTAAAGTATGTACTTATTAAACAAGTGTATAAGGTGCACTCCAATTCAGTATTTTTTTCAGTACTATTTTTACAGGATAAGAAGCAATTTTTCACCATTTTTTTTATATATACATATTTTTAAAAGTTAAAAAATATTGAATTTAAACAAATTCATTATAAATATTAAAACAAAAAATTAATAGAATAAAAAAAATTAAAAAAAAAAAATTAAAAAATATTGGTTTCTTCTAGAATCGAACCCACGACCCTCTGTTTGGAAATGCCAAATGATACCAAAATAACTTTTTACAATCACTTTTAGAGCAATTACTCTTAAGAAGCAATACTTAGGTGATTTTTTAATTTTGTTCAGAAGTAATTCTAAAAAAGCTGTAAAAATATACTAACGGATACTTTGGAAGGAATGAAAGAAGTAAGTTTTTGAAGTTGTTCAGAATAACTTCTAAGAAAGCAGTAAAATACACTAACGGATACTTGTGCAGCAGTTAAAGAAGTAGTTTGTAAAGCATTACTTGCAATTTTTTTTTCTGGGTGCTTATAAAAATGACTTCGTTTGCCACAAATAACTAGTACTGACGATGAATTTTGAGTAGTAAAAAAACTTCTTTTCATTAGGTAACGAAAGTTTTTTCTAGCCTATTTTTATTAGGAATTCTTCCAGATTATGTTTTTCCCTTTTATTTGTTTTGATCATATTGATATGAATCGTTTTTTATGATTACGAAATTTAAAGTTTTACGTAGTCCAGAGATTTGGATTTTTTTCTGGCATTTAAAGGATTTTCACAATTCGCGTTTATCTTTGTAAACCATATTTCGTTAATACCCTTCAAGATTTTCTTACAAATTTTAACTTGCTAATAACCGTATTTCCTTAATCCTTTTAGGGAAGAAGAAAATAATAAGTCATTATTTCTTTTAATCTATTTGGTATACAATAAAAAATCTTAACTTCTGCCTAGTATAAATCTTGATAAGAATCACTATTTAATTATCCTTCTAACACTCAAACCAACAATACTCTTCAACCTCATCATCATCATTATTATCCATCCTCATCAAGCATCATATATTTCTCTTTACGACTACTTAAGACAACTACAAAAAACAACTCATCCAAAAAGTCATAATCTTATCTAAAAAACAAAATCAATTTATGGTTGTTAAACTATTCTATAAACTATTGTTCAAAAACTATCGCCACTTCACACCTAAATTTTATATCCTGTTAAAAAGCGTAACTGATCTTTTCGTTGTATTTCTTGACGAATTTAACAAACCAGGATTTCATATGGATTTAAAATATGTTGAGGTTTTATATAATACAAAATATACCAGTTGTGTGATTTTGCAAATATCTCTTTGTAATCTTTTATGTTTGAGGGTTAAAAAATAAAATACGTTACAATTTTTTGAGATCAAATCTAGTTTTTTGTTTTTAATTTCAATTTCTAAATTTTTCTTTGTTTGCTTGCTATTAAAGCATAAAATTTCCACTTGATGTAGTCAATAAGGTGTAACAAATTGATTATGTTTTTGGGCTGAACATTAAAAAGGGGCTAAAGTATTTGTTGTTAAATTGCTAGGTTGCTATGTTTACCTTTTTTAGATTTCTTTTTGTTTTTTGTGCTGTTTTTTGCAGAACATACATATATAGAAACACGTAAGTTTCTATTTCACTTAACTTAACTTCAAAAAAATTAAGATCTAGTATTATATATTTAATCCTTTAATTCCCAGTGGAACATAGGGCCGCAAGATCTAGTATTGACACAATCATAACATTGACAAATAAAATTTGAATTTTTTGCATTTCATTGTTGTTTTGCATGAAAAGTTGTGACTTTCAGTTTAAAAAATAGTCCTATGACAATCACAACGATTCACAAGTAGAAATAGGCACCTTTCTATATTCTTTATTTTTTCCAAATGCCTGTTACATTGTTGTTGTTTGACATTAGTTGGAAGGAAACGGTGCGAAAATGTTGTGGTATTATTGCTTTTTCTTATGCCTTTTATAAACGTCAAAAGTTAAACCGTTTGCTGTCACTAATACATGTGCATGATCAATGCAACCATGTTATATTACTATCTCTTGTACTGCGGTTTAGATATACAAAATTATTATTATTACTGGAAAATTGCGGCATAAATAATTGACATTTTCGTTCATTACATGGTAAATTACTATGTTTTAAATCATTAAGATTAACAATTTAATAAACGAATGGATTTAGGAAGTTTTATAAAATAAAATTTAATCCTTAAACTAATTTTGTGATTAAAAATGTGTTCAATTTCACAATTTTATCGTAAAAAAAACTTTGGAACAAAAACTTATTAATGAAATTATGTTTTCTTCTTAACCAAAGGAAATACAAACTGAACGAACATCCCGTGTAAAAAAAATTAGATCTGATGAGATCTAAATAGATCTGATTGAACCTAATTAGATCTGGCGCTATATCTGTTCATATATGTATGTCCAGATATGGCGTATGTGATAGAATTTATGGCCAAATCTGGGTGATTTTCATGACCAGATGTGAGGAGATCTGTCCAGTTTTGGCACCAGATCTGGTATCAGATCTTATTCATTGGAGCTGCCAGCAAAAACTTGTCCCCAATTTTGAGATATAATTAGATTTGGTACAATCAGATCTACTGAGATTTGGTCAGATCTGATCATTTTTACTCGCGATATCAGAGATCGGTCAGTTTGTACACTCAGAGAATTAAGTCGGCAAAATTTACTGCAATTTACTGGTAAAATACCGGTAACTACCCATAAAAATAACGGTATCGGTAACGGTAACGATAACGGTATTTATAATTTTTTAGAGGTATTGGTAACGGTAACGGCATTTAATTTGAAAAATAATTTTAACGATAACGGCATTATAGCGATAACGGTAACCAACCTTGCTATAAATGTGTTTATCAGCACAATTTTGGTAGCAAAATAAATAAGTAAAATATTAATTGAAAATTAGTTTAGTGCTAAAAAATATTATAACTAAAACTTTTGCTGAAAACACAATTTCAGCAAAAAAGTTGCTGAGAACTAGTATACTTGATATACAAGATGTTTTACTAAATTTTCTACTAACTTTTTTTCTTGAGTGCAAAAAGTACAAATTTTTATTTCACTCGAATAGCCACGCACTTAGAGAAATTCCAGCATCAATGATTTCAATTAAGCAACTCGCTGTTTAATTTTGATGCCTCTTAAAATTTTTGTCTGTTGTAACGGCGATACCGGCGGGAAGACGAAAGACGGGTTATTCACTTCTACACAGGTTGCAATTTTATGTTAAAAGTTATGAAAATCGGATCATATTTTAAACACGTGAGGCAGTATTTATCTTTTGTTTGTTCCCCCTATCACATATGCAAATTTAAAAAATTGTATAAGTCGATTAGTACACTCAAAAAAAGTCAGTAAAGTCAGCAAAAGATGGTGCTGTGTCAGCAAATTTTTAGTCAGGAGCGTGCTTGGTTTTTACCAAAAAATAGTAATTTCAGCAAAAGTTTTGCTAACACTTAGTCAGTTGCAAACAGTGTTGCCAAGTTGGGGGTTTTCCCCCTAGATTAGATTTAATTTGTTAGGTGGAAATTTGGGGTGCAAGAAAATCATTTTAGGAGTAGTTTTGCCTTAAAAAGCAATTAAATTTTAGAGTTCGATGATTGGTTTTGCCAAATTGTTAATAGTTTTTCACATAAATTTTTATTTTCTTTTAGCCTACATACACTGATAATAATCCATGCATAAAATTACGAAAAAATTTCAAAATAACAAAAATTTCTTAAAATATACGAAAAATGGTTTATTTTACGAAATTTTTTGTTGTTTTTACATTAATTTCGTATTTTTATGCATGTGTGTATTTTTGAAGTTGAAAAATTTTAAACTGTGACTAGGAACGTAAAGAAAACCAGCTAAAAAATAACGAAGTTTTTTTTTATTTTAACAAAGAAAAGGTCAATTATTTGCATTTATTAAAAATAATTTAAAATAAAAACTTAGAAAATTGTTGAATGTTTTTAGCAGTAGAGCAAATTTAGGGGTTTTTTTTTGAAAATGTGGGGGATTTGTAAAAAAAGACTTGGCAATACTGGTTGCAAATGAAAAAATCTTTGCTAAAATCAATAAAACTTTTTGCTTAATATTAGTAGACTGAAAAAACTCAAAAAATTTAAGAGAAATTTTACTTTAGTTAATTTATTTGTTGAAAATTTAAGTCTAAAAATCGTGTCATTTGTCCGCACTACATCTAATGTCTAATCTGCGACATCTACATCTTATCTGTTTGGTTGTAGCCCGCACTATAAATGTGTTTATCAGCACAATTTTGGTAGCAGAATAAATTAGTAAAACATTCGTTGAAAATTAGTTTCGTGCATAATATCAAATATTTATGGTTTTTACAGACGACGAAAATATGTTTATGGGTCTCACATTTCCCCTAGTTTTCGATGAAATTTGGATACATGACATGGGGACAAAATAATAAAACTCTAACAAATATATGGGGCCAAATAGATTTCAAATCGATTTGACTAACTCTTAACAAATTTTTAGTTGAAACACTAATTTGAACAAAGATTTTAATTATCTTCATTTAACACAATACTAAAAATTCTCAGTACTTTAACCCTCTAATGCCCAAGTCCGCCAAAAGGCGGTCTTCAGATTTTAATTAGTTTTTTGGCTAAATAACAATATTTTATTAAACAAGTTGTATTATATCCATAGAAAATTTAATTACCTACTTTTTTGCCTTCAAACTTTGTTTTTATAAGCAACGGGTTTCAAGCGAGAACCATGTAGGTAAATTGAAAATTTAGTAAATTTGAAAAAATTAATTTTTAAAAAAGAAAAAAATAGTTGAAAATTTGCCAAAAATACATTAACGATCTGGCGTACATTATCGATAATAACAAAGCTAGTTTAGAGTCTCTAATTGTAAAATCAGTTAAAAATTTGTATCCAGGACTCACAGGATAACCGCAGGATACGTCTTACGAATGTCTCTCTAACTCAAAAACTAGCCAACAGATTTTTTTTTTTTTTAAATTAAACACAGAGAATATATTCGGAGGTATTAGTAAGCAGAACTAATTTAGTCAAAATATATTGTTGAGTGCCAAATTCCCCAAATTTCGTAATTTTCAAAAAGCGAAAATCGCCACAACTTCTGAAATAACAACAATTGATCAACAATTTTCAGTAATTTTATTTTACTGGTAGTGTTATTTATAGCAAAAACCGAAGTTATTTGACTACTGGGTTTCTAGATACGTCTTTAACCTTTGTTGTGCTATATCACCTAAATAAAGCGATAAAATAAAATTTTAATATTTTTTTCCATAATGGATTTTTAACGCCAATATATAGTTTTAATATTATCATAATCAAAAGAAAGAGCATTGGAAGATTAAATAACTTTGAATGTGAACTTTCAAAATTATTTATGACAACTTTTTAAGAACCCATTTGTTAAATTTTACACAATTTATTGTTAAAATACAATATGTACTAAAGCAAAATCGTACCGAAAATCTTATAGTGTAAACCAGCCTTAAGCGTGGGTTTTGAAACGCTAGAGTAGCAAATACTTTAAATCAATTTTATGTAAAAGAAATATTAATAGTAAGAAAATTTTCTTATATCAAATATTTTCGTTTATCATATATCATCAAATCTACTTACCGGATTAACAGTTGGTTTTTGTAAATGTGAAGCAATATTTGTGATATTCATACCCATAGCAGGTATTTGTGAGCCATACAATTGACCAGCCGTCGGTGTCATATCAGTTAACATGTTAACTTTGTCAATAACTGATTTTACAGATAAATTTTAATATTTGTAACAATATAGTAAATATTCTTTTTGACTAAACAACCGGATATACGTTGAACCGGATATATTGTCATAGCACAATTACGACAAAATTTGAATTAAAATTGATTGATTCTGTGCATATGTTTAAGGAATTAAAATAATTTACAATATAATTTTGTTTTTGCACTTAATTTTTTGTAATATTCAAAAATTTCTTCAGAATTTTCTTATGTGTATTTAAAATTTTTTTATTTTAAATCCTGGCTTTGTTTGAAATAGATTTATTCTTTTTTTTTTGTAACACTAAAACACAGTTGTTTCACGAAAAAAAGACACAAATTTATTTATTTAATTCTCTTGGTTTCTTTTGTTGGTTGATGTTTTTTGAACAATTTTTACTTATTGGCCTCTTACTGTGAACTTGAACAATAGCCAAGGACCTTTTGCCAGTTTTGAATGAATTGTTTCGATAGTTTTGTTTTATTTTCTTTCTTTAGTTTTTTTTTCGTTTAGGAGATTATGTTCATTTCTTTTTTTGTTTTCAAAGATGTTGTGTTAGAGAGTAAAGTAATCCGTCATGTGAAGTTTATGTTAAGGAGTGATGACAGGTAGTAAATATTCAATGTTTTTGTTATTCACTGCATGGCGCCGTTTCTTTTGGTTGTTTTTTCTTTTTTTCGATATTTCTGATGCTGAATATAATCGATAATGATGTAAATTATGATCACTTGTTAGATATATTTAAATTGTGTATGTTTTTATTTGTTTTTTAAGTTTTTATTTAATTTACAATTTGTATTTAATGTTTAAACCGTTAAATTATTGATGTTTATTTAGAGAATTGTTTTGTAACACTGGTTTTATTGTAACAAATTGTGCATATTTGATATCCACTGTATTAGAATTAACCCTTTTGTACAATAATACTATGCCACAAGGGTTTGTTTCCTTTTTATCAAAAACCGTTTTTCTTTCACTCACTCGCACTTTTGTCGTTTGATTGATGCTTGGCTTCGTTATCAAAATGGATGCGTTTTTTTTTTTCTTGTTTTGTTGTCAGTTAGAACTTTTTTGTGTTTTGTAGTTTTTTTTATTATATTTCTTTTGGTATCCGCGCAAATTTTGAAATCGTCGTAGCTGATCGTTTCTGTACTTGCAACTGTTTCGCATGAGACGTTGGCAAACAAAAAGCTTTCAACACGATACAAAACAACAACAATAACAGCAGCAGCAAAACAAAATATTAAAAAAAAAGGTATAATAATAAAAGCAGCATGAAGTAGCGGCAGCTTACTTATGAAATAAAAGAGAAAACAGCAAAAACAATCATGCAAAATAATCACCAATACATCAAATAACAAACAACAACACCAATAAAAAATAAACCATATTGAAGTGTGTATGAGTGTATGTGTGCATAAAACTCGTTAAACTTGTATCGTTTCTAGATTTTTTTTTCGTTCGTATTATTTATAGCTTAAATTTATATTGTCGTGTGTAGTTGATATTAAAACATACCGGTATCAAAAAACCAGCACAACTAACTTAGTTTAACAACAACAAATAAAGAAAAACCCAACCATTGGAAAATTTCATACCAACAAGCAACACTCATACATATAAAACTATTCGCTCTATTCTCCACAGAACAAAAAAGGGGAGATTTTCGTAGAAACTCATACTCTCTTCAAATGGCGCACCCAACTTGGAAAAAAAACTTCCTAATCAAAATTTAATCATCCCTATAACAACAACAACACACGCGCCACTACCCAACTTCATTCATAAATCTCCAACATTCGCTCTTTGGAATGAAACCAGTTTTACTTGTTGTTGTTTTACATAAATGCTTTGCATTCTCTTATCTTCTTTTCATTACTTTTTTTGTTACACAGTAGACGCCCCATTGTGTGTGTGTGTTAAACAACCAATTGTATGCTTGCTGGCACAAACCTATAATTATAACGATGGCCGCTAAGCGCAAAAGACAACCAATATCTTTTCTATCTCATTCATTCATAGGTAAATCTGCCATTTCCTCCTAATAACCCCTGTTTCCGGTTTCTTTAAATGTTTTTTCTACATTCTCTCTCACTCTTTTGTGTATCTCTTTGCAGATTTTTGAATTCGTTGTATTTCTATTATCCTTTTTTGTTCAATTTCGTTTATTTTAATTTCTTTTTATTGTTTCTTTTTCCTTTTTATTAACTTTTTTATTATCCATGTTTTAATATAATAATAAAAGGTTTAAGTTAAATATTTATTTAGTACACTTTCTATAATTTATGGTTTTTATATGACTTTGTCTATTTTGTTTGTTTTTTTTTTATATTATATTCAATAACATGTCCTTGTGTCCTTTTTTAAATTTGGACAATGTCAAATTGTGGTTGTAATTTAAGGATTTTTTTCGGGTTTGTTATTTACCTTTGGATTTCTTTATTAAAATAAATCGAATATACTCATATTTGGACACGTGACAAATATGTTAACTCACAAAAGTTTGTCGGTAGAATCTAATGAAAATGAGAGTTAAGACAAAGGTACATATATGCAGTTAAAAAGGCGACAAAGGTATTTACCTTTAAAATAACTAACATTTTTTTATTTTTAACTGTTGAAAAATAACTAACAAATACATTAAAAATAACTACCAATGTCGTAAAATTAACTGATAAATTTTTACTACAAAAATTTCAAATCAACTGACAAAATCGGTAAAAACTACTGTTTTTTACAGTCAATTCTTTTTGTTTATAAAAGTATATGTTAATAAAAAAAATAATTTGTTTTCTATTCAAAATTCGAAGTAAAAATTCCAAACCGTTCTCCAGTTATTATGCTTTTATGCATTAGAGATACAATACAAGTTTCTGATTTTTATTTGCAAACTAGAAATATATCAATAATAAGAAATATAAACTAAACAAGAATTTTTAAAATTCAAAAAAATTCAACGAAATTTTATTATTTTTTAAATAACTACTGTTTACTGTAAAAATATTGTTTTGGTAGTTGTTTATTATGATATTATAAATAACTGATTTAAACAACTGTTACGAAATTACAGTATTTTTCGTTAGTTTTTTTCTTAAATAACCGTCATAAAAGTTGTTTTGCTTTTTTCAGTAGAAAAGCAACCGTAATTACTGTTAAAAACAACTACTACTGATTACTCATTGGCGTACCTAGACCATTTTTCTGGGGTGGGCAAGGGACAAATTTATGTTCGGCTGTTTATTTACCCATTCTCAGATTCATAATTTTAAAAAACACTTTTTAAAAAGAAAACACTTTTAAAATATCTTCCTCTTTTCTAATATAATTTTCAAAATTCAATAATCCTTGTAGCTTATCCTATTAAAATCTTCATGTTTTTATAGAAAACTCTAAAAAGTCCATCTATTCTTTTGAAGAAAACCGCGTACAAGGAATGTATTCCAAACTATACTCTTAGATTAGTATGAAATTTGGATATTTGTTAGAGAAAAGAATAATATCAACCCGCTAATTTTTTCGTTTACCTCGGATGAACCCATATTTAACCGAGGTGGTCAAAAATCAAGAGATGATCATCTTAGAATTTTTATTTCTACAACATATTGAATTTTCATCAAAAGTAGTGTTTAGTTTGAAGTAATTTCCTTGCTAGATATATATGTATTAACTAATTATTTCTTTAAAAAGCTATTAAATCTAAGGAATCTATAGCACCAAAAAGATTCTGCTATATTTTGCTAATAAAAATCTTCGCCATTTTCATATGAAATGCCTTCAAAATAATAGATGCAAGAATTATAGATAGATTATTTTATTAATTCTGGGGTGGGCAAAAAGCCGGCTAGGGTGGGCTTTGCCCACCCCAGACCGGCCTAAGTCCGCCAATGTGATTACTACACAAACAACTGTCACGGGAAATTTTAACAAACTGTCACCGAACTGTCACCTTTATATGAAATAGAGTGTCACAGGAGGGGGAAATTGACCCCTTGTGACATATCACAAGACAAATCCCAGGACAGGTCCCTGAACTTTGTTTTTTTATGAGAGTTCAGTAACCTGTCCTAGGATTTGTCTTGTGACATGTCACAAGGGGTCAATTTCCGCCTCATATGACAACGTCATGTAAAAGTGACTCTATTTCCAGTGTAGAAACGGTAATGACATATCATTATTTTTTGGAGTACCAGTTATGAAACCCACTTACCTTCTGCATTATTTTAAAACATATAATAATGAGTTAATGACTTACTTTTTTCATTATTTCAAATAGAAAATAATTTTTTATATTTTTTTTTTAATTTTTTGAAATCTATTTTTAGACTCAATATTTTTTAAACACTAGTAAGGATATATGTAACCACATATTTTTTGATTTTTTGTATGTTGGCGAGTAAGCTTACTTGTGTGCAGCAGGTCAATTATGTTTTTATCTATTAGATATTACATGTCGATATAGCTCAGATGGTAGAGTTGTTGATTGGCAATCTGTAGACCCAGGTTCGATTACCGCACCAGCAAATTTTATTTTAAAAAAAATACAATAAAAAATATTTTTTTTTATATAATTAATTTTTTTGAAAATCTATTTTTAGACTCATTATTTTTGTCAGTACTGGTAAGCACATAGGTAACGATATATTTTTTGATTTTTCGTATGCTGGTGTGTAACGACAACTCATTATTTTTCGCGACATCGCCGTATAAAGGTAATAAGAAATGTAATAACAAAAGTAAGTAGTTACCATTACCAAGTATGTAGTTACATAACCACATATCTGGTAATGATTTTCTACACTGGGTTATTACGCAAATAAAGTGAGCAATTTTAGTTTATCGACGTTTTTCCTTGAATTTTCTCATATTTACAAGAAATTGATGCCAAGATATTGGTAAAATTAGAAATTAAGTAGATTATGGGAGTAAAATATGCAAAGACTTTGCAAAAAAATTTTATAATTTGGTAAACATTATTAAGTTTTCATGCGAAAAATAAAGTTTGTTTGTTATTTTACCAGTTTATTCTTCCAGCGAAATTCGATTTCTGAAACCTAATTTTGGCTGGGACTGTAAGTTTGAGTTCTTCCATGAAAATATTTGATAACGATAACCAAATAACTTTCTTGCTGTAATTACACGATTCAGTGGGCAAGGTTGTCGCAACGAATCTGTTTTAAAATCTGCTTACAAAATACTGGGCGCAATTGTACTTAAGTGCAGGCCTTCATATATTATCCCAGTCAGAAAAATACAAAGGGGAAAGCGATGGTAAGGAACTTTAACAGGTGGTACAAGTACTGGCAAAAATTGCTTTTCCATTCCCAAAATGATAACGTCAGTACCGGCTGTTCAAAGAGCGCCGCAAAAGTACTGGAGAAACAAAATTTTTAACTTTGGCAAAACGCTGGCAAAACCAATAAATAGGTGGTCTGGAATTATATTTACCAAAATAAAATATAAAAAAGTTCATATGTATATTTTTTCGTCCCGCCGTGATATGAACCCAGGCCGTTTTTTTATAAACCACCGAAATTTTTGTAAAACAAATACTGGCTAAACGCTTTTTGCAAATGCTGGCAAAGCGTCCCAAATAAGTTTTGTGCCAGTCATTTATTTTTAATACCACGGTTACCCAGTGGTATGCAGGTACTTGATTTTTTGTACCACTGGCAATTTCTGATTGGGATGTTTCAATATTCATAAAATGTACCAATACATTAATTAACAACTATTAAATAATTATCAAACGCTTTATTCTATAAAAAAAATTAGTTACATAACATAAAAATTTTTATAAATAAAGGAAAATTTAAATCCCGGAATCCCGAAAAATCCCGAAATCCCGATTGTCAAGAGACTAGTGGAGACCGCATTTTTTGAAAATAACATTTGAAGTGCTTCTTTTTTAAGCGTTGGCAGGCAATACCCTTAAAATGCAGTTACCAAAATACCGTTATCCTTAACATACCGTTACCGAAATAACTGAAATACCGTTATCTTTAAAATACCGATTCCGAAATAAATGAAGTATCGACATCCTTAAAATACCATTATTAGGGTTATCAATTATTCGACATTTTTGGGAAAAAGGGTTTTCGGTTATTCCGAATATTTTAAGTTCAGAAAAAACCAATTTAGGTTCTTCAAATTAAAAAAAAACTGGTCACCCGGTTGTGTAAATACAAAAATAGAAAAGTCCGAAAAAACAATTTTTGTATTTTTCAATGCAAAAATTAAAATTATTTTTGAACAAAGCGTACCACTGCTAAGTCTTATGCAAAATATTTATTTTATTTGAGATAAATTTCGTTGTTTCTACAAATGTTATTGACAACGAACACACAAACATACACCCAGAAAACAGATTCAGTTCTGATAACCGCATTTGTAGCCAATCGCATGGTTCGGTTATGGTAGCCGAATTTTTCAGTTGTGGCAACAGAAATCCAATTGAGACAGGACTAATTTGACTGTGGCAACGGAATTTCAGTTGAATCAAGAATAATTCGGTAGCCGCAACCGAAAAATTCATTTGATGCAACTGAACCATTCAATTGGCAAGAAATGGGGTTGTCAGCACCGAATCTGTTTTCTGTGTGTACATATATGTAAATAGTACCCAGAGGGTACTTTTATGTAAATTTTGCTTTCAAAAAGTGTTGATTTATGACTGGTTTTACCAAATCAGACGTTGAGTTGAATTTTTGTACGTTATATAATGTCTCGGTTTTTATGTTCCAGTCATCATTTTCTTATTGCGGACAACTGATAAATTCGGGTGATTCACACGAATTGTCTATCATGTACTGTCTATCATGAAAATTATCAACCTTTTTAAAACAACAAATAAAATCTAATATGATAATATCATAATAGAATTTGGACTTGGGGTAGAACAATATTCTAACTAAATATATGAAAACTTCATTAGTTTACTGAAAAATTTCATTAAAATTGTCCAGCAAAATTCTCTCTGTGTATAGAGACAAAACAACCACTACCGAAAAAGACAAACTGTTACTGCATTTCAGTATTTTGTTTCAAACGACAATCAGAAATAGTTATTCTTCACTTTATATTTTTTTTTATACAGCAGTTGTTGTGCGCCATCTGATGAAAAGTTGGCGAACTTCGTTGAAACTTTTTAGTTCACAGTTTAATGCTATGAGTACATCGAAGGAGGACGCTGCGATATGTATGGGGGATTAAAAGTTCATACATATTATATTTCTAAATTGATGTTGCCTTCGCTGTGGATCGAACCCGCAACCTTATGTGTAACAGTCCAAGGCGCTAACCATTATACCACAACGCCAGCTTATTGTCATTTATAGATATAAAACAACTACAATTGCAGTTAAAAATAACTATAACCATTGAATACACAAATTATATACATGTAGTTACTTTAAAAATATTCTGAGTGTACTTTTTATACAAATGTGCATTTTTCTATTTATAGAAATAATCTGAAAATTTTTAAATAAACATTTTATTACTTCTGAAACTTTTCAATTTAAAAAAATTTCTGTTATTTTCTACAGCCATTTAGAAAAAATATTAAAGCAACTATCTCAGATAAAGCAACTATCTCAAATACGTATATTATTCTTCTACAGCACGTGTTTAAAGCCCTCAAAATACATCAAATAATAATCTAAAGGAAACTCACACTTAAACATAACCTCAAACGAAAGAAAAAACTTTGCTTACTTTTCTAAGCTAAGCAAAGGCAACAAAAATCTTAACTAGAAAATCATACACATCATAAAAATGGCCAAAGGAGGAGGTTGTTTTCTTAGTAACCCAAACAATAAATACAGCAAATCAAGCGCCAGTTTCATAGCCCACGTTCCTACGTATATGGAAGCATGTAACAAAACCAAACCACACACACACACACTTTGACATAACAATAGCAACACCGAAAAATTGCAACTAATCTTACATTTGTTTAGGAAAAATACTTTAAACAGGCAATTGGCAAAAGAGATCATACATAAGCAACAAATCTTTTTGCCACCATAAGGCACAAAAGAAAAAAAATCTTGAAATTTTCCAACTGGGTGATTGAGGTGGGCCCAAGAGGCGTAGTTTAACTCCGCATGTGTAGAAGATATGAATGCTGCCACAGTAGAATTCTGAAAAAGACGAAGTGGCATGAATCTCTAACATGAAAACAAATCAAAATCTTAAAAGTTTTCCAACAAAAGAAAAACACCATTATAAAAGAAAACTGAAAAATTGGAAAATTTTTGTTTGCTGAATACAAGAAACCACACAAAATACTATGTCTTGAGAATTATTATTCTTGTTATGATATGTTTAATGATTTGAAATTTCATGCTATTTATAATGCTACTCAATTGAACTTGGAAATACTATAAATATGCACTTAAATAGCCTACGATATACGAAATCAAAAGAAATAAAGACTTGTGCTAAAAACGAGTTTGTGTTTATATTACACTCAGATAAAAAAGTTAGTAAACAAATTTGTAAACAGTTTTATACACACTTTACTATTTTTGTACTGATTTTTTGTAAAATTTTTTTTTAGCAATCACTTTTGCTATTCTCTTATTACAAATTACGGATTTTTTTACTTATTTTCGTTGCTGATTTCAGCACAACATTTTACTAATTTTTCAAAACCGAGTACTAAACTTAAAAAAAAATATACTAATTAAGGAAATTTTATTTACCAGAATTCGTTGATTTTTTAGAATTCTTGTTTAGTTTATATTTGTTACTATTGATATATTGTTAGTTTTGAAATAACACTCAGAAACTTTTATTGTACCTCCAATGCATAAAAAGGTAATAACTGGAGAACCGTTTGCAATTTGACTCCAAATGTCAAGTACGATGAAGTAATTGTTCCTTTTTTACAATTGAAAGAAAAAAAATTATTTTTTTTTTATTAATTTTGATTTTAATTTTTTTTTTAGATTTTACATTTTTTTTTATTTTTTAGTACACTTTTGTGCTAATTTCAGCAGATTGATTTTAAATTGCAGTTTACAAAAATTTATTGAAATTTAGTAGCGTGTACTAATAATTTATACTAAGTTCATTGTACTAAAATTATTGATGTTTAGTAAATTTTTTAAATGATTTTAGAAAATCGATTTTGAATTGCAGTTTACAATAATTTCGCTAAAATTTAGTAGCGGCTACTAGATTTTTCTACTAATTTTGTTGTACTACAAATCAGCAGACATGTGTTGCTAAAATTAGAAAAAAATACCGCTGTGCTCAAAACAGTTAAATTTCCCGTAATAACAGCAAAATTTTCAGTAGCTATTACAAACTTTTTTGGTTGAGTGTACATAAGTTCCAAGTTAGTCTTGCAATTTTCTAGTGAAATTGTAATTTTTTAAATATTTTTTACTAGACACGTACCTATATACTTTACAAGGTTTGTAAATATTTTACAAAAATTTTTTAAAATATACATATTTTACAAGAAAACTGTACAACTAACTTGAAAATTATGTAGTTGTATAATTAAATAGACCTGGAAATATTCTTCTGGTTTTTTCTGCAGCAGCAGGTTTAAATCCTGCAATATCCTATTTTTTTTTTCTTTTATTACCTACTCAGTTTTTATATTTATATTATTTATTTCCATTATGATTAATTTTTAAATATATAAAATTTTTCAAAATATATTAATATTTATAGATGAAAGCTGGATTCATAATGCTGTAGTACTCCAACCTGCAGAGTGGAGTCTACTAAAATAGAGATGAATCATACACTAATAGAAAAAAGTCCATAAAAAATTTAGTTAAAACTACTAAAACTTAGTTAAAAATGATGCTGCAGAAAAAACTGATATATTAGCAGATTATTTTTGCTATACATATATTAGTAATATAGGAAAAGCAAAAATAAAACCGTTAAATATACAGAATTTTAGTTATATTTGAGCTAAATTTTTGTAAATGGAGAAAATTTTTCAAAATATATTAATATTTATAGATGAAAGCTGGATTCATAATGCTGTAGTACTCCAACCTGCAGAGTGGAGTCTACTAAAATAGAGATGAATCATACACTAATAGAAAAAAGTCCATAAAAAATTTAGTTAAAACTACTAAAACTTAGTTAAAAATGATGCTGCAGAAAAAACTGATATATTAGCAGATTATTTTTGCTATACATATATTAGTAATATAGGAAAAGCAAAAATAAAACCGTTAAATATACAGAATTTTAGTTATATTTGAGCTAAATTTTTGTAAATGGAGAATAGCAAATTAACCTGCTAAATCCAAGAAAAAATTTTGCTAAATATTTAGTAGCCTAAAAAATCACCAAAAAATTTAAAATTTTCGAAATTTTTTTTTCCATTTTTTTTTAAATGCTGTTTTAAAAATCGAGCCTTTTGAAAACAACAGTTTACAATTTTTTAGCAAATATTTCTGCTGATTTTAGCAGAATAAACTGCTATTTACATTCAACTAAATTTGGCTTAAAAATAGCAAAAATGTTGTAGATTTAAAGTCTATTTTTGTTATTTTTAGTCTACAAATATTTAGCAAAATTTTCTGCAAATTTTACAGTACAATTTGCTATTTTCAATTAACTAAAAGTTAGCCTAAATATAAATAAAATTTTGTAAATTTAACAGTTTTAATTTTGCTGTTCTCATTTTACTAGTATTTAGTAAAAAAAATCTGCTCATTTTAGCAGTTTTTTCTGCAGCATCGTTTTTAATTAATTTTTAGTAACTTTTTCTGCTATTTTTACAGATTTATTTCTATGAGTGTACAAAAATTATTAAGTGCGAAGAAGAAATGAACAAAATCTACTCTGTGGAGGGGATTACTCCAGCACTGTGAATCCGGCTGAAATATAAAAATAGTTTTAAATGTTTTATAAAATTCCTTCGAATAACTTTCGTTTATCTGAATCTGAAAAATTCTAAAACGAAAAAAAATTTAAACGAAAGCAAAGATTTTAAAGCTGATTTACAGGAAGAAGAAGAAGAAAACATTTTTATTGAAAAATTTAACAGACACAAGGGAATTACCAAAAGACTCGTCAGTGATTAATTTATATGTAAATTGATCAAAGCAAAGTTTTATTTTACAAAACAGTTTTTTCTCTGGAAATTGGAACAACTTACAGTGCTTAATCCTCATTTTTCTGGCCTATGACCGGCAATTTTGTGGTCATTACCCATATCAGAGTTCGTGGGGGAAATGTTCGGGCCGACAGTAAGTACTGCAACGTTGACGTTGTTACAATATATTTTTCCTGCAGCGTGGCAGTTGGTGTGGAAAGCCTCATATGTAATTTCAGGAATTTTTATATGTAAATTTTTGTTAGCAAAAAATTATGTACATTCAATATCGCATGCGTCATGGTTACGCTTGAAGTGCGTCAAATGTTGATGCCTTTTTTGTTCTTACTTCTTTTGAATACCAAATAAAGAAACAAAATAATATGAGACTGTATAATTGTTGCCACCATACAACGAAAAAGTTTGGAAAAATGGGTGGTAACTTACCAAAAAAAAAAATGTTTTGTATGAAAATTTTGTAACAAAAATGTTATGTAATACATCTAAAACCACTTGTACTTAACGCATGTCTTTGCATGTACTATTTTTTTTTTGCTTTCTGTTAATTTCTTCTACTTTGTCTTCTTCAACTTTCTTTGTGGTTATTTTTAGTAATTTTTTATGGTTTTCTAACACGCACTTGTTTGTACATACATGGATAGTATTCTCTCCTTCCAAACCCATACCCATTTCCCACCATTCATTGGAGTTTGTATGCATGTATATTTCGAAAAGGGGTGTATACTTCTGGGTGTGTCATTTTGTTGGAATTTATATTTTTGGAGGAATGGTGTCGTTACAAAATGACACAATTGTTGAGACTATGAACTTAGATCAGCACAATTATTTTTGTTTTTCTTCTTTACAGTTATATATGTATTTAAATAAAATGGCTATTTATCTTCTTTAGATTATTAGTGCGTTGGGAAAGATGGTTTAATTTTTCAAACTTAATTTCTATAATTTTATTAATATTCAGCCCATTTGCATATTACTTTAATTGCATTAATTAAACTAACATCCAGATAGTTTTATTTTAAATAAAACCTTTCAGCAAACATTTTTCTAATAGCACTTTATAAAATTTCCCAAAACTCTCATCCATCATCTATTCTGTCTGCTGAATGATACTTCAATGACAATGCTATTTTTTCTGTTCACATTTAATTGCACAAGTTGTCATTTCAATTTGAATGAGCCACTTGTTCTTCTTCATTTGTTGTTTGGGGTGTTAACGTGTTACACTCCATTTGCCAGTTGTTTTTCAAGTCCTCTTCAATTCATTTAAATTTATTTAATTAATATTATTTTTTTATTGCTGCGCTTTTTAATTAAAAAGCAAATTTGCTTTAAAATTCGAGTTCATAAAAATAATTATTATTAGTCGTCTGGAGTTTAAATGTCGTTTCATCATTTAAATGGTTTATTTTACACCATGTTTTTGTTAATATTTGATATTTAATTGTTACGTGCTAATGTAAATTCTGATATTTTTTTGTGCTTTTGTCAATTTAATTGAGCTGTAAATGTATTTTAATTAGAAATAAAAGGGTATTTATACAGTGAAATATTGGAAAATGATGGGCGTAATTTGTATTAAAAGTTTTGTAAATTATTATATTTTTGCAATGTGATACCAAATTAGACTGTATTTGAATGATAAAGATATTGTGGATAAATTTAGGGATTAATTAGGAATTTTTATTAAAATTAATATGGCTCGAAATCTTGTATATTTAATAAATATCATTAAAAAAGTTTATATGAAACACAACTTGATTAATTAGATATTTATTGTAAATATTTGTTAATAAAAAGACTAATCGATACATTCATTTCGTTGGTCATAATTCGAGACATTAAGTTAAACATTTAAAACAACTTCTTTAACATACACTGAGGGAATTATCAGCATGATATTAATAAATTTTTGCATAAAACGGAGCTTCACTAGAATTCGTCCATTTAAACTTTATTTAATGAAATTTTTTAGAAAATTGTATGAAAATTTTCATTTTATTTATTAAAAGTTTCATACATAAAATTATAATCACAAAAACTCACTTAAAAAAATGGAATTTGCTAAACAATAACACAAAAACATTTTTTCTAACCCATATGATCAATATAAATTTCACGCATTCACACAACGGATAAACGCCTGAATCACAAGAGGTACACAAATTTCGAATTACACGCCCATCCCAATTTAAAACCATGATTTGTCTTTTAGATATCTGCTTTTTGTATTACATTTGCGTATAAGCAATATTAATTTAAAAAAATTATTTATCATACGCACCCAAGCACTATTACAAAGTAAGACCCAATGGGCCATATGAATAGAACTTACCAAATTACTTCGAAGTAATTACTTTTGGCTTACACATGAAATTTTTCAGTCAATTAATGAAGTTTCGTTCACAAAGTAAAAGAAAAATTTCTTAAATAGGATGAAAAAGGTTCATATATTTTATGAATCTAGTTTTAATGAAACTTTTTCATTGAGTGCATGAAACTCTTAAGAAATAAATTTTTTCACAACATTTTATGAATAATTGCATTAATTCAATGAAAAGATTCAATGGACGAGTTCCAGTGTTACTTCATAGGTTTTATGCAAAAATTCATTAATATCATGCAGACAATTCTGTCAATGAATGACTTTCAATGACACATTTGTCCAATAGCACGAAATATAAACGAAAATAAAAAAATATTTTTTTAGCCAGTGCACTGTGGGCCAGCATCATCGAATTTTGGCCAAAACTAGAATATTGAGTATATGAAACTAAAAGATATCACAAGGGAGGGTCTGGTTGTTGCTGATTACGAATCTGAAATAAAAAATATAAAATTCAAAATGGCGGATCCAAGATGGCGGCCATTAATTTTTAGTTTTTATTATATTGGACTTAAAATAATCAACTATATAGGTCTAGGATCCGCTGATTAAAAATCTGAAATTAAAATTTTTAAATTCAAAATGGCGGATCCAATATGGCGACAAACAATTTTTTTCATTAAATTTCTTATGTAGCCTGATTTACTTCAAATTTCCACCAGGGGAAGTTTTTTGGTAGCAGATTACGAATCTAAAATCAAATTTTAAAAATTCAACATGGCGGATCCAATATGGCGGCCATAAATTTAAAATTGTTATGTGTTGGAAAATAAATTACACTGTACAAAAAAAAGGTTCTGATGACCACTAATTCTGGCAGAGGGACCAAAAAAAAAAATAAAAGTGTATCGGCGTTTTAAAAGTTTTCGTCTGGCCCTATGTTTTTGGGGGGTTAAATTTTCCCTCTTTTGAAAATGTTTGTTGTGAATCGGCATAGTAAACCATGTGAGTCTTCCATTTTAGGTATAGGATATGTACGGCGAACTTATGTAAAACACTACGAGGGACATTTTTGTGGAACATTTTAACCCTCTAACTCTGCAATTAAAGGGTTTCTTTTGGCCCTCTTTAAAAAGTGTCAAAAAAGACCAATAAGTTGAAGAGTTAGAGGGTTAAAATGTTGCGCAAAAATATTTGTCATAAAATTCTACTATAAGTCTCTGAGGACATCAAAGTTGAAAATTTAACTTCAATGCCAGAAATAAGTCAAAACTTAAAATGCGTTTAAGGGTTCATTTCGTACTTATTCAGAATTGGCACTCAAATGTCCCACAAACCTGGACTTTAGGGGGCTAGTCTGTGTGAGAAAACCAGAACCTTCATTTTAAGTAATTTTTAGTACTATTTTTTAGTTTTTACTAAAACTCTGGAATGCTGGAAATCAGCGAGATCTGGAGGTACTTTTTCAGTTAAGGGGCAAAATCTTGAAAGTTTATGAACGGTCGCAAACGGTCGCAAAAACCTAGGTAGAAGACATCTTATGGAACACATTGGCATTCAAATTTTTCAAATAACTCCTGGAACATTTTGGAGCTTTTTTTTGAAAATTTAGGATTTTCAAAAAAACCCACATTTTTGAGGTAAAATTAATAATTTTGATACTTTTTTCGTAAATACTTAACAGGTTTCTATTTTTTTTTTTTTGAGAACTAGTTTCAGTTTTACAATTTGAGATTGTTTTTGGAACAAATTATTGTTTATTTATGATTTTTTTATTGTATCATTATAAAACAAAAAATGTCACAAAATTAAGAAACTTTGACTTTGAACTCTCGCCAACTAACAACGAGTAACCACAACGATACAATATTTCACTCACAAAATATTCAACAATCCTAGATTTTGAATATATAAATTAAGTTTCCCTTTACATGAATTGTACTTTTGGCCAAAAAACGGCGATGCTGGCCCACAGTGCAGTGGCTCATATGAATAAAAAATAAATATTACTAATAGGGGGAAATAATGAGTTTTTAAGCAATTACTACATAATTCTAGTCTTCTTGCGAGTAGACTAAAACTTTTATTTTTTTGATTTTCGTTTATATTTTACACGCAGAAAAAAATATATATTTTTTTCGGATATTTTCCACTACACATGTATATACTTTACAAGGATTGTATATATTTTACAAAAAAATGTCCATATTTTACTATAACTTTGTAAAACTAACTTGAAAATTATGTAGTTGTATAATTACATAGCTCTTAGGTAATATTCCCCCTGTTTTTTCTGTGTGTATGCTATTCTACAAGTATATGGGTAAATTTAGTGTTAAAAGTCATTCCTAAGCCCAAAGTAATTACTTCCAAATTTTTGCTACACTCATAGAAATAAATCTGTAAAAATAGCAGCAAAAGTTACTAAAAATTAGTTAAAAATTATCGTCCAGAAAAAACTGCTAAAATTAGTAGATTTTTTTTGCTAAATAGTAGTAAAATAAGAACAGTAAAATTAAAACTATTAAATTTACAAAATTTTAATTATATTTTAGTTAACTTTTAGTTAATTGAAAATAAAAAATTCTACCGTAGAATCTGCAGAAAATTTTGCTAAATATTGCTACACTAAAAATAGCAAAAATAAACTGTTATATCTACAAAATTTTTGCTATTTTTAAGCTAAATTTAGTTGAATGCAAATAGCAGTATATACTGCTAAAATCAGCAGGAATATTTGCTAAAAAAATTGTAAACTGCTGTTTTCAAAAGGCTCGATTTTTATTTGCATTTAAAAAAAATCAAAAAACAAACTTCGAAAATTTGTATTTTTTTTTATATTTATATTTTAGGCTACTAATTAATTAGCAACATTTTTTGGTGATTTTAGCAGGTTAATTTGCTATTTTCCATTAACAAAAATTTAAGCCAAATATAACTATGCGGCCCTATGCTCCTTGCAGGAGTAAAAGGAACGTATATATATAACTACAATACTGTATATTTAATAATTTTAATTTTGCTGTTCTTATTTTACTAGTATTTAGCAAAAACATATTCTAAGTAATTCAGCAGTTTTTTCTGTAGCATCATTTTTAACTAATTTTTAGTAACTTTTTCTGCTATTTTTACAGATTTATTTCTATTAGTGTATAAATATCGAATATAAATAATACTACACCCAAAAGATTTCTTAGTTGATAATAACGAATATTTCAACTATCTCATATTTCAACTATCTCATAGGTGAAATACCCCTAACTAAGGTATAGTTGAATTCATTTAGTTGTTAGTAACTACATTTTTTTAAATAAGAATTCAACAACAGTGTAGTTGCTAGTAACAATTTGCTAGTTGAATTTAAAAAACATTTGAAGTTAGTAAATATTAACTCTTGGCAATTTTATAATTGTTAATAGCAATTTTGGATCTCGTTATTTCCTTCCTTCCAAACAAAAAATTAAAAATACGCTTGTGTATTATTTTATTCTTTATTTCATACATTTATATAACTTTTTTATGCACATAATTTGTTCCATACCAAAAATCTTGGCCTTTTACTCGTACATCCACATTAAGTATGATTTCAGTACACATTTGGACAATTGTTCGTTGGAATATTCTCGATAAATCCACCGTTTCCACGAATTCCTTGACCTAAAATTGTAAAATATGCATAAGTTATGTTGAATATTTTCTTTTAAAATAACTAAAATATAAATAAAAATTTATTTACTTACAAAGAAATATTTAAATTCATATATATTCTTTTCAAGTTAAAACTAATTTGAAATTTTAATTTAATTTTTATCAATTCATACACGCGTTGACAATTAAAAATTATTTGACTTTTTAATAACAGGGTAACCAAAATTCGTTCTTTTTAACATAAACGATAGTTGTTTTCGATGGAAATTTGTTGTTTTAATTGAATATAATTTCATTTACGGTATTCTTTAACTATCTAACTACGGAATTTTTTCGGTGTAGGATTTAAAACAAATATACATAAATATCGAAGTATATACAGGGTGGCCCAAAACTACCTAAGGGGTTTGAATTCCTTATAACTTTTTTATTATATTTTTTTTTAATTTTTTTCAGTATTTTGTAAAGAAGACTTGAGGAATTAAAAATGGAAAACTACACAATTGAACAACGTGCCCAAATCGTTTCCGGCAAAAAGCAGAAGAAAATAATGATTTTATTCATAATTTATTTATGTGCGACGAAGCCCATTTCCAATTAAATAGGTTTGTTAATAGGCAAAACTGCAGGATATGGGCTACGGAAAATCCAAGATTAGTTCAACAGCGGCAATTACACCCACTTAAGCGTACTGTTTGGAGCGGTGTTTCGTGCGAAAGGATAATTGGCCATATTTTTTTCAAAATGAACACGGTGTTCGTTATCGGACAATGTTGAAAATTTTTTTAAGGCCAGCCGTGGAAAACCATCCGCAAGTATGATTCCAACAGGATGGAGCCACAGCGCACACTGCGAGGTACACAGTAATAGCTCTTTTAACTCAAACCCCTTCGGTCATTTTGGGCCACCCTTTATTAAAGTGAAAAACAATTTACAAATATAATTTTTCGATAAATTATTCGAACAACAAATGTTCCCATGCTCCACATAACTTAGACAAAATTATAGTTTATGGAAAAACTTTGAAATTACCGCGAAAAATAATACCTACAATTAAATTACACTGGCTTTTAAATTTCTATAATCATTAACTTAAATTTTTTGTTTCTATCTGCAAACAGTTTTATACAACTAACATTAAAAATTTCTACCAAAAATTATAAATATAAAGATATTTTTACCCCAAATGACTCCATTAACAGTAATGATGATAATGAAAAACCAGTAAAGATTTAAGAAATAAAAATAAAGTAAAACAAAAATAAAAATCAAACCCAAAATTACGATTAACGTAAACGTATTGTACAATTATCTAAATACAATACAATGAAACTATGAAAAAGCGAAAGTGTTTATAGAGCCAGTGAAATCAATGAGGGGGTACTTTTTTGCACAAGAAATAGCCAAAGCAAATACAAAACAATGAATCCCAGAGGACATTCGTATGAACAGAAATCGACTTAGGAAAAAGCAAACTAAAAAAGAAGGCGGACAGACAGACAACCGCAACTAAAACAATAAAAATTCAATGCTAAAATATTCCAAATACACTTAAGGCTATTTTATGGTTATCAAAATGTTGAATACACCATACAGAGTAATACAATACAATCAAATATCATCAAAACTAAAGATGTAGTAGTAATGTACTCGTAACAACAACAAGCTACATAATGATTTCTAATAAGCAATACACCATTTTCAAACAAATTTTACAACATATTTACAACAACAATAAATTTTTTATACAAAAAATATTTATTTTATTAAACTTTTCGTTTGTAGTTTTAAATTTATAATTTTGCACTCATACAAATGAACCTGTAAAAATAGCGGAAAAAGCGACTAAAAATTAGTTAAAAATAACCTTGCAGAAAAAATTGCTGAAATTAGTTTTGTTATACCTATATCTATGAAAGTGTCGCTCATAAAATCGTTAACCAAAAACGTCCAACAAGTGGTCTCTGGCCAAATCAAGAATGGCTTAAAAATACATGTTCTTCGACTAAAACAAATAGCCAGTGTAGAAAATCATTACCAGATATGTGGTTATGTAACTACATACTTGGTAATGGTAACTAGATACTTTTGTTATTACATTTCTTATTACCTTTATATGGCGATGTCGCGAAAAATAATGAGTTATGCTTACACACCAGCATACGAAAAATCCAAAAATATGTCATTACCTATATGCTTACCAGTACTGACAAAAATAATGAGTCTAAAAATAGATTTTCAAAAAAATAATATTATATAAAAAAAATATTTTTTATTGTATTTTTTTTTAAATAAAATTTGCTGGTGCGGGAATCGAATAGATTGCCAGTCAATAGCTCTACCATCTGAGCTATATCGACATGTAATATTTAATAGATAAAAACATAATTGACCTGCTGCACACACGTAAACTTACTAGCCAAAATACAAAAAATCAAAAAATATGTGGTTACATATATCCTTACCAGTGTTTAAAAAATATTGAGTCTAAAAATAGATTTCAAAAAATAAAAAAAAAAATTAGAAAATTATTTTCTATTTGAAATAATGTTAAAATAAGTCATTATCAGTAACTCATTATTATATGTTTTAAAATAATGCAGAAGGTAAGTGGGTGTCATTACTGGTAGTCCAAAAAATAATGATATGTCATTACCGTTTCTACACTGGGTATTTAAAATTTTCACATAGTTAATAGAAAATAACTACCCAGTCAGAAATCGCCAGTGGTACAAAAAATCAAGCACTGGCATACCACTGGTTAACCACGGTATTAAAAATAAATGACTGGCAGAACACTCATTTGGGACGCTTTGCAAGCGTTTGCGAAGAGCGTTTTACCAGTATTTGTTTTACAAAAATTTCGGTGGTTTATAAAAAAAACCACTGGCAAAGAATTGGCTTAGAGTGATATGCCAAGGTTTGCAACCAGTGGTTATCCAGTGCTACCTAGCCAATGCTACCAGGCTTACAAAAATCAATTCACTGGAAAACCAATGATTTTATAAAAATGCTGACGCTTCGTTAAAAAATGTTTGTAGTCGGAAGGTTCCGAGTTCAAATCCGGTTGCAAGCAAAACATTTTTTTTGGATTTTTTTTAATTTAAAATTTTTTTTGTTTTATAAAATCAATTTTTTTGTTTGTGGGAAAGCTCCTTCAAGACCAACTTTTTTTTGCCCTCCCAACACTGGCATACTACACCTTTTGCAATTGTAATTCAGAAAATATCAATTGAAATTCAGAAAATATCAATTGAAATTCAGAATTTCCATTTGAAATTCAGAAAACATCAATTGAAATTCAGAATTTCCATTTGAAATTCAGAAAACATCAATTGAAATTCAGATTCTCCATTTGAAATTCAGAAAATATCAATTGAAATTCAGAAAATATCATTTGAAATTCAGAAAATATCAATTGAAATTCAGAAAATATCATTTGAAATTCAGAAAATATCATTTGAAATTCAGAAAATATCAATTATTATTCAGAAAACATCAATTGAAATTCAGAAAATATCAATTGAAATTCAGAAAATATCAATTGAAATTCAGAAATCGTCATTTGAAATTCGGAAAATATCAATTGAAATTCAGAAACCGTCATTTGAAATTCAGAAAATATCAATTGAAATTCAGAAAATATCATTTGAAATTCAGAAAATGTCAATTGAAATTCAGAAATCATCATTTGAAATTCAGAAAATATCATTTGAAATTCAGAAAATATCAATTGAAATTCAGAAAACATCAATTGAAATTCAGAAAATATCAATTGAAATTCAGAAATCGTCATTTGAAATTCAGAAAATATCAATAGAATTTCAATTGATATTTTCTGAATTTCAATTGATGTTTTCTGAATTTCAAATGACGATTTCTGAATTTCAATTGATATTTTCTGAATTTCAAATGATATTTTCTGAATTTCAAATGATATTTTCTGAATTTCAATTGACATTTTCTGAATTTCAAATGATATTTTCTGAATTTCAATTGATATTTTCTGAATTTCAAATGACGGTTTCTGAATTTCAATTGATATTTTCTGAATTTCAAATGACGATTTCTGAATTTCAATTGATATTTTCTGAATTTCAATTGATATTTTCTGAATTTCAATTGATGTTTTCTGAATAATAATTGATATTTTCTGAATTTCAAATGATATTTTCTGAGTTTCAAATGATATTTTCTGAATTTCAATTGATATTTTCTGAATTTCAAATGATATTTTCTGAATTTCAATTGATATTTTCTGAATTTCAAATGGAAAATCTGAATTTCAATTGATGTTTTCTGAATTTCAAATGGAAATTCTGAATTTCAATTGATGTTTTCTGAATTTCAAATGGAAATTCTGAATTTCAATTGATATTTTCTGAATTTCAAATGGAAATTCTGAATTTCAATTGATATTTTCTGAATTACAGTTGCAAAAGGTGTAGTTACAAAAAATTGTTTGCCAGTACTAGCATTTTGGCACAGCCAGTAGTTGTCCAGCTATTATCACTCATTTATGTGTTTAGCCATTAAATATTATATGTCTCGTTAGCTCAGTGGGTAGAGCAATCGTCTGCCAATCTGACGGCCTGGGTTCAAATCACGGCAATACCAAAAAAAATACATATGAACTTTTTTTTAATTTTATTTTGGAAAATATATTTCCAGACCACCTATTTATTGGTTTTGCCAGCGTTTTGCCAACGTTTAAAAATTTTGTTACTCCAGTGCTTTACCGGCGCTTTTTGAACAGCCGGTCCTTTTGTCTAATGATGTTATCATTTTGGGAATGGGAAAGCACTTTTTGCCAGTACTTGTACCACCTCTTAAAGTGTTTTGCCACCGCTTTCCCGTTTGTATTTTTCTGACTTGGTAATTATCTTGCTAAAATCAGAAAAAAATGTTTCTAAATAACTAGTGGGCTACAAAATCAGGAAAAAAATAAAATTTTAAAGTTTTTTTCGATTTTTTTTAATGCTAACAATAATCGAGGCTTATGAAATCATCAGTTTATTATTTTTTAGCAAATATTTCTGCTGATTTTAGCTGGAATGACTGCTATTTGCATTCTATTAAAATTTAACTTAAAAATAACAAAAATTTGTAGATAAAACAGTTTGTTTTTGGTATTTATTCTACTAATATCTAGCAAAATTTTCTGCAGGCTAATTTGTCATTTTGAATTAACTCAAATATTTATTGGAAATTTCTGTAAATTTAATTGTTTTTTGAGTTCTTATTTTACTAATATTTTGGAAAAAAAAAAATCCCTCAATTTTAACAATTTTCCTGCTATCTTTACAGACTTATTTCTATGAGTGTAGCAGCACTCTTAACAAAATAAATTTCTCACGGTCGGCACAGCGAATCACAGGCTACACAATGCATGTTTTTGTAATCAGCAGAGCCAGAACTAACTAATGCATGGACAATTTATTTTTCAGTTAGAATGTTTCGTTTTTATTTAACTTTTTTTAGTTTTCACACAAAAATAACTTTCAATAAATCTTATCAATGATTAAATTTTTTTTTAATTTGAGTCACATTTTCGTAAATTAATATTGGAAATGGTGTGTAAAAATTTTTTATACAGTAAAAATTTTTTATACAGTACACACTTTGAAAAAATAATAATAATGAAACCCTCCTCCTCTACCACCTTAAAAGGACTTTTCCCCCTTTCTTCTTAAACAATTCTAGCAATAGTGTGGTGCAAATATTTATTTTACTACCACTTGATACTTCTAAAGTCAAGTAGTTATTGCAGTTAGTTACAAAACATGAACTCAACAATACAAAACTTCTACTAACATACTATATAAATTCTTTAACAAAAAAAAAAGTTTATTAAACTCTTAAGAAGAGCTATGTATCTACTCGCATTGTTGCTGTTGTTTCCACTATATCGTTTTATTTACTTCAAATTCATACCATTTCAATACAAATGTATTTTGAAAATGTTTGTTTGTATCTTGGTGGCTGGTAACATTTTAAGGCTCTAATATTTTAGCTAGGCAAAGGCGTGTCACAAAATCGTAAATCACTTTGAAGTGGGTCGTAGACGTCTAACAAATGAATATACAATACACGAGAATCGAGAACAAGAGAAACAGAAAATGAAACATCTGAAATATAGTACATAAATACGAAGTAGTATGAGATATAAAAAGAAACCCCCTATTAAAAAGCAGAAAAAAATCAAACAAGATTTGAAAAAACTTCAACACAAATTGACCAAAACACAACAGATGGCGCGACATTGTAACGTTAAATCAAATACATAAATATGATATACTACTTACTCACCACACTCACACACACTTATTAATAAGTAAATCACAGTTAAGAGTATAATACCCTATATTCCGTTAAAATTTGATAGAATAGTCTTTCTTAGCACCATCTATTCATACCCAGCAGTGGCTAACTTCTTATCTCTATATTAAGGTATTCAATCGATTAATCGTTATTCAGTTAATCAAACAATTTTGTCAATAATTGTTCGAATAATTTGAAATGTCCAAGCAGCGAATAACTCGAATAATTTAATACGATTAATCAAAAGTTGTAAAAAATTACAAATATGTTAAAAAAAATATATTTCTGTTTATTGTTTAAATTATTCGTTATTCGAAAATTGTGAAATTTGTATAATTTGATATAAGCATACATTTTCCTATCGAATTTCATTCTTGCCTAAGGAATTCATCAGGGGACGATGCTGACAACCCAACTTGTTGCCAATCGAATGATTCAGTTGCATCAAATTAATTTTTCGGCTGTGACTACCGAATTATTCTTGATACCACTGAAATTCCGTTGCCATACTGAAATTAGTCCTGTTTCAATTGGGTTTTTCTTGTCAGAACTGAAAAACTCGGCTGCCACATCCAAACCATTCCAAATAATTTTTAGGTTAAACTACAAACTCAATGAGAATTCCATGTTAATATGTTGTTTTGACATTTATTTACGTATGTATAACCAAATTTAAATTATTTTTTTAAGATTTTTAAAATTTTGATATTAATAGAAAGTGATGATTACTGATGTAAACAAATGAATTTTTTTTTATACACACACAGAACAGATTCGTAGTTCCAACCGAATTTTTTGCCAAACGAATTTTTGTAATTCCAGGTACAATCACTTTTATTTATTTTTAATACCGTTGTAATTACCGAAATTTATTTACAATTTTTGATTTTTTGTTGTGTTAATATATTAATTAAGGTTCAAAGGTAATAATAACAAAAGGATAAAAATAGAATTGTTAAATTTCGTTGATGTTAGTCTAAGTTGAGTTGTTGATAACAAACTCGATTTGCTTTCAACAGTCACATAAGTAGACGATTATCAAAAATATTAACCCACTCAAAGCCGAAAGGCACTAATGATGGCTTTGTAGCGAAAGCCGAAAATGCGCATTCTGCCTTGCTGGTCTTATCGAATTTTTTCAATAATTTTTATTCTTTGTAATTTACTTGTCAAAATTGTATCATCTTTCTTTGATTTGAAAATAATTTAAACAGAAAGTGATATTAATTTATGATCTTGAGTCAAACTAAAATAACATTCATTTACTTAAATAACAGATCAACTAAAAATATTTCCCCCATTCACATTAGTTTAATGTTTGTGGATTATAAATTCTATAAATAGAATAACACGTTCCACAAAATTTATCTAAAATGTAATTTTTTTTAATGTCGCTAACTGGGATAGAACCGGCGACCTTCCGCTTGCCAGCCCATGCTTTTCCTTTAAGCAAAACTCTATTGAAATTTTTTTAGTCAAATTTCAAATTTGAATTTCTTCAGGTTTGAATATTTTGTCTACAAATAAAATTATATCAGCAACAGAAAATCAATTTAGTCTTTTAATTTGAATGTAAAAAAAAATTTAAAAAAAATGTATGTTGCTAACCGGGATAGAACCGGCGATCTTCCGTTTCTCAGCCCATTGCTCTTCCTCTGGGCTAAACTCGATATAAATTTTTTTTGTCAAATTTCAAATTTGAATTTTTTCAGGTTGAAAATTTAAATCTTTTCTTTTTAAATAAAATTGTTATAAAACTTTTGTTTTTAAATAAAATTGTATTAGAAAATCAATTGCGTCTTTTCATTTAAATTAATGAAAAAATTATTAAAAAATAAAATATATAAATATCAGATCTCTAAGGCTATAAGGATGTGTCTCTACCCTCCGCGCCACAGATACTTACATTAAGTTGTTGTCTAACTTCGAATTTAAATATGCATATGTATGAAACGTAAAAATATGATACATTCCAAAATTTTATTGTGATAAATAAAATTTCTGTTCCTAGTCTCAATATATTATTATAATTATCAAAATAATGGAAATTAATGGTTAAAGCTACAAAAGTTGAAAAAAAATTTAAACTGATTGGAAAAACTAATACTTTGGATATAGCGATCGATTTTATTGAAACACAACTGATCCAAGAGTTTTGCTACCGATATTTTATTCAAATGACTAAACTTCGATAAATTGGTGGTTGTTTTTATTGAGGGTAATGTAGAAGTTAGTATTTTTTCAATATTGGTTAGAAAAGCCAATATTTTGGATAACGTGACATTGTTTTGGTTCTTCGTATATATTTGCTGTTCACAAATAAATTCAACTTTCCTGATGATGAAATTTAAATAACTGCAATTAAAATTATTAAATAACGAAAAAATTTCGTTGGTTCCGTTTGAATTCCAACCAATTTATTTTGTGTGTGTATCATATCTAAAAGTTTTGTGAAAATTTTAAAGAGTAGAAGAAAGAAATTTACAAATAAGTTGTTAACTTCCTTTAGGCAACTTCCTTTAAAATAATTTTGACAAAATTAATCACAAAAATTTTTTTTTTTACTTAATAAAATCGAATAAAGGCAGGGAAGGGACGTAGACGCAGAGGAAAAATCTATTCTCAACGAAATTTTTTTCCACATTTATTTTTTTTTTTTTATTTACTCAGTTTTTGAAATAAAATTACCCGGGTAAAAATCTTAATATGGTGTCATACATAAGTATATCTTTTTTGATAAATCCCCATATACAACGACATACAACTTGATCCGAAAAATGGGTCATCTACATGTGTCTAATTATATCAAATTAAATATAATTTGATACAGTTTGATCCGAGATTTGTCCATATCCAGGACATCAAATTATATCTAATTTGATATAAAAATATCTGATTTTATAAAATTTTGTCTGATAGTAGGCATACTTTTTATGCATACCAGCTATTAAATTGACATTGAAATGTCTATGGTTTTAACAATTTTGAAGACCCAAATTTTAAAACATAAAACAAAAATTTTTTTGAATACTTTTGTCTTCTAAATCGTACGCATCATTTTTTAATATGATTTTACATGCAAAAATATCACGTGAAAATTATTTGGCTAGGGAGTAATTAACTCTGAATTTGCAGATAACTAATTTTGATGTTATATTAAATTAAATTATATTTTTAGTACGACGACACATACAGTGTTATAAAACTTAGTATCAAATCATATATAATCATATCGATCACTACATATAATTTGATTAGTTTTATAAGGCTTATGTAGTTATATATGGAGTCAGATTTGGGGATATGTAATAATATCAATTACCTTACAAAAAATTCGTTGAAAAAATAATATCAGATGTAGTTGTATATAATGAAATATGTCTTAATGTGACTCCATTCATTGTCAGATGTAGCCCAATCACATGATATATGACAATATATAACTATTTTTACTCGGGTATTAAAAATAAAACAAAATTCTAATTTTTTCATTAAATTTTGGTCGATTATTCGAATAATTTTTAATTTAAGAAAAAACTCAAATATTTATGTTAACGATTAATCCATTAAAATAAATTTTTTACGTATAAAATAAAAAGTCGATTAATTGAAATAAATCTGTAAAAATAGCAGAAAAAGTTACTAAAAAATAGTTAAAATGATGCTGCAGAAAACTGCTGCAATTAGCAGATGTTTTTTGCTAGTAAAATAAGAACAGCAAAATTAAAATGGTTAAGTTTACAGAATTTTAGTTATATTTAAGTTAACTTTTAGTTAATTGAAAATAAGAAATTGTGCTAAAAAATATGCAGAAAATTTTGCTCAATATTAGTAGACTAAAAATAGTAAAAATAAACTGTTATATCTACAAAATTTTTGCTATTATTTAGCTATTTTTAAGCTAAATTTAGTTGAAGGCAAATAGCAGTCTATCCTGCTAAAATCAGCAGAAATATTTGATAAAAAAATTTGTAAACTGCTGTTTTCGAAAGGCTCAATTTTTATTAGTATTTAAAAAAAATCGAAAAAAACTTGGAAAATTTTAAATTTTTTTTAGGCTACAAATTCTTTAGCAAAATTTTTTACTGATTAATTTGCTATTTTCCATTAATAAAAATTTATCTCAAATATAACTAAAATTGTGTAAAATTAACCGTTTTAATTTTGCTGTTTTTTCTGCAGCATCATTTTTAACTAAATTTTAGTAACTTTTTCTGCTATTTTTACAGATTTATTTTTATTAGTGTATAGATTCAAAAGTTGCCTTAATTATGCTATTCGCTTGTTAAGAAGTAAAGGGTGCCTAATATTTGCTGCTTACCCCTTTTTAACTCTCTAACATATAAAATCAATAAATTATATTTTTACTGTCTGCCAAAATCAAATTTAAACCAAAAGACTCTAATTTAGCATTTTGCAAGCAATACATCATTTCTGCTTTCTATGGTATTAAAACAAAGTGCTGTTTGAGTGTTGTTTGCGTATTACTTGACAAATCATTTTTGTTGATTATCCATCTATCCATCCAATCATTGTATAAACATCAGCTTAACCATATGCTGTTCAAATTTAGTGGGGAATTTTATAACGCTGTTGTCCATACTTTAATGCTTAACTGCGGTTGCACAGGCGCAACCCAGTTAATAATTGTTATTAAGCAAATTAAGTTGATGAAATGCAACGCTTGTTTATGTCAAACATCATCACTTGGTGTTGTTTATTTTGCTTGTTTGCTTTTCAGGGCAAATCGATGTGTTTTTTGCGCATTTTGTTTTTCACAGCTGCGTTTTTATTTCGATTGAAATCACTCAAATATTTTTGAAAGACGAGGATGGTATAAGGTGGTAATAAATAAAAATTTAATAATTATTGACATTTATAGCTTTTAAGCATAATAGATATTGTGTAGCGGTACCTCAAAAGGGAGGTACAGCTATTTTCGCCCAGCGAAATTGTCGGATGCAAAAAAACGGTTGTAGAACAACTTGTACTTGCATGCAACCTGTTCTAATTTATGTTCTATCATCGGTGCTTTTTGTTTCAGTTTGTCCCAAAAGCAACAGGTTCTTTTCCTCCAAACTAGAACAGGTTGGTTTGGAACTGGTTCTAGAACCTGTTATAGAACTGGTTCTGGGACAGTGAAACCTTCCATTTTGACTTCCAGGAATCAGTTCTAGAACCTGTTCCACGGAACCGGTGGTAAAAATACCTGTTCTAGAACAGATTTAGAGGTAACCAGTAGGCGGTTCTAAATATTAACAATAAATAATGTTGTTGCAACTAAAAAAAAAAAATTTTCAAAGTCTATTCTCCTCACTGAAGTCAACAACTGAAGTGTTCAATAAAGTCTAAAAATCTATCAATTTGCACTTCCCATTACAATTCTTACCCAATCCTGGCAACTCTATAAATATTATTGAACATTTTTATTAAATAACCAACATCAATGTTGAGTAACTTCATGACAACTTGTGACTCAAAGCTAAAATTTTAAAAGTGCATAATCAAAAATTGAAAACCCACTCATTTACTCTTTACCACGCTACGCATCAAACCAGACAGACACCAGTCTGCAACACACACAAACCACACAGCAGGACAGGCATTAAGGAAAATCGCAACACATCAAAATCGACAGGAAGGTTGTTCAAGTCAAGCTTTTTAACTCTTTATAACTTTCAAAGTTGATCATCATGCCTCTAACACAATGATGGCGATGGCGTTATGTTAAACAATACAAAAAATACTTATGTATATAGTTGTTAGTGTTCTTCAATGGTTGGGTAACGTTTTTGGTTGCGTTGACGTTTGAGGGAGTGACGTGTTGAGTTTGATTGTGTTATTTTAGAGTACTTAAAGCTATAAATGCAGAGTAGTAATACTCTTTTTTTGTAAGTACGTGTTTGATGATGATGATGGCTCTTTTGTATCTTTTTATTTTTATAAGATGAACAATTTTTGCCTCAAAATATTGCTGCTGCCCAAAGTGGCAGCAGTAGTTGTTGTTAAGGTTAAAAACTGCAATAACAACAAACACGAAAATAAGTTAAAAACCTATGTTTAACTTTAAGAGGGTGCCAACATGGGCGCTTTGGTGTGTGAATTACAACCTTTTGCTCTTCATTGCTCTTAATTATTGTAATTTATTATTTTTAAATAAATTTTCAGTTTTCTGTTTCGGTTTAATAATGATGATGAAAAGACTTCAACAGTAATAACAACTACAACATCAGTTAACTTTAAAGACGACATCTTATATGTGATCTTAATATTAATTTGAAGCATGTTCGTTTACGTTATTTCTGACTCTGATAATAATTGGGTTGGTTATGGTGTATAAGATGGTACATACACTCCATGTCGTTTAAATGAAGAAAGAATGTACCCAACTGAGAACTTTTAAAACCCAACACCACTTACGATTCGTAGATATAGTCAGCACTAGTTTCAAATGGTTGATGGTATATCCAAAAATTGTCTGCATATGCTTACTTTGAACTGATATTTGCTTTAGATACACTCAGATAAAGAAGTTAGTAAAAAAATTTGTAAACAGTTTCCAATCGCACTTTACTATTTTTATACTGATTTTTAGTACAATTTTTTTTAGTAATCACTTTTGCTATTCTCTTATTACAAATTACGGATTTTTTTACTAATTTCCGCTGCTGATTTCAGCAAAACAGTTTACTAATTTTTCAAAACCGAGCGCTAAATTTAGCAGAAAAATATACTAATTTAAAAATTTTATTTACAAGAATTCGTTGATTTTTTACAATTCTTGTTTAGTTTATATTTGTTACTATTGATATATTCTTAATTTGAAAGGAACACTCAGAAAATTTTATTGTATCTCCAATGCATAAAAAGGTAATAACTGCACCCAGAAAATAGATTCGGTGCTGACAACCCCATTTGTTGCCAATCGAATGGTTCCGTTGCATCAAATGAATTTTTCGGTTGCGGCTACCGAATTATTCTTGATACAATTGAAATTCCATTGCCCCAGTCAAATTAGTCCTGTCTCAATTGGTTTTCTGTTGCCATAACTGAAAAATTCGGCTACCACAACCGAACTATGCGATTGGCTACAAATGCGGTTATCAGAACTGAATCTGTTTTCTGGGTGTGGAGAACCGTTGGCAGTTTTCACTCCAAATTTCAAGTACGATGAAGTAATTATACGCTTGTTACAATCGAAAGAAAAAAAGTTTTTTTATTAATTTTTTTTTTAGATTTTACAGTTTCTTTATTTTTTAGTACAATTTTTTGCAGATTGATTTTAAATTACAGTTTACAACAATTTACTGAAATTTAGTAGCTGCAGCTAATTATTTATACTAATTTCATTGTACTAAAATTATGATTTTTAGTAAGGTTTTTAACTGATTTTAGCAAATCGATTTTGAATTGCAGTTTACACAAATTTTACTAAATTTTAGTAGAGGCTGCTAATTTTTTATACTAATTTTATTGTACTATAGATCAGCAGACATGTGTTGCTAAAATTAGCAAAAAATACCGCTGGCCTCAAAACAGTTAAATTTCCCGTAATAACAGCAAAATTTTCAGTAGCCATTACAGACTTTTTTGGTTGAGTGTAATATTTAAAAAGTTTCAAAAACTTTTACATTTTTGCACTCTTACAGATATTTTTATAAAATTTTCTGCCTCTGACTATTTTATAAAAATCATTTTTATATTGAAATTTTCTTTCTTTCTTTATCAGTATCAAGCAATTAATAAAAGAAATTTGTCTTTTAATTTTTCTGCTGAATTATCACATATGTTAGAAGGCCTGTTCTGTTCCTATTTATGTTACCGCGGGAACCATTCTTATCAAAAAGCGTTCCCGTATTCGAAAATTGGGTAAATTAGATCGCTCAAAAGTGCGTATTTGTGTTTCTGTTTTCACCATTAACTTCGGAAAATTGCAAAAGGGACCGCTGGTGCAATGATAAACATATAAAACCATTGTGAAAAAATTTTAAATTTTAGTTAAGCAAAGAAATACGCAAATTAAAACCTCTATATATAAAAATTAACTGAAGAAAGTCAAAAAGAACTTCTACATGCGAAAAATATGTACATATGTACAAAAAACTTCACGTTTTTTCTTTGAAATAAAGTTCTGGGCCAGGAAAGTGATTATGTGAATTCCCGTACTTTTGCGCAGTTTTGTTATTTAGAGAGAGGATTTTGTGCTTACTCTCATTTTAATGATCTTTGCACAAAAAGTAAAAGAGCACACCTAATTTAAGATAACGAGTTTTTTTAACGACTCACCTTATATGGACAGAAAAAAAGTGCCCCCCCCCCTTAAAATAAACCTTGGTTTGTTTTATGATGACCCAAAATATTTCGGGTCTATTAATGAGATCTCACAAGCTGGACCATTTTTAAAAAAGGTATTTTTTTAGTTTTTGTAAGATTTTGCTGTTTAGCTAAAGACAAAATACTCAATATGGGAATCATACGAAAGGCGTGTCCAGCGGTATAATAACATGTTCAAGCGTATTCTATAAAAAAATTTATTTTTGATTTTTTTGTACGAAGATGTTTGTGATTGAAATGTCAAACTTACATATCATAATCTATAAGTCAATTTGAGTGAACAGGTGTTTCAGATTTTTTGAAATTCGCGATTGTTCACGTTTTATCAGAAATTCAATGTGGTGGAAACAATATGTTCTAAATAGGGCAATATGGATATCAAAAGTTTTCTTTTGACTAGTAGGTAAATCATCGCTGAGTGGATATAGTTTGGAGTTTTTAAAATTTAATACATTTTTCACGGAGCTCTCGACCAAATTTTGATAAAATTTTTGGGTGTTGTCTTCAGCTAAAATGCAAAATTCTCACAAAAACTAAAAAAATACCTTTTTAAAAATGGTCCAGCTTGTGAGATTTCTTCGCTAGACCCGAAATATTTTGGGAATCATCATAAAACAAACCAAGGTTCATTTTGAGGGGGGCACTTTTTTACTTTTTTCTTGAGTCGGTCTAGTGTAGGTACATAGTTTCATAAGTTTGCCCAGTAGAAGAAAAATTAAACAAAAAAAAATTATAAAAACGCCCCCCCCCCCCCCCGAAAGAAGTTCCTAGCTATGTGCCTGGGGTAGGCTATAACACGTGATCCTAAAATCTGAAAAACTCACGATTGATAACAACTCTTCTCAAGTTGTTTAAAAGTCCACTATTGAAAACAACACTTCAAAAGTTGCTTAAAACTCTATAATTGGCAACAACCGTAGTCAAGTTGTTTAAAACTCCACGATAGACAAGCATTCTTCTCAAGTTGTTCGAAAATTCACGATTGACGGCAATTCTTCTGAAGTTGTTTAAAATTACGATATTAACAACAATTCCTGTGCAGTTGTTTAAAATCCACGATTGACGCCAATTCTTGTAAAGTTGTTTAAAAATTCATCGTGAACAACAACTCTTCTTCAGTTGTTTCAAAATTCATCAACAACAACTCTTCTCCAGTTATTTAAAAATCCACGACTGATAGCAACAATTGAGAATAGTTGTTGTCAATCGTAGATTCTTAAACAAATGAAGAAGAGTTTATATCAATTTTTGTTTAAAAAACCACAATTGGCAACAATTTTTCTTAAGTGGTTTAAAAAATAACAATTGATTATAACTCTTCTTCAGTTGTTTAGGAATCCACGATTGACAACAACTATTCTCAAGTTGTTGAAATTACTATTTTAAAGTTCTTTGAATATCTTTGAATATTGACAACAACTAACTTCTAAAGGCTTCAAAATCTACCACTTGCAACAAATTTTCTTATATATTTAAAATCATCGAAAATCTCGTTTATGAACACCTCCTTTTAATATCGAAAGTTTTAAAAAAATAACAATAGGGCCTTCTTATTTTTACAAATTAAGAAGCCTTGAAAAATATTTCATTAATGATTGAGTCTTTAAAAATCTACGATTAGGCAATATAAAGACAAACTAAAAATATCCTTAAATCTAAAACCTTAACAAATAATTCGCAATTGACTTCAATTTTATTTAAGTACAGAAACCTTTTTAACCCATTGATAACTTCTTGCAATGCCAAACTTTTCTTGTAAAAATATTTTTGCTTTCTTCAAATACCATAGAGTGTTGGTTAAAAAATTTCGTTTGTAGCATAACATTATACAATAAACAAATTTGCAAATACTCAAAGGGACAATCAGTTCTATAATTGATTGGTTCAAACAGAGAAAAAAGTAAAAGGACCAACCAGATGTGGTTGTATTCACAACAACACCAAAGTGATTGAATATTTGTAAAAGCATGAATGAATGGTTGAATGAATGGATGAATTGTGTTCACAATTGATGGATTATATCCTTGGGCGATCACGAGAGTATGTTGTTATATGGTGTTACGTATGTTCATGTACCTCTGCTTATATTTAAGCCTTTAAATTATGATAACAACTACATGAAAAAAATGTAACAAAGTTAAAATTATTGTAATTAATCGCATGTTGTTTTATAGGAAATGCTACTGTTTATTGTTTTATAACTTAAAATATATAAAGACAAAAACTTCATCTTGTCGAGATCACTTGTATGGCACACGTCTTTTATAGTTGATAGACATTATTGGTCACGAAATTTTTTCTGATCTTTTCATTTTGGATTAATTGTTTAATTACTTTTAATTATATAAAATTATAATTATGTAATGAATTCAATTAATAAATTCATACCTTTTGCAGTCAATGATTTTTTTTTTTCTTCAATGAAATATTAATGTGCATCCGTTAGTATTTCATATTCATATTTTTGCTACTGCTAATTTTTATTTGTAATATGTTTCTTCCTACCTACATGTATCATTGAGATCATTAATATGCAGTCCAATGTTTAAGTTTTTTGTTTTGTTTCATTAAACAATTTCTTAGGAATTTGTTACGTTTTATAGCAGCATTTGACCATAATTTTTGTGATATGTTTTATACGCTTTTGAAACTGAATGAATGGCTGGTTTTAGGGGACAGTAGTTTGAAAGTTTGGTTATACTTGAATGTCTACAAAACTCGGCGGCTACCATTCTTAATTTAAGCTTAAGCTTATGAACATCAACTTCCCGCAATTAACTTTTTAATATTGCTACTGATGATAGATGTCCTCATATTTATTATAATTTTTACAATCAATTTATCAATTCATCTTTGCTTTTCCTTAAAAATATCCCGTTTCCATCTTGCAGGGACAAGCTGATAATATAGGGTGAGAGAATAAGCCATTGACTTAAATGAACAATATTATGTATAAAACTGGCACAACAGGGAATATGTACATTCTGAAATATTTAACAAACAATTCGAAAAACGATCTCGCAAACAAATATTCGCACGTGTAACACAATAAAAGAGGCGTTCGCAATACCTAAGCACGATGGGTGCGAAGGCCTCTTTCTTTGTGTTCAAAATTTTTCTGTAGCGTTCGCGAGATGTTTTTTACAAACCGGGTTCGTGCGCTGTCAGTTTGTACTTCCTTGTTTATATGTTCCTTCCTTTAAAGTCTGCCTTTCTTTAAAGTTTTACCTGTATCGCCCCACTGTACATATAAAAGCATTTACTTATATATTTTTTATTAGTCAGACCATTACTTCTCATTTTGGTTTTTTGCAAAGACAAACGACCATCCATGTGCACATAATAATGCTCAATTGAGCTCAATCGTACAAACCAAACGGCACAATTAATTATTATGCCCAAGAAAGGAAGAAACAGCACTAACCCAACACAGAAATGAAGTAGAATTTCTGCGTTTTACTTACATGAAACCTGTAATTATCGTTCGATACCAATCGAAACGAAAGACACAAAAATTTATTATTGTGAATTAATAAATTTTATTTGGATTTTTTTCATGCTTTTATTACTCTATATGTCTGTTAGACTGACAGACAAAACAGTCATACGTACACAGAACTTAAAAAATTGCAACCAGCATTCATAACAAACAGCAGCAACAGCAGTAGGTAACAGCGGTAGTAAGTTAGTAATAGTAGAGTGAATGCTAAGGTAACATTTATCTTTATTTTGGTGCTTTTCTTCATTTTTCTGCCACAACATTTACTACTACTTGTTGTTATTGTGGTTTAGTCCATCTTAAAAGTTCTTATTTGTACGTAACATACCGATAGTTATACATACGTACAAGTGAATTATGTATTGCATGCTGCATTTAAGTTTTTTTCCTTTCGTTCATATATGTTTGAAAAATATACACTGCAAAAAATTCCCACCGATGCATTTCGATTAGAAAAAATCGAAATTTTATTGTAATAACCCCAATGTAGAAAAACATAACTATTTAGCGGTTAATATAATAGTCATAACTGGATGAAATAGCGTGGAAACGTTATAAATTCTATAAATATTACATATTTAAATTTTTTTAAATCGATTAAGATCATTTGTTAGCATTTTTACCTCTAAAATTTGGACTTTCCCAAGAAATTATCAATATTAAAAAAAAACAAGAAATAATGCTTATGAAATTAATTACTTATACAAAATTTTTTTGTAGTGTTCATTCATAACTATCCTCATAATAACTATTATTTTTGTAAAACAACGTTAACCTATTTAACCCAAGGTCAAAAAAATAACGTGATTTAGGCATAATTCTCAAAAGCCCTTTTTTAAATTTTATTAAACAAAACACAAGAAATTAGTAATATCTCATCTTGATTTTTTAAATACACCTTACGCAACAAGCTTTACAAAAAAGTCATAAATCCCTACGGCAGGCTAACTTGTACAGCTATTAAATTATAGCGATTTTCAAGGAATAGCTTTTCGGTAAATTTTTGGTCTAAATAAAATAATCGTTTTAAAATCCTCACTGTGTATTATTTATTCATAACCGCAGTGCGATTTTTACCCTTGTGTGCATAAAGCGAATGATGCCCAATTTAAATAGGATCAAACAAATTTTTTTTCGGAGCGAAATGTAATACCTGGCAAAGTGTCATTCCTACATGGAAATTACAGATGGATATTTTTTAAAATTACGTGATTTCCATTGAAATCTTATGTGTAAATTCATAAATTCTTTATGAAGACATAAGAGCCTAACAAAACTAATTTTTCATACAAAATTTGTTGCAGAAGCCTTAGGGCGGGTCGATTTGTAGGGAGGCAAAAAAATCGGCTCAAGTGACAAGGAAAATCGTATTCTAGGGACTAAATAAGAAACTGTGCCCGAGGATCCATAACTCTAAAACAAATTCTGATGTCCCAATTTTTAACCCGTAGGGTCAAATTTTGAAAAAAAAACCCACTTTGACCCACTTAGAGTGCCCCAATCGAGTCCAAATGTATGAACGACCCCCACTAACTTTAAAGGGTCGACCCACCCATTCCAGTGGCACATCCCATATAAACCCCCATACAAATATTCCAAGAGCATTATATATTTTTGGGTTTATGATTGCAACAATCATATTATGAAATACCTTTTTCTATCATAATATGATCCCTTAATTAATACATTATGATTCCAAACTGATCCCAATATTATCATATTATAGTCCTGTATATCATACTATGATCCCTTAACCAGCATTCTTTTAAAAGTGAGTGAAAAAGCTGTGCACGATTTGTTTTATTCAAAATAGTACATTGAATAAATACAATTACTAATTTACAAACTTAAATAATTTAAATCAATTTTAGTTATCACTTATATATAACTAAAAATAAATTATGGAAACATCTGATGACAGAGCGTAGATAAATATTGTTAAAAATACAAGTTGACAATGAAACCGAAATGATCATAACATGTTGTCAGTGATCATATAATGTTTCTAATGATCATAATACATTCCTCATGATCATATTATGGTAATGAAGAAAATTTTGTGATCATTTGGGATAATATTATGATCATCAGGAATATAATATGATCAGTACGAAAATATTATTATCATTTCGTCGTGCACTTACATTTTTTTTTTTTTTAATTTTGCACTTTTTTCAATTTTGTTTTCGTACAAAACTATCACACTCCTTGTTATAGACGCTCTGAAACAATATTTTTGCTACGTAAGTAGAACAAATTAAATAAAATAATTACTTTTTTTACTTACTTTTTTTATACTTATTTATTATATTATTTATTTTAGTGCCTCTTACAACTTCTTTTCACAAAATCTTACACAAGACTGATGTTAGCTGCTAGATGATGCTCTTAAAAAAGTATACTAATCACCTCATGGTTGTCGAAACTATACCAATGATTATGATTTCGATCTCTCTCAACTCAGATACTAATATAATTGTAATTCGAAGAGAGGAATATGATTGTCCAGATTATATATGTTTGTAGACGAGAGAATAATATGATAAACCAAAAAAAAAAAGAGAGAGGTGAACTATAAAATGATTATAGGCGACCATATTATTTGTAAGGTATGATAAAAACATTAATAATTTGATTGCAACAACCATGTATGGCAGTAGTGACCATAGTTTGGTAGCTGTGAAAATATTGCGAGCATATCTTTTCTCTGCGTGTACACCCATATTAATATTTCTGAGGGGGCGACCCGGTCACCATATACTTTTTTGGAGCATCGCAATGTGTAAGCACATGTGGTGCCATATATGAAAATGTAAGAATTTTTCCATTTGATTTTAGCACATAGTATTATATGTGATGCAATATATAATTATATATAAAAGTGTCGCTTGTTTTGGTTTTATTGCATCATATATATTTATATGTAAGTATAAAAGGAAGTATACAATTGATGTTGTGTTATTGATACAATTTTATTTATATAAAAAATATTCTAATTTCCGAACTGATAAATTCAAATTTAGAATTTGACCAAAATAAAATTAAATTGAATTTGGCCTGGAAGACAAACGGAAGGTCGCCGGTTCTAACCCAGTTCGTGGCATAAAAGATTTTTAATTTTTAAATAAATTTTGTGGGACGAGTTATTCCATTTATAGAATTTATAATACATAAACATTAAGGCAATCACTTAATACAACAAAAATTAAAATTTGTAAATAAACTTCGGTAATTACAACAGTATCAAAAATTAGTAAAAGTGATTGTACCTGGAATTACAGAAATTTGGTTGGCAAAATATTCCTTTGCAACTACGAATCTGTTTTCTTTGTGTCCAGATCGATGTGTGCCCTTTAGGGTAGGTCCGTTGTAAGAAATATCACAAGTTTTAATTTTTAAGTATGTATTTTTTCTTAGTGTTTACATTTTCTTTGTTTTCTTATAAATATTTTTTGATAAACTTTTAATATTTTTTTAAGTTTCTTCCACAAAATTTTCTAGATATCATCTTATGGTTATTATTTATATTTTTAATGTTATTTAACAAGTATTTTTTGTTTTCGTTTTTTTAAACAACAAAAAAGAAAACAAGTTCAACTTGTTACCACTCCTCAGTTAAGTCTTTCAAATTTTTTTTTTTATACTTTGGGCAAGTAGTGAAGAATCACAGTTTTTTTAGCATTTTCTACATAAATAAATTTATGGTTATAAAAGTACGTGTTCAAATTCTTCTTTGGTTTGGCGCATTTTTATAAGATTATATGACTGGGGTTTGTTGGCCTAGAAAATAAAACAGAGTTAGTATAATATTAACCAGTAGCCATATATTTAAAGCAATGAAGTGTTCATTACATATATTAAATTACAATTAATTGTATGATTTTGTTATTGTGGTTTTCATAATTTCAACTAATAAGTTTATTCGTACTTAATTTTAGAATTAAACATTACTCATACGTCTTGATGGTATATTTATTAATATTAATCATACGTTGTGGTGGGTTTGTTCCGATAGACACATTGGAAACATTATAAATGTTTGCATATCAAGATAAGTAAACAGGAATTATATTAAGTAAAAGTATTTTTCTTTTAAATATGTAAAGTTGGAATTGCTATATTACAGTGTGCTTAATAAACTCTTTTCATAAAATATTCAACTCAATTTAAATTGTTCATTGTGAACTAATTTCTTTGATTTTGAGGAACAACTTGTCGCTAATTTAATACATATTTTATTATTTTATTACGATTCTTCTTTAAAACTCCTTTTTCGTCTTTTTCAGTTTTGCATCAGGACAAAATTGTTAAATATACAAAAATAAACATAAAAAATGTTATGCAATGCTCAGCATTTTCATTTGGATTGAAACTTCAAAAGGGCGTGGCATTACCATGATGATGACAACGATGATGATGTTGACAATATATGTAGACTCACATGTGACAACAACAACAAGAAATACCGGATTTTATGATACCGCTAAAAAAAAGCAAAGGGAAATTGTCAACACACACAAAAAAGAAGCCGAACACACATACAAGCAGCAACCAGGAATAATAAAATACAATACAATACAACAACACTTTCTTTTGATAACAGTATGTGCGAACGATATTGGATAAAGAAAACAACAATTTCGTTTTTTTCTATATAAACTCTTAAGAAAACCCCAAACTGACTATATACCAAAGATGGGAGTAATCAATTACTTATTTTCAATACCGTTACATATACATACATAATTACAATATAATAGAATATTTGTTCACTTCCATTGCATTCAAGCAATTCCATGTTTTAATTTCCATTATATGCAAGTAATTGTTATGAAATTAATTTTAATTTTCATTACAAAATTAGACATATATTTTCATTACCATTACTTTTATACAAAGATAAATATTTTTCTGTTTTCGTGTCTTTTTATTTGAACTCATGATATGTCGATTCGTCGCTTAAAGCCTAAATAATGAATAAGCTTAAATTTTAAGATCTGAAGCTATAAAATTCCCCATAAGTGACCACAATTTTTTTGTATGAAAATTTATAGCTTTTTCAATAAAGGCGCAACTATAGAAAAAATCGAACTTATTTTGTTTTTATTAAAGCATTGATTTTTTTATTTCATTATAAAAACGTCGTCCCTTGACGATTTCCTAAGGCAAAAATGAAATCCGGATAGGGTCACGCCTACAACGGATTATTTTTCACAATTTGTTAAATACGTTTGGGATTTTAGCATATTTAATTCGTTTAATGCAATTAATGTATATCCCGATAAAATAAAATTAAAAAACTAATACGTAAGTGCTTTTGCAAATTTAAATGTTACTGGCACTTTACAAAACATTGTGTTCTATTGTTGTTTATACATGAATGGATGTCACTACATTGCTAGATCTGTCAAAACAATAGAGTAGTATATTGGAAGATGACAAAGCGAATTGTGGAAAATTTTTTGTGGTTGTTTTTGTTTTTTCTTTGATATTTTAAATGTTTAGTAACGCTCCTAGACGAGAACAAAAAATTCTCATTGGATTTGTAATTTGACTTAACGAATATTTCCAGAAATTTTAAAAACGTCGATTTCCTGAGGCAAGAATGAAATCTGGATACGGACATGCCTACAACGGATTATTTTTCACAATTTGTTAAATATGTTTGGAATTTTAACATATTTAATTCATTTATTTAATTTTAGCATAATAAATTATTTCTTTTTTTTATTACATTACAAAAAACTAAAGGAAGTGAAAATGAAATTTCTTATCATTACAGAAAGTCATCTCTGCTACTTACAAACGAACGCCAGGGTCTGGCCAGCTTTATTTTATAACTATAACTTTTTTCATGGCCCGTTGAAATCAATTTTGACTGAATTTGGGATGTCTCAGAACAATATTGGGATAAAAATAAAAAATTACCGATCACGTCGGTTTCGAGATAAGAAAAACACTTAAGACTAAAAATTTCCTCGATGTTTTTGTAATTTGGAAAAAAGGAAATAAAACGGAAAACAAGAAAAACGAGCTTTGATTACCAAATTGATTATATTTTATGCATATAACACGAAAATTACTATTATTAATTATTAAAATTCAGGGTTGGAAACCGATTCATAATGGTAGTGATAGTGTATAACGTTATTTAAAAGTATTTCGTTAGAGTATTTAAGGTTATCGGTATTTTAAGTTATTTCGTTAGTGGTATTTTAAATTTCACGATAGTCGTTTTTGTATTTCTTTTGACAACTTTACGAACTGTCACTTTGTATAACCTTAAGAGTGTAAACAACAGCAATAAGTCAATATTTCATGTACGATGTTTTGAGAGAAAGAAATAAATAATAAATATAAAAAATTAAATTAAAAAGAAAAAAATTAAAAATTGTAAGTTATTTCGCTAGGATATTTTATAGTTAACGGTGTTATCAATTATTTCGTTAGGGTATTTTAAGTTTAACGGTATTTTAAATTATTTCATTAGGGTATTTTAAGATTAACGGTATTTTAAGTTATTTCGTAAGTGGTATTTTAAGGTTAATGGTAGTCATGGTTATTGGTATTTCACGGTTAGTGTTTGCCAACGATGCTACAACTTTTATGCGATTTATTGAAACAAAATATAATTCAAGAAGTAATCATGTCAATTAAAACACTACACCCAGAAAACAGATTCGTGCTTATACCCAAATTTATTGCCAATCGAATGCTTCGGTTGTGACTCAGAATGTTTGTGACTACCAAAATATTTTTGAGATAATAGAAATTCTGTTGCCATTATCAAATGACTATTTACTCTATTGATATTCAGTTGCCACAACTGAAAAATTCGGTCACGGCAATCGAACCATTCGATTGGCAACAAATTCGGTTATAAGCACGAATCTGTTTTCTCTGTGTAATTATAATTTCAAATTTAAATTTATCGGTAAAAACATTAACTGCATTAAAGGATTTAAATGTGCTAAAATAAAGATAACTTATTTAACAAATTTTTAGAAATCATATGTTAAAAGCATGTCTCTTTCCGGATTTTATTCTTGCCCAAGGAAATTGTCAGGGCACCACCTTCTTGAAATTTCTAGAAATATTTGTTAGATTAAATTACAAACTCAATGTAAATTTCTTGTTCTCGTCTAAGAGCGTTTTCAAACATTGAAAGTATCAAAGACGAAATAAAAACAAAAATTGGCACAATTTCAAAATACTACTCTATTGTTTTGGGAGATCTATCATGTAGTGACATCAATTTGTTCACCCAGAGAACAGATTCGCTGCTGACAACCCCATTTGTTGTCAATCGAATGGTTCGGTTGCATCAAATGAATTTTTCCGTTGCGACTACCGAATTATTCTTGTTACATCTGAAATTCCGTTGTCACTGTCTCAATTGGTAACTGCAAAACTCGGCTACCACAACCGAACCATTCGACCGACTAGAATTGAGGTTGTCAGCACCGAATCTGTTTTCTGGGTGTTTATAACCAACAATAGAAAATCATATGTTGTACAGTTACATTCAAATTTTGACAAGTGCTTGCGTATTCGACATTTCAGATTTACTTTTATCTTTTTTTTAATAATGCTTTTTTATAATAAAGCAACACCTAAGGTTAATTTACTATTGAAAATGAACGCAGTAGTCGACAGATTCCTCACGATATATGTATTTAAAATGAAAAACGTTCCCATTCTTCCCCCCCCCCCCTTGAATCCGCTCATGCCTGTGCAGTGGATTATTATATGAAATTATTAAGAATGATATGAATTTGTACAAAATAAACAGAAAGTACGTTATTAAAATTTTTAAAAATACATCATTTTAATTAAAATTAAACATTTAAAAGTTTTTAATATTTTTGTTTGTTTGCATCAGAGCTTTGAAGAATTAATTCCTTTTTGAATGAATTCACTACCAATCGAATTCAATTTTCTCTAGAATGCGTTCATCAAACAACAAATTCAAAGAATTAATTCAATTGCAATAGTTCTTTTTCTTAAATCAAATGAATTAATTCGCCGGCGAACGCGTTCAATTTTATAAATCGAACGGAAAAAAAAGTGAATTAATTCCTTACTGAATTAATTCACCACTGAATTCATTCAATTTCGTTTCCATTCAGTGAATTAAAAAAAAATAAAATTACATTCAGTGAATTAAAAAAAAATAATAAGTTCACTGAATTGAAAATAAAATAAAATAAGTTCACTGAATTAAAAAAAAATAAAATAAGTTCACTGAATTCAAAGCCTGTTTTCTGCCGTTCAGTAGAAGAAAACAATAGTGTACAAATAAAAGTTTTAAATAAGCAATTTTACAGCGTGTGCTAGTAACAAATTAGAAACCGGATGCTGTTTATCAACCTACATGATTCAAAAATAAAGCCTTTTACTATTAAAAATAAAAACTTTACAGATATAGATAAATTTGGAAAAAAAATATAACTATATAACTAGTTTGAAAAATTAGTAGTTATATTTTTTTCCAAATTTATCTATATCTGTAAAGTTTTTATTTTTAATAGTAAAAGGCTTTATTTTTGAATCATGTAGGTTGATAAACAGCATCCGGTTTCTAATTTGTAACTAGCACACGCTGTAAACTTTTATTGTACATTATTGTTTTCTTCTACTGAACGGCAGAAAACAGGCTGTGAATTCAGTGAACTTATTTTATTTTTTTTTAATTCAGTGAACTTATTTTATTTTTTTTTCAATTCAGTGAACTTATTATTTTTTTTTTTAATTCACTGAATGTAATTTTATTTTTTTTTAATTCACTGAATGAAAATGAAATTGAATGAATTCAGTGGTGAATTAATTCAGTAAGGAATTAATTCACTTTTTTTCCGTTCGATTTATAAAATTGAACGCGTTCACCGGGAATTAATTCATTTGATTTAATAAAAAGAACTATTGCAATTGAATTAATCCGTAACAAAATAAATCGAACGAAAGCAAATATGAATTAATTCCATTCAATATATGGTGCTTAGTGAATTAATTCATCGAATTTTTAATTCAGAATTGAAAAATTGAATTAAGGAATTAATTCTTCAAAGCTCTGGATTGCATAAGCCCTGATGATGTCCTTCAAACAATGACGAAATATCGGTATTATGAAATAAAGATAAGTATTTTATAAAAAAAAAAAACCTACAAAGACCTCGAGCTCAATTATTTAATAATTAATATCTATTTCAAAGGTCGAATAACACTATGGAACATTTTTGGGATTATTGTCTGGGGGGTGAGAAATTCCAAGTCAGGGTGATGGTACTAGGTCAGTATAGTAAAACCCTCAAAGGGTTTGGCGTTCGTATGTGTCATTTTTTTTTATGACCTTTTAAATTTTTTCCTTATCTTGATGTTTTTTCGCTTAGTTGTAACTCGAGAACCACTTGTCCGATTTTGATGAAACAAATTTAGAAAAATTTAGAATTACAATTTCTTTAATCCGTTCATATAACATTTTTCTTTATAATCAACAGTTTTGCCGGTAAAAATAAATTTGTGGAGAAAAAAAAATATTTTTTTGCCTAAAAATTAAAATTTTTTATGAATTTAAAAAAAAAAATTTTTAATTTTTAGGCAAAAAAATATTTTTTTTTCTCCACAAATTTATTTTTACCGGCAAAACTGTTGATTATAAAGAAAAATGTTATATGAACGGATTAAAGAAATTGTAATTCTAAATAAAAAAAAAAAATTTTAATTTTTAGGCAAAAAAATATTTTTTTTTCTCCACAAATTTATTTTTACCGGCAAAACTGTTGATTATAAAGAAAAATGTTATATGAACGGATTAAAGAAATTGTAATTCTAAATTTTTCTAAATTTGTTTCATCAAAATCGGACAAGTGGTTCTCGAGTTACAACTAAGCGAAAAAACATCAAGATAAGGAAAAAATTTAAAAGGTCATAAAAAAAATGACACATACGAACGCCAAACCCTTTGAGGGTTTTACTATACTGACCTAGTACCATCACCCTGACTTGGAATTTCTCACCCCCCAGATTGGCTGTTGTACTGTGTAATACATCTATATTTATTATTTTATAAAAATGTTATTTTAGCTGTTTCAAAGTAATCTATTTAATTATTTTGTAATTGTTAAATGATTTCTGCAAAAGCAGTGTTCCATATTTTAAATTATTTTTTTTTTCCAGTCGCTGAAAATATTAAGGAAATTTTAGTATACATGTAAATAAGTTTTTCACTTACCCCATATAAATGCATAGTAGTGGTAACTTCTAATTGTAAATGAAACATCAGTAAGTGGTATGTGTAAAACATTTTACGTGTTCTGAATATTGTTTGTCGACGCAACTAATGGTTATACAGGAATAGAGAATCCTTTCTTTTTTAATTGAAATTACGTCATCGTGTTGGTCTCAATGGTAAATAAGTACGTACTACTTACATATATTGGACTAATCTATTTAGTGCTACGATATTTTTTAAGGTTTCAAATAAAACCAAAAACAAAGCCACAAAATCATCAAGAATTTGTTAGTTACTACGGAAAAAATGGTGAGCAACATTTTTAAAGAAAAAATAAAATATGCCTTCGATATTAAATATATTTTTAAAGGCATATTTCCTCAAAAATGCAGCTCTGCGTAAATCCAAGAAATGTAATCTCTATACCACTGACATATGTATATCACAGACATTTCTTTAATTAGTATAAATTTTCTTCATTTCCTTATTGCGGACAACTGATGAGTGGGCGTGATGCCCATGAAACAATTGTATTGTCCATCATGGAAATGGTCAACCTTTTTAAAACAACAAATAAAATATAATATGACAATATCATATTAGAATTTGGACTTGAGGTAGAACAATATTCTAACTAAATATATTAAAAATGTAGGTCAAACTCTACCTTAAGAAGTATTTCAAATATTTATATGTTAATAAAACCTTAAACATTTAAAATAAAATTATATTTTTATTATTTCTATGTTGATGGATCTTCGCATAAGTGACTGTTTTAACATGAGTATTTGTTTGTTTAAATAGATGTTTCATTTCGTTTGGTATGCGGGTGTTAACACATTTGATTTGTTATGACAGCTCACTGACAGATGTCAGCCTTTTTTTATTTCATTTTTGAAAACAAACAACATGAAATTTTAGTGTGAAAAAATAAATATCGCAAAGTTTATTGACTTTTTTTTAAAGAAAAGGAGGTGTTTATTTGTATATTTTTATTGAGTTTATTCGAGACATACACTAAACTCAAACTATGACTGATATGTGAGTGATTGTTTAATGAATGAAGTTCATCTAAATGACAGATAGCGTAACAGATTTGTACTAATTATTTAACAAAGTTGTTGATTTTGATATTAAATTTTAGTTTGTTTAATTAATTTCTGTTTTCTCTTTTTTGCAATAATTTATGAAAAATTATATTTGCACTGTTAGTTTGTGTATAGAGTATGCACCATTTGATATGATTAATTATAAAGGGGGTTGGTAGAAGTAAATGTGTTTTTAATTACTATGATCTGTATATGTTTCGTTATTAATTAATAAATCGCTAGTGACTAATGTTGATATTATAACTTAATTACCAATGAAAACACTAGTTTACAGCTATTTTGTGAAATTTTTGGTATTTGGGATTTCCCAGACTTTTTTTGTTTCTTGGGAAGCAGGCATTTTTTATTATTTTTAACCGAAATATTTAAATATCGTCTGGATTTTGCGGTCAAAATTTGAATATATATTGAATATATAAATATTATCCCTTTAGAACAGGGGTGGCAAGGCTTTTTTCGTTGCGTGCCAGAGCCGGACAAATTTATTTTATAAAAATTTCTCGCGTGCCACCTTAAATTAATTGGTCCTTTTTTAAATTTCTCTTAAAAATATCATCGCAGATGTACATATTAATCAGCGCTACGGATAACCCCCATGAAATAACCCCCAAAGGGAAAAATTAAATAACATCCAAGACATGACGTAAAAATGTTTGAATGTTATTTATTAATTTTTGGGGGTTTATTTAATCTTTAAATATAGAGATTATTTCATTATGAAAAAATCCCCAATGAAATAAAATTGAAACAGTTTGAACATTATTGCCTTTTTATTTTTTTTTATGGGTTATTCCATTTTTGGTAGAAAAAAGTTAAATTATTGGGCGCCATTTAATATTTAAGTGCTTCGGGCAAAAATTTCATTTTGTTAAAATAAATCGCGCGGCTTCTATCATCACAATAATGAATCAAAAGCGAATATTATGGATTTGAACAGAGAAATTTCTATTTCAGATGAAATGGCTCTGCGAAACACGATCAAAACCCAATTTCAAATTCCAACAAAGGGGGTTATTTGATTATGAAACTTATTTCAGCATTTATTTTATTGAGGGTTATTTCGTAGCACATATTTTCCCTTAAAAAAGAATAATTTTTTAGATCCAATTTTATTACAAGTTGTTTTCCATTTTTGTGCAATTTTCTGGTACTTTTTATTTATGAGGCATTTTGTGATCGAAACAGAATTTTCTGATAATCGAATTTGCTAGTTCTGTATTAACCATATTAAAAAAAAAATGGTGGCAATACAGGATTTTATTCATTTTAAAAGACGATTTACAAGCTCATTTTTATAGCGAAATTTAACGTTTATATAAATTTTTGCTGGTCTTCCAATAGTTTAAATTTTTTTAAAATTTCCAACAAAACGTCGCGTGCCACTTAAAATCCACTCGCGTACCACTACTGGCACGCGTGTCATAGTTTTGCCAGCCCTGCTTTAGAACAATGCTAATTTTACACCTGAATCTCGGTTTGCTGCCTCTTCGCAACACGTAAATTTGGGACTTTACATTTCAAGCGATTTATTTTAATTAAGAACTATTTTGACTTAAAAAACTTAATAATTATAAAAAACAAAATGCTTCGGCTCGAAAGATTTAAAATTAATAACAAAAAGGTCGAATAATATGCACACAACTTAAAAACCTTAAAAATTTCCTTTCTTCATTCACTTGACAGGAATTTCAATTTACATCTGTCGTAAAATGCACAAGCCGGAGTTCGTCTGTATATCGTTTACCTTACATTAACTTAATTTAAACTACAATTTCTGATAATCTAGAACAATTAAAAAAAAGAAAATATTATCCAATAGTAACTTTTAGCAATATTTTGAATTATTATAATAAATTAAATTATTTTAAAATGTTATTTCCTTCATAGCATAAATAGTCTTCAGAGCACTAGTCCTTGTGAGAAGTGGCTAAATTTTATCTAAACTGAATGTAAAGTGATAAAAGCATTTCAAATTTCTTTATAAATTATTCAAAATATTTTTCAAATATGTGTCAACAAAAACCTGTAAACCCAAATTTTGTTCAGATATAGTTTAGCCGATTCGCAGGTATATAGTATTTCTTCACGAATCTGTAATGAAAAATGTATTTCGTATGTAAAAAAGTTAAAAATTTCGGAGTTTTTAGCAATTCCCGTTTTCCTAGGAATTTAGTTATAGTTATATTTGAGTTTACTTTTTAGTTATATTTGAGTTAAATTTTTGTTAATGGAAAATAGCAAATTAATCTGCTAAAATCATGAAAAAAATTTTCTAAATAATTTGTAGCCTAAAAAATTAAAAAAAAATTAAAATCTTTTTTTTTAATTGCAAATAAAAATCGAGCCTTTCGAAAACAGCAGTTTACAATTTTTAAGTAAATATTTATGCTGATTTTAGCTTAAAATAGCAAAAATTTTGTAGATATAACAGTTTATTTTTAGCCTACTAATATTTAGCAAAATTTTCTGCAAATGTTAATGTTAACTTAAATACAACTAAAATTCTGTAAATTTAACAGTTTCAATTTTACTGTTCTTAATTTACTAGTATTTAGCAAAAACTCTGCTAATTGCAGCAGTTTTTTCTGCGGCATCATTTTTGACTAATTTTTAGTAACTTTTTCTATTTATTTCTACAGATTTATTTCTATGAGTGCAAGCATGTGCGTCAAATATAGATGTGTTGTTGTAGTTGTATCATTTTATTTTAGCATATTCTCTGGTTAAATGTAGAGAAAAAAATTATGATAAATTCAAAATTTTCACATGTAATATGAAATACCAGACAAAACTTTGAAAATAAGACTGCTACAAATTCATTGAAAAAAAATTAACAAAATAACCAAAATTCCTGATTAGATTTTCATACTTACGAGTATAATGGAATTCTTTACTTATCTACCCACAACTAACTTATGAAAATTTAACTAACTAACAAACAATAAAAAATTTTCAAAACAATGAAAAAGAACTTCAAACAATTTTAAAATAAAAAGCCGCGATTAAGAGTACTCGATTTGCCATTTTGTTATGCATAAATTTTTAAAATCAACAACAATGCAAAAAGAATTTTTTATATAAAAACCGTGAGCAAGGAAAGCGTTAAAACTAACATTTTTACAGCATTTTTTGTCGATTTAAGTATATTCATAACATGGCATAAACGTGAGCGTATATAACCTGAATACAAAACACAAACAACCATCAGTACCAACACCACAAATCTTTAACATAAAATACATTTCATCTTAAAATGGGGGAATGCTTAAACTCTTCACTTCGGATGATGTTGGATGATGGTGATTTTAATACATGTTAATGTATTTTTTGGACTACGACAACAACAACAGAAACTAAGCAAACCAGTCAGGTTTTGAGGCTTAAAAAAACATGGTAACATGAGGAATATCCTCCATATACAACAATTTTTTATCTAAAATATGCAACAGGATCCATAATGTGCTGCATGAATAATATTAAATATAAAAAATGTTAAAGACTTCTAAAAACACTGGCTGTTTATATTCACATAGTGTGTTTTTGAACTAAAGACAAATCTGGTATGAATATTATAAACAGGCCTTATGTTCAAACATCGAAGAAATCAACAAAATAAAAATAAGTCTAAAGTCTAAATAATGGCTAAAGTTTGATGCTAAGTCAAAAAAAGAAACTAAGAGGGAATCTGGATGATTTGAATCCCTCAAAACTAGGTCCTAAAGTCGGTATACTTTCCGGTGTTTACCACATGTTAAAGAGTTAACAAGAGCATAGTTAAAATAATAGGTTTTGTAATACAAAATATTTATTTTTATAACCAAACTTTACAACAAATTTCATTTACGATTTTTTTTTTTTTTTTTGTTAAAAATACCTTGCAGTAAAAATTGCTGAAATTAAAGATTAGTTAAATAAGAACAGCAAAAATAAAATGAAGATGACATAGCAAATTGTGGTAAATTGCTTTTTTAATAGATTTTCAGGAGTGTGAAAAAACTGTTAAAAAATGGCCTTTAAAAATATTTTATTGGCATCATATGCCATTAATGATTCACTAAAATCATCATTAAGGCATATAATGTCAAGAAAATATCTTAAAATGGTATTTTTTAACAGTTTTTTCGGTCTCCTGAAAATATATTAAAAAACACGTAGCACTACTTGCAGGCAAGCCGACGATATATTGTTTTGTTCTAAAATGTAACTTTCGTAACGATATCGTATTTCCAAGGAATTATAATATCGTTTTCGCTATCGAAATGATAGTGAAATCGCCAAAATCTGGTCCAGCATCGAAACACTATCGTTATTACAGGCGATTTCGATATCGAAAATTATACCATATATGATAGCAAAACCGGAATTCTTTTAAAATGAGCTGCAATGAAGTCGTAATGAAAAATTCAGGGGTCTCACATGGTCCTGATGAATGGCAATACCGGTTTTTAATGCAACAGATGGCGCTGACTGCTGTTTTGTTTTTTCTGGCAATACTGTTTCATTTTATTGGGGAACAGTGTTGCCCGAAAGGTTTAGCTCATTCCCATTTTGCTTGTTTAAATCCCCAATGTTATACCCAATTCATTTTAATATAAACAAAAACTCCAAAGAAAAAAATAGGATCTAAGTTAGCATCGCTCTTAAGTTCAGAAAATTATTAAGAAATGAGTGAGCAAAGTGAATAAAATATTTTACGAAGAATTATTTACGGTTTCACTCGAACTTTAAATGCCTCAAATCTTTGTTAAAATTGTGAAAGTAAAAAAAATTTTATTATACGAAAGACAAATCACAATTAAGATGAAATGTCACCGTTTGAAAATAAAAGTCGTATATTAAATTTTCGAGAGAAAAAATTCTACACAATTTTCACACAAAGTTCATTATGGTGAAAAAATTTTTTTTTTTAATTTGTATGGAATTTGACAAGTAAATACGAGTGGTTTTCAAAAACTAATAGTTTTCGGTTAATTATAAATCTAGTAGGTGTAAGTTCTAGGGCTCGTAAACTCTTCTGAACATTAAGTTTGTATAAGTCGAGTTTACACGATTCAGAAGGTACATAAGAGGTTATATGAAAACCACTGATACTTTTTGAGCCTACACAAAATTTATTTTTTCTGAGCATGTAACAATTTCAGTATTTGGAAAATAGAACATTTTTTGATTAATTATTGAGCTTGGTTGCTTTTCGTTATTTCAAGATTTATAAATATTTGGAGAACGTTTCTTCAATAATTCAAATATTTTATAGAAATTTTTAAATTCTTTAACAGACATAATTTGATCGACTTTAATTTGAAATAATACGCATATAATTTATACCAAAATTCTTCTTATTTTCGGCCTAAAGCTAAATCTTTTAAAATTTAGAAATTTTTAATCTGTCCCCAAAATGAAGTTGAAATCCCTAATTTGGGCCCAAACCCCTTACCTAATAACTCTGAAAAACCTCATTTGACATAAAAAAATCCGCCCTCGACAAAATTTCCACAAAATAAAATCCTCCTTTGACAAAATTTCGCACATGCTAGCGACATCTACAGTTTGTTTAAAAAATTATCAATGTTGCATCTCTATATAAAAATTCAAGTTAAATTATGCTTGAAGTTAAGTAGATTTCAAATTCTAGCATTTGTATATTTAAAAAAAATATTTAAAACTTGAATTTTTGTTTCCCTTTTGCTGGAGTATGCTATTGAAATAAAATGTAATTAAAGTTGTATTCAAGTCTTGAAACTGGAAAACAGGGCTGGAATTGGACTTGTTTTCAACTTGAATTCCAGTGAAATTGTTTATAGGGATATTATATGTTTCTGGAAAAATTGATAATTAAATCGTCATATTCAGAAGAAAAGTCGAACTCACCTAGATTTTTACACTATAATTGTCTAATAAAAAGGAGGATAAATAGCCAAACGAAGTAAAAATTGCAAGTTTTTATAAATTTTATTTGTTTGTTAAAACTGTTTGAATTTTTGTAAATAATGTAAATTTTGAAGTATCCCAGTATAGAAAATCATTACCAGATATGTGGTTATGTAACTACATAACTGGTAATGTTAACTAGTTACTTTTATTATTACATTTCTTATTACCTTTATATGGCGCTGTCGCGAAAAATAATGAGTTACACACCAGCATACGAAAAATCAAAAAATATGTCGTTACCTATATGTTTACCAGTATTAACTAAAATAATGATTCTAAAAATAAAATTTCAAAAAAATGAGTTTTTAGTAAAATTTTCTCGTCCGGGAATTGAACCTGGGACTCCAGACTACCAGTCTATAGCTGTACCATCTAAGCTATCTCGATATGTAATATTTAATAGATAAGAACATAATTGACTTTATTGACTGCGCACAAGTCAGCTTATTCGCCAACATACAAAAAATCAAAAAATATGTGGTTACATATAGAGTTTGCTGTTCGGTTTTAATCGAAACCGAAACCGCGATTTTTCGAGCCTAAAAACCGAAACCGAAAACCGACAAAAATAAGTCGGTTTTTGGTTTCGATTTTATTTTAATTGGTAACGGTGGGTCTCATAGTTCAGGTTTAAACTTTAGTTAATAGTTAACCCAAAAATTTGTTGTTGTTTTGTGTAAATTTTTTTGACATTTTCTTTTGTTTATAGTTATAGCAGGTTTAACTTTAACTTAACTTTCTTTCAGCGGCACATAAGTAGACAACATTAAAATATTAGCCCACACAAGACGAAATACACTGATGATGGCTTTGTAGCGAAAGCCGAAAATACGTATTCTGTATTGCTGGTCTTATCGAATTCTTTCAAATATATTTTTATTCTTTGTAATTTACTTGTAAAAATTGTATCATCTTTCTTTGATTTGAAAATAATTTAAACAGAAAGTGATATTAATTTATGATCTAGAGTCAAACTAAAAAGAACATTCATTTACTTAAAAATAAGAGATCAACTAAATATTCCCCCATTCATCTTTTACAACAGTCTTATTGTAGGATTTTAAGCTAATTTGTGAAAAACAGAAATCATATTTGCTTAATAACGAAAAAAATAATATAGGTTTATAGTCGATACTCATTAACTTTAAACCTTTTATAAGGTTTGGAGTGAGGAAGCCACCATTTAATTGTTAATTATTTCATTTTCAGGCATGAAATGATTTATTAAAGCCATCCCATCCCTAGAATGTGTGGCTTCCAACAACTTGCATCCATCAAACTGAAAAAAGCTACAACAATTGCGTAGCCAATGACCTTTTTCGAAAAAATTTAAACAAAAAAATGTTAAAATAAAATTAAAAAGAAAAACAAAACAATAGTGATGTACATACTATCAAAACATTATTCGAAATTCGATTACTTTTGTATGCTTTGAATAATATGTTCAATAAAATTACTTTTTTATACCCATTTCCATTGATTTGCTTTATAAATAAAAAAAAATATTTTTAATGGCTTTTAAGTTTATCTTAGCACATCATTAGTTCTCTAATTTAAGAGAATACATTTTCACTTCCGATTACCGAGTCAATCGTTTACTAAATTTGTACATCACTTACGACTTATTTGGGAGAAGAGAGAAAATAAACAATAGTGTTGCCAGTATCAAATTGAAAAATTAATTTATAGGTAAAATACGATTATGAATCAAGATATCTAATAACTCTTTATTAAGCAAAATATGTACTTTAACTATAGTACACTCATAGAAATAAATCCGTAAAAATAGCAAAAAAAGTTACTAAAAATTAGTTAAAAATGATGCTGCAGAAAAAACTGCTAAAATTAGCAGATTTTTTTACTAAATACTAGTAAAATGAGAACAGCAAAATTAAAACTGCTAAATTTACAGAATTTTAGTTATATTTAGGCTAACTTTTAGTTAATTGAAAATAGCAAATTGTACTGTAAAATCTGCAGAAAATTTTGCTAAATATTTGTAGACTAAAAATAGCAAAAATAAACTGTTAAATCTACAAAATTTTTGCTATTTTTAAGCTAAATTTAGTTGAATGCAAATAGCAGTCTATCCTGCTAAAATCGGCAGAAATATTTGCTAAAAAATTGTAAACTGCTGTTTTCAAAAGGCTCGATTTTTATTTGCATTTAAAAAAAAAAATCGAAAAAAAAACTTCGAAAATTTTAAATTTTTTGGTGATTTTTTAGGCTACTAATTATTTAGCAAAATTTTTTGCTGATTTTAGCAGGTTAATTTGCTAATCTCCATTTACAAAAATTTAGCTCGTATATAACTAAAATTCTGTATATTTAACAGTTTTAGTTTTGCTGTTCCTATATTACTAATATATAGCAAAAATAATCTGCTAATTTAGCATTTTTTTCTGCAGCATCATTTTTAACTAATTTTTAGTAGTTTTTACTAAATTTTTTACGGACTTTTTTCTATTAGTGTAAGCTTCAAATACCAAATAAATTTTTTTTATGAATTAGCACATTAATTTTTATACGTATATTATTATTTTAAAACAATTCCATTAATATCACTAGAAAACCGAAAAATAACCGAAACCGCGGTTTCCAAAATTTTCGGTTTTTAGCAAACTCTAGTTACATATACTTAGATTTCAAAAAAAAATTACAAAAAAATCTAAAACATTTTTTTTATTTTTGAAATAATGATAAAAATACGTCATTATTGGTAACACATTATTTTTTATTTTGAAATAATGATAAAAGTAAGTATTTATTAGTAACTCATACCGATATTATAATCTTATTGGAATACGATATCGTTTTCGGATATTTAAGGTGATAGCGATTTCGCTATCGTATCGCTCTTTAGTTTATTGGGAAATTATAAATTAATTATTATGAATTAACATAATAGGGGGTTTCATATAAACTCGTATTCTACTCGTAAACAGTGTAAAGCTGGTATGTTTATAAGTTTAATGTCAAACTCCATACATAAAAAATATTTTTTTTTAATTTTTATTTAATGACCTCAAGTCGAACCAACCAAAAATTAAAAAAATCCATTTCATAATAGTGCCCATATCCCGAAAACTAAGCGAGATACAGCAAAACGGACAAAATGTTTGCTCCATTGGAGTGCCCTTATATGCCCTCACATGATATGTACTAGGCCCGGGGAGGGTCCCGAGACCCTAAATTTGGATAAATTCTACGACTCAGTATAATTACAGATAAAACTGTAGTTTTACTTATTTTTTAGATTTGTTAAATTTAACAAAAAATATATTAAAATCAGCAAATTTTATTTAAGCCAAAAAACAGTTATAAATTTTTTGTTTGTTATTTCAAGTTTGTTATTTAAGGAACTGGGTTCGTAAGATTTTATATTTAAATTTCTGCGAATTAGTTTCAAGATTTGTGCATTAGTATTAGGTATTTATTGAAAAAAAATCTTAAGCTATTCCAATGCGTTAAAGATTGCAAACCAACCCACCATGTTAATTTTTTGTAAGTCAGTCTTTAAATTTTCAAATGTTTAAAAAATAACTTGAATTAACAAAATGTTTGTTGCCATTATTTTTTATACTGTTTTGAAGACTCATTTACTTTATTTTTCATATATTGTTGTAGCCATGAGAATTATTAAAAATTTTATTCGCATAATTTGTGAATTATTTTCGCTTGTGCGCGCCAAAACCGCCTTCATTGGCCGCATTATAAAAAAAATCCTAAGGTTGTATTTTTCTTTCAACTTTGCAGACATTTTTTCTTTGATTATTTTGTCGTTTATATAATTTTTTTTTTACTTTAGATGTTGTTTAAAAACTTTAGGCTTTTATAATTTTTTATATCCACTTGAAGTTAACATGACAACTACAACAACAGCCACAAAGCCATTATCTACATTTACAATATGGCCGACTATAAACAAACTTGGCTTTTTACTTCATTATGTTTGCTTAATTTTCCATTTTGTTAGATTAGATTAACAAAATAATATAATATGTTAACAATAAAAAAGTTATTTTTACTTAAATTAACCATGCGATTTAGAGGATTATACTGTAGGTAACTATTTTATTTTTTAATGAATAAATAACGAAATTTTAATTAAATTGCTTATAAATTAACAGATTTATTAGGCCGATAACAGAAAATTAGCATAGAAATTATTAAAATTAAAATAATTTTTATTTAGAAACGCAATTTTTCTTAACAAAACTTAATGACGCTCTAGCATGAAAGAAGCAAATTAAGATTCACCTACAAGAAATAATTTAAAAAATTATTTTTGTATTATTGAATATCTTTCTAATGCCGTTTTTGTAAACAAAAATAAAAAACAATGGAGCTTATAAATTCCTAAAAAAAAAATTTTTTTAACTTTGAATTTTTATTTTTAAAGGATTTTTTTATGAAACTAACAAATTGTTAGAAATCGAATTTCAATACTGTATTTTTTTGTATAGAAAATAACAAATTTGATAGAAAATAACAATTTAAATTTTCGAAGTTTTTTCGATTTTTTATTAAATGCAAATAAAAATCGACCCTTTTTAAAACAGCAGTTTACAATTTTTTTATCAAATATTTCAGTTAATTTAACAGGATAGACTGCTATTTGCATTCAACTAAATTAAGCTTAAAAATAACAAAAATTTTATAGATATAACAGTTTGTAAATGAAATGTTTTTTTTTTTAGTTTGACTCTAGATCATAAATTAATATCAATTTCTGTTTAAATTGTTTTTCAAATTAAAGAAAGATGATACAATGTTCACAAGTAAATTACAAAGAATAAAAAACTTGAAAGAATTCGATATGGCCAGCAAGATAGAATACGTATTTTCGGCTTTCGCTACAAAGCCATCATCAGTGTCATTTGCCTTGACGGGTTAAACTTTGATAATCCTCTACTTATGTGAACACGCGTAGAAAAAAAAGGTTGGGATGACCATATTCGAAGAGCATCATATATTTTTGGGTTTCAGATTGCGACAATCATATTATGAAATACCTTTTTCTATCATAATATGATCCCTTAATTACTGAATTATGATGCCAAATTGTTCCCAATATTATCATATTACAGTCCTGTATATCATACTATGATCCCTATAGTTTTTTCCCAGCATTCTCTTGAAGGTGAGTGAAAAAGCTATGCACGATTTGTTTTATTCAAAATAGTACATCAGTGACTAATTTACAAATAAAAATAATTTAAATTAATTTTATTTATCACTTATATATAACTCAAAATAAATTATGGAAACATCTGATAACAGCGCGTAGAAAAATATTGTTAAAAATACAATTTTACAATGTATCCGAAATGATCATAACATGTTCTCAGAGATTATATTATATTATTATATAATATAACTAATGATCATAATATATTTCTCATGATCATATTATTGTAATGAAGAAAATTTTGTGATCATTTGGGATAATATTATGATCTTCAGGAACGTAATATGATCAGTACGAAAATATTGTGATCATTTCGTCGTGCAATTACATTTTTATACCCTACACCACTATGTGGTCAGGGTATTATAAGTTCGTGCTGATGTTTGTAACACCAAAAAATATTGGTCGTAGACCCACCTTATAGTATACCGATCGGTTCAGAATTTTTTTTATTTCGATTTAACGATGTCCGTCTGTCCGTCCGTCCGTCCGTCCCTCCGTCCGTCCGTCTGTCTGTCTGTCCATGCAATCTTGTGCGCACTCTACAGGTCGCAACTATTAAGATATTTTGATGAAATTTGGTACGCAGACCTATGTTGGCCCAAGGACGAACAAGTTTGATTTTTTTGAACATCGGTCCATGTTTAGACCTAGTGCCCATATAAGGGTCCTACCAATATTATACTGTTTATATGCTGCAGGTCGTAACTATTAAGATATTTCGACGAAATTTGGTACACAGACCTATATTGGCCCAATAACGCAGCCTATAGATTTTGGTGAACATCGGTCCATATTTAGACCTAGTGCCCATATAAGGGTCCTACCAAAATTATACTGTTTATATGCTGCAGATCGTAAATATTAAGATATTTTGATGAAATTTGGTACACAGACCTACATTGGGCCAATAACGCAGCCTATTGATTTTGGTGAACATCGGTCCATGTTTAGACCTAGTGCCCATATAAGGGTCTTACCAAAATTATACTGTTTATACGCTGCAGGTCGTAAATATTAAGATATTTTGACGAAATTTGGTACACAGACCTATATTGGCCCAATAACACAGCCTATAGATTTTGGTGAACATCGGTCCATATTTAGACCTAGTGCCCATATAAGGGTCCTACCAAAATTATACTGTTTATATGCTGCAGGTCGTAAATATTAAGATATTTCGACGAAATTTGGTACACAGACCTATATTGGCCCAATAATGCAGCCTATAGATTTTGGTGAACATCGGTCCATATTTAGACCTAGTGCCCATATAAGGGTCCTACCAAAATTATACTGTTTATATGCTGCAGGTCGTAAATATTAAGATATTTCGACGAAATTTGGTACACAGACCTATATTGGCCCAATAATGCAGCCTATTGATTTTGGTGAACATCGGTCCATGTTTAGACCTAGTGCCCATATAAGGGTCTTACCAAAATTATACTGTTTATACGCTGCAGGTCGTAAATATTAAGATATTTTGACGAAATTTGGTACACAGACCTATATTGGCCCAATAACGCAGCCTATAGATTTTGGTGAACATCGGTCCATATTTAGACCTAGTGCCCATATAAGGGTCCTACCAAAATTATACTGTTTATATGCTGCAGATCGTAAATATTAAGATATTTTGATGAAATTTGGTACACAGACCTACATTGGGCCAATAACGCAGCCTATTGATTTTGGTGAACATCGGTCCATGTTTAGACCTAGTGCCCATATAAGGGTCCTACCAAAATTATAATGTTTATACGCTGCAGGTCGCAAATATTAAGATATTTTGATGAAATTTGATACACAGACCTATATTGGCCCAATAACGTAGCCTATTGATTTTGGTGAACATCGGTCTATGTTTAGACCTAGTGCCCATATAAGGGTCCTACCAAAATTATACTGTTTATACGCTGCAGGTCGCAAATATTATGATATTTTGATGAAATTTGGTACATAGACCTATGTTGGCCCAAGGACGAAGCCTATTGATTTTGGTGAACATCGGTCCATGTTTAGAACTAGTGCCCATATAAGGGTCCCCCCAAAATTGGCTTGGTTACAAACTGCAGGTCGCAAATATTAAGATATTTTAATGAAATTTGGTGCGCTGACTCACATTATAGAAAATTTTGACATAAGCCCCATTTTAACCCATTCGAATTTCGGATCCAAACAATACACCAGAGTGGTGTAGGGTATTGTATAGTCGGCATGCCCGACTTTAACCTTTTTACTCGTTTTTTTTTTAATTTTGCATATTTCCAATTTTGTTTTCATACAAAACTAAAATCTATCACACTTCTTATTATAGACGCTCTGAAAAAATATTTTGGCTATGTGAGTACAGTGTTTCCACAAAAAAAAATTGAGATGAGATAAATGAGATAGGATGAGCTGAGATTAGATTAGGTTAATGCTATAAGTGCTGCCTGGTTGTCATAATAGCGCCAAGGCCTGGTTGTCATAGCAACACGAAAATACACTTTACGACATATTCTCATAATACACATAAAAATGTTCATAAAAATCGCTCGAGCTGTTTGGGAGGAGTACGAACACAAACACCGTGACACGAGAATTATATATAAAGGGTTCTTCAACAGGGATGCTACAAAACTAGAAAGACAGGGACAGCAAACGACGCCATATTTCTTGCCGCTCTTTTGACGTTTCTCTTCAGTAAGGTTTGCCGTTTCATGATGGAAAGATATACGAGCCAACAACGAGTCGAAATTATTAAAATTTACTACCGAAATTCGGAGTCAGTGGCCTCAACGTTAAGAGCGCTACGTCCAATTTATGGTCGTCATAATGAATGGCTTCGTCAATAAACAAAATATGCGTTATTGGTGAGACAGCAATCCACACGTACTCCATTGCATCCCGAAAAAATTAAGGTTTGGTGCGGTTTATGGGCCGGCGGCGTCATTGGGCTGTACTTCTTCCGTGATGATCAAGACCGGCACGTTACTGTGAATGGGAATCGCTACCGTTCAATGATAACCGAATATTTTTGGCCCCAATTGGATGATATGGACTTGGAGGACAACAGGACGGCGCCACAAGCCACACAGCGAATGTCACAATCAATTTATTGCAAACCAAGTTTGGAGAACGTGTTATCTCAAGAAATGGTCCAGTCGATTGGCCGCCTCGGGCGTGCGATTTCACGCCGTTGGACTATTTCCTGTGGGGCTACGTCAAATCTATGGTCTATGCCAACAAGCCATCGACAATTGATGAACTTCGTACGAATATCGGCCGATTTATGCTTGAAAACCGTCGAAAATTGGGTTCAGCGTCTGGACTTCTGCAAGCGTGCCCGTGGTGGCCATGCAAAAGAGATCGATTTCCATACATAATGGCATCGAACGTACTTTCATAAGAATAAAGAATTTCATTGATATCCAAAACCGTTTTTGTTTTATTTAAAAAAACTTTTGTAGCGCTCTTATTGAAGAACCCTTTGTATATATAGCGCTCAAACTATGCGTATTGAGAATAGCACTCAAACTTTGTGCATATTTTTGGACCGCTATAAGTTTGGAATTGGTTGAAAAAAGTTTCGCTTCAATATGCAGCTTTGGGCCAAAATTTGTCATTTAAAGCCAATATAAGAAAATATTGGTAGAATGATTTTCGTCTACTTCGGCTATTCGAATATTTGTTCAAAGCTTTAAAGAACAGCAAGTTGATATCAATACAAAAATTTTAAATTGGAATACATATTTTGAAATTTTACCAAATGAGTCGCGGTAGTACCACGGTACCAAAAAAGTACAATTGTACCATCTTTTCCATTCCAGATACATACATATAAAATCTTATTTCGGGTGACATTTGTAGGGGTGCTATGCCTATCAATGAACGGACTTCAATCAATAATATCATCTATGCTTGAACTGTGAGCAGTAGAATTGGTCGATTTAGCAATCGATATTATGTCATCGATTTTTCGATAGCTTTTGGCATGAGGAAAACAAAGTTCCACTACGACATATCAAAAAAAAACATTTTCGAGGCGTCCACATTTAAATTTTTTACAATTTTCTAATAAATGCTAGATTAGCGCCATCTTGCGGTGGCTTTTTGAAACAACTAATGAAGTTGTAAACAATATAACATTACAACCTTTCCAGAAAGCTATTACTTATGAAAATCGGATAAAAGATGTTGCAACTAGAGGTAAAAGCATATAAGTAAAATTATTTTCTGCTTGTTTTCATCAACATCATCATTTCATCATCAAGCAGAAAATAATTTTACTTATATACTTTTATTGAAAAATCAATAAAATATCAATATCAATCACAATATTTAAAAATTTTTGTCCATACAAATCGGCCCACCCTAATAAGCAGGGCAAGTTTTTTTTGGCATTTGCCAATTTCCCAGTTATTTTATAAAAATGCCATTTCTACGGATTCTTGTCAAAAAAAAACCATTTTGGTTTTTTTTAACTCTTCATTAAACAAATGAAATAAAATACAGTAAAACCCCAAATTTGTATTTAATTGTTTGAGAAAATTTCCACAAAAACAATTTTTTTAATGTTGGCAAAAATGATATTTTGAATATTTCCCTTATGTCAACTAAAATTTCAAACCTTAAAACTAATACTAATGTACGCAAATTCCACTTTTACTGTTCACCTTCGAATTCCTTTATTATTGTATTTTGTTGAAAATAACACTATGCGACAGTCAAAATCGGGATGGGATGAAACCAACGGGAAATGTTATATCGGTCAAAAACAAGTTATACGTGTCCCGGCGTTTCGCTGGGTTACCCCTAGGAATCAAGATATATCTTTTTTTTGACATAACTCGAGAACCACTAGTCCGATTTTGCTCAAACAATTTTAAAAAAATTATATACTCAACAGTTTTGCCGGTAAAAATAAATGTTTGTTACCGCTACCATAAAAATCAATAACCTTTTGTTTATTACTTTTTTTTAATATTTTAGGCAAAAAATATTTTTTTCTTCATACATTTATTTTTACCGGCAAAACTGTTGAGTGTATAAAAAAACGTTATATGAACAGATTAAAGGAATTGTAATTTTTAATTTTTTTAAAATTGTTTGAGCAAAATCGGACTAGTGGTTCTCGAGTTATGTCAAAAAAAGACCACCAAAGGTCAAATCGATATATCTCGATTCCTAGAGGTGACCCAGTGAAACGCCGGGACACGTATAACTTCCTTTTTACCGATATAACTTTCCCCGGTAGTTTGAACCCTTCCCGATCACTGACCCCTACCATTTGTCTCACAGTGTAATTTACAAAACGCTGCAATCAACTAGTATTTTTTGCGATAATTTTCTTGTCTTTTCGTACCTTTTTGCGTGCCAATTTCAACTTTTTTTGTGCCATTTTAAACTCGACCTGAAGATGGGTCTCTATACTTAATTTCATTAAACCATCTTTGTATTTGTAGATCGCAACTTTTTTATTGGGTGTACGAAATTTTTCGTAAAATTTTTTAAATAACTGCGTTACCCAGGAAAATTTTCTGTTCCAAAGAAACGGTTACAAACCCTTCTACTGTCGATTTTAACACCAATTATTTTTGTTTAAAACTGTCCCAAAAGCAACCACTTCTATTGCTCCAAATTGGAACCGGTTGCCCTAGAATTAGTTCTGAAACTAGTTCTAGAACTGATTCTACGTCAGTCATACCTTCCATACAGGATCCCAGGAACTGGTTCCGGAACCAGTTCCATGGAATCGGTTGCCGTGGAATCAGTTGTAGAATAGGTGTGGTTGTCTATCGATTGTAAAAAATTGTCCTGGGTAATTTAATGAAAAGTTTCAGTGGACGAATACCAGAGAAACTTCAGTGATTTAAAGTAAAAATTCATTAATGTCATGTAGATAATTCTTTCAGTGTAGTGCATTGTTGTTTATTGTTTGTTTGTACAATAAAGATTTTATAGTAGATCTTAAAAGCGATCCCAAATTCTTATAAAACTTTTTCAACACTGCGTATCAAATAAAAAAAGAAGGACTTTATTATTAATCCTTCCATTTTTATTATTCGTTATCTGTTCTTATCATTCATTACAAGTCCTTTCTCTTTAATAAATTCATTCATTTAACACAACTATCACAATTAATTTACTTTTATGACCAATAAAGCCTGCTGTTTTATTCAGCACTGAACAAAGCTGCTGCTACTACTTTTTTAATAGACATTCATACACTAAAAAAAACCAGCACCTATAATTATAGTCCAAAAGAAAGAAAAATGCAGCCACAAAAGTTAAGGATAATAAATGAATCATTTATCACAACAAACTGACCTTTTACTTTACTCGTAACATTCCTCTCTTGTATTGTTTCTGTTTTAATTTTTTTTTTTTGCATTTTATTTGTACATCAATATATGAATTGTACGAAACAATGTTTTTTGAAATTTTGACAAATTATTTTTACAAACAGACAGTAATTTGCCAATTGCAACTGTTAACCTGTCGTTGAGCAGCCAAAGATAGCAGGGAGTAAGTGAAAGATGTGAAATTGCTGTACAACAAAAAATTCAGTAGTTGATGGAAAATTTGATGATCCTAAAATACAATTAATTGAACAACAAACAAAAGGGCGTTTTTATTTTATAAAAAAAAAACTCAAACTAAAATGCAACTGAAGAATTCAAACAAAAAAGTAGAAGATGTAAAATGTATAAAAATACTCCTGTTGAGAATACAACCTCTAGATTGCTCCAGTTACAACGCCCTTTCTATTGTTACAAAAACTTCGATACTTTCGTTTCTAATTGTTTAAAGTACAACAATGTTACGAAAAAATGTTCTTTTTTTTTAACCTACAAAAAAATGAAATAAACAAAATAACATACTTTTGACACCTGTTTGTCTTTTGAGATTGCAGGCATCGTATTCTATTGTGTACCTTGTTGCTGTTGTTTGTTGTCTTTTCCAAAAACATCCATCACAAATGATGCCTTCTAACACAAGAAATGATCATCATCATTATATGAGTTGCTGAGTTCTCATCAGCATCATCATGCACAGATAGTTTAGTATTGCCTAGTTGTATCCTTTTACGTGTCCTCAGTAGTTAAAAGTAGCAGAAACACCAGTAACTTCATAACCATGGTTTTCTTTATTTTCATATTATGTATGGATTCATTTTGCTTTGATGTTTTGTCGTTGTTCTTTCTCTGTATTGCCCAAAGGGCTTGTAGAAACCAACTCTCTAACCTGTAATTATGCGTCTTTGAATTTTGACCTACAGATTTTTTTTGTCCAACTGCATACAAATAGCCTCAGAATATGGTCAAACACACACAATACCTGGTTAGCTGTCTGTTAGCCAGTTTTGTATGCAGTGAAGTTTTTATATTGTAATCTTTTTGCCAAAAAGTGTGAATTTATTTAGTTGAATAATTTTTTTTGCTTAATAAAAATACACCTTACAATTGTAAAAGATTTACTTGCGAAAATATATGTTGCTTGGTCACTTAACTCTAACTAATTTTAATATTTCTGTCAGAAAAGATTTTTTAAAAACAGCTTGAATTCCTTTGTAGATTTTTTTTTAACATCGCATTGCTTTTCTTTTATTGAAAATTATTTGTTTTTAATTCACAAAGAAAAAGTTAAATCTGCTTGCTTTTATAAGCAAGATTTTTAAGCAAAACTAAACTAATATTTGTAGCACTTATTATTTTCACATAAAAATAATCTTGGTAGAGTTATGCAGTTTAAGTCCTACACTCATAAAAAAAGACCGTACAAATAGTTCAAAATTCTGCTAAAATAACAGGAAATAGTATCTGTATTTGCGCCAGCAGAATTTTCAATGAAGTTGAGAATTATGGTCTGCTAAATTTAGGTAAGCTAAATTTTACACACTGCTAAATACACAGACTGTTCTAGTTAACTTAGCTAAGAAATTTGAGCTAAATTCAACAGAAATATTACCTGATGTAACTGAAAATTTCTGCTAAATTGTCGCTCTACGGATCTGTCCCGAGACAAGCCCATATTTATTTTTAGGAGTATAGGTGGCTTATAAAGATTGATAAGTTCATAGTATCGAATTTTTGTCCATTTTGCTCTATCTCGCTTAGTTTCCGAGATATTAGCCATTTTGTGATTATGCAATAAAAAATTATGAAAATATAGAGCCATCTCTATGTGATATTGATAGCAGAGACACAAACATATAAACTTTGGGAAAGAATTGAGGTTTAAATTAGCTGAAAAATTTGTAAAACAAAGAAACATAAATTACTAAAAATTAGGATGCAAAGTTAGTTCAAATACGGATGAAAGTAATTGTTATGCTAAATGGGATTTACAAAAATATTAGTTCAATCCTAAATTTTAAGACAAAATAACAGAAAAAATCAGTTCATTTGCGCCAGAACGCGTGTAACAGACTTTTGTACTAACTTTTTTTTTAATAAGTGTACACTTAAAATAATATGTCTGTTGGCTCAACAGAAAACGTTGTTAATTTAACTAAATTTATTTCTGATTTTTGACTTAAATAAAATTTTTTAATTTTAATACATCTTTTGTTAAATTTAACAATTCTAAATTTAAGTAAAAAATTTAGTAAAACTAAATTTGTTTGTAATTAAAGCTCATCGGTGCCAAACCTGGCCTGGTCCATATCATCTAAGTGCATGTAAGGATACTCCGAAGAGCAAATGTTTTGTCTTTGCTCTATCTCGTTTATACCCCGTTTAGAGAGAAAAGTTAATCTTTCAGTCCGATTAAGTGCTTAATCCAGCTTCTATATGTCTATTTCTTATTGTACGACTAGTTACTGGTGCACATAAATCATTTTTGATTTCACTTGATGACTTAAAAGGGTTTTTTTTTTTTGAAGTTCTTACTATGAGCTGGTCCAATCGTCCCGATGTTTTTCGCTTTCTTCCTCGATTTTCATGTCTTTGTTTAGCGTGTATTGCATTAAAATCTTTATTTCTAGAGCACTTTAATATTTATGAAATCTCACGAATAGATTTTCCGTCTTTTTTTAAGCTAATAATAAAATCTTTCTGAGCTTGAGTACTGTGAACTCTTCGACCCATTTTTAAACACTAATTCAAATAATTTTATTTCAAAATAAAATTAAATTATAAGAATTTATTTTTTACTGTTATATTTCATCATTTATTTTCGTTTTTAGTACAAATTTAAAGTCTAAGTTCAGGCATATGAAAAAAAAATTTTTTTAGTACTAAGTCCCTATTATTTTTTCCAGCCTTTTTCTTACTTTCTAATACTCTTTTGTAGATCTAGTTTTATTTATGAGGACAAGCATCAAAAATAGAACACACAATAAAAAACCGTTAGACTCTCTATCATTTTACATTATCCATCAATCTTATAAGTCCTTTATGTTAAACATGAGACAAAATAAGTTTAAGGTTTGAGTCCCTATTATTTTTTCCAACACTGTATATGGTCATATAGGAGCCCATATATGGTCATATATTATTCCAATAATGGACATGTGTGATCATATACGAATCCACATATGATCATATGTGTTCACATACGATCCCATTTTTACTTGGGAGGTGAATATGGGGTCGTATATGAGCATATATGATCATATATGTTCGGATCCGGTATATGGCCATATATGATCATATATGATATGACCAAATTACGAACCCGAACATATATGGTTATACATTAGTCCATATATGGTCATATATTGTACCATATACGGCCATATATGATATACTATGCACATATATGACCACCCGGTAAAAAATGTCCATATATGAACATTTATGGTTCAACCATATATGTTTGGATCCGAAAAATGAGGTAACACCTAAGTATATGTTAATATATGGACATATATGAACATATACATTTATTAAATATATGCGAATACATGCGAACTTTGCTGTTCTTTATTATAAGGTTGTACTATAGATATAAATTTATGTATGACATTCAAATTAGTCGCTACATGTTCCTTTTTTTATTCATTGCATTAAATATAATTCCATACTTACCAAATTTGAGTTCCTTTTACACATATGGAAAAATGTATTCTTCCAAATATGTTCATATATACAAGTCCCTTTCGCATAAATTGAATAACATATACTTTCATATTTGTCCATATATTAGTGCCATTTCAATATATGAAATAACAGATGCTTCCATGTCTGTATATGAAATCTTTTTCCATATATGGAATCACATATACTTCCATATATGTTCATATCAAATCCATATATGTTCATAAAAAATCCATATTTGTTCATATGTGTCCATACATAAACCATATATGAACATGTTCGAGTGTATATGAGCATTTTTCACCGAGCATATACGAACCCATATTTATACCCTACACCACTATGTGGTCAGGGTATTATAAGTTTGTGCTGATGTTTGTAACACCAAAAAATATTGGTCGTAGACCCACCTTATAGTATACCGATCGGCTCAGAATTTTTTTTTATTTCGATTTAACGATGTCCGTCTGTCCGTCCGTCCGTCCGTCTGTCTGTCTGTCCATGCAATCTTGTGCGCACTCTACAGGCCGCAAATATTAAGATATTTTGATGAAATTTGGTACGCAGACCTATGTTGGCCCAAGGACGAACAAGGTTGATTTTGGTGAACATCGGTCCATGTTTAGACCTAGTGCCCATATAAGGGTCCTACCAAAATTATACTGTTTATACGCTGCAGGTCGTAAATATTAAGATATTTTGATGAAATTTGGTACACAGACCTATATTAGCCCAATAACGCAGCCTATTGATTTTGGTGAACATCGGTCCATGTTTAGACCTAGTGCCCATATAAGGGTCCCCCCAAAATTGGCTTGGTTACAAACTGCAGGTCGCAAACATTAAGATATTTTAATGAAATTTGGTGCGCTGACTCACATTATAGAAAATTTTGACACAAGCCCCATTTTAACCCATTCGAATTTCGGATCCAAACAATACACCAGACTGGTGTAGGGTATTGTATAGTCGGCATGCCCGACTTTAACCTTTTTTCTCGTTAATTTTATGTTCATATACGACCCCATTTTCACCTCGCTTTTTTTAATTTTGTTCTACAAAATACAAAAAAATGTGGTCAACGCAAAGAGTTTTTTTTTACTCGTTAATTTTATGTTCATATACGACCCCATTTTCACCTCGCTTTTTTTAATTTTGTTCTACAAAATACAAAAAAATGTGGTCAACGCAAAGAGTTTTTTAAAGAAAAAACAATTTCTTAGTTAATTTAACTAAACTTGTTTGTGTATTTAGCAGTATGTAAAATTTAGTGTGCTTAAATTTAGCAGACTATGATTCTTAACTTTATTGAAAATTCTGCTGGTAAAAATACAGTTAAAATATTCAGTTATCTTAGTAGAATTTTGAACTATTTTTACGTGCATTTCCATGAGTGCAGTAGCTTATGGTTGCCACGTTTGTTGGCCAGTGCTGAAACACACTATTTATATGATAAAATTTTAACAGGGTAAGTAGGAGAGCTTTACTAAACCCAATAATAGCAATGAGGAAAATATCCACTTTTGTAATGTCCACTTGATCTCCAAATGCATAGAAAAACATGGTTGGGATGACCATATTCGAAGAGCATCATACTCGTATATTTTTAGGTTTATGATTGCGACAATCATATTACGAAATACCCTTTTTTCATCATAATATCATCCTTAAATTATCATGTTATTGTTTCAAAGTGATTGCAATATTAACATATTATAGTCCTGTGTATCATACTATGGTCCGTATAGTATTTTCCCAGCATTTCCTTGACGCTGTGTTAAAGAGCCATGCAGGTTTTTTTTTATTCCAAATCATCAGTTCTGGAACTAGAATCAGTTCTGTAACTAGTTCTAGAACTCATTATACGTCCATCATACCTTCCATATAAGATTCCTGGAACTGGTTCCGGAACCAGCTCCTTGGAATCGGTTGCAGTGGAACCAGTTGCAGAACTGGTGTGGTTGGCAACCGATTGTAAAATTTTTTCCTGGGTTATTCAACGCCTAACTTACTCATTTAAATACTTAAGTTAATTTTAGTTATCACTTACATATAAATAAAAATAAATTATGGAAATATGTGATATCAGTGCATAGAAAAATATTTTAAAAAACACAATTTCCCAATGCATCCTAAATGATTATAATATCACAATATTTTTATAAAGATCAAAATATTTTCCCAGTGATCATATTATGATAATATAGAAATTGTTGTGGGCATAAAGGATAATATTATGATCATTTGGATTATATTATGACCATTTCGTGCACTTTTTATTTTTTCCATTTTAACCTTTTTCAATTTTTCTTTCGTACAAAACTCAAATCTGTCACATTCTTTATTATAGGCGCTCTCCAACAATATTTTTTCCATATGAAAATTTATTTTTTTTATATCACTTTTTACTTACACTTATCACTAGGGCAAAGAATTTCATGCACTTAAAAATGGATTTATTTTTTTTATTTTTAATATAAGAAATACGCACTAAAAACTATTATTTTTGCAAAAAATAATTCACTTTAAAACTTAAAAATATATTTAAGTTAGTTATTTTGCAAACAGACACAGAACTCGAAGATTTTCCATAAGTCAATAAGGTTTTTAAGAATGTTTATTTTGATTGAATCAAAATATGAAAATTTCAATTTTTTATATTTTTTTTGCAAAATACAAAAAAGCTCCTGAAAATTAAAAATATGCACAAAATATGCATTAAAAATGCACCAAATATGCATTTAAAGTCAAAATATGCTAAAACATGCATTTTTGACAAAATATGCAAGTACAAATCGATGCCATTTTGTTCTAAATTTGATTATTCGGATAAATATTTAGTCCATATTAGTTTTGAACTTTCGAGAAAATTAAAAAAAATGGAATTCCTTGCCCTACTTATCACTTTAATGTACAATAAACAATAATTTCATTTGAAGGCTGCTTTACAATCTATACGAGTATTTTTCCCAAACTTCTTGGGTGGACCGAATTCATTCTTCCACAAATACTTAATGTCATTATTAAAATGAATACCAACAAGTTTTTTTTTTACTTTGTCTTATGTTTTTTTGTTTAATATGTATTATTTTATTTGACTGCTTCTAGCAACTTTATTCACAAAATCTCAAACAAGATTGACGCTGACCGATCGATGAGGCTTGTCTAAACTGTACAAATTGTTGTGAACATGATCTCTCTCAGTTCAGATAATAATATGATTGTAAATTGAAGAGAGGAATATGATTGTAGACGACAGAACACTATGATAACCGATAAAAGAGATATTATAACATGAGTATAGGCGACCATAAAGTAAGATTAATATCTACTTTAATAACTGATTGCAACAACCGTGTTTGGTAGAAGGGAACATAGATTTGTAGCCGTGATCATATTGCAACCATATACAATATTTTCTCTACTGCGGGAGAGCGTGATAATAACAATGCACATGAACATGCTTCCACGTGACACATTATGCGATACTAGATTTCAGCGAGGGCTTTTTTGATATTCGTGCTAGCCGGGATTTATCATACCACCTTTTTCACAATGTTTAATATTATACTTGGCAACTCTTGATCCACATCTTTGGCTATAGTTAGTATCCAAGAATTCACTGTAAGTATCTGAAATTGACTATACTTACACTTAATTAAACAATGTTTCCATGTATGGGTCTTTGAAAATACAATATATATTTTTCCCATTGGTGTATAAAATCCGTTTCATCATTTTAGTTAGTTTGCCACCATATAATTAGCAGCTCACACATAAAAATGTTCATTTCTAAATTAACCCATTTACTATGTAGAAGACTATCCAAACGCAACTTAAGCCAACTTAAGCAGAAGTGGTATTTAAACATATTTTTAGTGGAAATTACAAAAAAAAATCAAAACTTTTAAAAATCATGCTGACCATTGACCATCATTAAAAGCAAAAAAATATATTAAAAATCATCTGCAAATATTTTGTTTTTGCAAAAACAAAAAAATAAAAAAATAAATCACCAACATCATATAAAAGCCACTGTTTGTTGAAATAGTTTGTGAAGAAGGAAAACATGTTGCTTAGCTTTTTGTTTTATACCATGCGTTTTTTTTTTAATGTTGTGCCAAGTCCTGTACTGTCTTGTCTTTTTACAATACATTTTGTTTAGTTTTATGTTGTGCTTTTGTAGGCGCAACTCGTAAAAGTCTAGACGTGATTGTATCACGATTTCTATCGCCATTTTTTATTTTATTCCCAAATTCCAAGTTTTTAAGCCATCAACAACATCATGCTCATCACCATCATTGTTGTTTTTTGTTGGTAACATTATTTTAGTTTTCATTAGTTGCTTTAATTTTTTATATTTTCCAATTTTTAGTTATCAAAACGCACTGCCTTTTTGCTGTTTTTAACATGAATTCCATAGAAATATAACTAATTTCTTTTAAAATTTATCATAAACAAATTTTTTCTCACCATAAATACACAATTAAAGCAAAAGAATAATTAATTATTTCTACTCTTTAGAAACAAAAATTTAATTGCCCAGCAAAAACTTTCCTTACCATGTAATGAGCTTTAGGTATTGAAATCTTAAGTGTTCACTAGTTACCTTTTAATTACTAAACTACTTATTTTAACATGGTGATGTATATATATATATATATATTTATATATATTATTAGACATATTTATTAAATATTGAAATATGTATATATCAATAAATAATTAATTAATATTAAATAATTTATTTAAATACCTATAAATATAACAGGGATATATAAATTATTTATATATATATAGTAAAAATCTACATAATCAATAATTATATATATATATATTATATATTTATAAACTGAAATACTTAATTAAATTAAATTTTTTTTTTCTCTAGATTAATAGATTATATATTAATTAATTAAATATTTATATATTAATAGATATCTATTAATCCTATCTAGTTATGCATTGAGTTTCAGATTTTGCATCGTTCAATATAAAATGAAAATTAGATGAAATTGATATTATAATGGCCCATCTAAATTTTTAAAATTTTCATAAATTTTTACAAAAAAAAAAAAAAAAAAAAAATTCTGTAAATACTATTTCATCTATGGGTTTTTACAATTTTTTCCGTATTTTTAAAAAATTGTAAATACTATTTCATCTATGGGTTTTTACAATTTTTTCCGTATTTTTAAAAAATTGTAAATACTATTTCATCTATGGGTTTTTACAATTTTTGAACAGGTTTTTAAAATGAAAAAGTCATTACACTGATGTAACCTGTTAGTAGTTTATCAACTGTTCTATAAATAGATGTTGATTTAATTTAATTTAAGAAAGTATAAAAATTTAAAAACTAATAGGAGCTGACACGAATTGATCAGCGTACCTCACGATTGTCAGGCAAACACTCTAACCATTAGACTACGACATCGCTATGATTTTTAATGCTTTAACGTGTGTACACATTTATTATGGCAGCTGTTATACATTCATGTCTATTTTTCACAAAACTTGTTGTTATTAAATACTGCTTAATGAACATCAACATTTCTATAAATAGATGTTTAATATAAATTACAAAAAAAAAAAAAATATATATATATAAATGATATCCAAGCGTAGTTTTTCCAGTTTTTGAAGTGGCCAGGTCAGAGCCCCGATTTGAATCCCATCGAGAATTGGTGGGCAATTGTCAAAAGAAGACTCTCCCAATGCGAACGAGCACCGACCAACTTAGATGAACTTTGGTCAGGAGTTTCAGCGGAATGGGCTAATATTCCACCTCAAACTATAAAAAATCTCGTGGAAAGCATTCCTTCTCGCATAGAATCTGTTTTAAAGAACAAACGACTTTCGACAAAATATTAAAGAAAGAACTTGCCGATAATTTCAAATATGAACAATACTGGATAAAAGCGGTCATAATTTGCAATTATTTTTTCCATTAACTTCTTAATGTTATAGTCTACTGTATTTAGGTTTTTATTGAAGAAGAATGTTTCAGTTTTATGCTTTAAAAAAAATCATTTAAGTTTCTATAATAAATTAAAAATTATAACAAATTTCGAAAAATCTTGAATTAATTTATCCACTTTAGTCCACTACTGTATATTTTTATTTACCTCATTTATACACTCTAATTAATGTTTAGGCCCGATTACTAAATGTCCAGTTATTATTTAACTGACATTTAAATTTTGTATGGAAAACAACAACAAATGTGTCAGCTAAAGTTCCAGTTAGTAGCTAATTGGCATTCAGTAGGTAATAGGGATTAATAATAGGAAACTGACTTTTTATACTCAAAAAAATAAGTTAGTAGAATAATTTGTAAAACGTCTAAAATATCATGTTTACAATATATAACAATTTTTTTTCCTGAAATTCTGTTTTCACCTTTTTCTATTTTTTGCTGTGTTTTGATATTTTTTTTTGCTGCCAAAATTGTGTTGATAAACACATTGGGAAATTTTGTGTGTTCCCTTTGACCAAAAGATCTATTTTATTTCATTTTCTGTTTTTTAGAATTATCTACAGCATTTGTATTTAATTCCAGTAATAAGCTTATAAGTAATTAAGATAAAATTTTGTCTATATTATTAGAAATAAATAAATAAAAAACTAAAAATATTTTATTTAGTGCGGTTTAGGGCCTATATGCCCCACTGAGAAAGTATTATTCTATTTTCATCATTGGGTCATATAGCTCTCAGCATTTAAGGGTTAATTTTCTGAAATTAAATTAAGAATATTATTTTTAGACCAAGAAAAATAATATCTAAGTAGAAGTTTCCTATAACCCCTCAGATATATCTGTTATATTAATATGTTTTAAAAAAAATAAAATCACTCCCAAAATTTGACATCTGATTTTAAACCGGGGCTATTTGCCCTAATTTAGAGGATTGAAGTGTTTGATCTTATGCTGTAATATTCCAGTCAAAAACATATGGAATTAAAAACAAAAACTTTACTAGAAGTAAATAAGTGCCAAAAATCGCTGTTTTCTCCGCTGAAATAAAATATCTGCCCTAACCAAATGGAAAAAGAATTCCTGCAATTTTTGTTGTTTTTAATCTCTAATATGTTATTAACGAGTAAAAAGGTTAAAGTCGACTATACAATACCCTACACCAGTCTGGTTAAAAGCCAACTAATGTTTGGATCCGAAATTCGAATGGGTTCAAATGGGACTTGTGTCAAAATTTTCTATAATGTGAGTCAGCGAACTAAATTTCATTAAAATATCTTAATATTTGCGACCTGCAGTTTGTAACTAAGCCAATTTTGGGGGGACCCTTATATGGGCACTAGGTCTAAATATGGACCGATGTTCACCAAAATCAATAGGCTTCGTCCTTGGGCCGACATAAGTCGGTGTATCATATTTCATCAAAATATCTTAATATTTGCGACCTGCAGCGTATAAACAATATAATTTTGGTAGGACCCTTATATGGGCACTAGGTCTAAACATGGACCGATGTTCACCAAAATCAATAGGCGTCCTTGGGCCGACATAAGTCGGTGTACCAAGTTTCATCAAAATATCTTAATATTTACGACCTGTAGAGTGCGCACAAGAATGCATGGACAGACAGACAGACGGACGGACGGCCAGACGGACATCGTTAAATCGAAATAAAAAAAATTCTGAGCCGATCGGTATACCATAAGGTGGGTCTAGGACCAATATTTTTTGGTGTTACAAACATCAGCACAAACTTATAATACCCTGACCACGTAGTGGTGTAGGGTATAATAAAACATTGAAGTCCAATCATGGATTGCTTAAAATTTCTTTAAAAAAATTTAAAAGTGTAGATTTGAAAACAGTATTTATAAATTCTCACCATTTTGGCACTAATTTCAAACAAGTTTGCAAAACACAATATAAAAATACCTCTCAGCTAAGTTTCTTGGAACTTATAGAATAAACAACATTTCTGTAGTAGATTATTTCAATCAATTTTAAAATTTGGTCCCGAATTTCTTGATTAAGTGGTCAGCGGCCATAAGTTGCCGGGGAAAATTGTAATAAATGGGCTGTTTCTTGACCAATTTAAGGTTTATTGCTTTATTACAAAGACAATTTACTCTAAATCACGATTATTTAATGTTTTTTATTCGAAGTACCCATGTGAAAATCGAAATATATATGAACATACATGATAATACATTGACTTGTACCATATATGATGGGTATACTTGATCATATATGTCTATACATAGTTCAATGTATGACCATAAATCATCTCATATATTTCCATATATCTTTGGATCCGAAATTTGAGGGTATATGGAGGCAAATGGCGATATATGATCATATATGAGCATACATGAATAATATGTGAGCATATATGGTCATATATGAACATGTACAGTCATATATCCTCAAATTTCGGATCGGCATATATGAGATATTGTATGGTCATGCATTGAACTGTGTATTGACGTATATGATCATGTATGTTCATATATATTTTGATTTTCACATGGGTAGTTCTAAAATATAATTTTTTTTTTTTAAAAATTTTTTTTTAGAAAATTTATATTTTTTCAAACTTCAGGGCCGATGCTGCGCGTCTGCCGGATATCCAATTATCCTAATTTTTTGGGAGACGTAGTTTTACATCCAAATAAATATTTCCAGAGGGTAGCCCGGTCAATAACTCAAAATTTATTTTCCTCCATACAAGCTTGGAACCCCCTAATCTGCATAAGAGACGACGGTAAAACTATTTCATTCAACTTGGGAAGGCCCTCGTTTATAATCACAACCCACAGCAAAAGTGAGATAATTCCACCCTGATGCATTGCCCCGTATACGGAACCAAATTGTTTTCCATCCTAACCGATAGGATGGAAAACAAAAATTTCCCTCATACATTTTCTTAATTTCTTTTTATAGATTCTCAATTTCAACTAATATAATCTTAAAATTTATTTTTCTTTCAAATACTCATAAATGTATTTAATATTCAAGATTAATCATTAAACATTTACTGAAGTTTAGGGAAAATAATTGATTTTAGGTCAATAGAAAATTAACCGAAAAGAATCGATTAAAAATTAACCGTAAACAACAAGAAATCATTGGCGCCAGCCAGCGAAAGGTTTCGCATAATTAATAACAGAGGAAAAATAATATTAAAAAAAAACAAATTGAAAATTCAAAATACTCTTTTGTGTTAAACATTTATAAAGCCTAAGACAATCAAGTCGAAAAACTCACCATTTCTCACATCAAACAATAAGCAGACAAACCAAATAGTCGGCAAACTACAAACAATTTGTTTTGTGTTATATTAAATTTTTATTTAATTTTAACCATATTCACAAAAGATGAACTTGTTTTATTCGATATAAACTGTAACGAAAGCAACACAGACAAGAAGGACAGACAGACAAACAAACACCATAAAAGATCTCATCATCATCAGAAATATAAAAATAAAAGATAGATCGTTGCATCCAGTTTTCTGGTATGAATGTGCTTGTTTTAAGAACCACCTACAAGTTAAACAATCCAACTCTAAAACATGGTAAAAGAAAACAAAAGTGGTTGATAGGTTGGTGATACATATTAACTTTTTGGCTATAAGAAAACCCAACATTAATAGTTTGCGACTCAGCCAAAAAGGGCAAAATTTTTTTTCTTATTTAAAAACAAAACAGAAACTTAGGTTCATATCAGGGTTGGAAAAGTTGTTTTCATAAAATTTGATTAAAAAAAGTACCTTAATACACCCCCGACATATTTTATACTCTTAAGGTGAATGTTATACAAAATAGAAATTACGTTGGCGGACTATCTATTCTTGTATTCTTGTTCGATATACATATATTTCAAATATTTAGAAGAAATTTGGTACACCGAACCCCCAAGTAACGGTCCTTTTGGATTCTAAAATGTTGGCCATTAAGCAAAAAACCCTAAAGCGAATCACTTTTTCCTATACATTTACAAACCGAATATTATATTAAGTTTGATACCCATAATAGGAAATTTGAAAAATTATTTCAAAATATTCTTAATGTTATCATAAAAGTATTAAATTTGATATTGTTCATGTTTCATAAAAAGAGTTGCTACCCCATGGAGATTTTGGAAAACTTTGGAAACAGTGTATCTAAAGCATACAATATATGCATTAATCTCGATATTTTTAAGAGTGAGTCACTGATAACTAAACAAAGATGTCAATTTAATACTAATTTGCGATTCATACGAGTCGATCTTGAAAACTAAAAAACACGCATATTTAATTTCGTGTACCAGATAAATTTTTAGTATAACATTTTGTGAGGGGCAAAAACATACTTATCAAACATTTTAATTGATGCCTATAAGAATTTCCCATCCCTGGCTTATATTGCCAACAACAAAACCAAATCATTAAGAATGATTAAAAATCTGTAATATATGTAGAAAGGATCTTTTAGGTTTAAACTAATTTCGAATGTTTTGATCCAAACATTTTTTTTTTTTTCATTTTGAAATTAAGAAAAATGATTATTTTGAAAGGTAAAAGTTAAGAAATTTTAAATGGGAAGTGTGGGAAGTTTTTTTGTTTTTCTGTTATAAAATCTTTAATATTGTCTGTAATGCGCAGAAATTTTATTTGGTTCCCAGACAAATTTTATTTATCATATTTGAAATTCGTTTACCAATTAAATTCAATTCATTGCCTATTTACTAACTTAAGAAAAGTCTTAGTTTCGTCTTTTAAAACAGCCTTAAGACTGTGTTTTGAGCATTGTATAAAATGGCACGCTCTATCATTTAGTAAAGAAAATAGTAAGAATAGAATGTCTTCCATGATCCAAATGGTCGCTAATAAGAACTTTATCGAAAGAAATGAGAAAATCTTACTACCAGTATTTGAAGTATCAAATATTAATTGAATTACACCAAATTTACTAAATTTTGTTAAATTGTTCTTGATGATCTAATTACAATTTGTGTACCTTTGAATTTTAGGTATATGCTAAAATTTTTCAGTTATATTTTTAATTTTGGTTAAGAGTGGCAATCTTTTTGTCTATAATATCATACAATTTCAAAAGAGACAACGAATTCCTATCAAGTTTTTTCAAAATATTTCCCAAATTCTGCTTTACAGTCGAAATTAGAAATCTATTCCTATTCTTATACAAAGTACATTGGATTTATTGTCATCAGATCTGAAGCCATAACACTCAGAACTAGATTAAGATTTCAGTGTATAAAGAAATATTCCATAGGATTCTTAAGTCATTCTTATGCAAGGAAACTGGCCTCTTCGAGGTCTAACTGGATGAAGTGACGATGAGCAAAGATGCCGTTTAAGCAGTCAATAAATATGGAATATCTCCAAGCACACGTATTTTTTAATACATATTTTTTCTACTAACATATTTTTCTGAGTGTTACAATTTTTTTTTGTTAATTCCTTCAAACACAATTAATCATTTCATAGTTCATAAGTAAATGAAACCAATTACATTTTATACTAAAACAATTCTATCATTTTCGAATCTAACCTCGATCTGTACACTATAGACCTGCTATATACCTGTATATTTATTATCATCTAATATTTATACACATGTACAAGCATTTGGCTTTTGTCACATTTATTAACATTTGTTAGTTATCAACTATTTATAATTCTACTAACAATGTATAATCGAGTATACTCGTAGTACCTACTCTCATACAATATGTCTTTTTACACTTGTGACATTTTCCAGACAATGACAGCCAACAATAACAACAATATGCTACATTTAACAAACCACCATATCATATGTGGAGTAGATAGACAATTGATTACTGACCATATTTGTATCATTCTCCTTTATTTTTTTTCGTAATTTGTCTAATGCAGTCATTAATTTCATATTAACAAGGTGTGGATAGAAAATTACTTTTACATTATTTCTTAAAATATTCAAACTAATGATTATTGTATTTAGAGTTTAGTTAATATTAGTACAATTCTATTCAAACAATTATTCCAAAAATTACAAATAAGTACAATATATATATATATATATACAATATATATATATATATATATATATATATATATATATATATATATATATATATATATATATATATATATATATATATATATATATATATATATATATATATATATTAGGCTGGGTCGATTTGTGGGGAGGCAAAAAAATCGCCCATGGCTCAGGGAAAATCGTATTCTAGGGATCAAAATAAGAAACTTTGCCGAAGGAACCATACCTCTAAAACGAATTCTACTACCCCTAACTGTTGACTTTTGTCCCGTAGGGTCAAGTTTTGAAAAATCCCACTTTGACCCATTTAGAGTGCCCCAATCGAGTCCAAATGTATGACCGACCCCCACTAACTTTGGAGGGCCGATCCACCCATGCCAGTGGCACACCCCCTGGAACTCCCCTGGGGGGTTCCCCATACAAACATTTTAAAAAATCACCATTTTTGGCACTTTATTTTATTATTTTTTATTTATTTTATTTATTTTTATTATTTTACTTATTTTTTCTCTTTAGAAATTTATTTAGTCAGAACATATGTAAATGAAAAAATTAATTTAACTTAGTAATAGAAAAGAAAAAATGCCCAGACTTGAAAGCAAAAAAGACTTCAAACAGTAATTTTTTTTATTTTCTTTTCTATTACTAAGTTAAATTAATTTTTTCATTTACATATGTTCTGACTAAATAAATTTCTAAAGAGAAAAAATAAGTAAAATAATAAAAATAAATAAAATAAATAAAAAATAATAAAATAAAGTGCCAAAAATGGTGATTTTTTAAAATGTTTGTATGGGGAACCCCCCAGGGGAGTTCCAGGGGGTGTGCCACTGGCATGGGTGGATCGGCCCTCCAAAGTTAGTGGGGGTCGGTCATACATTTGGACTCGATTGGGGCACTCTAAATGGGTCAAAGTGGGATTTTTCAAAACTTGACCCTACGGGACAAAAGTCAACAGTTGGGGGTAGTAGAATTCGTTTTAGAGGTATGGTTCCTTCGGCAAAGTTTCTTGTTTTGATCCCTAGAATACGATTTTTACTGAGCCATGGGCGATTATTAAATCGACCCGCCCTAATATATATATATATATATATATTATGTATATGAAGACATATGGAATATTTTTAGAGAATTAAATTCCTTATATACATATATATATATATTTGTTCCTTTTACTCCTGCAAGGAGCATAGGGCCGATTATTCCTTATACTAATCGATAAAATTATATTTCTTTCGAAAAAATTACAAAATATTGTGACAAGTACACCAATTGAGTCATATTCATAATTATAAAAGTGTAATTTTTAAATCTGAAAGCAAATCAAATAATTCTTCTAAGAGTTATTTATTTATTAACCTAACCTAATTGAAAATTAAAAAAAAATCTTTATTTTATTTGACTAGGAAAAATATTAAATATTTCATTAGCAATATTAACCAATTTTTTAGTAATTCCGAAAATATTTAATAAGGCTGGTTTACACTATAAGATTTTCGGTAAGATTTTGCTTTAGTACACATGCAAAACATATAGGCAAGGTTGCAAAATCCTACCGAAAATCTTATAGTGTAAACCAGCCTAAAGGCTGGTGTTCAAAAACATTTTGATTGTGTTGCTTTTCCTATTAAACAAATTTTCTTTAAAGATTATTGAATTTGCAAATTTGGCCGAAGTTATAAATTTTTGGTTAAAAATTATGTATATTTCTATCAACGACTATATAATTAAAAAACTTCCCAACTCTCCCTACCTCTGTCGAATCACTCTCTTCTTAATTTGTATCGAAAAATGTTGCCATAAGAACTACCAACGACTATATAATTAAAAGACTACCCAACTCTCCCTATCTCTGATAAGTCACTCTCTTCTTAATTTGTATCGAAAAATTCAGCCATAAGAATTACACACGTCTGCAAAGGCTAACATTTTCCGATACAAACCGTTAATGTTAGAAAGAGGCGATGAAAACCGCCTGTTTCTATGTTAGCTAGTAAATTCTGTCCTTTAATTATTTTTTATTTTTTCTTCAATAAACATTCAATTTGAAACATCGGATGAAACTCATTTTGATTTGGCGGCATAGGATCGTAATAAAAATATCAACAGCTTTCCTGGTTTGGGGCTCTCTTTACAGGGGATGTGTTATTAGCATTAATAGACTAGTAAAATTAACCAGTTTTGAGTGCAAAATTATTCATTGTCAGAATAATAAAACAGGTATAACAGATCCCCTGTTCCAACCATGAAATTGCTTTTTATACACAGTTTTGAAAATATTGCATACATTACAATTTTCATGACATTCGGATAAAATGTAGAAAATGTAAGAAATCAACGAAAGAATAACATAAGAAAAGTTGCATAAATACGGTATTTTTTTTATGCAATTTGTGAATGACACATGGAAAACAAAGCCATTTATTTGAAATTTTACTAACAAAATGTTATTATATTGTTTAGTTTATTCAACTTTTTTAAATTAACAAAATGTTATGTTTCATTCCGAGCCCCAAAATAACTGTTACATTTATTAAAAAAAAAAGTCAGAACACAAATTTGATCAATTATAATATTTCAGTAATGCATTATATTTTATAAATCATATTGCACAAAAAAAAATCACAAAAATTATGAAGATAAAACTTATAAAATTGAATGTTTTTAATTAAAAAGTAATATGTACCCAGCAAAAAAAATTGCAAATAATACTTTACAAACTACTACTTTCAATGCTTCACAAGTATCCGTTAGTGTATTTTTATTGCTTTTTTAGAAGTTATTCTGAACAACTTCAAAAAATCACTTCTTTCATTGCTTCCCAAGTATCCGTTATTACATTTTTACAGCTTTTTTAGAATTACTTCTGAACCACATCCAAAAAATCACTTAAGTATTACTTCTAAAGAGTAATTGCTCTAAAAGTGATCGTAAAAAGTGATTTTTGTATCACTTGGCATTTCCAAACGGAGGGTCCCGGGTTTGATTCCCGGCAGGACCAATATTTTTTTTTTTAAATTTTTTTTTGTTCTATTAATTTTGTTTTAATATTTATATTTAATATATTCAAATTCAATATTTTTTAATTTTTAAAAACATGTATATATAAAAAAACGAGTAAAAAGGTTAAAGTCGGGCATGCCGACTATAGAATACCCTACACCAGTCTGGGTAAAAGCCAACTAATGTTTGGATCCGAAATTCGAATTGGTTAAAATGGGGCTTGTGTCAAAATTTTCTATAATGTTAGTCAGCGCACCAAATTTCATTAAAATACCTTAATATTTGCGATCTGCAGATTGTAACCAAGCCAATTTTGGGGGGACCCTTATATGGGTACTAGGTCTAAACATGGACCGATGTTCACCAAAATCAATAGGCTTCGTCCTTGGGCCAAAATAGGTCTGTGTACCAAATTTCATTAAAATATCTTAATATTTGCGACCTGCAGCGTATAAACAATATAATTTTGGGGGGGACCCTTATATGGGCACTAGGTCTAAACATAGACCGATGTTCACCAAAATCAATAGGCTTCGTCCTTGGGCCGACATAAGTCGGTATACCAAATATCATCAAAATATCTTAATATTTGCGACCTGCAGCGTATAAACAACATAATTTTGGTAGGACCCTTATATGGGCACTAGGTCTAAACATGGACCGATGTTCACCAAAATCAATAGGCTTCGTCCTTGGGCCAACATAGGTATGTGTACCAAATTTCATCAAAATATCTTAATATTTGCGACCTGCAGCGTATAAACCATATAATTTTAGTAGGACCCTTATATGGGCACTAGGTCTAAACATGGACCGGTGTTAATCAAAATCTACAGGCTTCGTCCTTTGGCTGCTATAGGTCGGTGTACCAAATATCATCAAAATATCTTAATATTTGCGACCTGCAGCGTATAAACAACATAATTTTGGTAGGACCCTTATATGGGCACTAGGTCTAAACATGGACCGCTGTTCACCAAAATCAATAGGCTTCGTGCTTGGGCCAACATAGGTCTGTGTACCAAATTTCATCAAAATATCTTAATATTTGCGACCTACAGCGTATAAACCATATAATTTTAGTAGGACCCTTATATGGGCACTAGGTCTAAACATGGACCGATGTTTACCAAAATCAATAGGCTTCGTCGTTGGGCCGAGATAAGTCGGTGTACCATATTTTATCAAAATATCTTAATATTTGCGACCTGCAGCGTAAAAACAATATAATTTTGGTAGGACCCTTATATGGGCACTAGGTCTAAACATGGACCGATGTTTACCAAAATCAATAGGCGTCGTCCTTGGGCCGACATAAGTCGTTGTACCAAGTTTTATCAAAATATCTTAATATTTGCGACTTGTAGAGTGCGCACAAGAATGCATGGACAGACAGACAGACGGACGGACAGACGGACGGACAGACGGACATCGTTAAAACGAAATAAAAAAAAATTCTAAGCCGATCGGTATACTATAAGGTGGGTCTAGGACCAATATTTTTTGGTATTAGAAACATCAGCACAAACTTATAATACCCTGACCACATAGTGGTGTAGGGTATAAATAGTGAGAAATTGCTTTTTATGCACCTGAAAACAATATTGAATTGGAGTGTACCTTTTACACTTCTACTTTTATTGAAGAGAATAAGGACCAATATCTCGCAGTAGCAAAGTGGTGTTTTTATGCCAGTCAACTTTCATATCAAAGAATAGCTCAGCGGTAGAGCACTAGACTAGCAATCGTGAGGTCACAAGTTCGACACCCGGTGGCGGTAATAAAAAGTTTTATAAAATAAAAAAAAATATAATTTTTTTGTTAAGAATTTTTTTTTTTAACTTTTAAGCTGCCACTACACACTAGGGAACATGGTTGAGGGAACAAAAAATATCAAAAAATTTTCTAAACACGAAATGCACGCTCTCAACACACACACAAACGCACTCACACATGTTCCCTAGTGTGTGGGCAGCTTTATTTGGTGAAAAAGAGCTTCGTTTGCACTCGTTCAAAAAGTACTGAAAAAATGTTGAAGTGGGAGTACTCCTCTCCTATGACAACTCAATGTCAAAATCATTAGTGTTTATGTTAAAAAAGAAGTACATCTAGATTATCAATTATAGTGCTTTTTCTACTGCTTCGGCATCTCTTTTTTTGCTGGGTAGTTGTCCGCATTGCAGAATAAAATAGATTTAGATTATCTTGGCACCTGTGAATTAATATATTTTTTTATTTTTCAATAAATAAATTTATATTAAATTTTATATGTTTTTTATTAAAAGGAATTATTAAAACTTTTTAGTAAATCAAAACTTAATTTTATTAAAAAATTACAAAGAATCCAATAATTGTGTTTTATCAAATCAACAACTTTCTTTATTGACAGAAAAACAAAATAATTTCAACAAACGTGCTTACGTAATACGTATACGTTGTCACAGGAAATTCAAAAAAAATTTTTAATGAATCTGCGATTTTCGTATTTAAATATGAAAATTATTTTTTTGTGTGTATATTATGCGAGTAATTGTTGAATTCATTGGTTCCATGGCTTTTGTTTTATATATACATATTCTTAATTGTTATTTTTTGATAAAACAAAAGAGAATCATAAAATAAGTTTTATTTCTATTGAAAAAATAAAAAAATATCAGCCTTACTATCAATATTTTCCAAACGTATATTTTAGTTAAAGTCAACTTTAGTTAAAATATTGGGTGGCAGTATGCCTTGACTTGGTTTATTTTTGGAGCATTCTGATTGGTTAATTTATTTTCAGCCAATCAAAATGTTTGAAAATATAAATATTTTTGAAGGATTTTCAAATGCAAAATGAACAAAACCGTATGATTAAAAATAAAGTCGACTTTAAATTTAAAATACTCTTTTATAGTAAGGGCCTATGTTTTGTTTTTGTTTGAATTCAAAATAATAGTCACACAGAGCAAATAAACAGAAATTTAAAAATATTCAAACAAGAACTAAATAATTGGAAAACAATCATTTTTTTTAATAGAAGTTTGTAATTGTTACGTCCCTGATTTTATTGATTGTTGAGTTGTGCGCTAAATTCTAGGTATTTTTGGAAACAATTTTTTTTTTTTTGAAAATTTTTAGTTTATGGGAAATTTACACTGGCGGTAAAAATCTGTACTTATTTGAAGCATTAAAATTTTAAATTAGGAAATGTCCAAAAAAATCCCATCTTTGGCCATACCTGGGACAAGGTTAGCATAATCCAAGAGAGACAAAAATTCATATCTGAATATTTATAGATCTTAGAAATGAAACTAGAGTATAACATTGTAAGTTTTTGAACACAATATTTAATTTTGTTACAATTTTCATAATCTACAATATAATTTATTAACCCTACACTGGCCTGGGAGAACTGTTAGAAAGTTAATTCAGCCTACATTACGATTTTATTGGCATTTTTGAGAAATACATTTATTTAAGAGCCAGTATTTAAAAAAAAACAAAAAAAGTAATTTCTGTTCTGTTTGAGGGAATTTTTTATGGATTAGTTTTTCCAGTAACCTCAGAAAATAAGCCCCGGGAGTGGGTTTCGGAGCAACTTTAAATTCGTCCATACAACCATACTGGCTATGATTTTGCACTTGCTAGCCAAGTTGTTGGAAAAAGTAGCAAAAAAGGGCTTTAGCAAAAGTTGCCAATTTTTTCTCTGAAACTATCGATATAAAAAAAGCGCTATTGGCCATTACCTACACTCAAAAAAAAAAGTCAGTAAAGTCAGCAAAAAATGTTGGTGTGTCAGCAAATTTTTAGTCAAGAGCGTGCTTGCAAAAAAGTTGGTAATTTCAGCAAAAGGTTTGCTGAAAATCAGCGAGCTGATTTTTACCAAAAAAATGGTAATCTTCAGAAAAAGTTTTGCTAACACTTAGTCGACTGCAAATGAAAAAAATCCCTGCTAAAATCACTAAACTTTTTGCTGAATATTAGCAGACTGAAAAAAACTCAAAAAACTTGTGGCGAAATTTTACTTTAGTTAATTTATTTGCTGAAAATTTAAATATAGAATATGTGTACACTCAAAAAAATAAGTTAGTAGAAAAATTAGTAAAACGCCTTGTATATCAAGTGTACTAGTTTTCAGCAATTTTTTTTGCTGAAATTCCGTTTTCAGTAAAAATTTTAGTTATATTTTTTTAGCACTAAACTAATTTTGAACTAACGTTTTACTAATTTATTTTGCTACAAAAATTGTGCTGATAACCGCATGCATAGTGTGGACGACAACCAGATAGACAAGATATAGATGTCGCAGCTTGTCTGGAAACGGAAATGACAAAAAAAGAAAAACAACTCTACACATATTCTATATTTAAATTTTCAGCAAATAAATTAACTAAAGTTAAATTTCGCTACAAGTTTTTTTCAGTCTACTAATATTCAGCAAAAAGTTTAGTGATTTTAGCAAGGATTTTTTTTCATTTGCAGTCGACTAAGTGTTAGCAAAACTTTGTCTGAAGATTACCATTTTTTTGGTAAAAATCAGCTCGCTGATTTTCAGCAAACCTTTTGCTGAAATTACCAACTTTTTTGCAAGGACGCTCCTGACTAAAAATTTGCTGACACAGCAACATTTTTTGCTGACTTTACAGGCTTTTTTTTTGAGTGTAGAGTTGTTTTCCTTTTTTTGTCATTTCTGTTTCCAGACAAGCTGCAACATCTACATCTCGTCTATCTAGTTGTCGTCCACGCTATGAATGCTGTTATCAGCACAATTTTTGTAGCAAAATAAATTAGTAAAACATTAGTTCAAAATTAGTTTAGTGCTAAAAAAATATAACTAAAATTTTTGCTGAAAACGGAATTTCAGCAAAAAAAAATTGCTGAAAACTAGTACACTTGATATACAAGACGTTTTATTAATTTCTCTACTAACTTATTTTTTTGAGTGTAGTGTCTACAAATGCAATCAAATGTGCAAAGAAATCTGCAAATAACACACAAAACAACAACAATGAAAATAATTTTTTGTTGCTTTTTGTGTAATTCGTAAATATTATGGCATTTGAAGACACTACACTGAGAGAATTATCTGCATGATATCAATGAATTTTTGCATTAGATCTATGAATTGTCACTAGAATTAGTCCATTGGAACTTTTCATTAAATTAATGAAATTTTTCCTAAAAGTTAATGAAAAATTTCATATTATTTATTAAAAATAATACGACTATGAAAAAGTTTCATTAAAAATGTTTTCATTAAAACTATGAAGCTTTTTCATAGATAGTTTAAGAAATTTTTCATTCCTATTGTGAAGAACACTTCATTAGTTTAGTGAAAAAATTTCATTAAAACTCGTCCAAGGAATTCTCTCTGTGTAGGTTATTAGTGCTCCTTCGGTTTTTACCCTCTAAAAATTGGAGATGGCAGTGCCAGTATAATAAAATACACAAAATTAAAGTTTTGAAAATTACTTCACCAATTAAGGATTCATATCCTGTTAGATTTAAATTTTTTTGACCAACATCTCCTTTAGAGGGCGCTTATGGCGAAAAAAATTTAAAATATTCTTAATGAAGCAGTTCTATATATTTGCAATGTTTAGTTAAAATTGTCCAGAGAATTTTTGACGTGTCCTTAATATAAAATTACTATTAAAAAACATTATTCATTTAACTAATGGAAGTTTTCATCTTCGCAAACCATTCAGAATAGTTACCCTGGTCCATTTCCGGAATTTGGTCCACTTCACAACATAAATATAACCCAAATCGTTCTATGGTGTAGTGTATCTCAGGGCGTGCTTCACTAACTATAATTTTTTAAACTTTAGCTATAATGCTTTTGACATACACACACACTAGACTTTTGTTTATTGAAATTGGTCAGTTTTAAGCATAGTGTTTTAGGAGTTATTTTGACCCTAAAAAGACAGAGAGCAGTCAAACACGATCTGATTATAGAAAAGGAAGTACCTATAGCAGATTTTTAGCAAAACTTTAGGCTGAGTTTGAGACAAAGACAAAAGTTGATGAATCTGAAAAATCATGTATTAAACACCCATCAAATAGTTCGAAATAATTCTTTTCAATGTGAAAACAATATTCCCATTCCACTTCTTTACCCTTTCATACATTCAAACCTCCACTGTTTTGTTCAGCCAAAACAATATTAAATCGAAACTAATCGAATCTTGTTAAATTTTCATAGCTGTCCTATGGCATGTGCTGCTAGTTTGGTATTTGGTGCTAATCTATATTTGACGTGTTTATACGTGGATTTTTTCCTATTTGTGTGTATGTGTTAAATTTTGTTTTTTTTTTGTCATTTAATTGCATTTTTTGTGTTTGTTGTTTGTGTTACAAAGCCTTTAGGGTTGGCTCACGATTCCAATCATAATTATGTGATTTTCGTGCTTTTGTTAACTAAATCATTAAAATGTAGGAAATAATAAGAAAATAAATGTATTAAAGTGTGTAGTTTGAAATGATTTTATTATTAACTGATAAAATACTTTTTCGGTTGAGCTGTGTATAAAATATAAAAGAAAATACAATTAACTTAAGAAAATGAGCTATTAAGTGAAAATCGAAATATAAGTGAGTTCTTTTTTAATTCATAATTATTTATGAGTAACCCAGCAAAAATAAATTGGAAGTCATGCTTTGCAAAACCTCTTACTTCATTGCTTCAAAAATTATTCGTTAGTGTACTTTTAGTGCTTTTTTGGAAGTAATTCTGAACAACTTCAAACAAATCACTTCATTCACTGTTTTGGAAGTATACTTTAGTATATTTCTAAAGCTTTTTTAGAAGTACAAATTCTAAACAACATGCAAAAAACAACTTATTTATTTCTTCTTAAACATTATTGCTCTAAAAGTGATACCAATAAGTGATTTGGACACAGTTTATTTCAAATGAGATGATCAGCATTTTTATTTTCTCGAATACTTTAACGCTGTATGCAAATAAGTCTAAATTTTGTAAATTTCAGATATGTTGTCATAGAAAAAAAGTCGTTATCCCACTTTTAAACCCTTAGACTTGAGATTGGGCCGCTTAAAAAATACGTGTTTCTTATCTTTTATCTCCTCTATCACATACCCGAATTTCTTAACTTTGGAAAAAAAATTTTATAATTTTTTTGCTTTGGCAAAACTTCGTTATATGTTGAAAGAAAAGTTCTGACCAAAATTCATTTAAATCGTAAGGGATCAATTCCAACCATTGGTCGATTTGAGATGGAATGACCCATTTGTTTTTTAATCTCAATTATTTTATGCTCTACTATAGAAATAAAACTGACTAATGATTAAACTACTATATTTTTTAAAAAAACTTTTTTCCTCACAAATCCACCATACAAAAATCCACAGTGTTCGTCGCTGCGCCAAAGAAATTAGCTATTTGTTTTAGAAAATTATTTGTGGGGCACCTAAATTATTTCCTTATTTTGGGTCTTGGCTCTGTTTTTTTGGAAGTAATAATTTTAGAAATGGAAAGTTTGGAGTTCTGTTTATAGGTGTGTAACGGAATTATATCCAAAAAGGTTCGCGAAAGACTGTTTTCTAGGTCTTCTCACAAAAAGTTTATCGACAAATAGCTATTTTCTTAGGCAAAGCGACGATATTTTTCCATTCTTTATTTTTACTTATATAAATGATAACCAAAATTAATTTAATGATGAACTTTTTTAAACGTGTAAACTAATCATTGAATAAATATTTGTACTACTTTGAATAAAACAAAACGTGTAATGCTTCTTAACTCAGCTTCAAGAGCTGACTTAAGAAGATATTAATATAATAATATTGGGATCATTTTGGAATCATAATGTGATAATTTAAGGATGATAATATGATAAAAAGAGGTATTTTCTCATATAATTGTCCCAATAGTAAATCGAAAAATATATGATGATCTTCGAGTATGGTCATCCCAAGCATGCTTTTTCTTTGCATTTATATTCTATATTTCACTATATGCTAGCAAAAAAATAGTTTCAGCTATTTATCAGCCTATTTATTTACTTGCTTAATTACTTTTGTTTGCAATGTCCCAAAAGTAATTAGATATATATGTTCGAAGTATGCTTCTAGTTATTTTATTTTTATTGCTATTATACATATGTTTACAGGCAAACACTGGAAAAAAAGGAAGATATATTTGCAATTTTATTTTATCATTATTATGTTTGTGGAATGCAAACATAAATAATAATGATGTCAGCAGATGCATTTCATATGTTCCAAACATGTATATATTTACAGACGAAGATATTATATTTGCAAGCAAACATATTATATGAGAATTACGAAAAATATATTTTTACAGTTTTTCCAAACATAAACCTATATATTAACCTCCCATATATTTCCAGCAAGGCGTTTATTTCATCAGCGTGAGTGGAAAGCCATCCCCACATACTATTTCTATAGTAAATGCTTAAGGCTATTTACTTTAGTCTACTATAACTTTATTCTTTTAGTTGAAAGTACCAATGTTGTAAGTTTTCTTATGCACTGACATACTGACAGTTGTTATATGTTTGTATGTAGTTGTACCTTTTTAGACTTGGTTATATACGACACAAACATTTTGTTAAAAGGTGACAATTAATTTGTCAATAATGGTAAAACAAAAATTGGTTGTTATTTTTCATAGTTAGTAGACATACAAAATTCGTGCCTATAGACCGTTTATTTTCAGTTTTTTATTTATTTTGTGGTTTATATATGACAGTTTTGAACGAAATATATTTCAATAAGACTTTTATGTCTGTGTGTGTGTTGCTTGTAAATAGTTAATATTAATGATATTCAGTTTGCATTTATTATTTCAGTTTATTTTGTCATTAGCTTGATTAATTTTTATGATATTTTAATTATTTTATATATAATTTGTACCTACGTATTTGTAACATTTTTATATTTACGTTTCTGTTTTTATGTTTTTTGAAAGGGTTTTATTATTATTGATTAATGATCGTTGACAGATGTTGTTAATTAATCTATAACAACATCTTCATCAATAGTCTATATAATATTAATTTGTTTTTCATAATATCAATATTAATTATGCTAAATTTATTATGTTAATAAATATGGAAGTATTTATTTACATATTAATAAAATTTAAAAAATCAAACTTAACCTAAGGCCTTTTTAAACTATCACATTTTGTATTAGTTTCAATATTGTATTTTAATTTCTACCACAGAAAAAAATATTTGCCAAGTTGTGGGTACCATATCAAATAATAAAGTTTTTTCGGTATTAAATAAAAATAAATTGTCAGTGGTACAAAAAATCAAGCAATGCACTGGCTAAATGACTGAGAAGAACACTCATTTGCAAAAGTGTTTTGCCAGTATTTGTTTTACAAAATAAAAAAAAAAAAACACTGCCAAAAATTGGGTTTGGAAGGCTATGCCAACGTTTGTAAACACTGGTTATCCAGTACTACCTAGACAAAAATTGCTAGCGAACGACAATCAATTCACTGGTAGAGCAATGATTTTATAAAAATAATGACGCTTCGTTAAAAATGTTTTGTAGTCAGAAGGTTCCGAATTAATATCCGGTTGCAGGCAAAAAAAAATTTATTTGTTTTGTTTTTAATTTAAATAACCCAGTGTAGAAAATCATTACCAGATATGTGGTTATGTAACTACATACTTGGTAATGGTAACTAGTTACTTTTGTTATTACATTTCTTATTACCTTTATATGGCGATGTCGCGAAAAATAATGAGTTATGGTTACACACCAGCATACGAAAAATCAAAAAATATATCGTTACTTATGTGCTTACCAGTACTGACAAAATAATGAGTCTAAAAATAGATTTTCAAAAAAATAAATTATATAAAAAAAAATCTTTTTTATTGTATTTTGTTTAATAAAATTTGATGGTGCGGGAATCGAACCTGGATCTACAGATTGCCAGTCAATAGCTCTACCATCTGAGCTATGTCGACATGTTATATTTGATAGATAAAAACATAATTGACCTACCGCGCACAAGTCAGCTTACTCACCAACATACAAAAAATTAAAAAATATGTGGTTACATATATCCTTACCAGTGTTTAAAAAATATTGAGTCTAAAAATAGATTTAAAAAATTTAAAAAAAAAAATCTAGAAAATTATTTTCTATTTGAAATAATGATAAAAATAAGTCATTATCAGTAACTCATTATTATATGTTTTAAAATAATGCAGAAGGTAAGTGTGTGTGTCATTACTGGTAGTCCAAAAAATAATGATATGTCATTACCGTTTCTACACTGTTATTATGTTACCAATTACTTGAAAACGATTTTTCCTGTGTATGTATTTATATTGTGAATGTGGAACACAAAAAGCAACATTGATACAGAGAGAAAACTGATTCCTATTTCCAACCGAATTTTTGTAGTTCTAGGCACATTTTCTTTTATTTATTTTTAAACCCGTTGAAATTACCGATATTTTTTTACAATTTTTAAATTTTTGTTGTGTCAATTGATTATAAATTCTATAAATAAAATAACATATTCCACAATATTTAATTAAAAATTTTTAATTTTTTATGTCGCGAACTGGGATAGAACCGAAAATTATTTAAAAAAAAACTATAATGTCTTTGCTGATATTTGAACCCAGATTGCTAAGACATTCAGGCTGTGTCTCTATCCCCTGCACCACTTACATTTGATTGTTGTCTAACTTTGAATTTAATTGTGCATATTAAAACGTACAACCTCACAGGAAAAAAAAAGTGCGCCGTACGCATTCGAATATAAAATATTTTTGCAAGGCAATGTCGAAAAAAAAATTTTTTGCCGAATGTAATGGTCGCCTTATTAATTTTTTTGTTACATCTTAGGCATTTACAGTCGGATCTTAAAGTATGATATATCGATGTTTTTGTCTCGAGGAGACCAATGTTTTGCACCAAAGGCCTATGACCCGAAGTATCCCGTTCTAGATCTCAGTTCTCACGACCCTAATGTACAACCCTAATGTTAGAAAATTAAATCTTTCATAAAATCATTAAACTTTTGCTAAGGAAGTATTTCGATAATGCCAGCAGAACTATTTTAAAGTTTCTTTTATTTAATTTTTTTTATTGCCGAATATAGGAATCACCTTCCCAGTGTAGAAACGGTAATGACATATCATTATTTTTTGGAGTACCAGTAATGACACCCACTTGCCTTCTGCATTATTTTAAAACATATAATAATGAGTTACTGATAATGACTTATTTTTATCATTATTTCAAATAGAAAATAATTTTTTATATTTTTTTGAAAATTTTTTGAAATCTATTTTTAGACTCAATATTTTTTAATCACTGGTAAGGATATATGTAACCACATATTTTTTGATTTTTTGTATGTTGGCGAGTAAGCTTGCTTGTGTGCAGCAGGTCAATTATATTTTTATCTATTAAATATTACATGTCGATATAGCTCAGATGGTAGAGCTGTTGACTGGCAATCTGTAGACCCAGGTTCGATTCCCGCACCAGCAAATTTTATTTTAAAAAAAATACAATAAAATATATTTTTTTTTATATAATTATTTTTTTGAAAATCTAAGTTTAGACTCATTATTTTTGTCAGTACTGGTAAGCACATAGGTAACGACATATTTTTTGATTTTTCGTATGCTGGTGTGTAACGACAACTCAAAATAGAAATGTAATAACAAAAGTAACTAGTTACCATTACCAAGTATGTAGTTACATAACCACATATCTGGTAATGATTTTCTACACTGGGTTTTTCAAATTTTCATCATATCTCTAGCCTTTGGAGCAAAAAATTGGTCCCCTCGAGACAAAAACATCGATATATCACAATTTAAGATCCGACTGTAAATGCCAAAGATATAACGAAAAATCTAAAATGGCGTCCCTTACGTTCGGCAAAAAAAATTGATTGTCACTTAATTTATTGATTGGCACTTAGGTGACTATTCCTACTATTTTTAAGCCTGAGAGTCTTAATTTTTCATACAAAACAACAATAAAATTCAAAAAATTCAAATTTTATTTGTCAATATTATGATTTTGTCGATACCAGGTCTTAATTTTTTTGAAGTTTTCTAACAAATTCATGGGGAATACAGTCACATCTAAGAGTCACAGACTTTTAGTAGGAAAACGCACCTTAATTTATAATTATGTAGGTTTTGAGGTTAAGAAGAAGAATAAACATTTTTTCAAAGTTATAAATACATTATTAATCTGCAAATCAGACTAAATCTAGTTTCTGCCTTTTTCCTTTGGACAGGCGTCATCAGTGATTTTCCATTAAATTTTATTATTGTTTATATTTTATTGTCAAATTGTCTCTATATGATAATTTTTTCAACAACCTGTCGGCTGTAGGAATCGAACCCATGCATTCCCACATTACATTACACATTATTTAAACACAAAAGGCTCTTACTATACAAGAGTATTTTAAATTTAAAGTCGACTTTATTTTTAATCATACGGTTTTGTTTATTTTGTGTATGAAAACCCTACAAAAATATTTATATTTTCAAACATTTTGATTGGTTGAAAATAAATTAACCAATCAGAATGCTCCAAACTTAAACCAAGTCAACGCATACTGCCACCCAATATTTTAACTAAAGTCGACTTTAACTAAAATATACATTTGAAAAATTTAGATAGTAAGGGCGAAAGTCTATATTAAACTAATCATTAAGACGTTTTGAATAAATTAAATATAATGCCAATTATAATGCATTCAATGCTGGAACTTTTTAGTAAACTTAAAAATTTACTTTAATTTTAAGTATTTATTTTTGCTTAAACAACATATCGTCATCGAAAATCCAAAAGTATCAAAATAGTTTTTTTAATTGATTCTGATTCATTAGGTTAAACTACATGCTTTTTAGACTTCTGTGACCAAGTCTAAAAATTGTTGTGTTTAGCCCATATTCGATAATTGGTAATATTATATTAATATTAATATTTTTCATTTTATAACGTTTTTTACTTCTCCTGTAAAATTAAGAAAGTGATGTTACGTACTTTTGGATTTTCGACGACGATATATAAACATGCACTTTTTTTTCATTTCTATAAAAAAAAACCAACAATAAATATATTTTAAAACTACCAGAGTTTCTTAACGTATGAGTAATATTGATACAATGAAGTAATAATGTTGATTATACGCACCATATGTAGACCACTGCTCATACATAACTGAGATCGTGTTTTGGTTAACCCTTTCACCACCCTTGGAAGTTTAAAATATATATAAAATATTTTAATGCAAAGAAATTCAATATTTTCATTTTAATATATTGCTTAGAATATTGGCCATTAAAGAAAATTCATCACATGCATGAACTGTTCATCAGGAAAATATAGTCGTGATATTTTTAATAAAGTATATTTTTTTTTAATATGCCACAATCTTGGAGAAAAGGGAGTTTTGGTGTATTTCCTAAATAAATGAAGCTAGAAACATATAATTTGACACGTATGTACAATAGCTTCATTTAATAACCAGAACAAAACAAACCAAAGGCTATTAAAACATTTTAGGGGTAAAAAAGCCTGATAAGTTTCAAAAATTCTTATTTCGAACGACATTTTCTACGAGTAGGAGGGGACAAAAATATTATAAATCGGTTTCTGATTCGCTGAACCTAAACAAGAATCTGAAATTAAAATAGTAATACTTATATCCAAAAACAAAAAACAGTTAGTGAAACACTCAGAGAATTATGGCGGTAAAATTAACTCCATTTGCAGTTAAAAAAAAGGGTACACTGCAATTGCATTTAAACTACCCAATAAACCAAAGAACGGTACGATAGCGAATTCGCTATCACCTTAAATATCCGAAAACGATATAATACTCCAATAATAACATCATTTTCGATAAGGTTTAATGATAAAGTAGAGTTTGCTGTTTGGTTTTAATCGAAATCGAAACCGCGGTTTTTCAAGCCTCAAAACCGAAACCGAAAACCGACAAAAACAAGTCGGTTTTTAATAAATACTTTAACCAATTGAAATAATTAATTAAATTCATCCCAGTGTACAATTGGCATCCGAAAAGACTCAGAAAAGAGCAATGAAGAAATTTAAAAAAAAAATTTAATATACTCATAAATACGAGTCTATTTACGATTTCAAAATTTGAGTGCTCTTTAAATGATCAAAGTCTTTTACGAGGCATAATTTCTGAGCGCTAAGAAATATGTTGGCTTGGATATTATTAAATCTTGAATTTTGAAAAGACTCAGCTCATATTTTACAAAATTTTGTAATTAATTGTATTGAACATTTTCCCCATGAATTATTACTTTAAAGAATTGTTTGTTTTTGTTCAAATTTTCACCGCATATTTTTCAGTCATATTTCAGTCCCCGAAATTTATAAAATTTTAACTTTATATTGTTTTAAACAAATTCCTAAAATCTAAATTTAGACTCTTGGAAAAATAGCTTTAATTGCCGACAAAAGAATAAAATTTTTTTTATTTTATTGCCCTTATTCGAGTGACAAATTCAATTCAATTTTAATGAATATATTGCACGTGTTACACTATACAACTTGTACACTTATTTAACTATTTGAAAACAGAGCTATTAATATCGCAATAAAACCGAAAAATAACCGAAACCGCGGTTTTAAAATTTTTCGGTTTTTAGCAAACTCTATGATAAAGTATACTTCAAAATATTCATTATTTACAAAAATTCAAGCTGTCTTCAGAAACAAATAAAATTTATTAAAAATTTGCAATTTTTTCTTCGTTTGGCTATTTATACTTTTTTTATTGGACGATTAGTTGGAAAATCTAAATGAGTTCGGCTTTTCTTCTTAATATTACGATCTCATTATCGATTTTCCATTATAACTTCATTTCAGCTCATTTAAAGAATTCCGGTTTTGCTATCATATATAATATCATTTTCGATATCGAAATTAAAACAATTTTTGTTATTTTAAACCAATTTTTGTGTAAAAATTGTTTAAAAAATTTAGAGTATTGCTTAGATTTTAGTTTGCTTCTTAATAAATTTCTGGGAACATGTGTTTTTTCCAATATTTGTAGTAGTTCGGTTTTAATCGAAAGCCTTTTTTCAACAACTTGGCCACCCTTTGAAAACATAGGCAATAAATATATTACCCTAAAATAATTTTACCATAATAACTTAGCAATATTTTAACATAGATATACGATATCACATCCTTCAATTTTGGCCGGTAATAGGCGCTTATTTAACTACAAATACAGTTAATTTTACCGACATTTTTCTCAGAGCGCATGGTATGAAAATATTTAAAATTGAAAAAATACAACATTTGAGAATAGCACGATACAACAATTTTTATGTATGTTTAGTGTCCTATGCAGAGACTATTAATTATAGAGATAGGAAATCAAAAATTATACTAGGGTAGAGGGGGGATCCTTCGCCAGTGGGGCACATACACTAATCCCATTTTTCTCCGATGTTAAGGGAGATAAAAAATTGGAAAAAATATATTTTGTGCATTTTTCAATTACCTTTACTTGACATCCACTTTGACGAATTTATATCACATGTGGTCGCAGACAGACCTGTTTTTGAGTTTTTTGGGGTGCCAAAAAAATAATTGAAAAGAACTACATTTTGCAATAACTTCCTCAAATCGAGTGATAAAAAAATAATTTTTAATTATGTTGGACCTATGATCCTAAGCTTTCAGAAAATGATAATTTGATTTTAGTAAATGCTTAAAAAGTGTGAAAAAAATATTAATTTTATGTTAGTGCCTGTCTCTGGGGCACAATCACCAGATGGCCCCTGGAGCTACGAAGAGTTGGTGCATCCCTGCCTAAAATGCTCTATAAGACTTTTCTATATATTTAAAATATGTTTAATAGTAAATTAGAACAATCGTGTTCATTCTTAAATTTATATTAATTATTCAGTTTTTTGTAATTTTGAAAAATCATTATATTATAGTTTTAAATTATTTTTTTTTTAATGTAGTGGATATTTATTGATTAAAAAGAATCACATATCTTAAAGAACTCATTATAAATTATTTATTTCAGTTATTAAAAGATTGACTTAAAAAAAATTAAAAAATTTTTTTTGTTGAAATTGTATCTAGCTCTTTTGGCGAATATACCCCAGGTTTGGGGCAGTTACGCCGAATTGAGTTACTTTGAAAAACATTAAAAAAATAATAGAAACTATGCAAATAATTAGAATAAAAATCATAGAAATTAAAGACAAGATATGTAGATTTTCAATTTGAAAGTAATTTTTGAGAAATAATTAGGGGTTAAGAAATGACAGTGCTTTGAAAAAAAGTGGCGAAGGATCCCCCCTCTACCCTACTCACCGGTAGAGGGCGCTGAAATTTAGCATTACCTGAGCAACTATTTAGTATCCGTTTAGTATCAGCTGGGCTTATATTTCAAAAGCAAAAATTGTTGAAAACAGCGCAAAATTAAAAGGAAACAGGCGCTTAATATATTTGATTAATAAAATTTTATTTGCTTTAATTTTTTTAACTTTCCTGTTTGTTTTTATTTAAATTTTGAATAAAAATGAAAAGTGTCAGTTTACTGAACAAAGCGCCACCTATTGATAACAATAGTTTTATAACTTATTTTTTGGTGATGCCATAGCTCTGGTCCCATGTTTGCGTGTGCTAACAGATAGAAAACCCAATAGGAAATCGTTGTTAAATTTAAATAAAAATTTTAACAACTCCGTTTTTTTAGGACGATAAAAAAAGATAGCACACCACTTGTGAACAACCTAAATATAAAAATAAAATAACGTAAGTTTACATCTATTGTTCCGATTCAATTAATATTTCAATCATTCCAGAAGAAAACATTTAATATTTTTTACAAAACTTCCTAACAAAAGACCACTCATTTTACTATGGCACATTCTATAAATGATCAGCTATCAGCTGCCAACTTTTCCAACAATCAATTTAAAGGCGTGTAATGAGAGAGAGGGTGGCAACTGTTGACGCACCTGTGTATATGCCTATGATAATAGATGAACCAACCAAACCATTCGAAGCAAACTGAATCAACTTAACATCAAAGTCACCTTTAGAAAAAACTAAAGGTAATATTGTCTCAATAATAAAACAAATTTTAATATGTTTTTTTTTATATTTTTTTATTTTTGTTTGTAGCACAAAAGCAACATCTTTTAAACATAATTTGCTTATTCATTGACAGGCAAAAGCGGCTTCTTTTGAATCACAAGCGTTTATGGCGTCTTTTTTTGTGTAGCATTTTTATAATGTTACTTACGATCACAAAATTGAAAATATTGTTTGGTCATCTTCACATCAGCAAAAAATAATATAACATTGTGTAAAAAAGACTTTTTCTTGATGGCATAAATATTGTTCATTTGGCTGATGCTGCTGCTGCTGTTACTGTAAACTGTAAAGTTTAACGTCATGTTGTCTAGATTAAAGATGAAATCAAAAGATAAGCATCACCATCAAACCAGCCATCCCAACTAACAATAACAACAGTAATGGCGTTTTTTGCACACTTACCTTTTCTTCTGTGGTTAAACAGAATAAAGATTATTTAAATAGAGAAAAAATACCTTTTCATCATTGTTGTTACTTTGATGGCAATTACAGAAGCTGTAAGTGAAGAAATTGAAAGTCAAATTTGATTGATGTCGGCGTTCTGTAGAGTTTTTCTACAGCCTCCAGTTTCAACATGAGAAAGATACATGTTTTTCTATGCATAAAGTTTAATAAACTATTAACATTATATCAGGGTAATGAAACCTTTTACACCCAAAAACAGATAAGTGTCTATAATCGAAATTGTTGCGAATTGAATGGCTTCGTTGCATCAACCTAATTTTTCGGCTGTGACTGCACGCAAAGAAAAAACATGGTTGGGTTGACCATATTCGAAGACCATATTTTTGGGTTTATGATTGCGACAAACTCTAACCTTTTCTTATTATTATATTATGATTATTACATTATGATTGCAAAATGATCCCAATATTATGATTTTATAGTCATATTTATCATAATATAATCCCTATAATATTCCAATAGGATTCTCTTAAAGCTGAGTTAAATTTAATGATCATAATATATTTCTAATGATTACAATATTTTCCTAAAGATCACAATATTTTCTTTATGATAATATTATGGTCACGTAGAAAATTTTCTATTCATTTAAGACAATAATATAATCATTAATAACATATTGTGATCATTTCGTGCACTTTATATATTTTTTTAAATTTTGTATATATTTTTAATATTATTTTTGTACAAAACTAAAAAATAAAAATAAGAACTGTTTATTATTGATGCTTTTCAATTATATTTTTTTCTACGTAGGTACAAAAAATTAAAAAGGAAATTTACTTTTTTATCACTTTTTAACAATGCAGAATAAACAATACTCCCTGGGTTTACCGGAATCCTTCTTCCACAAACAATGTCACTATTAAAATTAATACCAACGCGTTGTTTTTCTATTTTTATATCTCTTACAACTTCTTTTCACAAAATCTCAAACAAGATTGTCACTAACTGATCGGAAAAAAATATAAGAACCATCTTATAGTTGAAGAAGCTATACCCATGATATCTCTCAATTCAAATAATAATATGATTGTAACTCGAAGAGAGGCATATGATCAGTGTTACCATTTCAGTGCTTTTCGGGTAATTTTTGGTGCTTTTTTCCTTCCCGTACCCGGTAATTTTTTACAAATACCCGTTTATAAAAAGCGGGTATTTACAGTGCTTTTTTCAGATTTCTGGCAGTGCTTTTAGTGCTTTTTGTTCAGTTTATATTTTTGGTATTTGTTCTCCTTTTTTAAATTTTTCTTGAATTTTCTGTCAAAGTTGAAAAAATAATACGAAATATACAAGAAATACATTTTTTCACAATGTTTGTAGTACAATTTTAAATAGCAACTTCGTTATATTTAAACTTCAAAATTTTGAAATATTAGTTAGGTTCTTTTTTACCCCTTTTTTGGTAATTTTTTGAACCTTTTTTATACTGTTTTACAAAGCTAAAAATGTGTTTTTAAAATCTTGACTTAAATTTTTCAAAAAATTATTATCGTGCTTTTTTACCCCATTTTTGGTAAATTTTTACCCTTTTTACCCGTTTTCAAAATGCTTTCGGTGCTTTCCTGCCTTTAAGAGTTGGCAACACTGCATATGATTGTCCATATAATTAAAGATTGTAGACGAGAAAAAAGAAAAGAGAGAGAGATTTCAAGTATAAAAAGAATGCTCACTGCTGCCAATTTAGCTATTTCCGCATCAAATCTGGCCATATTTAAAAGCATTTATTGGGATAAAACTACTAACGGGAAAACTAGTAAATTTTGTAAAGTCTTTACTTCCTTATCAGAATTGTAGATTTATTAGTTAGCGATTTATCGTAAATTTTGCGATTTCTTACCAATTTTAAAAGAAAAATTTAAAATGTTCAAAAAATATAGCTATTGTTTTTGCAAATTTTTCAGCAGAATTTTTTATAATCTAGCTATTTACTAGCAATTTTTTAATTTAATTTTCTGATATTTTTAGGAAAAAAGTAAGCAATAGTGGAAATGTCAAGCAACAGACATAAGCGCAGAAAAATCGCCAACATTTTTCACAAAAGTTTTATATTCGCCCAGTGTAGAAAATCATTACCACATATGTGGTTATGTAACTACACTAATAGAGAAAAGTCTGTAAAAAATTTAGTTAAAACTACTAAAAATTAGCTAAAAATGATGCTGCAGAAAAAAACTGCTAAATTAGCTGATTAGTTTTGCTAAATATTAGATAGCAAAAATAAAACTGTTAAATATACAGAATTTAAGTTATATTTGAGTTAAATTTTTGTTAATAGAAAATAACAAATTAACCTGCTAATATCAGTAAAAAATTTTGCTAACTTATTAGTAGCCAAAAAAATTATGAAAATATTTAAAATTTTCAAAGTTTTTTTTTCGATTTTTTTTTTTTTTTTTTTAAATGCAAATAAAAATCGAGGCTTTTGAAAACAGCAGTTTACAATTTTTTTTAGCAAATATTTCTGTTAATTTAATGATAAACTGCTATTTGCATTCAACTAAATTTAGCTTAAAAATAGCAAAAATTTTGTAGATATAATAGTTTGTTTTGCTATTTTTAGTCTACTAATATTTAGCAAAATTTTCTGCTGATTTTACAGTACAATTTGTTATTTTCAATTTACTAAAAGTTAACTAAAGTTCTGTAAATTTAACAGCTCTAATTTTGCTATTCTTATCTTACTAGTATTTAGGAAAAAAATCTGCTAATTTCGGCAGTTTTTCCTGCATGGCAATTTTGAACTAATTTTTAGTAGTTTTAACTAAAATTTGGAAAAACTTTTTTCTATTAGTGTAGATTTTGCCTTAGCGTAAACAATTTCTTCACAACTACGTACCATAAATTGTACAAATCTGTTTCAAATGATTCGCACAATTAAAAACAATATTAGTTACGCCTATTTTAATTCATCATTAACATATTTTAATTAACTGTTTATTGCGCATTTTGACAAACCTACTTTGCAATTCCCAAAAAATAACCTCCCACAATAAGCAATAACATCAAATGGAAATTGTTTATTTCAAACCCTTTTTTAAAATCAACAATAAAAATAATTTTGCTATTCCATCTCATTCAAATCATTTGAAAATCACAATATTACGCTTACATATTTAACATTATTTTGCCAGCGTTTGCCTTTTTGTGTTCATTTAAAATACAATCTTTTTTAAAAAAATATAAAAAAAACTTTATATAAAAAATTCTCAAATATTGTATGTGAAAGGGTTTCCAATATAAATCTCATGCAGATGAAAAAAATGAAAACGAATTTTGGGGTGTTAACGCATAAAACTCATACAAACACTTTCACACTCAAAAATAATATTATATATTAAATTCCCCCTTTAAATAAACCTAAAAAACAGCAAACAATAAACATCAAAAGCATTTGATTTTTCCAGATTAGAAGAAAAAAAAGTAAAAGCATTAAATTCGGTTTTACCGATTTTTTTAATACCCTCCATAGTGTTTCATTAAAAAAAACATTATAGAGATGAAAAAAATTATTTTGTGGTGAAAAACTTTTTTAAATGTGAAAACTATTTTTGTGGTGAAATAAAATTTGTCAGGTGTAAAATAATTTTTAGTGAAAAAAAATTTTTCACATGAAAAAAATTGAGGTGAAGTTAAAATATTATTCACCTTTAGGCGTCTGGTGGAAAAAATATGGCAAAATATATTATTCACCGGAAGCTCATATGAAATTGTACTACAATTAGGTTATTCAATAAAAAGTCGATTTTTTATTTTAATCGATTAATCATTCAAATGATTATTCGAGATTTTTTTAACCGATTTATCGAATAAAATTTAAAAATTAATCGATCCAAATTTATGTAAAATAATATAAAAATTTTGTTGTACTTTTAATAATTTTTTTTTTAAAAGAAGGAACAAAACTACCCTACGGGAAATTTTAACAAACTGCCACCGAACTGGCCCCTTTATATGAAATAGACTGGTCACTTTTACATGGCGTTGTCATAGGAGGTGGAAATTGACCCCTTGTGACATGTCACAAGACAAATCCTAGGACAGGTTACTGAACTCTCATAAAAAACAAAGTTCAGGGACCTGTCCTGCGATTTGTCTTGTGACATGTCTTCTAAAATTCATAAAAATAAAAAATTTATTAATTTGTAGCTTTCCTGTCCCCTCTACAAGAACTCTTGCATTTCATCACAGAGTACATATTTTTAATAGAGAGACTTAGTGCTCACGGTTTTTTTTTTTTTTTTGTTGTGTCTGGCTCGGGAAAGCAAATGAAAACATTTTTTTGTATAGAAAACATTTCAAATTAATTAAAAATTGTTTCTATCAACACGAACTATTTTTTTGCTTTTATTGTGTTATTTTCTATAAAAATTTTATATTTTTTATTTTAATGATTTGTTTGTTAAAATATTGAATATTTAAAAAATCTGTTGAAGTATTTTTAAAAAATATAAAAATAATGAATTAAAAGTTTTGAATTTTACCAACGTGTTCTCATTTGCTTTGCCCAGGCGTGCCAGATACTTTTTTTCGTTATCCCCAAACAAATCTTAAAATATCCGCAAAAAATCCCCAAATACAAAAAGTGTTAAAAAAAGATACTCGAGTTTATTTAATTTGCACAAATTTTCACGATTTTGAACTAATTTTTTAAAGATCTCGTAAATTCGAATTTTACAAATTTGCTTCCACACTTTTAAATCTGAATCAATTTTTAACAAATCGATTCGCAAAACTCATTTTATTGATTGAATTATTTCCTACTTCAATTAGTCAATATCTTCTTCAGAGTATCAATTTGATTTTTGTTGATTCTTTTCACAGAATCAAGTTGATTGATTCAATTTTAACAACTCAGCCAAAAATGATTGCCTTGATTTATATTTCGCGAATCATATCATTAAGTGAATAGTTTATTCGAATCAAAATTTATTCAATTCAAATTTTAATAAATCTCATCCTAACTTTATTCAATTTAAATCATTGATTATCGTTTTCAATATTTTAGATACATAAAATATTTATTCGTCTTAGATAAAACCCCAAGTCTGGCCAGCCTGGCTTTGCCCGACTTCACGAACAAATAAAAAGAGAGGAGGTTGGGAGTAAAAGCCTGCATGAAAGCATTTAAAACATTCTGTGAAACATTCACTACGCATTTTTCAATTCAAAAATCATCAATTGAAATTCATTAAATATCAATTAAAATTCAGAAAACATAATAGCTATTTTAATACAAGATTTCTATATTTCAATTGATGTTCTCTGAATTTCAATTAAAGATTTCTGAATTGCAATTTATATAATTTTATTATAATTTTTTTTCAGTATTTTGTAAAGAAGACTTGGGGAATTTAAAATAGAACAGTACACAATGGAACAATGTGCCCAAATCGTTGAACTTTATTTCTCAAATCAACGGTCCTCAGTGTGCATATCGTCGTTATTTCAATGTGCGGGTTGGACCCTCAGAGTCAACAATAAACCGCCTGGTTGCAAATTTTTGACAACAAAGGGCAGTAAGGAACCGTCCTGATGCCGGCAGTCGACGAACGGTGCACACGGATGACAATATTGAAGATGTACTGGAGAGTATTCGGGAAGATGGAGAAATATCAACCAGGAGACGTTCGATACAACTTGGACTCTCACGGGGTTCGCTGCAGAGAATTTTGCATATAATAAGAATGTTTCCATATAAAATTCAGCTTTTCCAAGAATTGAAACCGACAGATCACCAGCAGCGACTTGATTAACAATATACGCGGCGAAATCAACAACATAACACCTGAAGTTTTACGAAAGGTTATGGAAAATGTTTTGGAAAGATCACGAATATGCGAAGCATAAAATGGCCACCACTTGCGAGATATAATTTTTTATAATTAAATTAAAAATATTCTCCATTAATATACTGTATTTAAAAAAAAATTAATAATTATGTCTTAAATAAAAAGTTATAATGAATTCAAACCCCTTCGGTAATTTTGGGCCACCCTGTACATTCAATTAGATAAATAAGAATATAACAGCTGGTATTTTAATTTTTGTTGAACACATTGAGAGAAATTCTATTGAGAATAGATTTTCCCTCTACGTTTACGTCCCTCCCACCCTTTATTTGATTTTAATATTTCGCAGGGAATATAAATAAAAACGTGATTAATTTTGTCAAAATTGTTTCAAGGAATCTATTGACTTCTAAAAAGCTCGTATCTCAATAAAGATTAATTTTAACTATAATTTCGTTAAAACTTTATTTGTATAAAAAGTAATTTATTTGCCTTTTAATTCGCCCTTTATAAAGCCGAATTATATCACAAGCTTAGTAATTTTATGCATTATTTATTAATATTTTCGTTTAATATCAACAGTTATAAATTGTTAAAAAAATAATTTAAAATTTGGTTATACATAAATATATGTCACTACATTTCTACACTCATAAAAATAAATCTGTAAAAATAGCAGAAAAGTCAACTAAAACTATGTTAAAAATTATGCTGCAGAAGAAACTGTTAAATTAGCAGATATCCTTTGCTAAATACTAGTAAAATGAGAACAGCAAAAATAAAACTGTTAGATTTACAGAAATTTAGTTATATTTAAGTTAACTTTTGGTAAATTGAAAATGAGAAATTGTACTGTAAAATCTGAAGAAATTTTTTATAAATATTAGTAGGCTAAAATATTAGTAGACCAAAAATAGCAAAAACAAACAAATTTTTGTCATTTTTAAGCTAAATTTAGTTAAATTTAAAAAAAATTGTAAACTGCTGTTTTCAAAAGGATCTATTTTATCTGCATTTGAAAAGGAAACGAAGAAAAAACTTGAAAAATTTTAAATTTTTTCGCGATATTTTAGACTACGAATTATTTGGCAAAATTGTTTGCTGATTTTAGCAGGTTAATTTGTTATTTCCTATTAAAAAAAATTAACATCAAATTTATATAAAATTCTGTACATTTAACAGTTTTATTTTTGCTGTTCCTATCTTACTAACATATAGCAAAAATAATCTGTTAATTTAACAGTTTTTTTCGGCAGCATCATTTTTAACTAATTTTTAGTAGTTTTAACTAAAGTTTTTACAGACTTCTTTCCTATTAGTGTAGGTCTTACAAAACAACAGAGTAGTATTTTGGAATATGACAAAGCAAATTGTGACAGTATTTTATTCCTTTTGTTTTGTCTTTGATATTTGGGCCATTTTATAGCGCTCCTATATGAAAACAAAAAAATCGCATTGAGTTTGTAGTTTAACCTAACCAATTCTAAAAATTACAAAAATTCTAATGATTTTCTTAGGCAAGAATGAAATCCGGATAGATACGACCATACAGAAAATTATTTTCACTATTTATACCCTACACCACTATGTGGTCAGGGTATTATAAGTTTGTGCTGATGTTTGTAACACCAAAAAATATTGGTCGTAGACCCACCTTATAGTATACCGATCGGTTCAGAATTTTTATTATTTCGATTTAACGATGTCCGTCTGTCCGTCCGTCCGTCCGTCTGTCTGTCTGTCCATGCAATCTTGTGCGCACTCTACAGGTCGCAGCTATTAAGATATTTTGATGAAATTTGGTACGCAGACCTATGTTGGCCCAAGGACGAACAAGTTTGATTTTTTTGAACATCGGTCCATGTTTAGACCTAGTGCCCATATAAGGGTCCTACCAAATTATATTGTTTATACGCTGCAGGTCGTAAATATTAAGATATTTTGACGAAATTTGGTACACAGACCTATGTTAGCCCAATAACGCAGCCTATTGATTTTGGTGAACATCGGTCCATGTTTAGACCTAGTGCCCATATAAGGGTCCTACCAAAATTATACTGTTTATACGCTGCAGGTCGTAAATATTAAGATATTTTGATAAAATTTGGTACACAGACCTATATTGGCCCAATAACGCAGCCTATTGATTTTGGTGAACATCGGTCTATGTTTAGACCTAGTGCCCATATAAGGGTCCTACCAAAATTATACTGTTTATACGCTGCAGGTATTAATATTAAGATATTTTGATGAAATTTGGTACATAGACCTATGTTGGCCCAAGGACGAAGCCTATTGATTTTGGCGAACATCGGTCCATTTTTAGAACTAGTGCCCATATAAGGGCCCCCCCCAAAATTATATTGTTTATACGCTGCAGGTCGCAAATATTAAGATATTTTGATGAAATTTGGTACATAGACCTATGTTGGCCCAAGGACGAAGCCTATTGATTTTGGTGAACATCGGTCCATGTTTAGAACTAGTGCCCATATAAGGGTCCCCCCAAAATTGGCTTGGTTACAAACTGCAGGTCGCAAATATTAAGATATTTTAATGAAATTTGGTGCGCTGACTCACATTATAGAAAATTTTGACATAAGCCCCATTTTAACCCATTCGAATTTCGGATCCAAACAATACACCAGACTGGTGTAGGGTATTGTATAGTCGGCATGCCCGACTTTAACCTTTTTACTCGTTTTTAAATAACTTTTGAAATTTTAGCATATTCAAAACGTTCAAATTTCTAATAAAGAATTATTCGAATTAAAAATATTTATACTTTGAAAAATTTTTATAATTTTTTTTACCAATTTCGGTTAATCGTTTTAAACTATTCGAATTATTCCTTATTCGAAATTTGGTAATTTTAAATCATTCCAACAATTATTCGTTTGAATACCGTAACTAAAATACAAGAATTAGTATAGAAAATATAGGGATGCCTTCAAATTTTCACCCACTTTTTAAACCCTGAACCGATGTTGCACATTTTAAACACTTAACTATCTTGGAGGACATCCATTAATGTAAGTAAAAATTAGTAACCCCGTTTGCGTCGTGATCACCAATTCAATAGACAGAGAGGCATACATACAGAAGGATATCGCTAGATCTGAGAATTTCATAAGGATCAAAAATATACTACATACTTTATGAGCTCTTAGACTAATATTTCGACATGTTACAAACGAAATGACAAATTGATTTATATCCTCTCATATATACGGAGCATACATGGGAATTTTTCATTACCATTGAAATTTCATTACCATTAGTTCATACTAATGACAATGAAAAAAATTTCATTACCATTTAATGGTAATGAAATATTTTTCATTAGAAAAATCATTACTAATGGTAATGAAATTACACTAATGCATAAAAAAACTAATTACAATTGATTAAAAACCATTTGTTTACAAAAAAAATTCAGACAAATCAAAACGAACAACGGGGTTGGCCGGGGAAGTTATAAAATATAATTTTTTAAGGAGGATCCATTCCATTCCGTTAAACTTTACCTGTATACAAATAACAATGGAATGGAAAGTAATATTTAATTTCAAATGAGCATGAGCCTGAATAGGCATATTCCATCTTCGATTTCAGAGAGTTTTACTCCATTTTTACGTTTTTCTTGCAATGGCAATTGTTTTTTTTAATTTATTCATTATCAATGGTAATGAAATTTAAAATCATTGTCATTAATCAATGAAATTAAATTTTAGAATCATTACCATTAATTAAAAAAATGGTAATGGAAATAATTTCATTCCAATTGATATCAATGCAATGGTAATGAAATCATCAATTAATTAGTCCACCTAATTAATTAGTCCCATGTATGATACGGAGGCTATAAAAACAAACCTATTCCTTTACTTTCTAAACTCTAACATCCATACGTACACAAATAAATAGTATTTACAGTACATATTCGTTCATATAGTGAATTTGTTGTTAACCTCTTTCTGAAAGGGTTTTAATTTGAACGTTTCTCTCTTTTTTTTGTTCATCACAATCGCAATATTATATAAACGTGTAATGACGCATGTTCTTCAGATTTCAAAGTTAAAATTTATTATTTTCTATTCAAATCGCGTAAATATTTCACAAAGTTGCCATTTAACTGACTGTATGGTGGATGTTGAGGGTGTTCATTTCCTATGACAATAGTTTTCTAATGCTAATGTGGTTAATACGCATGTAAATGCAAGGATTTGGAAAATTTATTCAATTGTTGTACAATTTTGTATTGTACAAAATTATGCTGTATCTGTCATTAGATTAGCTTTATGGAGTCTTATAATTATGCTTCAATTGGCATATGTTGGAGATTAATTTAACTCTTTATTATTTGGTGAATTTCATTGTTCATAATTGGGTTGCAGTTATGCATAAGTATAGTAACATAAAGTGTGAATTATGTGGGTGGGAAAATGTAAGATACAAAATTAAGTTAAGATAAGATTCAACTAATGTTAATTTACCTATTTATCAATGATTTAGAAAATTGTTTGATTCGTATGTTTGTTAAATCTTTATAAATTGGCATTTTCTTGTGATTTTAGAGATTGGTAAACCAAAAAGCACAAACATAGCGTTTGGCGAGAGAGTTCGCGAGACTAAAGACCCCAATAAAGGAGTCGTTCTTTTTTTCTAGCCCTGTGGAATCCGGAGTTTTGAGGATGGGATTTAGAGGGTTTATTGTGTCTCTTCATTCACATAATAACCAGACTTTGAAAATATCCAAATACTTTCAAAAGCTTTGCGCTTCAGTTATCCAAAGTACACTTAAAATAATACGTCAGTAAAAAAATCTGTCAAACCGGTTCCAAATCGATTTGACTAATTTTTAACAAATTTGTGGTTGAAACACTGATTTAAGCAAAGATTTTAGTTATCTTCGTTTAACACAATACTAAAAATCCTCAGTACTTTAACTAATTTTGAGTGTTAATTTTCAAATTTATTTAAAACTAATTTTTAAGAACCCATTCGTTAAATTTTACAAAATTTATTGTTAAAATATAATATTTTCATGTTACCCGGTAGATGGCGCCACCAATGTATCCGAAGTTTTAAAGGTGGCGCTATTTCGTTCCTTCCCAACTTTTTTAAATGGCCCATATCTCGAAAACTAAAATAGAGCAAAATTGATGAAAATTTCGACTACCCCTAATGCTACCCCTAGGCGCCCTATGCGCCAGTGGGAGTTAGAGGAATATATATATATACCCTACGGGAAATTTTAACAAACTGTCACCAAACTGGCCCCTTTATATGAAATAGACTGGTCACTTTTACATGGCGTTGTCATAGGAGGGGGCAATTGACCACTTGTGACATGTCACAAGACAAATCCTAGGACAGGTTACTGAACTCTCATAAAAAACAAAGTTCAGGGACCTGTCCTGGGATTTATCTTGTAACATGTCATAAGGGGTCAATAGCCCCCTCCTATGACAACGCCATGTAAAAGTGACCAGTCTATTTCATATAAAGGGGCCAGTTCGGTGACAGTTTGTTAAAATTTCCCGTAGGGTAACCATAAAATACTACAGCGGAAGGGGGTATCTCTATCCGAAAATGGACCTTGGCGGGGCCTTGGACCCTCGGAAATTTTTAATAAAAATTTTCCACTTCATAAAATGGCCCATATCTCGAAAACTAAGCGAGATAGAGTAATAGGGACAAAAGTTTTGCTCCAGTGGAGTGTCCTTATATGCCCTCACATTATATGGACTAGGCCCGGGGAGGGTCCCGAGACCCTAAATTTGGATAAATTCTACGACTAGTATAATTACAGATAAAACTGCAGTTTTACAAATTTTTTACTTAAATTTAGATTTGTTAAATTTAACAAAAGAATTTGCTAAAATCAACAAATTTTATTTTAAGCCAAAAAATAGGAATAAATTTTGTTAAGGGTGTTAAATACTGTAACAACAGAATTTCAAGGGGCATATTTAAACGGTTGTCAAAAATTCAAATAACAATATTTTTACTATATTATTTTTTTATTTAAAATATATATTATTGTTATATTTTCAAAAAATATTAGTTTTAAATTTTTCAAACCAAAATCGCCAGGGTTGCACTTTATTATTAGCCTTTTTTTAGAAAGGCAAAATCGGCTGTCACTGTACAGCCTTCATTAATTATTGGAAAATAAAAATGTAAAATGATTCTTAATACAAGATAAATTCTCTAGTCCTTATCGTGGCCCGATTTTTATTTTTTAATTTTTTTTAACAAAGTTGCCACACAAACTTGTAAATTCCAAAAAAGGCAAGAAAAAACAATTTTGCTTGGGAATATCAAATTTATTTGACTGAAATTCAAAAAAAGGGCCACGATAATGACTACAGTTTTTTGTTGACTACGAAAGAAAAAAACCGGATCGAAATCGGTTAACCCACCTTGGCTGTACAGTGGCAGCCGATTTTAAACTCATGGTTGCGATAAAAACGCGTTTAAAGTCTAAAGTTAATTTTAAGCTAAGAAAACAGCAAAATTTCAAAAAATTTTAAATGAAGGAAAGTTATATCTCCTAGCTTACTACATGTCCACCAAATTTGGGACGAATCAGTTAATGGGTATTTGATATATAAAACCTAATAGTCTTAAAAACGATGGTAAATATATAATTATACATAATGCTACTCATATTATTTTGTAAAAATTCTATAATTTTGTACAGTTTTTAATTTATTTCGTATTTTTTTCCCCATTTTTATATATATTGATTACTTATATAACTTATATTAAGCCATCAGCACCTGCCCCATATGACGTGTCTTCAACATCCATCAAGGAATCGGCATTGGCTTTTTTCTGAAAACTGCGTGCAATTCTTACATCTTTTGATGTAATTTTTATCTTTTTATTCTGCCCTGTTATAAGATATACAAAGGAAACTTCCCCACTTTTCAATGGAAGTTTCCTTTGTTGTACACTCATAACAAAAAGTAATTAAAAATGACGCTGCAGAAAAACCTGCTAAAATTAGCAAATTATTTTTGCTTTATATTAAAGAGATCGGAACAGCAAAAATAATTTGCTAATTTTAGCAGATTTTTCTGCAGCGTCATTTTTAGTTACTTTTTGCTATGAGTGTACCACAAAGGAAACTTCCATTGAAAAGTGGGGAACTCAATACTGGAGTCTGTATATAAAATTTTTGTTAATAGAAAATAACTTAACCTGCTCAAATCAGCAAAAAATTTGTAGCCTAACATTTTTTTGATTTTTTTTTAATGCAAATAAAAATTGAGTCTTTTGAAAACAGCAGTTTAGAATTTTTCTAGCAAATATTTCTGCTGAATTTAGCGGGATAGACCGCTATTTGCATTCAACTAAATTTAGCTTAAAAATAGCAAAAATTTTGTAGATATAACATTTTCTTTTTGCTATTTTTAGTCTACTAATATTTGGCAAAATTTTATTCAGATTTTACAGTACAATTTGTCATTTTCACTTAACTAAGAGTTAACTTAAATATAACTAAAATTCTGTAAATTCAACAGTTTTACTTTTGCTGTTCTTATTTTACTAATATTTAGCAAAATAGTTTTCTAGTTCAGCAGTTTGTTCTGCTATTTTTACAAATTTATTTCTATGAGTGCAGAGAGGATAAAAGTAATATAAGGCCCAATCATATATTTTACATAGAGAAAAAATAGTAGTCCGATTTTTATCCTCAAGACTGAATTATGGTGTATAGCCTACGACAACCTCTACACCAAATTTTTGCGAAATTGAATGATGTTTGGAGGTCCCAAAAATTACAGGTTTTTAAAACCCTTTGTATGAAAATTTACATACAAATAACAAAAGTTTAGTTATCTAATTTCGTAAAACACTTGGTGGAAATGGAAGGAATTTTTTTTAATAAAAACAATTTTTATATTATTTCAACACTCAGAAAAGTTCTGCAGTTACTCCATGCCAGTTATTTGTATAGTAATGCGGTTGTAGTTATTTTAACTTCAACTGCAGTTATTTTACTTAGAGCAAAATTTTTCAATGTTTTTGACAGTTATTTTTTAAACAAACTACAAAAACTACTACATTACACGCTGGGTCAATATAGGGATTAGCTGGCATAAAGTTCAATTTTAAAAGTCTGAATTTACAAAAAAAAACCGCATTTATTAGCCAATCCATGCTGAACTTATCCCTGGTTTTTTTTAATTTAGTTTCAAAAAATAAAATTAAATAAAAAGTAGTCTCTACTGCCTGCAACTTCAATGTGTAATTAAACTCATAAATGGTTTCTTGTTAAAAAAGTTTCTTTTGAGTCATTAAATATGGTATATTGTGTTGCTATTCCATCTTTGTTTACTAGTCTAGAATATATATGGAGGTCACACAAGCGTATTATATAACATTACTTTTTTTGAAATATGCATATTAAAGAATGGACCACCTAGATTACCACTATCATAATCTCGTTTCGCCAAGGCGTGCCAAGAGGCCCTTTTTTGAGATTTCTTACTGCCTCCACAATTTTTTTTACTTTGTTTTTATTTATATTTTTAATTTCACAATTTCTTTGAGCTTTGGATTTGGAAAATTCTGAATTTCAACTTTTAAGGTCAATAAAGTGATCTTTAAACTATTAATTTGTACCACGAATATCATTTTTTATTTTTGAAAAAAGAAATTACAAGAAAAAATTTTATGTTTCGTGGCCTCAATTTTGTGATAAATTCTCAAAACTCTTTTTTGGGCCATTTTAATAATATTCCGCTTTTAGAGTTCCAAAAAAACTAACTTTTGATGAAACGCCTTAGTGCCTATAGGGACCATATTCCTAATTTTCTTATAAATACACCTAACACCAAGCAAAGTCGAAGTTTCTTATCGGTTTTTTAATTACTTGTGTACCCAGTCTATTTCAAAACATTAAAATGTCGGACCCAAACACTAGTTGACTTACAACCAACCTGGTGTAGCGTTTCATATAGCCGGCAGTTGCGATATTAATTTTCTTTCTCGTTTAAATCTGGAAAATATACGATAAATAATATTGGTAATCCCCACTCACCTCTTTATCGATTTCATTGTGGCTTTTTGTGATTGTAGCTTTGGTTTCGAGGCGCAAAGGACCCCTATAACCAGTTTCACAAAAGTTCAGAAATTAAAGAAAAAAGATAATTTACTTTCGGAAACCAATAACCATAACAATTTGTTGTAATACTGTGTAAAGACACACGTGGCTAGCAAAATTTAGAATTTTTGATGAGAATCTCTTATATTGAATCTAAAAACTAAAGTTTAAATTGAAATTTATACCCATCAAACCAAATTATATCCTTCCGTTAAATTCAATATTAGAACAAACTAAATACACACTATACGTACGTTGCATCATTATATGCGTAGTGTACATAATTCACGCTCGTTAAGCGGTTATAAAATAACGTCAAAAGCTTCTTTTTTTTTTGTTTGCTTCTTACAGCGATAACAATCATCCCTTGTTAGATAAATTTTAAAATTTTTCAATTGTATATGTAATCAAGTCGTTGTTGTCATTAGAAAAATTTTATAATTTATTAACGTCAACAAACAGACGCCCTTAAGGCCACAAAATGAGAAAACATACATTTACACTAATACACACGCAGAGTGAAAGACCCATGTCATCATCTATATACGCTTTAGCACCCACATCCAGTTACCCACCAACCTTACATCCAACTAACACACTCATAATCATTATCAAACACCAAAGGGGGTTCATGTTTTACCATTTCTTCGTCCTTTGCTTTCTCTTTGTCGTCGTTGTTGTATTTGTTTTTAAAAACCATGCAAGATTATTTTTCCAAGTCACAGTGTTACAGTTAAAAATTTGTTTTATTTCAAACCTACAAATTTTTAAGTGGCCATTCAAGCGGATGCACTTTAATTTTGTTGTCATTAGTAGCAGGATTGTGTTGAAAATTGTAAAAGAAAACTTAAATTACATACAATAACAGTAGCTATAGAGTTTACCCATCCAGCCAGCCAAACAAGCATCTATCCTTTGACTTATGTCAGTCAGTTTTATATTGCGTTTCTTGTCAGAGAACAATTGACACTAATGTGTCAAAGGTCACGTGGCTTTAGTTAACGAGTAGTATTTTGTCAGAAAATGTTTGATCATGTTTTAAATTAAAAAAATTAAAATAAATTTTTAAAAAGTTTTAAATGTGTTCAGATTTTAGAGGTTAGTCAGTGATGAACAAGATTTAGATTTCCAAGATATTTTGAAATGGTATTATTACTGTAACAAAATGTAAACCAAATTAGCTTTAGACCTGCTAACTTATCTATAAATAAACTGAGTTAAGTGCCTAACCATAGTTATAAATATCAAATTTATATGGAAACATATGTGGTTAACGTTTAACCTTGATTATGTTGGAAATAAGTTAATCGCCCTTAACACAGCAATATTTTACCATAGATTGTAGGAATTCCGCTGAAACTATAAACGCTTTAAAAATAACCGATTCTGATGATTTGAGATTAATCACAAGTGGGTCGACAGCGACAATTACTTTTTCATAAATTTTGTATGGGATGCAAAATATCGCCAAGTCGTCCGGCGATTTGTCGTCGTAATAGAATGTATTCTATTTTCTCGACGACACACTAACACACTCAAAATGTTTGTCTAATTGTTGCCATATTTTTAACTTAATAACGGTTGCCTATCAGAACAGAGTTGCAGAAATCCGTATCATATATGCAAAAATTTTTACTTTGTTTACAAAAAATGTATTTTTTGCTAGAAGAAAAGTAATGATAAACAACAAGAATTCATGCAAAATTGAATTGATGAAAATTATGATATTTTGCTTTCCTTTTTCTAAATGTCGAAGGTCGATTGTCGCTGAATTTAAATTCATCAACTTTTGTTGTTGTTAGCTGACAGTCGACCCAGTTGTGATTAATTTATAAATTAAAAACTAACTTTACTAAATACAACCGACTTACGCTGAATTCAGTGGTGCTATTCGTTTTTCGAAGTTAGCGCTCGTATTCGCGATTTAAAATTACAATACCTAAGTACCATAAAACGATATTTTTTATACTTTTGGGAACATTTTTGAATTTAAATCAATCCAACTCTGTTAAATACAATTTTTCGCTATTTTTTTCTCGAAGGAAATTTTTTTCTTAAATCTATTGAATATTTTTCTAAACCCTGTTGAATATACACAAAATAACATAACAAAACATTTTTATTTGCAGAAAAAAATGTTTTGAGAAAAAAAAATTTCGCGAAAAAAATAGCTAAAAAAAATTTCGCAAAAAAAAATTACAGCTTCCCTAATGTTGTACATATTTAATCAAATTTGATAAATTTATAATTAAAAATGATCCCAGAAGTATAAAAATATATATTTTTTTGTACCTTAGCGCCAAAATTTTTAATCACGAATATCGCGAATACGAGCGCTAACTTTGAAAAACGGCTATCACCATTGAATTCGGCGTACTCGAATTAGCTTTATTTACCTGTAGGGTGCCCAGTAGAGCGTACCACCTTACAGGCAAAACAAAAAAAAGTGCGCCCTCCAATATGAAGTATTTTTGAAAGGAGGTTTCAAAAAAAAATTTTAATTTTTTTTGCCGAACGTAGGGGTCGCCATTTTACATTTTTCGTTATATCTTTGGTATAACGTCGGATCTTAAAGTATGATACATCGATGTTTTTCTCTCGAGGAGGCCAGTGTTTTGCTCTAAGGACATTTTGACCTCAAGTATCCCGTTCTAGTAGTTACCCACCAGATCTCAGTTGCTACAACCCTAATATACAACCCTAATGTCAGAAAATTAAAGCCTGCAAAAAATCATTAAACTTTTGCTAAGGAAGTTTTTCGCTAAACCCAGTAGAAATTTTTTTTTATATATTGGTTGCCGAACGTAGGTGTCGCCTTTTTAAATTTTTTTTAATTGGATTTTTACTATATAGCAAAACACTGGTCTCCTCGAGGCAAACAAATCGATATATCACACTTTAAAATCCGATTTTAAATGCCAAAGCTATAACAAAAAATTAAAAATGGCGACCCCTACGGTCGACAAAAATACATCATATTGGAGGGTGTACGGCGAACTTTTTTTTGAGATACGGTCTAGTGCCCAGCCTTTTAAAATTTTCAACTAGCACAGTGTTATTAATCGTAGTAATTATTATAGTGCATTCGTTAAACATCAACATTTAAAAAATCGTAAAAAAATAGCTAACATTTTGGTTATTCGTAAATAGATACCGCTACATTGCCAGATCTGTCAAAATAAGGGAGTAGTATTTTGGAAGATGACAAAATAAACTGTGATAATTTTTTATTGTTTTTTTTTCTTTAATATTTAAAGTGTTTATTAACGCTCCTAGATGAAATTAAAAAACTCATTGAGTTTTAGCTAACAAACATTTCTAGAAATTCTAAAAAATCGTCGCTAGTGATTTCATTAGACCAGAATGAAATCCGAATAGGTACAAGGCCACAGAAAATTATTTTTCACAATTTGTTAAATAAGTTTTAGGATTTTAACATATTTACTTTCATAAGAAATATATATTTTTAGCATTTTTGAATTTTGTTTTACCAATTTCGATTAATCGATTAATCGTGTTAAATTATTCGAATAAATTGTTAATCGAAATTTGGACATTTTAAATTATTCGAACTATTTTTGAGCAAAATTGTTCGATTAATCGAATAACGATTAACCGATTGAATAACCTAGTTTTCACACATATATAGAAAGGGTGAAATACAAATTATGAAATTCATTTTCTTGGTTACTCTTTTTTTATAAAGAAAAATAATTTTCGTACCCAAGTTAAGGTTAAATATGCTTAAGTTTTCTCTTTTTTATATGAATACCGAAAAATCGGTATTGACTTTACGATAGAACTTTATTCTATCAAAAATTTCTTTATTTTATTGTGTTTAGTAGGAATATTAAAACAAAATATTGATTTGACTTGACAATTGTTAAAAATTTTCAAGAATTTTACATACATTTGTGGTCTGGCTTTAAATCGTTCAAATGTAACTGAAATTAAAGCAACAACAACTATTTTTAATAAGGATATATTTTTACTGAAGAGATTTTCATTACAACGCTGATTTTTTCAATATTCTTAGAGTGAACTTACGAATATAAAAACACTAGACCAAATCTTATATAAAAATTTAACAACACACGGCAACAACAATTATTCGGGTCGAATAATTATTTGAGTTTTAAATTATTTGTTTCGACATTAACCGAAATAGAGGCGATTAATCGAGGAATCGATTAACCGAAAATGAAAGACCAAGTTAAACCAATCTTTCAAAGACATGACGATCTGTTCAGTACTTTAAGAGCGAATTTGATAAAAAAAAAAGTTGTTTCTTATCCAACACTATACTACTGAAGTAAAAGATAAATATTTTCGGTGTAAATTTAAAAAAAAAAGTTGTTTCTTATCCAACACTATACTACTGAAGTGAAAGATAAATATTTTCGGTGTAAATTTTATTGCTAATATAATTGATTTTTGTGAAAGGAAACCTTCCCCTCACAGTTCATTCGTCTCCGTTTTAATAGCTTTAATATAAATGTAATGATGATGGATAAAAATGATTCAGCCCGGCCGAAAGTTATACTCATACTTTGGCCTTCTTTCCAGCTGATTTAAATATTTTTTCTTCGAATTCTTCAAGACTTGAATTACAATACGTTATTTTTTTCATAAAACTTATCAATATTTTGTTTAAATTTAATTACAAAGTTTTGTAATTTTTTTTTTAATATTATTTCTTCTTTTTGTAAGTTAATTAAAAATTCTTTTATCAGTTTCTTGTACTTTACATCATAGGCTGGCATATAAGTTTGCAAGTGCGTTAATGCAATCACCCGTCGTCCGTATATCTGACTTTATGCAGCTTATAAAAAGATCTGCATTGATATTGCAAAGTGTGCCGCACACCTTAACTAAATACAAACACACTTTTTTATATACAATATAAAAACTTTATTATTTAATGGTAAAAGTTCATATTATGAACGTACAATTGAGTTTTGAGTTGCTCATACCCATAGTAAATGTATTTGTATGCGGTTGTATTCCTGGTAAATGTGGATATTTTCACTTTACAAGACATGCCAGTGCACATTATTAGATTTTTATCTTTTAACCTAAAGATCATTGGCTTTAATATGCAATTCATTCGTTATGGTACATTTTGGTTATACCAACAAACATGTGAAAGAAAAACTTCAATGTAAATTGAAAAAAATTTTGTAAATTTATTCTTTTTTTATTAAACTCCCAGCAAACAAAGATGATCATTAATGACTCAGAATTGAGCTCCAAAAACATAAACATTTGTCCACTTTTTCTTATGAAAGTGGTCCGTCCAAAAGAGCCCCCTGTGTACTCGGAAATAACTCCGAAAAAAGAACGTATAAAATCGAAATTTTCTTCATAAATTTAAACAATTTTGGAATCTTCTTTGAGTTCGAAAAATGAACCCTCGTTTTGAGACAGCTTTTTAGATTGTAGAGACAACTTTTTGGATTGTTTTCTGAGGGTTCATATTTTCTACCAAAAAAAAGAGTGTTTTCAAAAAAACAATAATCATTTCTATGAGCCATTTAAAAATCTTATTTCTGAGCGCTCCGGAATTGCTGGCTGGGCTTTAAAAAATTGTGCAGATCTAGAATATTTGTTGAAAATATAGTTAAATACAATTTATAATTTGATATACAATCGCAAAAATGTAAATATTTAATTTCAATTAATAAATCTCCTTTCCAACATTAAAAGGAAACGGAAATCCATTACTCGCACTCAACTAAAGAAAAAAAACGAATCTTAGCGAAAGTTCTCAGTGGTCATAAATCTACATAAAATGACAAAAACACTATAAACAAGCCAAACAACGAGGTTACAATATACTACATACAAAAAAAGCTCTTGAATTTTTATGAACATGTAGTTGAGGGATAAAAAATAATATAAAGAGGAAAACATTATGAAAAAATGAACACAACAAAGAAAATTTATTGATAAACAAGGATAGTTGTTTTTTAATACAAAAAACAAAAATAAAATAAACAAAAATATTGTCCATGTTTTTATTATTACAAAATGTACTTTTACACCCAAAAACGTTTTCAAATACTACAAATATCAGACAATATTTCGTGCACTTTAAGTACCCAGCAAAATCTCAGCAATGAGTGCTCATTACTAATATCTAAGTAATAAGCAATAGAATTAGGGTCTACTGCATATAATTCAGTGTCAAAACTGATTATTTTTATTCGACAATATCGTTTTTGTTAAAAATATTAAAAATAAATAGTTTCCTAAAATAAGTTATTCATATGCAGATAAGCAATTAAAAAATAAGTGGTTACGTCGTTTTTACTACGCAAGGTCAAAAAGGACGCTGGCCTTAAAACTTTTAAAGTACAAAAAGTTTCAGACAGGAATGCTGTAAATAACACGAAAGCAAAACAGCGTGGCAAAAAATTGAAAAAAAATTTTTTTTTAATTTAATTGCTGCATCATGGATGACGAGATGTATGCTTTAGCCGACATCTGACAACTTCCAGGACAGGAATTCTACATTGCAGACTCACAGGGGAATGGGACGAGAAATTTAAGACAAAAAGGCAATCGAAATTTCCTCGAAAATTCCTGGTATGGCAAGCTATCTGCAATTGTGGTGAGAGGAGCAAGTCTTTCGTGACCACAGGTACAATAAACTAGGAAATTTATATCAAAGAGTGCTTGGAAAAGAGACTAAAGCCTTTTGTTAATGTCTACTTTCTTTTGGTCCGACCTAGACTCCTGCTATTACATCAAAGCGTCCTTAAAGTGATGCTTAAATAATAATGTGTTTTGGTGCCTCGAGAAGCAAATCCACCAAATCGTCCAGAACTCAGGCCAATTGAAAGATACTGGGCTTTGGTTAAAAGAGAAAATTAAAGCTCGCAAAAATTCATTAAACTTTTTCTAAGGGAGTTTTTCGATAAACCCAGTATAAATTTTTTTTATATATTGGTTGCCGAACGTAGGCGTCGCCTTTTTCAATTTTTCGTTATAGCTTCGGTATTTAAAGTCGGATTTTAAAGTGTGATATATCGACTTTTTTGCCTCGAGGAGACCAGTGTTTTTCTATAAAAGAAAAATCCAATAAAAAAATTAAAAAGGCGACCCCTAAATTCGGCAACCAATATATAAAAAAAATGTCTACTGGGTTTATCGAAAAACTTCCTTTGCAAAAGTTTAATGATTTTTTGCGGGCTTTAATTTTCTGATATTAGGGTAGTGCATTAGGGTGCACCAACTGAGATCTGGTGGGTAACTACTAGAACTGGATATTTGAGGTCAATGGCCCTTAGAGCAAAACACTGGTCTCCTCGAGAGAAAAACCTCGATGTATCATACTTTAAGATCCGACTGTAAATGTTAAAGATATAACGAAAAATGTAAAATGACGACCCCTACGTTCGGCAAAAAAAATAAATTTTTTTTGAAACCTCCTTGCAAAAATTCTTCATATGGGAGGGTGTACGGCGCACTTTTTTTTTGCCTGTAAGGTGGTGCGTTTAAAAACAGAAAACAATAAAATTATTTTTTCAAAAAATAGAAAACCCTACAGATGATAAGGATTTTTTTTGTAGTTTTTTTTTTTTATTGACTGATACAAAAAGTTAAACAATATGTTTCCATGTATTTTATTTATTGATTCTTCAATTGAAAACAAACTTTACCTAATATTTTCAAATACACCTCAATCGGTTATGGAAAATATATTGTAAGTGCACTTTTTTTTGATACTTTCATGGTCACTTTTAAAAAATGTTTAGTTGCTTTTTCTGCAACTTTTACAGATTTATTTGTATGGCTGTACACACTTATTTAAAATATTGGTGAAAAAAAAAGATCAGGCACTCCCTCGATTAAATTTCCCATACAAATATGATATTCAAAAAAACTAATACTAATTTTTCACACTAGCATGACATACTTTTTGGGGAACTAAAGAGTAAAAACCGTGTCAAAATTAAGTTGAGTTGGAATTTTAACTATTTTTTTTTTTGTTTTGTGTACAAAATGTTTTTGTATCGTATTGTTGCAAATTTTATTATTTCAAATATAAGTAAAAAATCTGCTTGATTTAATTTTGAATACGAACAGGTTTACTAACTTATTCACTTGAGTGTATGTGTTTGTTAAAAAAATATTTTAAAAAATCATGAACAACAAAAGTTTTTTTATAAGCGAATGATATGGGGAAATTGATAAAAAAAAATATATACAACTAACAGGGAGACCTTAATAGATCTACGATGGTCTTTTGTTATAAAAAACATAAACTGTAGCCAAGAAGTATGAGCGATACAATATATGGCTCGTATGTCATGGCTTGTATTTCCTGTTTAAGGATACTGCATGCAGAAGTATCACGTTAATATGTCATGAATTTATAAAATTTTGTCTCTTTTTATTTATTTTGCACATTTATCAACAGTTAGCAATCGCATTGAATAAAAAAATCTACAATCAAAATAATATTTCTGCTCTATTGTTCGTAAATGGAAAACGAGTGTTAAGGATATCCTTGACATTTCCTGTCAATAGTTTTCTTTTCTATCTGTTTTGTTTTTTTAATGCACTCAACTCAATTGAATTCATTTCAAGTGTAATTGTAAACGTATGTATGGTTTATTGATATCGAAATAAAAAAAAAAATAAGAAACAAACTTTATTCTAAGGATACATATTTAAAATCACAGATTTTCCTGATTTGATAGGAAATTAGCTGCATATGTTGTCATCAATACAGACATCTTGAGTATGTTACAATTTGATACTTTTTTTTACAAGAGAATAAGAAATTGTAACGCCTATAAGAAAACTTAGATTGAAAGAAATCTTGGAGACTTTTAAAAGGAAACTACAGATCATATAACGTGGGTGTGAGTGATGGTTTATATCGCATTTTTTTACAGCAGATGAAGCAAATTTTATTATTTTAATTTTTATTAAATTGTTCTCTTTTATATGATATGAAAATTACAAATTTAAAGTACAAACATTGTATTTAGTAAAAATTTCTTTTATTCTCTATTTACAAATTAAAATTTTTTTTACTATTTTAAGATTCTGATTTAAACAAAATAGTTTTCTTATTTTTTAAAATCGAGTTTTTAAAGTTAGCAACAATTGATATAAATTTTGTTTAATTGTTTTTTTAATTTAAAAATTTCTATAATCTTAAATTTAAAGAAAATATCAATGGATATTAGAAATAAATTTGAAAAGTTACGAAAATCATAATAAAATTTGGTATCGGTTACCAATTTTTTCAACGATTTTCGCTTGGCTTCACTCGGGAATTTCTGCAGTTAAGATATGTTAGTTATTTGAATAGTATTTCAATTTTGTTATTTAAAATGAAACAAACATTCATTTGCAGAAGAAATGTAAAATTAGACTACATTAGTAAGTCACTAAAAAATCAAATTATATAAATTACCCAGCAAAATCTTTCATTACCAAATAAGAGGTTATATAATAGAAATTCATAGCTCCGCACAACTTTTTTTTTGTAGTCTAAACTCATTATTTTTGTTTGCGTGGTCGTTTTTATAAGTAGTCACGCTTACCCGCTCGCTTACGAAAAAATAAGAAATAAGTAGTTATGAGATTTAGAATAATAAGTGGTTACACACTTGCTTACAAAAAGTTGAATTATAGGTGGTTATCCGATTGCTTGATTCTTAAGAATAAGGAGTTAAGCAAATGCTATTAGCTTAAGGAAATACATTCAGAAAAATTTAAGTTTTCTCTAGTGTGTAATTTTAGGACTCGTCATAAAAATTTAAACATATTTACATATGTGACCTCCGAGAAAAGGGACCTAGTGTGTCAAAAAACGGGTTTGGACTTAAGATTGGATTCTGGTACATAAAAGGGTGTAGAATAAGATGAAATGAGTTAGATTTCTGATTTTTATGGGGTAAATAAATTTTTATCAGAAATCTAACTCATTTCATCTTATTCTACACCCTTTTGGGTACCAGAATCCACTCTTAAGTCCAAACCCGTTTTTGACACACTAGGTCCCTTTTTTCGGAGAAGGTCACATATAGTAAATAAAAATGTATAAAATTTAACTGTGTAAAAAGTAACCCAATAAGCACATAGGTTTTAAAAATTCAAGTGCTTTAAATTTTGCTTGAAGTAAAGTATATTTGAAAATCTAGCATTTGTATATTTAAAAAAAATAGATCAAACTTGAATTTTTGTTTCCCTTTTGCTGGAGTATGCTATTGAAATAAAATGTAATTAAAGTTTTATTCAAGCTTTGAAACTGGAAAACAGGAGCTGTGTTTGTGCGGCACGCTATCAACGTTTGCTTATGTCATTCCCATATAAATTTGACATTAGTAACTTTAAGAGTTAACACTAAACGTTGGCTTATGTCAAATTTATATGAGAATGACATAAACCAACGTTGATAACTTGCCGTACAAACACAACTAGGGCTGGAATTGGACTAGCTTTCAACTTGAATGCCAGTGAAATTGTTTATAGGGTAATTATTTAAACTATTGCGAGTAAGACATTATTTTATATTTAGAAACAATGAATACAATAGGCCGTTACTAGGAAGTCACTATTTTATAATATAAAATAATGCAAAAGGTAATGATATATCATTTTTGGTAATGCAGATAGTTATGAGATGTCATTACTAATATTTTGCTTGGTAACGGTAACATTAATTTTATGCAGTCATTTCTGTTATTATTAAAAAATTTATTATTAAAAAATAAATGAAATTAAAAAATTTATTATAAAAAATAGTTACTAAAAAATAAATGTTTAACTCTTTCACTACCCTTGTACACTACAGTGTACACATCTTTAAAAGAATATATAAAATTTAATAGTGCAAAAAAACTTTATACTTTTTACAAATAAGTTTATTAGGATCTTGGACTTCAAATAAAAATCATTATATGAATAAGCAGTTCAACATGAATGTAGATAATTGAAATTTGGCATATAGCTTCGTTTTATAACGAGATGAAAACCAACCAAAGGATTTTTGGCTACTCGAATGTTTAAGGGGTAAAACGGGGCTCAGAAGTTTAAAAAAATCGATTTTCGAACGTCATTTTTGGCGGTAAGGAGTGGGAGGGGGAAAAATATGTAACATATTTTTGTCTAATTTGAGGACTCTTAACAATAATCTGAAGTTAAAATAACGATACATCCACAAACAAAAAGTCGGTAGTGAAAGGGTTAAGATGAAAATCGTTAATAGTTCTGACTATAAACTACCCAGGAACATTTTTTACAATCGGTAGCCAACCACACTATTCCACAACTGGTTACAATGCAACCGATGCCATGGAACTGGTTCCGGAACTAGAGTGGGTCGAATTCGCCATTTGGAGGTATTTCGCATGAAGCAGAAGTAGACAAGTTGGATAGATGTAACAATTATTTTTAGAAAGTTTCTGCTTAAGCATAACTCATTTTCATCTTTCGCTTTTCTTTTAAAAGTCAGAAATTTTGGAACAAATTGAAAAATGTTCTTTTCGAAATCGAATATTTGCTGTATCCCTGGCAAATTCTTTTTATCAAATTGAGCAGTTTTGAATCTTCATTTTTTTTTTCTCCTTAATAGAAGCGAATGCAAGAATATTTTTTATAAAAAAATTTAGATTTAAAAAGATTTTTAATTTTGTTCGATAATTTTAGATATTTGATTGAAAAGAGCACGTCGAAAATCAATTTCAATTTGGGTAAAACTTTCCGAAAATATTTTTTTAACTATTCACAGATTATCTTCCCTCTAAAGGCTGACTTTAATCTACGCTAATATACATATGAGCAAGCGCGGATACATTGGGGGAGGGGGGCTATATTCGTTTTATTTTTTATAATTACTGTTAATTGTTTTTCCATCCGTTCAAAAAGTTTTCAACGTGTTACTCGACTTCAGCTTAGAAAAAACGAATTCAATAAAAATTAATGTTTTAGTTTCCCAGCCAGCAATTCCGGAGCGCTCATAAATAAGATTTTTAAATGGCTCATAGAAATGATTATTGTTTTTTTGAAAACACTGTTTTTTTTTTTGGTAGAAAATATGAACCCTCAGAAAACAATCCTAAAATTTGTCTCTACAATCTAAAAAGCTGTCTCAAAACGAGGGTTCATTTTTCGGACTCAAAGAAGATTCCAAAATTATTTAAATTTATGAAGAAAATTTCGATTTTATACGTTCTTTTTTCGGAGTCATTTCTGAGTGCACAGGGGGCTCTTTTGGACGGACCACCTTCATAGGAAAAAGTGGACAAATGTTTATGTTTTTGGAGCTCAATTCTGAGTCATTAATGATCATCTTTGTTTGCTGGGTTTATATATTATGATCACCTCAGCACCCAGAAAACAGATTCAGTTCTGATAACCGCATTTGTAGCCAATCGCATGGTTCGGTTGTGGTAGCCGAATTTTTCAGTTGTGGCAACAGAAGACCAATTGAGACAGGAACCATTTTTTTTTTATCCCTGCAAGTACACTCAGAAAAGTTCTGCAGTTACTACATGACAGTTATTTGTGTAGTAATGCGGTTGTAGTTATTTTAAATGTTTTTGATAGTTATTTAAAAAAAAAAAACTACAAAAACCACTACATTGTAGTAACATTTATTTTATGCTGTTGTTTTGAATTTTGTTACAAATACTTCAATTTTCAAGTATGTGTGTACGAAGCACACAAAAATAATATGGCGCTTGTTTAGAAATTTCTAGTAAAATAATATGAGAAGAACATGTGTTCTCTTGTATCTTTAGTTATAAAACAACGCTAAAAAGCGAAGACGCTTAATAAGGAAAAAGGTTATTTTATTAAATAATTAAAATAATAAGGTAAGTTTTATAATATAGAATATATATTTATTTACGGGAATATTAAAAAAATATTGTATTTATTTTCTTTCACCTCTTTAATATATTCATTACTTTCTACTTGGAGAAAAAAAGGAAGCCAAACAAACAATATTTCATCCCTCTCAGACGGACATCTTGAATAATATCTTAATGTGAACAATAAAAGTGATAAGTGTAAATTTGGTTTTCTCAATTTTAATTTTTTTGATAATAAAATTAAGAATATTCACATAAATTTGTTTTTATTTAATTAATACATTTTACAATAATTTTTATTTGTGTTATTTTAACTACATTTGAAGTTGTTTATACAGTTTCACAATAATTTTCATGATGCTGTTTTAATTCTATTTGTAGTTGTTTTTACTAGATTTGTCAGTTAATTTTTAACAGTTAAATATAACTTCATATTGCAGTTGATTTAAATGCAAATGTAGTCTACACCTTTTTAACTTCAAATGCAGTTATTTTAACTGTCATTTGCAGTTGATTTTACATACATAATTCCCTGAGTGTATGTACTTATTTTATCCACTATTGTTAACTACCCAGTGTAGAAAATCATTACCAGATATGTGGTTATGTAACTACATACTTGGTAATGGTAAGTAGTTATTTTTGTTATTACATTTCTTATTACCTTTATATGGCGATGTCGCGAAAAATAATGAGTTGTCGTTACACACCAGCATACGAAAAATCAAAAAATATATCGTTACCTATGTGCTTACCAGTACTTACAAAAATAATGAGTCTAAAAATAGATTTTCTAAAAAATAAATTATATAAAAAAAATATTTTTTATTTTATTTTTTTTTTAATAATTTTTTTTAATAATGCGGGAATCGAACCTGGGTCTACAGATTGCCAGTCAACATCTCTACCATCTGAGCTATATCGACATGTAATATTTAATAGATAAAAAAACACAATTGATCTGCTGCACACAAGTAAGCTTAGTCGCCAACATACAAAAAATCAAAAAATATGTGGTTACATATATCCTTACCAGTGTTTAAAAAATATTGAGTCTAAAAATAGATTTCAAAAAATTTTCAAAAAAATCTAAAAAATTATTTTCTATTTGAAATAATTATAAAAATAAGTAATTATCAGTAACTCATTATTATATGTTTTAAAATAATACAGAAGGTAAGTGGGTGTCATTACTGGTAGTCCAAAAAATAATGATATGTCATTACCGTTTCTACACTGGGTAGTGAATTTCTCACATTACATATTAAAGTAACAACTTATTTCAGTACCTTTTTCGTAATGACTTATTTGAGTCTATTCCGGTAATCTTTTGGCAGCCACTTACCTCCAATGACACCCCCATGTTAAAATAATGTGTTATTTGACCAAAGTGTAAGTACTTACAATTTTTAGTTTCTTATTCCATTTCCGTTTACCTGGTAATTAGGGAATGCAAAATCCCGCACTTTTTGATTTCCCGGGAAAGCGGGAAATTTATCTTGAATTCCCGGGATCCTGCAAGGGAAATAAATTAGAAAATATATTAGCACATTTAATTCCTTTAATAAATTATAAAATATTTTATAATCATTTAAAAATTTTTATAAATAAAATGTCTTAAAGACCTTAAATTTTCATGATCGTGGAAAAGCTCAGGTGGCTTTTCTTGGAATTCTCGTAGTGGGAATTAATTTTATATTAGAAATTATATAAGTTTAATTATATAGTTTTAAAAATTTAATAAACTAAAACTAATTTATAAACCAATAAACTTGTCCATCTAAAAAAAAAAAAAAAATAAAAATAAATAATTAAATTAATATAGAAAATAATTTAAGAAATTTTTAAATATTATGGAAACAAATTTTAACTTACTTGAAAATTTTTAAAAATCAATGATTTTTTATTCAAACATTATTTGAATGGTTTTAAGAGGCACTAAAAGGAACTTAGAAAGTTTGATCAAGTACACAAATTAATCAGTGCGTTCGCTTACTCGAAAATCTTACTACTTTTACTCAATCGTTGTATTGGTTACTTTTTGAATTTTTCCAGTTGTGGTAAAAGTAGCGACTTGTAGTAAGTAAACGAACAAGCCTAATGTAAAATTTTTACTATTTTCAAAAGGCTGAAAAATTTTGCATAAAAAAATTTTAGATAATTAACTTTATTATTTTAAATTGCATTTTTTGAAATCCCGGGATTCCCGGTCCAAATTCCCGGGAACGCGGGAACTGAAAAATGCTTAATTTGTTCGCGCGATGTTTTCTGGGTGAGGGTAACGGGTAGTTTTAATCGATTTACTTAGGCCGCCATGACACATTTTTGACAAATTCCGGCATAGATATACTTACGAATGTGCAGAAGAAAATAAGATAATTTTATTCAGCATTCACAACTTAAGCTCACACTACATAATTTTTGTTTGGAAATTATTAAAATTTTTTGAATATTATTTTGTAGTATTGCAAAAACACCAAAGGAATTTCAACTTGAAAACCAAAAAATACATGTAACTGGTAATCTTAAAGACCTAAAGAGCTTTAGAAAAGTCCATTTGTTTGTTGAACATTTAAGTCGTATATACCGACCTTATCGATAGCAACTGAAAAGTTGCTATCGATAAGGTAGAGGAGACAAAAAAAAAAATACACGTGTGTCAGCATCGTGAAAGATCACATCGGAATTTTATTTTAGGGGGGGTTAAAGTATCACCCCTTTTTCAAACAGGAACATTTTTGTTGAAAATTTTGACCTCTAGCTCTTCAATTTACAGGACTTTTTTGGCTCATTTTTAAAAAGGGACAAAAAATACCGGAAATTTGAAGAGTTAGAGGTTTAAAATATTCCACAAAAATATTCCCCGTAGTATTACATTAGGAATTTTATTTAAGGGGGGGGGGGGGTTAAAGTTTCCCCCCTTTTTCAAATGTTTATTGTGAATCGGCATAGGAAACCATGTGAATCTTCCGTTTCAGCTATAGGATATGTCCAGCGAACTTACCTAAAACACTACGAGGAACATTTTTGTGGAAAATTTTGACCCTCTAGCTCTTCAATTTACAGGACTTTTTTGGTTCCTTTTTAAAAAAGGACAAAAAAAACCGGTAATTTGAAGAGTTAAAGGTTTAAAATATTCCTCGTAGTATTATATAAGCCGAACACATCCTATACCAGGGCTGGCAAAACTATGACACGCGTGTCAGTAGTGGCACGCGAGTGAATTTTAGGTGGCACGCGACGTTTTGTTGGATATTTTCAAAAAATTTAAACTATTGGAAGACCAGCAAAAATTCAGTTTAATGCTAAATTTCGCTACCAAAAATGTGCCGGGAAAATTTCTAAAATTCTAGATTGAAAGAAGTTTAAATGTTTCGATGAGAAAATGCCTCATAATCGGAGAAATAAAAGGTACCAGAAAATTGCACAAAAGTGGAAAACAACTTGCATTAAAATTGGATCTAAGAAATTAAGTTTTTTTTAAGGGAAAATAGGTGCTACGAAATAACCTTCAATGAAATACTGAATATAAGTTTCATAATGAAATAACCTCCTTTGTTGGATTTTGAAATTGGGTTTTGATCGTGTTTCGCAGAGCCAATTCATCTGAAATAGAAAGTTCTCTGTTCAAATCCATAATATTCGCTTTTTATTCACTATTATGATGATAAAAACCGCGCGATATATTTCAACAAAATCAAATTTTTGCCCGAAGCACATTTTTCAACTATTTTTCTTACGTTCTTAAATAAATATTGGCGCCCAATAATTTAACTTTTTTTTAACAAAACGAAATAACCACCAAAAATGGAATAATCCCCTAAAAAAGGCAATAATGTTTAAAATGTTTTAATTTTATTTAATTGGGTATTTTTTCATAATGAAATAATCTCAATATTTAAAGATTAAATAAACCCTCAAAAATTAAATAACCGCCAAAACTTTTTACGTCATTTCTTGGATGTTATTTAATTTTTCCCTTTGGGGGTTATTTCCTGGGGTTATCCGTAGCGCTGATAAATATATACATCTGCGAAAATATTTTTAAGAGAAATTTTCCAAATTTAAAAAATTTTTAAAAAATGACTTTTAAAAGAAAACTAAAATTAAGGTGGCACGCGAAAAATTTTTCAAAAAAAAATTTGTCCGTTTCTGGCACGCAGCGAAAAAAGTCTTGCCACCCCTGTCCTATACCTAAAATGGAAGATTCACATGGTTTCCCACTAAAATCCAGATTTGTTGGACATTTTAGCGCCAATTCTGAATTAGAGATAAGCCCTTAAACACATTTTAAGTTTTGAGTTATTTCTGGCATTGAAGTTAAATTTTCAACTTTGATGTCTTCAGAGACTTAGAGTAGAATTTCATGACAAATATTTTTTCGGAACATTTTAAATCTCTAACTCTTCAACTTATGGGGCTTTTTTTGTTCCTTTATTAAAAGGGGTCAAAAAAATCGTTTTTATCGTTTTTAGCAAATTTATTACCAAAGCAATAAAATTTACTCTTAAATATTAATGAAATTATATTTAAGGTAGGACCATTTCCAACAAGACAAACAATTGGCCGGCCTGAATATTAAGTGGAAAAACTTAAGCGGACCAAAAAAACTTAGCTTTGTGTGAAGTATTTCAAACTTAAATAGAAGTTAGTGCCATGAGTAAAATTTTAATAGTTTTCGTTATAAATTAAAGAAAGGGCATGCGAATCTGGTTTTGTATCTTGATATGTAGGGGAATGTCGTGTACCTTGGTACTTTTGAAAATTCGGTTTCAATATCTCAAAGATTAAGAGAGATGCGAAAAATCTTTGAATGCAGAAATATTAGTGTTGGTATTGCTATAGATTGAAAATAATAAAAACTTTAATTATTTTTATGCATTTTAAGGAAATATGATTTTTTTAGAAAAGCGAAAAAATGTTAAAAATGACAAATTGGAAAAAAATACTGCCCCCATAATGAAATTTATTGCATTATTTGCAGTAGAGTTGATATCTATCTGAAATGGGAAAATGCAATTTAATATTTGCGTAAAAACATCACTTTTAAAAAATGGCGAAAATTTTAAATCAAAGATTATTTCGTAGCGAAATTCAAAAATCACAATTAGCCCGTGGAGCTTCAATTAATCATGTATTGAAATTTGTAGCATACATAGAAGAGGAAATATTCAAAAAGATCCAAGGTACACGCATTTTAATTTTTTCAAAAAAGACAGGTTTTTTCTTATTCGTATAATATAAGCCCAAACCACATAGTGAAAGTGCCTGTGGACAGTGGCAGTACTGTTAAATTTTATTCTCGAATTTCGCGAAAACGATTTTATATTTTTAAAAAATTATTATTGCGTTACGTTTAAAAACAGCTCTTGGTTATTTAGAAACTTTTCTAATTTCTCGGCAGTGACAAATAGAGGAGATACAAAAACCTGCTTTATCGACAAAACGTCGCACTGCTGTCGACACTGCGCTTATGTGGTTTAGGCTATAGTTACAAAATTTACTGGTTGCTGCATTTAGAAAATGACGAACTTTATATTGATATGAACATTTTTTTCAAAAATTTACTTTTGTCGATCCAAGGTACGCGTACCCAATTTTAGGGTCTTCTATAGACTTATCTGAAACTTTGTGTAGTTTAAAATGATCATTAGGGAGAATAAAAAACTTCCTAGAATAAGACTTTATAGTAAAACATTAACGAATAGGAGAAAAATGCAGAGGTCCAAGGTACACGTGATCCAAGGTACACAACATTCCCCTTTCTAGGGATTCTAGGGTAACCGGTTCCACTTTGGAGCTATAGAAGTGGTTGCTTTTGGGACAATTTCAAACAAAAATAATCGGTGTTAGAATCGACAGTAGAAGGGGTTGTGAATTAAAAGTAGCTATTCTACAACGGATTCTTTGGAACAGAAAATTTTCCTGTGCAAATTCGAAAACGAAGTATGCATTTGAAGAGGAGGTTCTTCTTTTTTAAAAAAATTTTTTTGTGTAAAATGAAATGTTTCACATTTAAATAAGATATATAATTGTTTTATCAAATTTCTCCCCCATCATCCCTTTTTGAAAAAAATTTAAAATATAATTTAGAAATAGTATTTAAAAAGCAGACATAATTAAAAGGTATAATTTGTTAAAGCAAGACCAAAATTAAAAAAAAAACATTAGCGGTATTTTTTGCCATTTTCAAAGTAAGCTATAAATTTTACCTTAAGTCTGTTTTACTAAAAAACCATTAAATATTTATTTTATTTCGTTTATATTTATTGTATTTAAAACAACATCATGAGAATTTCAAACTTCTTGACCAAACAAACATTTAAAAAAAAATAAGAAACAATCCCTTGTACAAATGTAATAAAATATTTATCTGAATGTCTTGAGCAATACTTTTGGTATATTTGAAGACATATAAAATCATTCTTTCATTCTGTATCTAAAAATGATATGTTGATGTTTTTTAAGTGTACACTATAATTATCGAAAAAAATGAAAAATTTAGTTTAGCCGAAGGGTTAATGAAAACTGATTTATCGTATATTTTGGTATTCAACATCCAACCAAAACCAGCTAACAAATGCATTCCATATCAAGTATTTATTTTTGTTTTTCTTTTTTCTTTATTTCATAAATTTCTTTTGCATCACATTTGAAATGTAGACAAGTTATCATAGTTTGTTTTTTTTTCTTTTAATTCTGGACCATAAATTAACCATATGCAGTAACAATAATTTATATGGTCAGTATTAATATGAATATTTTTTTATATTTATACATATGGCACATTTAGATCAAATGTGGCTTAGGATTTTTGCTTTAAAATTACCATTTATGCAAAGAAAACAGATTTGAGCTAGCAACCAAATTAGCTTCAATTGTGATAAACAATTTTTTTAGCTGGGATAACAGAAAATCAGTTGACTATGGCAACAGACTTTTAGTTGCGGGTAAAATTTCTGCCAAATTAAAATCGAGTAAGTAAAATTAAAAGAAGAATAGGACAATCGATGAAATAATAAGAAAAAAAGAATTGTAAAACTTTGGAAATAAATAGGTGGGATAAATTCATTCATTATTTTAAACTTTTACTTCTCGGACCACTTGAGATATTTTAACTCCCGAGTAAAAAAGTTTTGATATAATCATATATTATTTTATGTAATTGCATTTAGTAACTTATAGTTACATATGGCAGGATATGCTTTTAAATTCAAGCAGATATACTTTTATATAGTCATATGTTAGATATTTTTTCCTCAAAGGTTTTAATATGGAGGCATATGTGATTTTATATTATTACATACTGGCCTACATATAATTGCATGTGCTATATATAAGTACATAAAGTAACATATTACAGATATAATTACATATACGTTTATATATAATTTAGTATGACACTATACATAATAATATAAAACTATATGTGGAGCCATATAAGAAATATTTCATAATTTGTGTTAGATATGATTATATATTGACGAATAAGAACCCATATATAACTTAATACGGTTCCATATCTACAATATTTCATGATTTCTTTAATATATAACAATATAACGTTCTTTATAAAATCATCTATAATTATATATCATCCCACATTAGCAATTATTTCAAAGTGATTTTATATAAAAATATATAAGGTCCATATAAAACCGTATTATATTATATGTGGTTCTATGTTAAAATTGATTTTGAACTAAATTTAGATTTAGTAATAACTAGGGATTGGCGCGTGAGTAGAAATGTTCGTGAGTCACGAACAGCTCTGTGAATAACACGCGATCGTGAGTAGTAATTACTATACTCAAGTGATTCGTGCGTGAGCGTGAATAAGAATATATAACCCGTGCATGATTCGTGTGAGTTTATTTTTTGCATCATATGTATATTTTTAGTAATTTTTACTATTTTGTAATATTTGACTATTTTTTTTTTACTATTTTTCTTATATCTTGGTTATACATATAACATGATCGTATTGACTTTAAAATTTCAGTCTTGTCAACTTTAATTTAAAATTACTAAAAATAAAGAAAGTTTTGTTCATGTTTAATGCACTGTCATGGTAAATCTGGATAAAAGTAATGGAAGATTTATCGAAATTAGAGGATCTTCAGCAGACCTTTGGGTTAATCATTATATTTGGAAATTAATTACACATGCAATTACACAATTACATGTAATTGTAATTGAAAAAAAATCAATTACAATTACATATTATTTGTAATTGTAATTAAAAAAAACAATTACAAGTAATTTGTAATTTAAAATTTGCAATTATACATTACATATAATTGTAATTGAAAAAATTTCAATTACAATTACATTTTTTTCGGAAAAGAAATAATGACAAAAAGCACAAGTGAGGGGTCAGCCCAACATGACGTATTCTTTTTATACTTATCCACGCCTATCCAACCTATCCCAGTCAGTTTTTTCTACAAAATTTTACCAAAAAGCACTTTAATTCTAAATGTAATTGAAATTTGTAATTGAAATCACTTTCAATTACAATTACTTGTAATTGAAAATTTTCAATTGTAATTGAAAAAAAATCAATTACAATTACATATTATTTGTAATTGTAATTAAAAAAAACAATTACAAGTAATTTGTAATTTAAAATTTGCAATTATACATTACATATAATTGTAATTGAAAAAATTTCAATTACAATTACATTTTTTTCGGAAAAGAAATAATGACAAAAAGCACAAGTGAGGGGTCAGCCCAACATGACGTATTCTTTTTATACTTATCCACGCCTATCCAACCTATCCCAGTCAGTTTTTTCTACAAAATTTTAACAAAAAACACTTTAATTCTAAATGTAATTGAAATTTGTAATTGAAATCACTTTCAATTACAATTACTTGTAATTGAAAATTTTCAATTACAGTTACATGAAATGTAATTGTTTTTTTTTTATTTCAATTACATTTATTTGCAATTGTAATTGAAATCCCCCAGGTCTGATCTCCAGATATTGCATATCTTTTTTATTTAAAAAAATAATTTTTGTATATTGTTAGATATGGTCCTATATAATATGATAAAAATTATGAGGTCAATATTTAGATATAATTGTATCAAACTATGTCCACTTTTATAACATTTTATATAATTTTATACAAAAAGATATAATTTGATGTAATTGGATGAGGACAAAATTCGGATACGATTGTATCGAATTGCATAAAATTGTATCAAATTGTACCAAATTGTATACAATTGTATACAATTCGATACAATAAGATACAATAAGATGTTCTCATTTTTCGGATATAATTATATCTAATTACATAAAAGATTATATATAATTAAATATAACTTCATATGGCTCCATATCACTTTTTTTACTTGGGCTATTATTTTATTTTTAATTTTTATCATATTCTAAAATATTAAGTGAAAACGAAATTGGAATTTTAAACTACCCAGCCAACAATTTCCCGAGTGCTCAGAAATTATGACACCTCAGAGCGTTAATAATTAAGAACTCAAAATGAAAATATTTGATTATTTTATAAGAGCCTATCAAAATATACACTCCAAAAATATTCTATTTTTTTATTTAATAGACAATTTATTTACTTCAAATTACATAACCAAAGCCCTATATATATATATATATATATATAATGCCTTGCTCGTCGTCCAATGATTACGAGCTGCCTCTATACTGGGCATAGGCGGTCTATAAGTTGTCTCCATCTTTCTCGACGTGCGGCTAGATCTTTGAGCTCTCCTATGTTGTTGACAGTTCTACCAAGGCTCTGAGATATGGAATTTATTTCCTGCAATGTAGATCGTCTCCAGGTGGTTTTAGGAAGTCCTCTTTTTCTACTTCCCTGTGGGTTGTAAACAAGGGCGTGATTACATACTTCCTTAGGAGGTTTTCTCAGGGTGTGACCAATCCATCCAAATTTTCTTCTACGGATTTCTGTGTTAACATTTCCAACACCAGTTCTGACCCAAAGTTGTTCATTTGTGATTGTGCGAGGCCAGAAAATTTTAAGAATTTTGCGAAGACATCGATTAACAAAAACTTGCAGTTTATTTTGTATTACGTCTGTAACAAACCAAGTTTCGCAACCGTAGAGAAGTACTGAAAGAACACAGGCTTTAAAGATGTGTAGTTTGGTGTTGACACTGTAACTCGAAGAGTTCCAAACATTGTGGAGTTGTGTAAATGAGCCTATTGCCTTTCTGATTCGATTTTCAACGTCCTTCAGAGTTCCTCCGTTCTCGGTAATCGTGCTACCCAAATATTGAAACTCTTCTACTTGATGTACTTGGCCGTGCATAACGGCCAAAGGTTCTGTTGATCCGCAGTTAATGCGCATTTCCTTCGTCCTAGAGACGTTAACCCTGAGACCAACTTTGTGGGATTCTCGTGAAAGGTCATCTAGTTTTTCCTGCATATCACTAAGCCTGTGAGCGAGCTCGCATTTATCATCAGCATAATCAATTGATTCTAGTCGGACGTTTGGCCTAATGTGGTCCCACATAATACCCCGTGGCTTGTTATCGTAAGCACGCCTGGACACAGCATCGATTACAACAAGGAACAACAGTGGTAATAGCAAGCAACCTTGTCCTAAGAGCCATATATGATTAATAAAAGCTACTACAAAAACAAATAATTTAAATAAAAATAATAATATAAATAATAATATAAATAAATAAAAAATACAGTAAAACTACCATATAAAAAATAATGAAAACATTACCTTGAATAACAAAAATTGAAGAAATTGAAAAAAAGCCAAAGAAATGTCGAGTTAAAAAGATGAAATAAATTGTTTTTCGTTTTATTTAGTTATCGTTAATTGACCGAATCAGCCCAAAGGAAGTTCCTTACAAATAATAAAAATAGATATTTAAAATAAAAATATACACCCAGAAAACAGATTCGGTGCTGACAACCCCATTTGTTGCCAATCGAATGGTTCAGTTGCATCAAATGAATTTTTCGTTTGCGGCTACCGAATTATTCTTAATTCAACTGAAGTTCCATTGTCATAATCAAATTAGTCTTGTCTCAATTGGTTTTCTGTTGCCACAACTGAAAAATTCGGCTACCACAATCGAACCATGCGATTGACTACAAATGGGGTTATCACAACTGTTTGAATTAATTAATTAATTAACATAATAAGTACTTTTTCTGTGAAGTATTTGTTAGGAGAATATCCTGATGAAGAAAAATAGCAGTTTTTGGAAAAAAAAATGTTAATTCATAATAAGGAATTTGGCCTCGAACTGAATTAATAAATTTCTAATTAATCAATTAAAAAGGTGGAAAAAACAATTTTTATTTTTAAATAAAAATTAAAAACCAACATTTTGACAACACTCACAGTCCGGATAAATGTTGTTTGTCTCTTTTTGTAAGGGGAAAATAAAATTTGTACTTTACTTATACCGACGATATGAAAAACAAAAACAAAAAATTTTCATAATATTTCCATTGTTTGCTCCATTATCATTTTGTTGATGTAGCAGATGACATTTAATATGAGATTTTGATGCTTCAAATCACTGTTGGTAAAAGTGGCACAAAAGTGCCATTTGTGGCACTATTGAATGTTCAATGGCACCATGGCACTCTTTATAGAATTTTGGCACTTTTTAAGAAAATTTCTATATAATTTGATAAAAGGTCGATATCGCTGGTTTTTCATTAAAAGCCATGCCTACTTAGAACGGGTAGCAAAATTAAAAAACAATCGCTACACTAAAAATTTTTACAATTTTCTGGACCAGCTTCCAGTTCTTCGGGGGCAATTTAATCATTATTTTGATCTTTAAAAATAAAAGCAATGGGGATAAAATTAGAAAAACTTTAATTGATTCTATGGTTGTCACTGGAATTTTTCAAAAATTTGTTATGGTATTCTAGTTTTTTTATGACAAGCAAAATTTTTAAAAATTTCACCATACAATGGTGAAAGCTTTTTCTGCCAAAAATAAAATAAAACGATCAAAAAATTGTAATTTATAAAAAGTTACGATTTTTTCGATAATTTTATGAAACCTTAAATGAAAACTTAAAAAAATGTCCAGGAACCGCAGAACACAAGAGAACTAGTTCTAAGCACTTGGAATTTCCTTTAAATTTTAGCATCAAGCATCCTGAGCTTATTCCTAACAACTTTAGCCTCAAAAATCCCATGTTAATACGTAATATTTTGGAGGAATTTGCAGGAATTTTAGAATCGGTAAAAGGTTCGATGCATCTTAAAATAATATCTCAAAATATGAATTAGGTATTTCATATTTTATTTCTGTGAAAAACATTATAAAATTCTTCAAAAGAAAAGAAAATTTTATATTTTAAATTGTTGATAAATGAAAATATTTGTTTGTTATGTGCTTTTTGTTACATGATAATTTTGTCAAGGTATTGCTGTGACAATTTTTCTCAGAATACCAAAATTATAATAATTCTCATTCACACCAGTTTTGTGACACTTTTGTTATTGTTATAAAGTTTAGAATAAGGGTGTAAATGTATAAATATTTGATATAAAAGCTGAACATAATTTTTGAAACATTTTGGCACTTTTAAAGCTTTTTTGGAACTTTTTTGTCATTATTTAGGCACCAAACGAAAATTCTCAAATACCATCACTGCTTCAAATTGCATTGCACTATTGCCACCACTTTCTAAAGAAAACTGAAGAAGGGGACCTGGAAAATCCACGAAACGATCGTCTTTTCATTCCTGAAAGTGTAGAGGTTTTTGAAAGAAAAAACTCTGTGAAGTATTTATTATAAGAATATCCTGAGGAAGAAAAATAGCAGTTTTTGGAATAAAAATGCTTATTATATTATTAATTCATAATAAGGAAATTGGCCTCGAACTGAATTAATAAATTTCTAATTAATCAATTAAAAAAGTCGAAAAAACAATTTTCAATTTTAAATAAAAATTAAAAAACCAACAATTTGTTGATTTTAACTAATTCTTTTGTTAAATTTAACAAATCTAAATTTAAGGTCGGCTAACTTATCTAAAAGTACGCTCAATTTAAGACTATCCCGAGTCATTTTAATACGAATTTTATGAAAATTTTTCTCTTGGTTAAGGTTAGAGATCAACTTCACTACCTTAACCAAGAGAAAAATTTTCATAAAATTCGCAATAAAATGACTCGGGATAGTCTTAAATTGAGCGTACTTTTAGATAAATTTTCATCAAAACAACTCTAAACAGTGTTGTTTTAGATAAGTTAGGCGCCCTAAGTAAGAAATTATTAAAACTACAGTTTTATTTGTAATTATACGGAGTCGTAAATTTTGTTCAAATCTAGTGTCTCGGGACCCTCCCCGGTCCCAGTCGATATAATCTAAGGGCATGTAAGTTTACTCCAAAGGAGCAAACATTTTGTCCGTTTTGCTCTATCTCGCTTAGTTTTCGAGATATGGGCCATTTTATAAAGTAGAAAATTTTTATTTAAAATTTCCGAGGATACAAGTCCCCACCATGGTCCATTTTTTGATACCCCCTTTCGCTGGGGTATTATACGGTTAGGGGTAGTCGAAATTTTCGTCAATTTAGCTCTATCTCTCTTAGTTTCCGAGATATGGGCCATTTTAAGCGGGATTTCCCAGGATTTTTTCTTGGAACCAGAAATTTCAAACACAAATAATTTTTTTTCAAGAACTAATCTAGAAAAACGACTAGCACCACTGGAATCAGCATACTCAAATTAGGTTTATCCACTGGGTGCACCGCTTGTTTGATTTTTCAACTAGCACAGTGTAATTGATGATGATCTATTTATACTGAATTGAAACAAATAAGCAAATTGAAACAACTCAATTAGACTTACATCAACGAACTTCCAACAATGCTATTTTTATCTTCTGTTTTTACTGTCTTTGTGTGAAAAATACTCACATTTAAACTTTTATATAAAATAATTCTATACCAATACTTCTGAAAATCTGAATTTGTTCCTATGCTCCTTGCAGGAGTAAAAGGAACAAATATGTGTATATATAATACTTCTGAAAATCTGCATAGAAACAAAACAATTAGAAATATAAATTTTTGGATTCCATTTTTAAGAAATACTTAGGCAAAAAATCTATCTGAGTTATGACTATAAAGCTGGTCCGACACAAGTTTGCACCCATTACCAATTCCAATATATCCTGAAAGAAGGGAAGAAATTAAAATATCCGTGTCTTTCACTTTTTCTATATCAATTCGTTTAACCGTTTAAACCTCGAATTAATATTTTGTTAATATATTTGATTTTAAAATTAAGACGACCTTCCATATCCATAAATATAGTACCTAAATTCGCGATTTAAACTGTTAAACGAATTGATCTTGAAAAAGTGGAAGTCATCTATGTTTTATATTTAGCCCTCCTTTCAGAATATATTAAGTAGATTTTATCAGAGGTACAACCAAAAATGAACTTTGTCGGACGGTGTTTTAATAAAAGTCGAGTTTTTCAATATGTCGGATTTATTTATTTTCTAACGAGCGGGCGTTCCCGGGATCCCGGAAAATTCAGAAAAAAAATCCGCTGTCCTGGGAAATGAAAAAGTCCGCGAAAAGAAAAACCCTAGTTAACATACAACATTGGATCTTGCGGGCATTAAAGTCAAACTTATTCCCACGGCCCCACTCAGGGATTGTAGGTCACGATTTAGTGTTTCATTTATAAATTGCCTTTGTCCACAATCTCCTCAAGGCTTGGCCTACGATCGAAGAAAAACGAATGACAAATGTTTCTATTATCTGCGAAAGAGGTCACTTGTTTGTGTAGTAATCAGTAGTTGTTATTTTTAATAGAAATTACAGTTGTTTTTCTATAGAGAAATGCAAAACAACTTTTATGACGGTTATTTAAGAAAAGAACTAACGAAAAGTACTGTAATTTCGTAACAGTTGTTTAAAGCATTTATTTTTAATATCATGATAAACAACTACCAAAACAATAATTTTACAGTAAACAGTTATTTTTGGTAGTTATTTAAAAAATAAAAATTTAGTTGAATTTTTTTTTAATTTTAAAAATTCTTGTTTAGTTTATATTTGTTATTATTGATATATTTCTAATTTGCAAATAAAAATTAGAAACTTGTATTGTATCTCCAATGCATAAAAGCATTATAACTGGAGAACAGTTTGGAATTTTTACTTCGAATTTTAAGTAGGCTGAAGTAATAACACATATTTTTGTAATCGAGAGAAAAAAAATATTTTTTAATAACATATACTTTTATAAACAAAAAGAATTGACTGTGGAAAACAGTATTTTTTTACCGATTTTGTCAGTTGTTTAGGGATTGGCTGTATATTGGCAACCTTCGTATGGCACGAAGCGCTAATAAGGCTTGCCAATGGACGAGCTGGCGTCGAAGACCACTGTTTCAGCACCAGTGCTGGTATACCATCCGGCTCCGATGACTTATTTATGTTAAGGTCAGCAAGAACTCTTTTGACTGCTCGAGCTCGAAAGAATATCTTAGGCATAGTACTCGATACTCTTTCAAGTTCGGGCAGTGGTTGATCGCTTTCCGGCAGGAATGAATTACCTGTAAATATATCAACCAAAATGTCAGCCTTATCAACCGGCTCAGTGAATATTCGGTCATCTTTTATAACTAACTGAACTAGCGTTATCCAGTACTCCCTTAACGAATGACCAAAAGCTCTTACTACACTGAGGAGTAGAAAGAACTTTAGTACGAAGACGTTGCAAAGCAGATCAGTATTTGCGTTTTTGTTATCTCGCCAATTATTGGATTCTACGAGGGCAGTTCGAAATATTCTTAGCCTAACAATGAAAAACAAGAGCTAGATTTTTCAAATTATTTTATTTTTCAATATAATCTCCAGAAACTTTAATACACTTAGTCCAACGTTTTTCTAGTAATTCTATCACTTGATTAAAATAATTTTCCTGAAGCTTTTACATTTGAAGGTACCCGATCATTTGAGATGCCTATGGCATCCTCTATTTCACGCACTTTCACTCTTCGATCTTCTAATACCATATCATGGAATTAAGCTATGATTTCTGGCGTTGTTGCAGTTTTTGGACATCCTCAATGCTTGTACGACCACGTTTAAAGTCAGCAACCCAATTTTTTATTGTTGCATATGAAGGAGCACTTTTACCTAACACATTCAACATATCATTATGAATTTCTTGTCCCAATAAACCTTTCTTATGTAAATATTTAATCACACCATGAATTTCTAATTTTTCCATTACAAAAAAATCACTGAAGTGCCTTTTTTGAACACCTGTTACTATACGAATGAGTTGACAGATCAAAATGAAATTTAACATGTGTTCATATGACGGATGGAAGTTTCCATTACACAAAGCTTTTTGCTGTTTATACCGCCATCTCTATGTCAGGCTAAGAACATTTCGTACTGCCCTCGTAACTCTCTGGATCTGACTGCGTTTATGCAGGTCTAGTTAAACCAACATTTATCTTTAAATAAAAAGCACTTGAAAATTACTTGTCAGATATTTTATTTACATAGGGGGTTACACGATCAATTTTTTCCTTTCAAGTTTTAATACACTCACACTTTTTTACTAACACACTCACATTTTAAAAATTGAACAGCAACTTGATATCAATGTTTGCTTTCAAGTTTTGAGAAAACTTGACGGTCAAGTTTTAAACAGCTGACCAAATTTCTTGTAAATTTGTTTTTCTTTTAACAAATATTGTGCCGCAATAAAACACGATTGATAAAATACGGAATGTGAATATTTCGGTATATCGACGAAATGATTTAAAAATAAAAATAAATAAAAAACCAATTTCTGCTGACATGAAAATGTCTGTGGAAGATGTGAAGAAAAAAATAAAGTCTTCTCGAACAGCCTACAGTGCGGAAACAGCTCACAGAGGCGAGCAATTTTAGTTCTTTCCTTGACGACGGCATCTTGAAAGCAAAATTGACTATCAAGTTGCATGCAGCCTACGTCACAGCTTCAAGTTCAACTGAATTTGACAAGCAGTATGTGTTATCAACTTGAAAGCAAAATCTTGATCATGTAACCTCACTGTTAGGTAACCCGTTCGTATCCGAAGACCTAACAAAGTTCCTTATTTGGACTCAGAACACTAATTGCAATTAATTTACAAATATTCCTGCTTTTATACAATTTCAGTTATTTACAAATCAATAAAAAAAATATTGGAATCAGACGATCATAGAAAATTGTACAGTGTTTCAGATAATTAAGAGAATAAAACATTATGAAAACATGAATAAGAATTGATTTAACATTAATTAAAAATTAATAAAAAAAAAAGTATGACGCTTCAAAATAAAATCTTTTATAAAATCAGTTTTTTTTTATCTCTTTGAACCATCTATACTTTGGTTTTTCTGAGTTTGTGCCATTTCTATAACATTTGCTAACTATCAGGCATGTCACAGACTTCAATTTCACTTGAAAGTGAAATTGAAAACGCAAATTGCTTCTCCAGAAGTAAATGGTATATTTGCATATTTAGACCAAAAATAACAGATACACGTAATTAATTATAAGTAAAGAATGCTGTTTTTAATAATTTCACTTAAAAAAGTTTTTGTTCAAGAGCATATTTAAGGTTTTAACACATACTTCGCATAAAATTAATATGATTTCGATGTACAATTTCGTAACGTTTTACTTTTGCTTCTTCAGGTTTTTTGCGTTTTCGTAAATTCTAAAATGTTTAAAAAAGACTTTTTGTGGTAAATTCGTGTTTCAACTGCTAAATTTTGATATAAGTTGCCATTTGTAGTTAAAAAAGAGAAGATCGCCGATCAAAATTTAAAATTTTAATTTTTTAGAAAAAATTACGTTTTGCTAATCAACAAGAAAATTATTCAATTTACCAACAAAAAGCGTTTTAAATGTACATTTTTTAAGTGAAATAGTTAACGACATTTTAGGGAATACATTCCAAGCACTATTGAAAAGCTTTTATGAGTTTAAGCTGCTCTAGATATCAATTCCACTTTGGTTTTTGAAAGTGGAATGAAAACGATTTTTTTTTTCGTTTTACGTTTTGTGGAGAAACTTACAACTATTGAGCCTGTAGCATACTCGATACTTACCAAAACGTTTCATTTTCTATACAAAATTATCCGTAGCACCCTGAACTGCAAATTCAGAAGGAACAAAATTGTTTTCGATCACTTTAGGAAAAAAATTGCGGAACTGAAATTGCGAAATCAAATCAATTCCGTAAAAAACTTGTGACATGCCTGTATAGTTAGCAATCTAAAAGCCCGTGTTTTAAATCACAACACGACCATCTTTTAAATTGATGAATACTTAGGAACATTTTTTTCCAAGCAATATTTTTTTCAAAAATTTTTTTTATTTTGTTAGTCCACAGTTTTTTTTTGGGGGGGGGGGGGGGGTTTTCCAACATTATGCAAATGTTAACCACTTATTGTCAGCCATACTCTCGCCATTCATTTAAATTCTTAGCTATCATTTATTACATAGTATGTATGTAGACAGACAATTTGGCGGCCTGGATTTGGTTCCCATCACACCCATACTTGTGATGGGAAAGAAAAATTTAAAAAAATGCTATTAGTATTTTTTTTTAATTTGTCTTTCTTAATTCTTTTTTTTTTTTTTTGTAAATGCATTTTTAAACTATCTACCCAAAACGTTGACAAGTTAGCGCCAACAAACGGTTGGGTGCTCTTTTGCATCGACTAACAGGATAATGGCTTCAATATTATTAATATCATGGTCTGTCAACGCATAACCGACCTTCACCAATGCTTTGCCACCATTGTGCCGATCGTATTTTTCTGTCTGGCCATTTTTCAAGCCAAAACTTCACCTCACTTAAATGGTCTAAGACAAAAGCTATGTGAGGGATTTTCTACTCTTCTGAATGTCCTAAAATCAGTTTTAAGTAAAAATATCCTTTTCTTATCTCTATTCACACCAACATTTAAATTGTAATTTGATAGCATGTTTATCACTGTTAAAATACAATTTACTTTGACAGTTAAAGATTTATATTATGATTGATTACTTTAAAATAAATACGGTTTTCTTCAATCACATCACAGGGGGTGCTAAGTGGCGCCAAATATCTTTATATGAAAATAAAGCTATAAATCGAAATAAAAAGAAAAGGTGAACAAAATCATAAAAAAGCGAATAACAAAAACCACAATCATACACCCTCTGAAACCACACAATGGAATAAAATACCACCGTCACAATTTCTTCACACAGCCACACACTCGCTTATACTAATAGCCTTAGTGGCACAATAGCAGTACTGAGGAGACAGAAGAAGACCCCATTTATAAAACAATACCCACTTAAAGAATAAAATAAAACTGAATACTACATACTAGTACTTTGGTGAAACAAATCGATTTTGGAAACCAACAAAAAAGTAAATTCAATCAATTCGTTACGCTATTTTGTTGGTCAAAATGTTTCATTATTTTAATATACAATTCATATGTACGTCGAATAATGAAAATGACATATTCATACTCAACAGACACATGCAAACATTCGATGAACACTAGGGTGGATCGATTTAGCAATCGATATTGTGCCATCGATTTTTCGATAGCTTTTGGCATGAGGAAAAAAAAGTTCCACTACGACATATTAGAGTTGTCAAATATTCGACCTATTTGAAAAACCGGTTTTCGAATACTTCTAAAAACCGACTTTTTTTAAAACCCGGTTTTCGGTTTTTTTAATTCAAAACCGGTTCGAATAACCGGTTTTTTCGGTTTTTGTAAATAATCATTTTGTATTGCTATATATACAAATTTTCTTATAAATCATGCAAAGAATTGCTAAAAATCTTGAATTAGTACGGTGGAATCGTAAAGTTATTTCTAAAGGCGCTATTTGTGCTTGTTTTTTTTTTTTCTTTCTAAATAAAAACACTTTCGGACAGATCTAAAAGCCCAATATTTTGTTCGTAATTTTTGCGAAAAAGCTATTAACTTCCATAAAAAACAAGAATGATTTTTCACTTCCTCTGGAATTGTTACAAAATTCCGGTGGAAGTTTTTTCGCATTAATTTCGACGATTTGATTTGAAAATCTCGCAAAAAATAATTTTGGCCTAACGAAGATTGTAGTTTTGCAATTAATGTGAAACAATTTGTGACTTAAAATTTTTATTACAATTTTTTAACTAAAAAATAAGAAAAAACTCCTTTTATTTATTGAAGAAATGGAAATATTGACCTTATATGCATTTTAGGACAAACTTTTAGATATCTCCTACTTAACTTATTGTCAAAAAATTAGAACGTTTTTAAGATAGAGAGAAAATGTAGAATTTTGCAAAAGAACAGTCTCTTCAAAGACAACATTTTTGTTTCGAAAAAATCAATTATTTGATAATATTTCACTAATATAGTCATAGCAACGACAAAGTGAATAAGCCCTACCTAGGAGGGAATCAAACATTAAGGGTCATAGGTATGCATAATCACTTTGAAAATTTTTAAGTGACTTATAAAACAAATTTTTCGTACAAAATTCATTTTATAAATGTGATATAAAGTTTTTCAAATTATTATGCATAGGCACTTAAATATTTTGCATAAATATTGAACAAATGAAGAAAATTTATTATAAATTTCCACCTTATAAATATTCGAAAATGTCGAATTATTCGACTCGAAAAAATCGGTTTCTCGAATAATTCGAAAACCGCCCTTTTTCAAAAACCGGAAATATAGGAAAAACCGGTTTATCGAATAATTCGGAAACCGGTTTTGACAACTCTACGACATATCAACAAAATCATTTTCGAGGCGTCCAAATTTCAATTTTTTACAATTTTCTAATAAATGCTAGATTAGCGCCATCTTGCGGTGGCTTTTTGAACCAACTAATGACGCTGTAAACAATATAACATTACAACCTTTCCAGAAAGGTATTACTTATGAAAATGGGATAAAAATGTGGCAACTAGAGGTAAAAGTACACACAGAAAACAGATTCGTAGTTCCAACCGAATTTTTGTAGTTCCAAGTACAATCACTTTTATTTATTTTTAATACCGTTGTAATCACCGAAATTCATTTACAATTTTTGAATTTTTGTTGTGTTAACAGATTACTTTAAAGTTTGTGAATTATAAATTCTATAAATAGAATAACACGTTCCACAAAATTTATTTAAAAATTAAAATTTTTTTATGTCGCTAACTGGGATAGAACCGGCGACATTCCGTTTGTTAGCACATTGCTTTTCCTCTAGGCTAAACTCGATATAATTTTTTTTTTTGTCAAATTTCAAATTTGAATTTCTTCAGGTTTGAATATTTTGTCTAATAATAAACTTATATCAGCAACAGAAAATCAATTGTGTCTTTTAATTTGAATAAAAAAAAATTTATGTCGCGAACCGTGATAGAACCGGCGACCTTCCGTTTGTTAGCACATTGCTTTTCCTCTAGGCTAAACTCGATATAATTTTTTTTTGTCAAATTTCAAATTTGAATTTCTTTAGGTTGAAAATTTGAATATTTAGTTTTTGAATAAAATTATATTAACAACAGAAAATCAATTGTGTCTTTTAATTTGAATCAACAAAAAATTATTTAAAAAAAATATATAATGCCTTGGTTGAGGTTTGAACTCAGATCTCTAAGGCCATAAGGCTGTGTCTCTAAGCTCTGCGCCACAGATACATTTAGTTAGATTTAGTTGTTCTCTAACTTCGATGCATATGTATGAAACGAAAAAATATGATACATTCCAAAATTTTATTATGATAAATAAAATTTCTGTTCCTAGTCTCAATATATTGTTATAACACTGTGAGACAAATGGTAGGGGTCAGTGATCGGGAAGGGTTCAAACTACCGGGGAAAGTTATATCGGTAAAAAAGAAGTTATACGTGTCCCGGCGTTTCGCTGGGTCACCCCTAGGAATCGAGATATATCGATTTGACCTTTGGTGGTCTTTTTTTTGACATAACTCGAGAACCACTTGTCCGATTTTGCTCAAACAATTTTAAAAAAATTAAAAATTACAATTTCTTTAATCTGTTCATATAACGTTTTTCTATATACTCAACAGTTTTGCCGGTAAAAATAAATGTATGAAGAAAAAAATATTTTTTGCCTAAAATATTAAAAAAAAGCAAGGTTGGCAACCGAAACGAATAACGGTATAGGTATCGGTATTGGTGTCGATTTTTTATTTGTTTCGGTATCGGTAACGGTATTTTAATCATATCGGTATCGGTATAACCGATACCGAAACATTAATACCGGTATATACCGGTATTATTGAAAAAATTTACAAAAATATAAAAAAACGTTCTTAATTATAAAAAACTCAATTTTTTATAATATGAACAAAAAATAATAAGTTATTAAAAATTTCTAAGTGTTTTATTTTTTAAACACAAACATTTTTTTAAATCTATTAGGAACACAACACATATTTTATATTTGTATTGAGATCATATAATAAAATAAAAAAAAATAAGTTTATAAAATTAATAAAAGGATTCTCTAAAAGAAACTGTAAATTCAATTAAAGGTTTAAGAAACCAGTTTATATATTAAATTTTATTTACAAATTTGTAAATTTGTGGCCCTTTGTTCCTAATGGAACTATAGGACATAATATATATAAATTTGTCACAAGTTAGAGAATACATATTTATTAAGTTAAATAAATTAAAAACAATGTTGACAATGCAAATTAAAGGCTGATAACCGCACTTTGAATTTGTAACACGATTTTCTATTAACAATGAATAAAAAAGTTTAATTGTTTAACAATTTTGGAAATTTTATATTAAAAAAATTAGTACTTTTGCTAAAAACGTGAAAAAAACAAATTTTTTTAAAACCGATTCCATAGCGGTACGACACCGGTATTAAGGGAAAAGGTTTTTGAATACCGGTATTTTTTGAAATCAAGAATTTCGGTATTGGTATCGGTATCGGTTGTCAATTTGAAAGGGTTTTGAAACGGATAACGGTATTATAACGGTATCGGTTGCCAACCTTGAAAAAAGTAATAAACAAAAGGTTACTGATTTTTATGGTAGCGGTAACAATCATTTATTTTTACCGGCAAAACTGTTGAGTATATAGAAAAACGTTATATGAACAGATTAAATGAATTGTAATTTTTAATTTTTTTAAAATTAAAAAAAAAGATATATCTCGATTCCTAGGGATGACCAAGCGAAACGCCGGGACACGTATAACTTGTTTTTGACCGATATAACATTTCCCGTTGGTTTCATCCCATCCCGATTTTGACTGTCGCATAGTGTAATTATCAAAATAATGGAAATTAATGGTTAAAGCTACTAAAAATAAAAAAATATTTTAAATTGATTGGAAAAACTAATACTTTGGATATAGTGATCAATTTTATTGAAACACAGCTGATCCAAGATTTTTGCTACCGATATTTTATTCATTTTTTTGTTGGTATTGAAGGTAATGTAGAAGTTAGTATTTTTTCAATATTGGTTAGAAAAGCTAATATTTTGGATAATGTGACAGTGTTTTGGTTCATCATATATATTTTCTGTTCACAAATAAATTCAACTTTCCTGATGATGAATTTTAAATAACTGCAATTAAAATGATTGAATAACGAAAAAATTTCGTTGGTTCCGATCGAATTCCAACCAATTTATTTTCTGTGTATACCTTTCTGGAAAGGTTGTAATGTTACATTGTTTACAACTTCATTAGTTGTTTCAAAAAGCCATGGCGCTAATCTAGCATTTATTGGAAAATTGTAAAAAATTGAAATGAAATTTATGCGCCACGAAATTGATTTTTTTGATATGTCGTAGTGGAACTTTTATTTCCTCATGCCAAAAGCTATCGAAAAAAGCATAATAACTAAAAATTTTTGTCCATACAAATCGGCCCACTCTAATGAACACTCTTTGAATTGTAATGAAAAGAAAAACTGAATTTATTACACAAAACAAATGCAGAACATAAAGGACATTCATGACAAGTTATAGTTACTACGTTAATAGAGTGTGAGTTCATTGAAAGGGAGCAGGGGGTGTTGTTAAACTGTATACAATTGACCAAACAATTGTTCAACTTTAATTTGGTTTATTTTTTTCCACGCTACACACAATAAATGGTGGCTATCGAAATAAAATGACAAACAAATAAAAACCACAAATATGAAACAAACAAATACGAAAATAAAGAACAACAAACCAATGAATAAATAAAATACAACATTTAACAAATTTAGGAAAATGTATCCACATATGACCATTGTTCAAAAAAATAGAAAAAAACTGCTTGGTCATTTATGTGGAGCCATTAGCATCAGCAGCTATTTTTTTTTTTTTTTTATTTTGCTGTTTATTACTGTATTATTGTGCCGCTGCAGAAGCACGCGTTTCTAATGGTAATGACAACAATAACCATATTGAAGTAGTGCGTACTGTGTTGTATATTTGAGAACATGCGGTACCATGAAAATTGAAATTTTAAGCCTCACATATGGTGTCATAAGAAAATACACACGATACACTTTCATTTCAATTCCACTTCAGTTTTTGTTTGAAGAGGTTGTCCTTGTTAAGGTCTACATCTTATTTAGAAAAAAAAGAAGACATTTGTTTAGGGAAAGCAGTTTGAAAATAATCATTTGATTATTAATTAGTTAGGAAAACTACTTGATAAGCCTATCGTCGATAATGTCACGTGGTGAGATATGTTAGATTATTCTGAAATCGATTATTGTTTGTAAATATTTTAAAGTGAGTTATTATAAGGGTGGCCCCTTATTTCAGGTTTGAAAGCAATACACTATTATAAAAAAATCTTAAGCCCAATCCAGATACTCACAGTGCCAGTGAACTGCAGCCGCGATGTCAATTTTGTTTCATTAATTTCGCGAAAACCATTCAATATTTTTAAGAATTTTTTATTGAATTTTGAAACGTCGCAACTATGAAGACAGTTCCAAATAGAAATCAAATCAATTTCTAAAAAAATATTAGCTACTGTATAAAATTTTTTGATTCGTTGAACTTAACTAATAGGCCTCAGATTCTGTCAACTTTTTTTCACAAGATACCCTTAAGATTATAATAAATTTTGTATTGAAAAGTCATCAAATTTTGTTGACATTTCCACTCAGTTTAAATAGTATTTTTACGAAGAAAAACCATTTAATTCAAAAACCCTCAGAGATTAAGCACTATTGCTGTTTTTGAAACACCCTCGATTCTGAGGAGAACATCTTACTTTAAATGCTTTTTCCTACTAATCAGAATGAATACAAAAAATGGTGAAAAAATTTAATAAGTTAATGTTTTTGTTAGATTTGAGATCATACAAGTAAATTGCAGAGAATAAAAATTGAAAAAAATCGATTAATTGTTTCGCAGTCAATAAAAGTAGATCATTATCAATTATTAATCCGTAAAGGCGTGGATACTGAATATGGGAAAAAAATCACATCTTAGCGGATGTCTTTGACAGAGAAGGAAACTTCATATCAAATTTTGATATGAAGGTTCGTCCTCCAGCGGTTCGGACAGGCCGTTAAGTAGGGGACACTCTTACCCTTTTGAATCCCTACTTGTTCCACGTTCCTGACCGAAATTCCGAAAAGCAACTTTTCGGTAAGTTAGCCCATGCTTCAGGGAACACATATTTGAAATTTCAGGTTTCCAACCAGAGGAGCAACCCGTCAAGGGGGAGACTTTTTCCTTTTTTGCTTCTGCCGGTAGGAATTTCTTTGAAGATCGTATTAAAACATTGAGAATTATATGAAATTTAGCATGTGTGACTGTCGCACGCAGTTCGTTTTAACCTAGGGTTCATCTTAAGCAAGCTCGTGATAAAAGATATTTTTTATACTTGACTTTCAAACTAGTTCTTATTAACTGATATTTCATTTTAAACGAGTTTAACTGTATATTTAGTTTTAAAGGTTTCACTGCAGTCAGAGTCTTGCGAAACAGAAACATACACCCACAATATATTTTCCATAATCGATTGAAGTTTATTTAAAAAGTAAAAGGTAAGGTTTGTTTTCAATTGAAGAATCAACTAAAATACATGGAAACATATTGTTTAACTTTTTGTATCAGTCAATAAAAAACAAACTACAAAAAGTATGAATCGTCTGTAGGGGTTGATATTTTCAGTCAAATGTTCTATTTTTAGTTTTCTATTTTCAGTTGTTATCTGTTTTGAAACAAAAATTCAAATAATTTTAGTTTTTTGTTTTTTCATTAATATAGTTTGTTTATATACAAAATTATTTCAATTCAAAAAAAATTCAAACAAAATTCAAACAAAAAAAAACTTTCAAATATGAAAAAACAAACCAGCAAATCGTTTTTTTTTCTAACGTTTTATCAGTTAAAAATTGGAGATTGTTTTAACAGATTTTTCATTTGTTTTTATTTCTTTTATGGATTATTTAAACTATGTTTGAAAACAAATAGCAAATTGGTTTGATCAGTGTTTTCAATTAATTTAGTATATATTTTAAGTTATTTTTAACGATAAAATATTGTGAGTGTAGTTTAATCACTCCTGGGCCCATTTGAGCAAAGCAATTATTTCATGTGAAAGCTGTTGCCCTAAAGTTTTATATTAATGAGTCATTATTTTACTTCTTAAGATTACTCTTAAGAAATTACCAATTGTTAACCTAACCTCAAAATAGTCATCATCTTGTGCGATAAAATTCATTTGAATCTACAAATTGATGGAAACAACAAATTAAGATTTTTATTACTTCATTTTTACGGCCGATTTTACAGTATACACTAAAATGTTTTCGAAACCTAAGTGACTATTTAGACCACTTAGGTGAACTTTTCAAACAATTGATAACGGTCTTAATTGTTAGTGATGCTCAAAACACTTTAAAATCTTAAAATCTCAAATGAAATGTTCTCTATAGTGTTAAATTTTACTTAAGTTTTTACTATAATACCGGCTCTTAAAATATTTCAAATATTTTCATAAAACTTTTGTTGTTGTCAATAAATCTTAAATTTAAATAGCAGAAGTTAATAGTAATATTAAATAAAATTGATTTATGTAGCGGCTATAAAACTAAATTTTTAGTTTAAACACAATTCTTAAAGCAACAATGAAAGCGTCACAAATGATCATATAATTTTGTTTTTAAACAATGTTTATTAATTGTCCAGTGTTTGGTTTTGTACGACGAGTTATTGCTTTAATATCAAGGCGTATACCAGGCTATAAAAGGCCAGTAATTATTAAATCACATTTAGCCAAGGGCCTAATCAAATATTTTTTAACATACAAAACCATAAATTTTCTATTAATAAAATAAAAGAAAACCTTAAATGGAACAGTACAAAAAACATCAAAAACCGATAAACTTTTAAACACCTCACTAAACACGAAATACTCCAAACAACCAACCAACTGGATGACTCGTAGTGGAAGATGGAAAACTATTAACTGCGTTGACAGTTAAACACATGTTGATGCATGTCTGATCGTAGTATGACCAGATTTTAGGCAACAACAAAATTTTACTAGAAAAATAAAACATCATTTTTGGTAATGATATAATGTTATGGTTACCAAATGGTGTTTGTTGTTGTTTGGTTATAAGTATTAGATGATGTTCTTTAGCTGGTTGTTGGATGGCTTTTTTGGGAGTTACCAGAAAAACACGCACTTTATTATAATTTTTCTCGTAAAAATAAAAAAAGAAAAGAAAAAGTCAGTTTAAGCGCAAATTTAAGCCTCCAGCTAAATACTTGTGTAGTTAAATACCACAAAAATGTTTTGATTGATTTATAACTCAAGTAATGTTAAAAAAAATGTAGAAAACTCTTAAAAAATCATGTTTGTGTAAAGGTTATAAACAAAAATATAGGAATTGTATACAAATTTTTTTTCGGGGTACCACCACTGCATTGGAAGAAGATCTTTAAGAGGTTTGTTTTGTAGTCCCAGTTAATTATGATTAATGATGATGTTATGATGCGTTAATATTTCTTTAGTTTTTTTGTGCATATATTTTTTGAATCTCGTATGTTTGGAATTTTATGAAGTAAAGGCACATATGAGTACTCTATAAAATTATTTAAATTTATGTAAACATATTTTACTAATTTGAAAAAGAATTAAAGAGTTCAATATGTATAATAAAAATTTATTTCAAAATTATTTGACTCATTTCGGACTAGACTTGTGTCGTTCGTGAAAGAACTAGTTCAATTTAACTAGTCACTCAATTGACCGAAAGACCTAGTTCACCTCTAATCGTTCAGTTCAATCGTTCATTTTATTACCTTTGGCCGTGGATAATTCTATTTCTTTTTATTAATTAAAAATATTTTCTATACTAAATATTTTTCTTTTTTTTATGCTTTCATTTGCATTGCACTAATGCCACCAGTTTCTAAAGAAAACTGATGAAGGTGACCTGGAAATCCCCGAAACGATCGTATTTTCATTCCTGAAAGTGTATAGAGGTTTTTGAAAGCAAAAACTTTGTGAAGTATTTATCAGGAGAGTATCCTGATGAAGAAAAATAGCAGTTTTTGGAAAAAAAAAGTACTTATTATGTTAATTCATAATAAGGAGATTGGCCTCGAACTAAATTTATAAATTTCTAATTAATATTGTGCCATCTCTATGTGATATTGGTAGCAGAGACACAAAAATGTAATCATTTTAATTGTGGTTTAAATTAGCTGAAAATTTTGTAAAATTATGAAACAAAAATTACTAAAATTTAGCATGCAAAGTTAGTTTAAATATGGATGAAAGTAATTGTTATGCTAAATTGGATTTACAAAAAATATTAATTCAATACTAAATTTCAAAATAACAGAAAAATTAGTTCAATTTAATAAGAGCGCGTTCAAGAGAATTTTGTACTAACTTGTTTTTTATAAGTGAACTGAAATGAAAATGTATATCTAATTTTGTAATGGAAGTTAAAATTAATTTCATTACAACTACCTGAATGTAATGAAAATGAAAAAATGTTTCATTAGAAATAATGAAAACAAAAGTAATGAACTTTTTTTTGTCAAACTTACAGTACTTCACTGAACCAAAAATCAACTAAAATCCATGTAAAATTCATGAATGTGTAATCACTATACAGCTAACAAAACCTGCCCGTCAATTTAACACATTGTTTGGTAAATTTTTATTTTGACATTTAACTTTTTAATATGGTGGTAACAAAATATCGTCAAATGTATTAACAAATATTAGTTATTGAATGTTCCCGAGTAAAAATAGTTATATAGGAAATTATATAATTTAATATGGACTAATATGTTTATATATAGTCAAATGTGACACTATATCTTTGTGGATATAATTATATATAGCTTTGAGTTTTCCAAAAATTTCTTATATGATTTCATATATAGATCAGTATAAATATATATGTCCCCATATATATTAATATGTACCATATTTAGTTAAATATGCTATGACAATTTTAACACAGCGTCATATATAATTAAAAATGGCTTTATCGGTAAACATATAAAGTCTTATATAGCTCAATGTTAAATTTTTTTCTAAGTTGTTTTAGATATGTTTAAGTATAGCTCAATGTAAAAAAAAATTCTATGTTTTTCTGAGATATATTTATGTATGTATGATTTCAAAATATAAAAGGCGTACTCATTATAACTCTTAAATTCCTTGTAAACCTTGTATAAATACAAGCCATATTTTTTATGTATGGAATTTGACATTAAACTCATAAACACAGTTTACGGGTAGAATACAAGTTTATATAAGAAGGCTTGGTTAAAATTATGTACAACTACTTCTAAATACTTATGTGTAAATTCATAAATGCTTTATAAAGTTATAGGAGGCTTATGAAACAAATTCTGTATGGAAAATTTGTTTTGTGAACCTCCTATAATTTTATAAAAGATTTATGAATTTAAACTTTAAAGTTTTATTTAAATTTTGAAATCTTATCTTAAGGGTGTTATTTTTTAGTACTTTTTAATAGTTTTTGTTTTGATCCTGAAATGTAATGCATTATATAATTATGTCTTTCTACATAAGATTAGATATGATTATATCGGGTCAAAATCCGGATAAGATTCTATATCATTTAATATATTTAGATCTTATCCGACATAATTTTATCCACCATTTTTCGGATCATAGCATATCTCCAATTATATTAAATTAGATATCATTACATATGACATCATATTATTTTTTTTACTCGGGTTATTTTAGTTTGACTCAAGATCATAAATTAATATCACTTTCTGTTTAAATTATTTTCAAATCAAAGAAAGATGATACAATTTTTGTAAGTAAATTATCGAATTTTTTCAATAATTTTTATTCTTTGTAATTTACTTGTAAAAATTGTATCATCTTTCTTTGATTTGAAATTAATTTAAACAGAAAGTGATATTTATTTATGATCTTGAGTCAAACTAAAATAACATTCATTTACTTAAATAACAGATCAACTAAGAACATTTCCCCCATTAAATATTAGTTATGTTAACAAATATATTTAATCAAATTGAATAATTATTTTGTTCTTTTACCAATGAATTTTATTCAATTCAACAATGCATTTCATTTATTCATTATTAAATTTTGGACTTATATTTAAATATTTTATTTTTTATTTACCAATTTCAAATTTATTGAAATCAAAATCTTTCTTATGATGAATTTGATAAAATATAAAAAATAATTGAACATAAAATTTAAATTATAATATACGATAGAATATACACAAAATTGTTTATTAAAAACATATGAAACATTTTGTGTACAAAAACATTTAAATTATTTTATTTAAATTAATAAGTACAATACATTTCATATACTGATCAATAAATAGTTTATCTCGCTACAAAATAAATTAATAAAAAGACAGAAACTATAAAAATTAATAATAGAAATTAAAATTTACAATTTAATTGAATACTTTTAAAATTATAAAAATTTATTTAAATTAAAAATAATAAATATTCACTTAGCAATTCAATACAAAGTACTGAATTTCTTAATTATCAATACTTTGAAAAAAAAACACTTCATGTTAATTTATTAATATTTCCTACTATTACAAATGGTCTCAAATGCTAACGCGAGGAATGACGCGACAAAACTAACCAGACAAAATTTTTTTCAATAGGTTTAATACTTTTTTCCAAATTGCACAAAAATATATGAAATTAACTTTACTGCCTTTTTAACAAAATTTTTAGAGTTAACAAAATAAATTTCCTTTGTAAATGGACAAAAATTTATCAAAACAACAATTGCTTCGTAGAGTATTTTTGACGACAATAAGTATGTGCATTTAAAAAAAATAATTTATTCCAAAAAAAAAACACACACACCAATTTGAATACAAAAGATATTATTTTAACAATTCGTTTCATCAAAAAGTGACAAAATTTTTATGTTGATTTTACCTACGTCAGTGTTGTTGTCCTATATGGTTTGAATAAAATTTGCGGCAACTTTTTAAATTTTTAATCTAATGGAATTTGAAAAATGGGCAAAATCCGCAAAAAAAAAATTTTATTATTTTTTTATTTTTTATGGTTTTTATGGTTTTCTTTCCACACAGAAAATTTCATGGTGGCTTGATTACTTGGTTTGATTTGGGAAAAATATTACTTGAATATTGCATATCGGAAATATTCTGTGTGAATGGAAATTTTACCCAAAAAACCTATGCCTATGAGCGATATACCTAAAAGTATATCGCTCATGCGCCCTAATACACATTATAAGAACATTCCCATTCTCATAGAATATTTTTTCCAAAATCAAGGCGAGCAACACTATGAAACCTTCTGTGTGGAAAGTAAAATATCTAAGCTTTTTCTAAAATAAAAAAATAAACAAAAAGTGTTGGCCTATTTTTAGATGAATTGAGTTTTCTATTACACCCAGTAAACAGATTCGGTTCTGACAACCCCATTTGTTGCCAATCGAATGGTTCAGTTGCATCAAATGAATTTTTCGGTTGCGGCTACCGAATTATTCTTGATGCAACTGCGATTCCGTTGCCACAGTCAAATTAGTCCTGTCTCAATTGGTTTTCTGTTGCCACAACTGAAAAATTCTGTTATCACAACTGAACCATGCGATTGGCTACAAATGCGGATATCAGAACTGAATCTGTTTTATGGGTGTACACTAAAAATTCAAAACTAGTTCTGAATTAAAAAAATATATATATTCGCCCTTATTATCTAAATTTTCCAAATGTGAGTGGCAGTACGCTTTGGTTCGGTATATTTTTGGAGTATTCTGATTGGTTCATTTATTTTTAGCCAATCAAAATGTTTGAAAATACACAAATTGAACAAAACCGTATGTTTAAAAATAAAGTCGACTTTAAATTTAAAATACACTTTTATAGTAAGGGCCCTTTTTTTTTATTTCCCATTCAAAAAATTTGTTACTTTAACAAAATGTATTCCTGTTTTTTGGTTTAAAATAAAATTTGTAGATTTTGAAATTTTTTTTGTTAAATTTAACAAATCTAAATTTAAGTAAAAAATTTGTAAAACTACAGTTTTATTTACAATTATGCTGAGTCGTAAAATTTGTTCAATTAGGACCTCCCCGGTCCTAGTCCATATAATCTAAGGGCAACCAGTGTAGAAAATCATTACCAGATATGTGGTTATGTAACTACATACTTGTTAATGGTAACTAGTTACTTTTGTTACTCTTGTTACCTTTATATGGCGATGTGTCGAAAAATAATGAGTTATGGTTACACACTAGCATATGAAAAATCAAAAAATATATCGTTACCTATATGCTTACCAGTACTGGCAAAAATAATGAGTCTAAAAATAGATTTTCAAAAAAATAAATTATATAAAAAAAATATTTTTTATTGTATTTTTTTTAAATAAAATTTGCTAGTGCAGGAATCGAACCTGGGTCTACAGATTGCCAGTCAACAGCTCTACCATCTGAGCTATATCGACATGTAATATTTAATAGATAAAAACATAATTGACCTGCTGCACACAAGTAAGCTTACTCGCCAACATACAAAAAATCAAAAAATATGTGGTTACATATATCCTTACCAGTGTTTAAAAAATATTGAGTCTAAAAATAGATTTCAAAAAATTTTTATATGTCATTACCGTTTCTATACAGGGCATGTAAGAGCACTCCAAAGGAGCAAACATTTTCTCTTTTTTGCTCTATCTGGCTTAATTTTCAAGATATGGGTCATTTTATAAAGTGAAAAATTTTTACTAAAAATTTCCGCCAATTATTGGATAGAGATAACATTTTCACGGATTACTACCCCAGACAGGAGTAGTCAAGATTTTCGTCAATTTTGCTCTATCTCTCTTAGTTTTCGAGATATAGGCCATTTTATAAAAACCGGGAGGGAAATAAATAGCGCCATCTTTAAAACTTCGGATACACAATGGTGGCGCCATCACCAGGTAATAACAGAAACATAAAAATATTTTAACAATAAATTGTGTAATATTTAACGAATGGGTTCTTAAAAATTAGTTATAAATAATTCTAAAAATTAACACTCAAAATTAATTAAAGTACTTAGGATTTTTAGTATTGTGTTAAATGAAGATAACTAAAATCTTTATTAAAATCAGTATTCCAACTAAAAATTTGTTACAAATTAGTCAAATCGATTTGCAACAAATTTGACAGGTTTTCTCAATGACCTATTATTTTATGTTTATAAACAATATTGGTTTTTAATTTGCTGTCCCAAAATCAAAGAAAATCGTACGTCAAGGTAAAAAATTATTGTTGTTTCACATGTTATTTTGATGAGTTCGTTATACGCCAAACTCCAAATAATTTAGGTCGTACGTTTACAAATAAAATTTATTTTATTGGAAAAATCAAGGTTTCCATTTGCTGAACGGCAAAAAACAACTTTTGAATTCAGTGAACGTATTTTAATTTTTTTTTCTGTTTTCAATTCACTGAAAGTAAAATTTTTGTTTTTGTTCACTGAACGAAAATGAAATTCACTGGTGAATTAAATCAGTAAGAAATTACTTTAATTTTATACGTTCGATTTATTAAATTGAATGCGTTTACCAGTGAATTTATTTATTTGATTTAGTAAAAAAAATATAGCAATTGAATTCCATTAAAAAAATCGAATTAATGAATGAATTAATTTCGTTCAATATATAGTATGTATTTGTGAATTAGTTCATTAAATTTTGAATTCAGAACTCACAAATCAAAGTAAGGAATTAATTCTTCGAAGCTCTGACTATTGTCTTGGCCGCAATTCCTCCATTCGATACACGCTATTATGAATTGATTTTCCCATTACTTGAATGGGTTCTTTATAAAATTAAAATAAATGTCAAGGTTGTTTAGACACGCGCTTAATATTCAACAAAAATATTTTCTTAAGAATTTGTTGAGATTTGACACTTTTTTCGAAATGTTATATTCAAACAATTATCTACATAAGTATTCATGTTAATTTAGATTTATGACTTCTTATAGTTCTCTGATGTTTAACCCCCCTCTACAACTTCAACTTCAACGATTAAAAATATAAACTGAGTACCACAAAATTGAGTTCGTGGAAAATTCTTTGACAGCTGTTTTGATCACTGATTTAGTAAATAATAAATGAAACAAAGTTATTTGTTATATAACAAGTGGAATTATTTTTCTTGTTTAATAATAAAACCACTTAAAAGATGAACAATACTAAGTAGCCTTTTTTGTAACAAAAAATTTGTTATTCAACACATTTTAATAATTTTACTTTCATACTTAAGTACTGCGGTTGAGGTCCTGTTTTGTGATCATCTTCAACTACATGAAAAGTCAAAAAGTCAATATGAAAAAAAAAAATAATAACAAGAGATCTTTGTGTTTCATTTTACAAACCGCCTTTTTTCCTAAGAAATCTGGATAGAATTACATGTTTTGAAAAAAGGACATTTATATTAGATTAAGCAAACATGTATTTATGTGTTTCTGGTCAGATAAGTAACCGTCACAAACGTGGGCAACAAAGGAACAAAGAAGATGATAATTTTTTGTGATCATGACTTAACTAGAAAGTATGTCGCTTTTCAGTTGATGTAACTTATGTTGCTAGACTTTGTAGTTTTTTTTTCGTATTTTTTGTTGTTTGGTGTTGTGGGCGTTTTTAACATCACTTGGTCATATTTCTCTATTCGTATAATTTCTGTTTAAGGGTTTGGTTGGCTGTCTTTCTTTTGTCCAAAAGATCCTTTTTTTAATAATTGGTCAATATTTTATTGTTTTTTGCATTATGATTGTTTATGAACAATTTTTACAACATATGGTTAGTTAAAACAATAGAAAGACAATGTAAATATTTTAGAAATTTTGATTCTTGTCTACTGCGTACATGAATTTAAAATTAAGTTGGCCATACACTATGCAATATTCTTGTGCAACTTTTGGTATTGTGGAAAAATTGCCAGTGTGTATGTCATATTCGAAGGTTGTATTATACAGATATTGTACAATATATGGACACACATGATAAACGCAAAATATTTTGTAATACAGGGTGCGGCTAACTATATGATGTAAAAAAATTGTAAATTCTTTGCTTGTCAATATTTAATTTTTTTTTCTATTTCAGAAATGGAACGCTATACAATTGCGCAAAGAACTAAGATTGTTTTTCTATTCCTTGAAAATAATCGTTCGATAGTTAATACTCAACGTACATACAGAAGATTTTATGGTGTAAAATCAAATCATATAGTTACTTTAGCCGCACCCTGTATGTAGGTCCTGTTGTACCATTTTTACAGAGATGAAAACAATTGTGCAATAATACAAAATCTTTCATGAAATATAACTTTTTTCACAAAAAGTTTGAAACCGGAAACTTAATCTAAGTGCAATAGGTTATAGATAAATATTATAAGAATCGGAGTGAAGTTGTAAACTGATGTGGCTTAACAAAATGTATCACTAGTATTCTTTTAGTCCCTTTTTGTGGATCCTTTACACAGACTATTCCTAACTGTCAGAGCTTTGAAGAAATAATTCCTTTTTGAATGAATTCACTACCAATCGAATTCAATTTTCTCTAGAATTGAATGAATTCCTTTTCTTAAGTAATTCAATGAATTCGTTCAACTGAACGCGTTCATCAAACAACAAATTCAAAGAATTAATTCAATTGCAATGGTTCTTTTTATTAAATCAAATTAATTAATTCCTTACTGAATTAATTCACTACTGAATTCGTTCAATTTAATTTCCGTTCAGTGAATTAAAAAAAATGAAATTACGTTCAGTGAATTAAAAAAAAATAAAATTACGTTCAGTGAATTAAAGAAAATAAAATTAGGTTCAGTGAATTAAAAAAATAATAAGTTCACTGAATTGAAAAAAAAAATAAAATAAGTTCACTGAATTGAAAAAAAATAAAATATGTTCACTGAATTCAAAGTCTGTTTTCTGCCGTTCAGTAGAAGAAAACAATACCTAATGTACAAATAAAATTTTTAAATAAGCAATTTTACAGCGTGTGCTAGTAAAAAGAAACAAATTAGACACCGGATGCTGTTTATCAACCTACATGATTCAAAAATAAAGCCTTTTACTATTAAAAATAAAAACTTTACAGAATAGATAAATTTGGAATAAATTTATCCGTTCGATTTATAAAATTGAACGTGTTCACCAGTGAATTAATCATTTAATTTAATAAAAAGAACTATTGCAATTGAATTAATTCGTAACAAAATAAATCGAACGAAAGCAAATATGAATTAATTCTATTCAATATATGGTGCTTAGTGAATTAATTCATCGAATTTTTAATTCAGAATTGAAAAATTGAATTAAGGAATTAATTCTTCAAAGCTCTGCTAACTGTTCTTACTTGCTGCGTTAACAGACTACTTGCAATTGATTTGACTTGCCAGGAGATTTTCTGAAATAGTTCGATTTCCTACATTACTCAATTCTTCTCTACAACAGTTTTGAAGTGAGGTGAGTTGACAAAGATGATAAAGGTCACCAACAGAAATTCTATATTCTATATATATTTGTCAGCAGGAGAAAGGACAAGGTGTTGGTTTTTACATATATGTTTCGACGCTGAAATTTTCTAGCACATTAGTTTTCGAAGTAATTTTAAGGTAAAATATTTAAAACTTACGATTTTGATCAACTTTGAGACATTATTGTGAGAGAAAAAATCCTTTTTCATTATATCTGAAAGCACAATCGCAAAGCATTTGTATTGGGCATTTAAATTCAATTTCGACACCACTGGGTGGAGAGGGTTTTATAAGTTTGTACTGATATTTGTAACTATCAGATACACAATTTAATTCATATTTCTCACTTTATTTATTGCACAGTTAATTTCGCTACTATATTATAAGGAATGTGTGACATCGTTCGTGTAAGAAAATTCGGTATAAATAAAATTAAATTCGAGATTTACAGATTTTCAGGTGTTTCAGTAACTAAATTTCTTAGAATCAGAGCAATAAGAAGTGATACAAAATATTAAAGAGCTATAAGGTTATATCTTTAGTACAAAAACCAAGTGGGAAAAATGGTATTAAAATTTTCCGGATCTAATTACAGATATTTTTCCATATTTAAAAAATATTGAAAGGCGGCTCATGACGTATTTCCAAAAAATATGTCTACTGCTATAATAAATTACTTAAAATATCTCCACACAGTTCTGTCAAAAATATAACCATATTTCGACAACTCTGTTATCTCTCATTCTTATCGCGTTCAAAAATAAAAAATCGATAGCAAAATAATTAAGTGTAAATTATTTTAATGTCATTAATAATATATTTACAAATAACCTAACGTGAAAACAAACTGGACATCTATACACAGAAAAAATAATTAGCCTAGAATATCGAATTAAACATATGATTAAAATAAAAACTGTTCCCAGTGTAGAAAATCATTACCAGATATTTGGTTATGTAACTACCCTACGGGGAAAGGGACCGGTCCAAAGTAACACGCAGGATAGGTCCAAAGGGGGCAGGGACCGGTCCTTGATCGGCCTTTTTGTTTGAAAGAGACACGTCACTTTAACATGGCGTTGTCATTGGAAATGACCAATTGCCACCGTTTAGACACCTTGTGACAGTAAGGTGGTGTGTCTAAAAATAGCTTTTCAAATAAACTAATAAAAAATTAAGAATTAAAAATAATCTACTTGGTGTCGAAGTAGGGATCCATAACACAACCTGCTGCTTGTAAGGCAAACGCTCTATCGTCTGAGCTAATGTTGTTTATGCGTGATGGCTGGTTGATGGTAAAGTTATATATTTTTCGTTTCTGTTCAAATAAAAAAAGGAAAAAAAATACCAAACACTACAAGCAAATAAAAAAATGGATAAGAAAAAAATAGAAAATAAAACAACATTAACACACACACAAATATAGTGGAAGTGCCTTGAATATGCCCCCGATTGATCGGTCATAGGCATGGGTCCTTTAATGGCAGTTGACTCGTTTTTTGTGTTGGCCATAATTAAATTAAAAAATCAATTAAAAATTAGAAAACTACCTCAAAAACTCTGATAATATAAATAAAAATTTAAAAAATTCCCCTTAAGTTAAAAAGAAAATTAAATGAAATACCAATTGTTAAAACTAAAACAGATTTAACATTAAAAAACGTTGAAAATACAAAACTTAAAATTTCTTAGCAAAAAATTATAAAAATTTAAAATAAGAGCTAAAATAAGCAAATCGTAAAAAAATAAAGTTCAAAATAAATAATAGAGTAAAATAAATAAAAAAAATATTCTTAAAAATATGCCGCGAATTTTGTGTTTTATTTCGGTATCGGTCAAGTTTTTTAAAAGTAACAGTGAAAGTAACGAATCAGAAAATACTTAGAAAATTTATTCATTCTCTTTGGTTCATATTTGTACTAATTTAGTAATATGCTTTCGGTTGACCGGTCAACGGAGAGGTCCTTGTAGGGCAATTGACTCCTCATTCCCCGTAGGATATTTACAGACAGTGTTATCTATTTCTGTTTAAAATCAAACTCATATAACGTTTGTTAAAATTTTTTGTTTTATGATTTTTATCATTTTATTATTGTTTTTTTTTTTTTTATTTTTTATTTATAATTTGTTTAATATCTTAAAGACAATTATATATGAACATAACAAGAGTATTATTAGGTTTTAAATGTTAATCTTTTAAGATTTTTTATGTACAATAAAACTTAAAACTATACAAACCCTTGTAAATATGTTTAGATAAGACCATGTACAATAATATCCGCAATTTTTATTTTTTCTATTATATAATAGTTTTGACATATTTATAAAAATTTATTTGATTGTATATACACACAGAGAAGAAATTCGGTGCTGACAACCGCATTTGTAGCCAATCGAATGGTTCGGTTGTGTTAGCCAAGTTTTCAGTGGTGACAACAGAAAACCGATTTAGACAGGACTAGTTTGACTGCGACACCGTATTTTCAGTTGTATCAAGAATAATTCGGTAGTCGCAACGAAAAATTCATTTCATGCAACAAAACGATTCGATTGTTGACAAATTGGGTTGTCAGCACCGAATCTGTTTTCTGGGTGTAAGTTTATAATGTAAATATATGGTATATAGACTCTGATATAATTGGGTAGACTCAAATTTCGGATACAATTATATATGATCACATATAATCATATCTAAACTTTTTTACGCGAATACTATTCAATAGCTATGTATATACAAAATTTTTATAAAAAAAAATACAAGCAGAAAATTAAAAAAAAAAAAAAATAAAAAGTAATACAAAAAAAAAAAAAAATAAGCAATAACAAAGTTTTTAATTATAGCGACTTATAATGAAATTAAACAATTAAGCAACAACAATTTAATTAAACTACAAAGGAAAACGGAAAACAACAGCAACTTCCCTAATAATACAATCAACGGTTTAAGGGATTGCTTTTTAGTTACGTTTTATTTGTCCTTCTTTTTAAGCAGTGGCATGATGTGGATGTTGATATGCCGCCGCTGCAGCCCAAGGATTATGAGGATGATGATGAAAAGCTGATGAGGGAGTAGGATAAGAGGAGGATGTTGAAAAATCGGGATAGGAAGGATATTCTGATTTCATTTGTCCTATTAGATTGGAGTAGGTAGAGGAATGTTGCATGGCATGATGGTGGTGGGCATGAGGATGATGATGCGGATGGTGAGGATAATGATGAGCCGAAGGATGTGTATGACTTAAAGGTGAGGTATTGCCATTATTGGAATTAGGTGAAGACATTGATATACCATAGTCGGCGGCTAATTGTGATTCACTTTGCATGGCTAAAGCATTGTAATGTTGTGATGTTTGTGTATGTTGCTGTTGTTGTTGCTGTTGGGAAGGTGGCGATTGCTGTTGTTGCATGTTGGTCATATGTTGTCCATTAGTTGAGGTAGCGACGGTTGTTGGATTATTATTTGTATTTGACTGTTGTTGTTGCTGCTGCTGTTGTTCTATGGCACTGCGTGTTTGTTGCTGATGCGTATTCCATAATTCAAATGTTGGTGGTGTATTGGGAACATTTTGAGTTGTCGAATTAGTAGCGCCATATGACGATGTTGTGGTATTGGCCGACAAATGTGGTTGAAATAGTGAGGAAGTTTGATGATATAAATTGCTGTAGGCTGTATAATTTGCTGGTACATCAGGTTGTTCAGTTTTCAATTGTAGCTGGGGTTGTGATTGTTGTTGTTGTTGTTGACTGGGCTGTTGTTGTTGCGGTTGTTGTTGAGAATTACTGTTAAGCCTTTGACTGAGGGATAAAGGACTTTTGACTGTAGTAGCCGCTGAGGCAGTAGGAGTGGCTGGCATACCATTAGCCATTTGGGGAGACTTAGCAGGACTTGATTTTTCTTGTTCTTGCTGTTGTTGTTCCAATGGCTTTTCTTGCTTAATGGCAGCCGCCTGTTCTTTAGCTTCTGCTGCTATGGCTTTTTTACTTTTCTTATCCTTAAAATGTGTCTTCTTATGCTTACTCAAATGATCACTTCTGGAGAATTTCTTGGAACAAATAGGACAAGCATAAGGACGATAATTAGTATGGGTGCGACCATGCCGTTGTAATTCATCGGAACGAGAAAAACGTTTACCACAGGTTAAACATAAAAATGGTCGTTCACCGGTATGCCAACGTAAATGAGTCTTCAGGTGAGAAGCCTTGCCATATAAACGCTCACAGCCTGGTATATGACAGATATGTTGTTTGCGACCTCTTTCATCTGGCCCCACTATCGGTGGTAATCCTGACATTTCATTGGTACAATTGGGACACGTACAACGCACAGAACGTCGTTGCAATTGAGTTTGGAATGCTATATCATCAAAATTAAAACTGGGATATGATTGTCCCGACCAAGGTTGGTATAATCGGTCCTGATGAGAAAACCAAGCACCAGCAGCCGCTGAAGCGGCTGACATACCCACGGCATTACCATAATAATCTGAAGCATATTGAGCATATGGAAATTGAGATCTAAAATAAAGTAGCAATGTAAAAACGTAAAATTAGTATGATATAAAAAAATAATAGGAAATGGAAAAGAAAGAAAAAAAAGCTTAGATAAACATCCCTTTTAGTTTAAAAGGAAAACTTTATTAACTGCAATTTTCCTTTGGCATTTTTAGTTTTTTGTGCATTCAAATTTGTTTATTTAAAACGTATATATACCTTGAAGGCAATGCAGCAGTATAGGCAGCCGTATTCCATGTATAAGCAGCCGAGGCAGCAGCAGCCGCACCCAATTCTGTGTGTGAGCCGGATAAGGGAGATGCTGATGTAGCCGAAGCAGGCGGGCTGGAGGAAATTGATGCAAATGATTGGGCGGGTGAGGGAAATATACTAGGTGACACTGAGGCCGAGGAGGCTGCCGATTGTATACTCGAATTAGGTGAAGCCGAACCAGTAGATGAAGGTTGTGGCGGATATTGCATTTCCAATTTCATAGGATTACAAACGGATGATGCTACTGATGATGAGGATGTAAGAGATTTATTATATAAAGTAGAGGATGTTGATGAGAAATCATTGGTATGTGTTAATAATCCTGTAGCAGCAGAGGATGCAGATTGTGTAGAAATAGCTAAGGAAGCCGAAGCATAAGGATTTAAGTAATTACAAGCCGCATCAATCATTTTGTTAGAGATTTTTTGTTGTAAAGTTGTTGTTAAAGTTTTATGTTAAGATTTTCACAAAGTTTTAAGATTTTTAGGTAATTTTAAAAGAGTTAATTAACAGAAATTAAACATGTTTCCTTTTAAAAATATGGCACTTTTTGTTTAATTGAAATTACACTTTTTATGTTTAAAGTTACTTAGTTATGATTTTAAATTTTGTTTATTTAGTTTGTTTTGATTCTTTAGTTTCTTTTTATAAAAGTTTTTGTTTTCTTAGCACTTGTTTTAGTTTTCGTATTCCAACTATAATTACTATAATTGATCAATTTTTTATCTTAGGTTGCAAAAAAAAAACTACTTTTCGTCTTTATCGTTTTTTTATTCTTCTTGTATTGTTAAGCTCACTAAATTTAATTGCAGGAGTCAATTTAGTAAAACTACTGCACAAAACAATTTCATTGCCGATAATAATGATAATAATTTCCAATAATGTGGCAACAGTGGCTGGCAGCAAGCTCTAAGTATATAGTTAAGGTTTTTTCTTAAGATCTTTTCTTTTTTTTTCTACTTTTAAACACATTAACGACGTCCACGATACGTCCACCGGTAATTATCGATGCCGACTGAATGTTAAAACGCAGCGAGAGAGTTGTTTAACGTATGAAATGTGTTTTACAAAAATTTTTGCTGTCATACAACTACAAGTAAATAATTTTTGAAATGGATGAGTTGGTGGTGTGGTGCTGTGTAGATGAAGAAGTCAAAGCAGAGAGTGTGGTCATAAAAGCAAAGAGCTGCGCATTTTATAATAATAATAAATAGAGAATATACAAAAACAATATGTAAAGAATGGGAAGAAAAGAGATGATAAATACAAAGTGGGTATCCTTGTCTAACCTGGCCGCAGGATATAAGCACGCGTGTATGTTTAGATAGGTAGATTAAAATAAAAATAAAATAAAGAATCAAACAACAATGAAAATAAATTTTATTTGAGTGTTTGAATTCAATATTTCTTTTTATTTGCCAGTTATATTACTTTTCTCTTTCTAACATTTATTAAGTCTCCCTGAAAAATGTCCATGTAGTTTTTATTATTAATATATATCTTTGTGAGTTTTCCTTTTCCAAAGGATGCTCACGCACTCTTTACAAATTTTCAACAAACAAAGGATTCCTTTGTATACTATCCTCTTTAGCCTTATTCCAATATACTTATAAATATTTCCCTCCAGGGTTACTCCCCATCATTAAAATTTAAAAGAATTTCGTTAAATAGAAAAATATTAGAAAATCTAAATCCAAAAAGTTTCCTCTATTGAATTTCCTTCTGTTTTAAGCATGAAATTAACAATTTTAAACGGATATTATTAAAGACGGAAATACTAATATTCAAAATCCTTCTTCGTCCTATTCTCTGAAAAAATTTCTTAGTCATGGTTTCATTTTATTTTAATTTTCTTGAAATTCGTATATAAACATAAAAAAAATCTTCTTGTTGTGTTTGTTATTAAAAGAAAATGAAAATATAATTCCATTTTTTCGTGGTTGCGCCCAATGAAATAACTGTATTTAAAGGGGCGTTACCGAACACCATTGCTTTTACCATATAGTCACACTGTTGAGCATACACCACATTTTTGTTTTAATAACATGAACAACAACAACAAACATACCACCAACTAAGCATTTGTTCGCTTATCGTGGTCACCCCGCTTAATCTTTAAAACAAGTCAAAAGTTTGTGTTTTTCTCTCATTAAGCTTAAGAGTTTTTAAAATGGGAGTCTTGTGGGGTATTGCCAGAACATTTGTGACTTGTAATCCCACTTCAAAACTTTCAATCCCCAAAAAGTTCATAATATATTGCGAAATAGAATTCAATGGCTGGGCCACCAGTTGGTGATTTTGTTCCCAGAATCAGTCTTTGTGACGAGTCGTTAGCATGGCATTATACCCTGCACCACTCTGTGGAACTGAGTATATAATCTAGTTCAAATATTTTTGGTACTATCAAACCTCAGCACAAATTCATTATACCCTATACAACAGGGTGTGAATATCAGGACGACCCTTATAGTATAGCGATCGAATACGAATCACTTTCTGAGCCAATTTAGCGAAGACGGTTCGTGTGCCCATGTAAAATGGACGACCTTTGTAATCAAACTACAGGTCGAAATTCTGCAGATAATCGGACGAAATTTGTTACACAAGTTTGCATTACCTCAAGGAAAAATCCTGTAGAAAATTATAAAATCGGTCCATGTTTTGGTTTAGCAGCCATGAATGTATTAAGCTTAAATGGTAATACCAAACCAAAGCGATTTCTTACATATGAGCTACACTCAGAAAGCCAATAGCTGAGCTACAGTCAGAAAGCCGGCTAGAAAGCCAAAAGTTAAACGTGTAAAATTTGAAGACCACAAAAACTTAAATGCGGATAAATTCACGATCGACATATTAGATTTGTCTCAGAAACTGTCGAACTGATATTTGCGCAACGTACCAATTCATATCACAATGTGTGGTAAGATATAATGAATTTGACTGAATCAATTTACTGGTGTTTGTTACTACCAAAAATATTTGTAACATCTATTATATAAAAACTCTTATTTAACTATATAAATTTAACATGTAAAATTTCAAAACCCGCTTAGCGGAATAGGACTCCAATCATATTGTTATTTGGGGTTTCATATACATGACATCCCCGATAATTATCGATGCCAAATTTAACAAAAAATTGTCTCCGTAATATCCTGTTCGTGATCTTTGCAAAAAGGGTATTAATTAAAATCTTTAAAAATTCATAAAGCCGATGATAGCACATGCAGGCATCTTCTTTACAGTTGTAGGATGTAATACAAAGTATTACCGGAAAATTTATCTTTTCGACCGAACTCTCAGTGAAATAACGCACCGGAAAAATAACCCATGCAATTTTTGATACTGGCATCTAAGGATACTACTTCCACTTTCTTTCTTCCTAACTTTATATACCTATAGTCAACAAACGGGCATCCCCTGAGTATTTCGGCAATATTTTCTACATTTCGGAGCAACAGATACACGGATTTGGTGGTAAAATGCGGTTCTTAAATAAAGAGAGATGTGATCGCTGACAACACTCTTCTTTAACGCCTTACGCCTTACGCGTTAAAGAAACTGACTATATTCCAAAAACCACATACTTCCCTAAGGTTTTTAGTTATTCGAATGAAGTCTTAATTTGAAGATTAAAATTGAAGTAGTATCGAAAATACATTTTTTTTTACCGAATTGATTCGGCTGGCGCAGCTTCGTAATTCAATTGCCCCAAACGGAATTGCCAGAACTGGATTTGGTTGCAACAATCCTCTAATTTGGTTGTTACAATTGTACTCAATTCGGTTGGAAAACCCGAATTGTTATGAGCAGGGCAAGTTTTTTTTTGGCATTTGCCATTTTTACCATTTTTTCACTTATTTTGTAAAAATGCCATTTTTACAAATCCTAGCCATAAAAAGCCATTTTGTCTATTTTTTTTAGACTTTTTATTATAAAAATGCTATACAATTCAGTAAAAACTCAATCTTTGTAAAACATTTTTATTGAAAAATTTAACAGACACAAGGGAATCGTATTTAATAAAATTCCAACTTTTTTAAATCATACTAATATACGGCGAATGCATTTCAGCAGTTCAACGGTAAATTCTTTCATTATTTTATTTCTGTCTAAAGCATTCAGAAAAACACTTAAATAAACTATTATCCTTTAAATTTTATGGAATAAGCGTGCCATTTTTGCGTTTTTTGTGCCAATTTTACTATTTTTCATGCCATTTTGCCTGCCAATTTCAACTTTTTTTGTGCCATTTTAAACTTGCCCTGATTATGAGTATGGAGAAACTATCCGACTATGAGTGAATCATTGAGTGCAGCATTTTTTGGGAATTTATGCAATGAGCTTGGAATAATAGTATAGGACGGTATTGCTACTCTAAAGGTCTTGGAACCCGATGCGAAAAGAAGGATTTGATGGGCGAAGACTCTATACAAACGGATGTTTCGGCATTTTAGGTGAAGTTCTTCAGTAACTTCGGAAACATAAATGAAAGAAATATGAGGAAAATGTGGTTCGTGATTGACTACCCATAGGATAGGTGAAACCCAATTGTCAATTCCTCATCCGAGAACAACGAATACTATTCTAAAATCTGGCATGTTAAAAATTTATTGCAATCGTTAACATAAAGGATAGAGCGCTAAGGATAATGTGGGTATCCTCGACTACGAGTAGGTTAATTTGAACCATATGAATGAAGCCAACGGCAACGCTATAGGTGTAGTATAAAATCTGCTCTGTTAATGTTCAGGACACAATGAGGTCAGGCATTTCAAAGTAGAATATTCAACCTCCGGCAAAGGATTCAAAGTTAAATTATTTAACTTTATCCTACATTTTTCTTATAATTGGTTTCTTTTTATCGATAATAGTGTTATTCGATTTTAAAATGTTCCACACATATAGAGAGTGGTTTTATTAGTTAACATAATCATATTTTTTAAGAATTTTCAAAACATACTTTTTCAGAAATGCGTTTTTGTTTCCAAGAAATGGACTTTTAAACTCAAGAACCGAAAAAGTGCCGTGTGATCTTTTCATTGAAGCAATATATATGCATAACATTTAAACGTTTTAAATAAAACCCTAAGGAACTTGGGAGACTTTGGAAGTAAAATATTAATATTCTGGAAACCGAAATCATCTGAGGTGCGAAAGGTTAAGTTTTGTTTAATACTAAAGTGTACGAAATTTATATTAAATTTTATTAAAATCAGGGATAGCAAATCGGGAAATGGCATATTTTTGTGATTTTCTATTATTCTACCCTATTTAGTTACACGACTGTGATATCAACCCCCAACCTGTCTATCTGGCAACACTAAATACTTGTATCAATAAAAAAAGAGGAAGAAGAACATGTGTTTCTTTAAAGAACTTCACTAAGATTCACTCACTCTCTTTTAAAATCCTCAGGCTTAAACAAATTATTATGTTTTTCTTTGCTTGTTATTTAAAGATAATGTATCTAATAGCCATGTGTGTAACATATAATGAAACGGAAGATACAATTATCTTTATAAAAAATTATAAAACATGCTTAATAAAATATCAATTCATTTCATACATTCAAAGTCCGTCCGCACATTCATCCATCCAACCAGCCATCCTTTCACAACACAATAAATTGTATGGCTTGTCTGTAGATGATAGGGCGTGATTCATTGTAGATCTTCTCACAATCTTTTTAATAGAATGGGGTGGTAAATAAGTTAGTTGTGTAGTTTGTAACACGTTTGAAATATTTATTTGGGGAAACCATTAGGATGACAATTATGGATGCAATAATTTTGGGGACGTTGCTTAGGGCCTCAACCAAACTAAATAATTGCAACTCAAAGTACTTGTATTGAGTAGTAAGCTCCCGATCGATCTTCTTCTACCTCATCACAATTTTTTTAATAACCTCAAAAATATTCCCAGCACTAAGTCAAAACCTCATTTTTAATTTTGAATTTACAGTTCCTCAACCACTCAAGATTTAAAATACAGCCTTAAACAAAGTTGTAGTCCTTATTACAACGTAGTCCCAAAAACGTCATCTATATCGCGAATATTCGTGGAATATTGAAAAAATATTGAGATTAGACAAAATGTGTGTATAAAGAAAAGTTGTATTCTCCATTAAGTACCGTGAGTTAAAAAAGAAAATTACTCTCGAACTTAAAATGCCTGAAAAGTTAATTTAAATTTCAAAAATTAAGAATTCTTTTATTTTATTAGAAAGACACAATCACAATAAACACAAAATGTGACTTTTTCACAAGAAAAATAATAGTCTTTTATATTGCATAAAATTGTTAATTTTTAGGGTCATATGCGTAACCACTTTTTAAATTTGTCATACAAAATTTATTTTATAAACGTGTTATAAGGCTTCAAATTATTACATATAACAGTGGGTATCTATCCACATTATCTCGCTCAACCTTTGCTCAATTTATTTCGTCGCATTTTTTATGAATAGGGTTTCTTATGCATTTTTCTCTTTGCCCGAGTTTAGCCCGAGTTCGCTAATTATCGACAGAACCGTGAGTAGCATAGTCAATCTATAAAGTATATAATCTTTGATATAAGCACTTTAGAATTTAAATGAACCTTTGAGGCCTTTTAAATTCGAGTGAAATTTTTTCACTTGAAAAACAACTTACGGTGCTTTGTCGAAAAAGCAGCAACAACATTAGCTTAACAAGGGAGGTTTCCTGGCACGGACTCGCAGAATTTAATGAAACTCCTTTTTAAGACGCGAATTTTAATGGCTGGGAATTTTTCGACCAAACTTCGTGCAAATATAGATCCATGCCAAAGAAATATTTTTTATTATTTTTATAGCTTTGCAGCTCCGCCTAGCGGAGATATTTGGAATTAAATTTCAAACGTTAACATACTGCCGGTTCCGAGAGGGTTAAGATTTTTTTAAAATTTTATTTCTATATTATTTCTATAACTAATCTCTACATAAAATTTTTAGAGTTTTTGAATTTTTGAATTTTATTCAAAACATAATTTTTGAGACTAATTGAAACAAAAATTTTATTTTGCTTTAAACTTTAATGTGAGAAAATATGTGTGGGGACAGTATGAAAAACAGCTCGCAAATGAACACTTGTAAAGCTTTTAAAAATGTAACTTCCCAGTGTAGAAACGGTAATGACATATCATTATTTTTTCGACTACCAGTAATGACACCCACTTACCTTCTGCATTATTTTAAAATATATAATAATGAGTTACTGCTATACACATATTTTCTAATCAATTTCAACAAAGTTTTAGATAATTTAAGTGCAAATTCCTAAAAAATAACGATTTTAAAATGCATGTTCAAAAACGGGTTTTATAGTACGTAGCATTTTAAATTTAATTGATTTTATTTCTAAACATACGGTTTTGTTCATTTTGTGTATGAAAACCCTACAAAAATATTTATATTTTCAAACATTTTTATTGGTTGAAAATAAATTAACCAATCAGAATGCTCCAAAAATAAACCAAAATTTTAAATGGAGTCGACTTTAACAAAAATATATATTTTTGTAAATTGGCGCTATAATTTGTGTTTCAGATTGAATTTTCGGATAATGTTGATGCAAAAGTTGTGATTTTTTGACAAAAAGAATTTAGTGGAATATAAATTTATGTCATTTGTTAAGACTTTGCAAATCCAATTAAGGGATTTTACTTGATTTGCAAAATAGGAAAGTAAGTAAAGTTTTCATTTGAATTGAAATTATATCCTAGAATCTAGGATATAATCTAGGACCTAGATCCTTTATCTAACAAAAATAAGTTGGTATTATTATATAATATTAAAAATTATTATATAATAATATCAAAGACTATCAATTATTTACCCAATCGAGGCAAATGACACTGATGATGGCATTGTAGCGAAAGCCAAAAATACGTATTCTGTCTTGCTGGCCTTATCGAATTCTTTCAAATTTTTTATTCTTTGCAATTTACTTGTGAAAATTGTATCATCTTTCTTTAATTTGAAAAATAATTTAAACAGAAAGTGATATTAATTTTTTGATCTAGAGTTAGACCAAAAAACATTCATTTACCAAACAAAAGATCAACTATACATACCCCTCATTCATCCTACACAAGAATTCTAAAACAAATCAACGAATTCTTGTAAATAAAATTATCTTAAAGTATCCATTTGTTGCTAAATTAGTATAATTTTTTGCTAAGTTTAGCACTCGGTTTTGAAAAATTAGTAAAATGTTTTGTTGAAATCAGCAACAAAAATTAGTTAAAAAATCCGTAATTTGTAAAAAGAGAATAACAAAAATTATTACTAAAAAAATTGTACTAAAAATCAGTACAAAAATAGTAAAGTGCGATTGATTACTGTTTATAAATTTTTTTACAAACTTTTTCACCTGAGTGTAAGGACCATTTTCGCAGGATCTTCATTGGTGTTCGCAGGACCTTCAAGGAGGTTCGTAGGGATCTCTAAGGATATCCACAGGATCTTCAATGATGTTCGCAGAACCTTCAAGGATGTTCGTAAGGACATTCAAGGATATCCACAAGACCTTCAGGGAAGTTCCCAGATCCCTCAAGGATGTTCCGAAGGACCTTCAAGGATATTCTTAAGGACCTTCAAGGATGTAGAAGCTACCCTTAGGATGGCACGCTTCCAATACAAGATATATGTAGAGGAGAAGTGGCGCTTACCGTGTTTACGCCTTCACGAGTGCAGCCAACTGATCAAGACTTCTGTGATGATGTGCTTATATACCTTTTGAGTGCGCAGAGGCGTGTCTGAGGATTATTGGGTAAAATAACGATGTTTGAGTAGTAACGGTAATTTTAGTAACTCGTGAAATTCACAACGTATATAGAGAGAAACAAGCGGAGCGATTTCTGCCGTTACACTATAATATAAATGTCTTTATCAGCACAATTTTGGTATCAAATAAATTGGTAAAATGTTAATTTAAAATTAGTTTAATGCTAAAAAAATATAACTAAAACCTACATATACTGAAAACACAATTTCAGCAAAAAAAAGTTGGTGAAAACTAACATAGTAACTTGATATTAGTGTTTCGAATTCGGTTAACCATTCAGCTGCGTAAGACGTACAGATGTGGCCACGAATTTAAGACAATTCAAGTTTTTTCTAATTTTATTGTTGTTGCCTTTATTTTTAAAGATCAAAATAGTGGCTAAATTTGCCACGAAAGGCAAGGAGATTGTTCAGAAAATTGTACAGAATTTTAACGTAATGTTTGTTTTTTCATTCTGTCACTTGTTTTTAGTGGGCATGGCTTTTAACGAAAAATTAGCGATATCAACCTTTTATCAAAGTAAGTACGTAGTAAAATTTAGGCAGTACTGATCGGTTCTATACAAACTGTATATTTTTGGAAATATTCATTCAACCATACAAAGATGAATGCGCAGGAAATATGCCACAAATTTATAGGAGTGCCGAAAACATATTCCCACTATTATCCAGGTTGGTCAAATGTTGACAGAGTTCCCTCTAACCCATGTCCACATATCCATCAAGGGTTCAGATCAAGGCATCCACTCAGCCCCTTGTTTCACACAGAGCACGTTTAATTTAATTAAAATTTAAGTGTTGTTAACTTTATTTTAAAATCGCTAAAAACAAAGAAAAATTTACTCATATTTAAACCGGTGTCATTTTAAATCTGGCCGCCATTTGTGAATAAAAATAATGCAAGATTTAAGGAAATTTTATAGAATTTTCAACAATATTAAGTTTGTGCAAATCCGATCAGTACTCGCTAAATTTTACTATATAATTTGATGAAAGGTTAATCGACTAACCGATTCCTCCATTAATCGCCTCTATGTCGAAACAAATATTTTAAAACCCAAATAATTATTCGACCCGAATAATCGATTAAAACAGGTCGATTAACCGGATTATGAATTTTTGTTCCACTATTTTTTCCCAAAACTTCTAATATTCTTAGCTTTGGCCAAAAATTAGCAAGAAAAGCTTAGAAAAAACAAAAACTAAATAGAATACTAGCCAATTATTGTAAAATCTAGTGAAAGTGATCCTTTCGATTAACTCAAAGCAAGTCATATATGAGGCATTCCACACCAAATGTCCAGCTTGTAAAACATATGTCGTATCAATGTCAATATTTCGGTATATATACGTCTGTGTAGCGGGAAAAAGAATCCCTGAAGTTGGGAACACGGATTACAATGGGAAAATATTACTTTTTGTGTATTTTCTCAAAAACATTAATATTTTAAAATTAATTCGAAATAAAAGCATTAAATAATCGTGATTTGGAGTGAATTTTCTTTGTAATAAAGCAATAAAAACTTAAATCAGTTAAAAAACAGCCGAGTTATTACAATTTCCCCCGGCAACTGATGTATAGCAGACCACTTATTCAAGAACATCGGGTCCAAATATTAAAATTTATTGAAGTAATCTACTACAGAATTTTTTAATAAGTTCCGAGATAAGAAGTATTTTTTATATTCCGATTAACGAACTCATTTTAAATGAGTGCGAAAAAGGTCAGAGTTTTTAAACGCTATTTTCAAATCTACAATTTTAATTTTTTTTAAAGAAATTTAAAAAATCAACGATTGGATTTGAAGGTTTAATAAGAACATATTAGAGATTAAAAAGTACAAAAATTGTTGGAATTCCTTTTTTGATTTGGCTAGGGAAGAGATTTTATTTCAGCATAAAAGCTAAATAAATGCCAAAAATCGCTGTTTTCTCGAAATCCACTGAAATTAAAACTCTGCTCTAGCCAAGTTAAAAACAAATTTTCCTACAATTTTTGTACTTTTTAATCTCTAATACTCTTATCTGAGTTTCTCGAAACTTGTAGAATAAAAGAATGTTTCTGTACGATAGTACATTATTTCAATAATTTTTAAAAGTTGGAAATGATTTCTTTTTTAAGTGGTCTGCGACACATCAGTTGCCGGGGGAAATTGCAATAACTCGTCTGTTTTTTAACCGATTTAAGTTTTTATTTTTTTATTACAAAGAGAATTCACTCCGAATCACGATTCTTTAATGTTTTTTATTCGAGTGGATTTCAAAATATCAATGTTTTTGAGAAAATATATACCCAGCTAAAAATCGACATATATGAATACATACAGGTTAAATGTATGTTCATGCATGCTCATAAACATGCATTCATGTCCATACATGGATACATAAATCTCCATACATGCATCATGTATGTCCACTAGGGTTTGGGATTTCCCGGACTTTTTTATTTCCCGGGAAACGGGAACAAAATTAAACAAACATTACTTAACAAAATTGTAAATGAAAACCACCTATATAAGTCATTTTTGTTAAAAAAAACATTATTTCAGTACAAATTTAGTCTGTGTAGTGAGAATTCAAAGTAAATATATCAGAATGTTGAACATTTGATTTCACATAAATTACTCTAAGCACTGCCAAATGAATTGCATGATTCCAGCAGAAAGCACCCACTACTGGACTGTCGGAAACAAACCGTTTCATCACATTTGGCCCATTAGATATGGTGGCCACAATGTTATTTTCCAAAGACAAATAAAACTCTTCTAGTCTTATTTCTACAATTATTCTTATTTCATCAACATTACATCTTCCTGATATATAAACCTACCCCAGGTTATAAAATGAATTATTTCCGTTTATACATATGTCCAAATATCTCTTTTGTGATTTTCTTGTCCATTCATCTAAGATTATATTAAATCTCCTATTGTTAGAAATATTGCTCGATATTTCTTTTATCATAATATCTTTTACATGATTGTAGTAATTTAATATAATGTTCTTTACATCGGTTTCATTTTTTGGCAATGCCAGGTTTTTATTATAAAAACTTTTCCGAATAAACGAAGATCTAGTTATTGTGCGGATTGACTTCCGTTTGTTTGCCCTACCATGAAACGTACACTGAGAGAATTATCTGCATGATATTAATGAATTTTTGCATAAAAATAACGAAGTTGCAGTGGAACTGGTCCATTGAAACTTTTCATTGAATTAATGAAATTTTTCATAAAATGCTGTAAAAAATTTCATTTCATTTATTAAAACTTTCATGCACAGAATGAAAAAGTTTCATTATAACTAGATTCATAAAATATATGAAGCTTTTTCATCATATTTATGAAATTTTTCATTTACTTTGTGAAGAAAACTTCATTAGTTTACTGAAAATTTTTTTTAAAACACGTTCACCCAATATTTTAAGTAAAGTCGACCATAACTAAAATATACATTTGAAAAATTTAGATAGTAAGGGCGATTATTTGTAAGAAATAACATTTTTTTTTTTCATATTTCTTTTAAACATTTTACCAAGTTTTTAGGTTTTACTACTTAAATTTTGAATAAGTTATGCTAAAAATCTTTATTAGTTGAAATGGTCCTAATTACTTGGCAAAGATTTTTTTGTGTGTTAAATAAATTGATTCCCTTTTAAAAGATTTTAACAATGACATTTTTGTTTTGGTATTTAAAATGTTTTTTATGACTAAAACTAAAAAATTCTATTCCAAACAAAAACAATTTTAAAAATTTCATATTTTTAAAATTTCCCGTTTTCCCGGGAAAAATATATTATTTTCCCGGAAATTCCCGGCAAACTTTTCCCGGGAATTCCCTAATGTCCACACATTGCATTAACGAAATTTGAGGTAATATCTACATGTGTGTACATGTATGAACACACATGAACACGCATGAACACACATGAACATGCATGATCTTGCATGTAGATATTACCTCAAATATGCACATGTATGGACATACATGATGCATGTATGGAGATTTATGTATCCATGTATGGACATGAATACATGTTTATGAAAATACATGCACATACATTTAATCTGTATGTATTCATATATGTCGATTTTTAGCTAAGTACCTAAGTCATATTTTCCCCTTGTAAATTCGTATTCCAAACTTCAGGGCCGATGCGGCACGTCTTCCCGATATCCGATTGTCTTAATTTTTTGGGGTACATAGTTTTGCACCAAACTAAATATTTCCAGGGGGTAGCCCGGTCAAAAACTCAAAGTTTATTTTCCTCCATACAAGCTTGGAGCACCCTAGTGTGCACTCATAATTTCTACCACGGTATGTAGGGCTAAGAAAATTCGACTCATACTCAAATACATTTCTTACATGTTTCTATTTACATTAATACTGTTGCTTAAGTACATTTTTTTTTTTTTTGTTTGCCGTTTTATATACGGCTAAAAGATTTATTGTGCTTTTATAGCCTTTTATAAACCATCATCTTTAAGTGATTTTGTTTCTTTACTTACTAACTTTTGTCTGTTTTTAATTTCTAGATTGATTGTCATCAATTAAATGAAAATATGTTTTATAAATGGCGTTACACATCCATACGTATTATGTGTAATGGTGGTCTAACTCTGGGTTTAGGTTTTTTTTGTGGGATATAATTTTAAAATTACTTTATTCTTACATTTTGTTTTTTTCATTAACAACTTTATACATCTATAGCTGTGTTTGTGCGGAAAACTAAAAACGTTGGCTTATGCCATTCCCATATAATTTTGACATCAGCCAACGTTTAGTGTTAACCTCTAAACGTTACTAATGTCAAATTTGTATGGGAATGACATAAGCCAACGTTGATAGTTTGCCGCACAAACACAGCTTATGGCTTTTTAAATGGGGTTTTATGTGTACACCAGTGATGGTATTTGAAAAATAGTTTTTCGTGCCAAAATGATGGCAAAAAAAGTTCCAAATCTGCTTCAATTGTGCCATGACTTTATTTTTACAATTCCTAATATTAGAATTACCCAGTGTAGAAACGGTAATGACATATCGTTATTTTTTGGACTGCCAGTAATGACACCCACTTACCTTCTGTATTATTTTAAAACATATAATAATGAGTTACTGATAATTACTTATTTTTATCATTATTTCAAATAGAAAATAATTTTTTAGATTTTTTTGAATATTTTTTGAAATCTATTTTTAGACTCAATATTTTTTAAACCCTGGTAAGGATATATGTAACCACATATTTTCTGATTTTTTGTATGTTGGCGAGTAAGCTTACTTGTGTGCAGCAGATCAATTGTGTTTTTATCTATTAAATATTACATGTCGATATAGCTCAGATGCTAGAGCTGTTGACTGGCAATCTGTAGACCCAGGTTCGATTCCCGCACCAGCAAATTTTATTTAAAAAAAAATACAATAAAAAATATTTTTTTTTATATAATTTATTTTTTAGAAAATCTATTTTTGGACTCATTATTTTTGTCAGTACTGGTAAGCACATAGGTAACGATATATGTTTTGATTTTTCGTATGCTGGTGTGTAACGACAACTCATTATTTGTCGCGACATCGCCATATAAAGGTAATAAGAAATGTAATAACAAGAGTAACTAGTTACCATTACCAAGTATGTAGTTACATAACCACATATCTGGTAATGATTTTCTACACTGGGTATTTAAGGTAGATCCTAGTTTATGGGATACGACAAGTTCTTGTCAATCGCGCCAATTTCACAATGATTCAACCTGAAATATTAAGGACCTTGGCTACCAAAAGCCTAAAATTTGTTCCATCAGATTCCAATAAAAATAATTAGAATTTTCAAAAACCTTTGGGGGTTTGGTCTACTTCTATTGCCCATTGGTTTCATTCGAGATATGAAGGAATTCACAGTTTAAGTTGTAAAAAATAGCATGATCTTTAAAGTTTAACCCATAGGAAATGTTCGAGTTTACTGTAAATGATAAATTACTATTTTAAATACTACTAACTGCGAATTCCATCAATTTGATTTTTGTTAATTGTTTTATTAAAATGAAACAAATTGAATAAATTTTAAAGTCATTTTAACTATTGTAAAAATGGTTTTTATTATAATGGTAAAATTCGCGAATTAAGTCTTTAAACAAACTCTTCAATCGATAAATTAGACTTAATCATTATTTCAGTTATAAATTATTCACTGATTCATAAAATGATTATATTTTATTGTGAATTGATAAAAAAAAGAATAATTATTTTCTTCAAGCTCTGTTTCTTACTTAAATAATTTTTTATCTATAACAGAAAAATATGATTCCAACACATTCCCTATAAACAATTTCACTGGAATTCAAGTTGAAAACAAGTTCAATTCCAGCCCTGTTTTCCAGTTTCAAGGCTTGAATACAACTTTAATTACATTTTATTTCAATAGCATACTCCAGCAAAAGGGAAACAAAAATTCAAGTTTCAAATATTTTTGTTAAATATACAAATGCTAGAATTTGAAATGTACTTTACTTCAAGCAAAATTTAAAGCACTTGAATTTTTAAAACCTATGTGCTTATTGGGATTTTTTTTAACAAATTATTAAAAAAAATTTTTTTTTGATATTTTGAGTTATTTGCTTGCTGATTTTGAAGTGAGAATGCTATCGTTTTTTGATTTCTCTATTAACAAACTCAAAAAATTTCCAACAAAACTTGTCTTAAAATATATCTAACAATGAACGGTTGCAACAACTACTAATTTTTCTCCCGAAGAGTATTTTAAAAATCATTAAAAATAACAATTTCTGAAAAGCTAAAAGAACATAAGAAAAAGTGCCAAAATCATACTGAAAGTGCCAGTGTGCCATTCAACACTCGATTGTGCCAAAAATGGCACTATTGTGCCACTTTTACCAACAGTGACGTACACTATGGCTTTATGTATACGTATGCGAGATTTGTTAATTTTTATCTATGGTTTATCGTCGTATGGTCATTGTGTATGTGTGTGTTTATGTATTGTGTTACCACCACCTGCACTATCAAATGATGTGGGAGGTTTAAAACATTTATTGAACTGTCATATAGAGTAGGTTTTAATAATATGATATTTTGGGTTAAATGTCAAAACAATGTTTAGAATTTGTCAATGAATTTCGAAAGATAAAGAAACGCATTTCCTACATTTGAATTAAAAACTAAGAGTTTCTTGCTATCGTAACTCCTAAAAATCTCGGATTTGAGATAAAATTATATAATTTGCTAAGAGTTATAGATAAAAATGACTCAGCAAAATTTAGTAACGAAAATCAATAAAATCAATAAAACTTTTTGATGAATATTAGTAGACTGGAAAAAAACTCAAAAAATTGTAGAGAAATTATATTTTAGTTAATTAATTTGCTGAAAATTTAGACTACACTAAAAAAAGTTAGTAGAAAATTAGTTAAACTTCTTGTGTATGAAGTGTACTAATTTTCAGCAACTTTTTTTTGCTAAAATTGTGTTTTCAGCAAAACTTTTATTTATACTCTTTCAGCACTGAAGTAATTTTGAACTAATGTTTTACTACACTGATAGAATTTTTTGCATAGTATTAATGAATTTGTTCATTAATCCAATGATTTTTTTCATTGAAAAATCCCCAAAGAACGCGTTCATTAAATCAATGAAACGTATTCATTAAATGAAAACTATTTGAAAAAAATATTTTTTTTTTGCGTTTTTTTATTTATTGTTTATTTTTATTTTATTGTTTATTTTTATTTTATTAATTTTTATTTGTACATGTACATTAGAGTGGTCCAAAAAAAAAAAAGTTGGAATTTTCACACTCCACAACCCTACAAATATGCCACTTTGAAAAAAAATGTGGTCTGATCAAAAAAATCACCAAAAAAGTTTTGTTTAGAGGTAGCACATCGCAATTAAAGTTTCGAGGTTGTACTTGTTCTATTATTTTTAATTAATTAAAAATAATGGAAAAAATGAGAAAAATTAAATATAATTATTATGATCGCGACATATCAAATCTAATATATTTTTAGGTGTACATTACGAATATGAAATCAAAACTGAAATCGGAGTCGCGGATTTCGCGAAATTTGAAAATTACACACAAAAAATGATCAACTTCGATCAGGATGTTTTCTTATATTTACCAATATGAAAATTTCGTTTTTGCATTAATATATATCTGTGAAATGTCCTATTATGTGAGATAGGGTTTTTGGTAGCAATAAAATTATAGCAATCTAAATAATAGCGAAATATTAAAAAATGTGAAATTTTAAGTTAATTTGCAAGGATATCTGTTATCCTTTTTAAAATTAAAATCAGTGTTATATATAATGAAGGTCCTTGGTAAGTAAATTGCAAAAGTATAACAAATTGCATTTTTCGATAACACCGTTTACAGGTAATTAGGAAAATATCTCAAAAAACTTGAGTTTTTTTGAATTTCCAAAAACCGCGAATAATTCATAAACCACAAATTTTTTTTAAATTTCGATTGCTGATTCATAATCTTCGTTAAAATAAAGATCAGATTTGAGAAATTTGCGCATACAAGGCAAAAACAAGTTGAATTTTTAATTACATCTTTTCGGAAAATTTCGAAAATTTGACTAAAATATGTATTTTTTTGTATAAATTTAAAAAAAACCGCGAATTACTTAAAAGTTACTTGATTTTTTTAAGTTTTGATTTCAAATTCCTTATATTCACATTAGTTAAGACCAGATTTAAATAAATGTTAAATAATAGCGTACAGGTTAAGAAATAATTGAATTTAAAGTCAACCCTACTTTTTGTATAAATTACTCTAGAGGTAAATTACTAATTCTTAAAAGACAACTTTTTGTGCTACTTCTAAATAACAGCGGATTTAGCTGAAACTTGGCACAGAGAGTTTTTAGACATTAAGGAATAGGGGCAACATTGTGGAGATCGCGAATTCCAACTTTCATGTTTTTTTGGACCACTCTAAAGTACATATTTCTTTTTTGTTTTTATAATGTTTTTGACATCTCCCTGAACTCGACTTGAACCCGCAATCACCAGAATGTAAACATTACCGCGTTACCGATTGATCTAAATAGCCAAAACAAAATGATGTCATTACCTGGACCTTTATATTTAAATAATTTCAGTTTGCAACCCTAGCGTTCATTACTGGAACATATATCTATTTTAGTAATTAGCAAATTCAAAACCCTTATAAAAATTTTAGCATATCTTATGGGTTAGTTGAAAATATAATGAAAAATTCATTAAATTAATGAATTAATGAACGATAATTCTATCAGTGTAATTTGTTTTGCTACCAAAATTGTACTGATAAATATTTTTGTGTTCCCTTTCGTTAACTCCCCTACGGGGAATGAGGAGTCAATTGCCCTCCAAGGACCTATTCCGTGACCGGTTAACCGAAGGCATATTACTAAATTAGTACAAATATGAACAAAAGAAAATGAATTAATTTTCTAAGTATTTTCTGATCCGTTATTTTCACTGTTGCTTTTAAAAAAACTTGACCAATACCGAAATAAAAAACAAAATTCGCGGCATATTTTTAAAAATATTTTTTCTTTATTTTACTCTTTTATTTATATTTAACTTTTTTTTCACGATTTGTTTATTTTAGCTCTTATTTTAAATTTCTATAATGTTTTGATAAGAAATTTTAAGTTTTGTATTTTCAACGTTTTTTTAATGTTAAAGCTGTTTTAGTTTTAACAATTGGTATTTCATTTAACTTTTCTTTGTAACTTAAGGGGAATTTTTAAAATTTTTATTTATATTATCAGAGGTTTTGACGTAATTTTCTAATTTTTAATTGATTTTTTAATTTAATTATGGCCAACGCAAAAAACAAGTCAACTGTCATTAACCGGTCCCATGACCGGTCAATCGGTACCATATTCAAGGCACTTCCACCATATTTGTCTGTGTGTTAATGTTGTTTTCTTTTCTATTTTTTCTTTTCCATGTTTTTTTTTATTTGCTGTGTGTGTGTTTGTTGAGCGTTTGCCTTACAAGCAGAAGGTTTTGTTATCGAGCCCTACTTCGACGCCAAGTAGATTATTTTTAATTCTTAATTTTTTATTAGTTTATTTAAAAAGCTATTTTTAGACACACCACCTTACTGCCACAATGTGTCTAAACTGTGGCAATTGGTCATTTCCAATGACAACGCCATGTTAAAGTGATATGTCTCTTTCAAACGAAAAGACCGATCAACGACCGGTCTCCGCCCCCTTGGGACCTATCCTGCGTGTCATCTGGGACCGGTCCCTTTCCCCGTAGGGTCTCTTATAAAAGCGATATTTTATTACCTTTTTTGTTTTTTTAGAATTATCTACTGCATTTATGTTCAATGTCAAGAATAAGTGTACACTCATAGAAATAAATCTGTAAAAATAGCAGAAAAAGTTACTAAAAATTAGTTAAAAATGATGCTGCAGAAAAAACTGATGAAATTAGCAGATTTTTTTTGCTAAATACTAGGAAAAAGAAAGTAAAATTAAAATTGTTAAATTTACAGAATTATAGTTATATATAAGTTAACTTTAAGTTAATTGAAAATAACAAATCTATGTAAAATTTGCAGAAAATTTTGCTAAATATTAGAAGACTAAAAATATTTGCATTAAAAATCGAAAAAAAACTTCGAAGATTTTAAATTTTTTTGTGATTTTTTAGGCTAGTAATTATTTAGCAATATTTTTTCTGTATATTCAATTTTGGCAGTTTTTTTTGTAGCACAATTTTTAACTAATTTTTAGTAACTTTTTCTGCTATTTTTACAGATTTATTTCTATGAGTGTATAATTAAGATGCAATTTTGTGTATATTTTATTTAGATTTATTTTTATATATTTTTAGTTTTTTAATTAAATAATGTAATCTTTAGTAATTAATTCTAAGACTAATTACGATTGTCCTACACATAGAGAATTTTGCTGCACGAGTTTTAATAAAATGTTTCAGTAAACTAATGAAGTTTTCTTCACAAAGTAAATAAAAATTTTCTTAAATTTGATGACAAAGATCCATATATTTTATGAATCTAGTTTTAATGAAACTTTCTCATTGAATGTATGAAACTTTTAATAAATAAAATGAAATGATTATGAAAAATTCTATTAATTCAATGATAAATTTCAATGGACGAGTTCCAGTGAAACTTTACTGGTTTTATGCAAAAATTCATTAATATCATGCAAATAATTCTCTCAGCTTATGTGACGGTTACAAACTCTTAACTAAAAAACATGTCGACAATGGCAGCATTCGGCAGAGAAACCTTAAACTGATACCGCTGACTTGTAGCGCTTTTTGATTAGTAACTCTGCTGAACGATGTTTTCTTTGTTTTGTTTTTAAATACAATTTTTCTATATTTTCCTTTGGTTTCTTTAAATTTTTGCTTTTGAATTATATTTGTATGTTTTTATTTGTCATTCTTACAAAAAAAATATTTTTAAAATCAAAAACAACAAATGTATCACTAATTGATCAAAAGTAGCAAACATTTTTTACGCTACCAAAATATGACAGCGCTACCTGAGCGCTCAGACTGAGCGGTTAGGGATCAGGTCGTTCAGCAGATAGTTGTACAACTGTTGTAGAACTGTTGACTATTAAATTGTATCTGCCGAACGCACCCAATGTTTCTATATAATTTCAAATGAATCAAAAAATCACAATTTCTAGATTTAAATTTTCAGCAAATAAATTAACTAAAGTATAATTTCTCCCCTAGTAAAAATGATTTTTATATAATCAGATATGATTTTTATATAATCATTTATGATTTTATACAATTATAACTTGTCGTGTATTGTGAAACATATATTTTTATATGATTATATCAAAAGATATTTAATTATATAAAATTATATTAACCAGATCCACCATTTTCCGGATCAAACCATGTATGGGTTAATATAATTATATAAAAAATATATTATTTGATCCGAAAAATGGTGGATCTGGTTAATATAATTTTATATAATTAAATATCTTTTGATATAATCATATAAAAATATATGTTTCACAATACTCGACAAGTTATAATTGTATAAAATCATAAATGATTGTATAAAAATCATATGTGAATATATAAAAATCATTTTTACTAGGGTCTACAAATGTTTTGAGTTTTTTTCAGTCTACAAAAAGTTTTTTGGATTTTAGCAAGGATATTTTTCATTTGCAACACACTAAGCGTTGGTATAGCTTTTGTCGAATTTACTAGTTTTTTTGCTGACATTAGCAATTTTTCTGCTAGCACCCGCGTGACTAAAATTTTACTGACCTTACTGACTTTTTTAAATTCCACATTGTCGACACAGTTTAATCAAAAATCTAAAAATAAAAAAAAATAATTGTAAATAAAATATAAACAAAGTTCTGTCTTAATTAATTATATGCTCATTTTTGGCATTGATAACACTTCATGACACTCAAAAAATTAATGGAGATCTGACCGTCAGTTCTATATATTTCGGCCATGCTGATTACAATGGCGTACTTTATTTTTCGATAAATGGTACAGATTTTTCGCTAAATGTCTTTAAAGTTTGGCGGTTGTCCATTCAGTTTTTTATATAAAAAATTTTTAAAATTCAATTAATATGAATTTTTTTTGTGTTAAAATTTTAAAATGCCATATTTACGATATAAATGCGATGTGCTAATCTTGATATTTAAACCACTACTTAGTGTTTTATATAGGTTTTTATGTTTTTTGCAATTTCAGCGACTTTAGTCGCCGAATGTACAATCGACCTCAATAAATGGAATGCCTTAGTAAGGAAGCAATTAAAAGGAAAATATTTTAATAAAAAAAATGTATTCAGCTATAGCGGCCTATACGTTAAAAACGCGATTTTTTCAAAAATTCTGTATGGCAGCTTTTAGTATAATATGGGGTCACCTCTAAAAACTGTTCTTGCAAAATTTCAAGCAAAATAGTATCCATTTGTAAAAGTTATCGCAATAAATAATTTTTTCACTAAGGCTAGTATCATACTAAACACATTTTAAGATACTAAATTGATGGTCAGAGCTTTAAAAGTCAAGGTTTTGTCATGTAGTGTAATTATAAAAAATAGGAAATAACAAAATAACGCTTTTATACCACTAAAACCGCTTTTCTTTAAAAAGCGAAAGGGAACACAAAAAAGTTTCACAATTTGTTTATCAGCACAAATTTATTAGCAAATTAAATTAGTAAAACATTAGTTTAATGCTGAAAAATATAACTAAAACTTTTGCTGAAAACGCTATTTCAGCAACCAAAAAAAAACTGCCGTAAACTAGTACACTTGATATACAAAATAGTTTTACTAATTTTTGTACGAACTTATTTTTTTTTGAGTGTACGAAATTCAATGAATCATTTACTAACTTTATTGGTTGTTTGCAGATAACTCCGTACGACCATACTTGGAATTTTTATTGGCATTGAAAAATGCTTTTTACTCAATTTTAATTAGTTTTTAAGGCATTAATACGATTTCATTAGCATTATTAGTACATTGTTTTGGTATCAAATTGTTTTGACAAAGATATATTTTTGGGTTTATGATTGCGACTATCATATTATTATCATATTATTGATGCCAATAGGAGAATGGGCATTGTAAGTAAAGGTGGAAAGTTCTTGATTCTCACTCACTTGGGAGTGGCCAGGAACGATTCCTTTGTTGCAATGTCTATGCAGCTCCCGACCTCCGGCTTTAGGCCAGGTATTCCCTGGGAAATGACTGTCGAACACGCGTTCAAAGATAGCGAATGTGAGAAGGCGGCTAAAGTGACCTGATGGTTAAGATAAAGTCTCAGGTCAGTAGGAGTTAACTATCTCTGAAACTTAGTTTTTATCAACAGAGTACCCTGAGTTAGATCAAAGTCTCAGGAAGTAGGAGGAAGAAGACAAGTATACCCTTTTAAAAACTCAACATCAATGCCTGCCTGGAAGGCAGCTGGCAGCAGGCTTGCCAGATACTTTTTTTCGTTGTCCCCAAACAAATCTAAAAATATCCCCAAAAGATCCCCAAATAGAAAAAATTTGAAAAAGGTAGTATAGCTTATTAAATTTGCTTAAAATGAACATTATCCGCATAAAAACTACAATTAAATACAAAAAATAGCACTAACAATAACTGTTTTTAAAAATTCTTGGATTGCTTTTGTATAAATGTCTAGAAAAATTCTCAGAATTTAGGGACTTTTACGAAGAAAACGTTAAATTTTTATTAAATTATTTAAACAAACTAATCGAACCCTAAACATATTTTATTTTGAAATTTTTAAGAATTTAAGGCATTTTTTAAAGAATGTAAAACAATATTTTAGTTCTGAGATATTAATCCTATAAAACTCTCAGGCAAAAAGGTGTTAAAAATCATTAAATTAATATAGAAAATACATAAAAGGGTGAATTTCTTACCTTTTTATTAAATTATGCGAACAACTTAACTGATGTTTTCTGAAAACTTTTCCAATATAATCTTCAAAATTTATGAAGGATTTTAAATATCTCCAAAAAATCCCCAAAACATTTTCTAAATCCCAAAAAAAACCCCTGTCCCTAAATGAAAATTTTTGTCCCAAGACCAACAAAATATCCCCAAATTTAGGGACAAAACCCCAAGCCCCAGCACCAAGATCGGATGCGGTAGCCTAATCAGCTACTTCGTCTTAGAACTAAATGATTACCGAAACCGAAGCAAATGAAACAAAACGATCTGATTTACCGATAACGGCTTTTACCATGAGAACCCGGATAAGATTTGGAACTTGGAATGTTAGAACGCTAATGGAACCATCGCGGCTAGCTCAACTATGTAAAGAATTTACGAGCTACAATTTACTTTTTTGGGCATAAGTGAAATGAGATGGCCTGACACAGGCGAAACAACAACAATAAATGGACTTCACTTATTATACTCTGGTAAGACAGCCAACGAAAATAAAACATCTGGTGTTGGATATCTCCTCTCCAAGGAAGCACACAAAGCTCTTATTAACTGGAAACCCTACTCAAACGAAGTTGAAACGTTCTGCTACCTTGGAGCTATTATAAACCAAACTGGTGGATCTAGAAAGGACATTGTTGGTCGAATAAAGAAGGCAACACAACCATTCGGTCTGCTCACTAAGATATGGAAGTCGTCTTCAATATCACGCCGTGTTAGAATTAACATTTTCAACACCAATGTCAAGTCAACGTTGTTATATGGTTGTGAAACTTGGAACGCTACCTCCCGAGATATTAACGCTTTGCAAGTTTTCGTAAATAAATGTCTCCGAAGAATTCTACGAATTTTCTGGCCTCGAACCATCTCAAACAACAGTTTGTGGGATGAAACCTGTCAAATACCACTATGTGTAGAGATACAAAGAAGAAAGTGGAACTGAATTGGACACACACTCCGCAAACCAATGTCCGATATTGCCAGAAATGCTATCGAGTGGAATCCCCAGGGAAATCGCAGAAGAGGTCGACCAGCGCACACATAGCGAAGGCAAATTGATAGCGAGACGAGGAGAATGAATAAAAGCTGGAGTGAAGTAAAAAATATTGCGATGGACAGATCTGAATGGAAGAAGATTTTTAAGGCCCTATGCTCCTTATAGGAACGATGGGAATATATATATTGATTCCAATATTAACATGTTATAGTTTTACATATCATACTATGATCCCTGTAGTATTCTCCCAGCATTCTGCTATTTAGATTAAAAAGATTTGTACGTTTAGTTTTATTAGAAATAGTACTTATATTTATTCATATTTCGAAAACTAAGCTAGATAAAGCGTACTGGACAGAATTTTTACTCCCCTGAAATTTCAATACATTCCCTAATTATATATGTACCAGGTTCGGGAATGATACTGAGGCTATTAAATTTGAATACGTGACTAAATTTAATTACTTTGCAAAGGTAAATATTTGTAAAATTTAACACAAGTCACTTTAGTTTTAGATTTTACGTAATTGTTCATTATAGTACCGGTCTAAGTTATAAAGATAATCCATTGAATCAAATCATTGATACATTTCAGATTAACCAAAAGACAACTAAATTTATTTCCATTTTAAGTCTCCTGATTAATACCATTCTTCCGTTTTGAATCAATATTACAAACTTCATTTTTAAACGAGAACTATATTAAAACTATTTCAGTCGCATATCTTAGCTAAATCAAAATATCCTTTTACCCTAAATCATTTAAATCAAAACGCCCTTTATCAACAATTTAATTCCTACATCCTATCTATAAATATCGTTGGCATAATCAGATAGATTCGACATTTAATCAACACAACAAACATACTCTTATACTCCTGCAGATTCGTTAAACAACATCCCAAGATGAACCCAGGATTTAGTCGTAAAGCCTGTACTGAAACTGATGAGCTTATGCTTGTACGAAGATCACAAAACTAATCGCTGTACATTTTGCAGCTTGAGCACTGGATTATACGCTTGTAAGCTTGGGACTTGGACGAAATGTGTACGCATGTTTCAAATAATCACCAAAACATTTACATTAGCAGAAAATCTCTACTAAGCGTTACGCTTGATCATCAATTTGTAAGGATCAATATGAAAAGTTAAGCCTACATTTTCTAGGATTTTAAAAAGGCTTGATCTTTATCTTGGCAAAAAAGGTTAAAATTTTGAGAACAAGTAAAGGAAGGACAGACAGTGTGTGCAGAGCTTGAAAAGTATAATTTATTCTTTTTATGAATCAGTGAATAATTTTAATAACTTTAAATCAATGATTTGATATTGAATAAAGTGAGGTACCTAATGATTTGGTCTAAATTATATTGATTCGGTTGAATAATTTGTTTTATGAGATACAAGTAATTTGCAAGGTAACAACAATTTTTTGGCAAGATTCTACTTTATTTATCAACATAGTCTCCTTCAAGAGCGATACAATCACTCCAACGCCTTTCTAACATTTCTATACCTTTTTTATAGAATGATTTATCTTTAGCCTCAAAATAGGCTAAAAATCGCTGGTAGCCAAATCTGGAGAATACGTTGTGTGCGGAAGCAATTGAAAGTATAATTCGTGCAAAACAGAGCTTTGAAGGATCGATCCAAAAAGAATTATTTTCAAAATATAGATTCGAAAATCATAAAGATAATTCGCAGAATTATTTTTATATTTTATAATTTGCGAATTGATGTTTTTTTTTACTCCATTTGAATTTCAATTTAAAACATCCATTTATTAAGAGAAAATTCTAATTTTGTATTTAAAATTATCCTACAGATATATTAATGACTAAAATTAATTCCCAAAGCGCAGTCAATAGAAATAGATCATCATCAATTATTAACCCAAAAAATTGTATCATCTTTCATTAATTTGAAAATAATTTAAAAGAAAATGTGATAATTAATATTTGATCTGAAATAGAATGGAAAACATTAATTTATCAATTAAAAGAGCAACTTACATACCTTCATTCATCTTAGCACACTAGATACAGTGAAAAATATAATTTAATATAACTAATTGTTTACTTTCAATATGGCTATATATTATAGGTTAAAAATAATTAGAATATGGATTTAAATTTAACCCTCTAATGCCCAAGGCCGCTAAAAAGCGGTCTTCAGATCTTAAATAGTTTTTGGCTAAATAATAAATTTTAATTAAAAAAGTTTTATTATATCAATAGAAAACATAATTACCTTCATTTTTGCTTTCAAACTTTGTTTGTATAAGGAACGATTTTGCAGCTAGAAGGCTGTATAGTGAAAATTTGTAAATTTGAAAAAATTAACTTTTTAAAACAGAAAAAAATATTTGAAAATCGTCACAAATACATTTACGATCTGAAATACATTATCGATAATAACAAGGCTAGTCTAGAGTCTCTACTTGTAAAATAAGTTTCCCCCAAGACTCACAGGATAACGTCGGGATACGTCTTACGAATATCTCTTTAACTCTTAAACTAGCCGACATATTTGAAATTAAACCCAGATTATATACTTAGAAGTAGTAGTAAGCAGAACTAATTTCGACAAAATTTATTGACGTTTAGTGGCAAATTTCGTAATTTTCAAAAAGCGAAAATTGCTATAACTTCTGAAATAACAACACTAGGTCAACCAATTTTGTATGTGATTTTATTTTACTGATAGTGTTATTTACAGCAAAACCTTTATTGTGTTATATCGCCTAAATAAAGCGATAAATAAAAATTTTAATATTTTTTCCGTAGTCGATTTTTAATGCCAAATATTTAGTTTAAATATTATCGCATTAAATATAGAGCATTAGTGGGTTAAAATTAACAGTTCGTTGTCGTTCATAAATCTGTACTTCATGAGTTATCAATCAGAGTTGAATTGCAACCAGCTGCGATACTTTAAGATTAAAGTTCAAAGCAAAAACAGTAATAATAGGGGATAAAAATATGAGGCATTGTTAGAATTTCGTTGATGTTAGTCTAATTGAGTTGTGTAATTTTCTTATTTGTTTCACATTCAATATAAATAGATCATCATCAATTATTAACCCCGAATGAATTATTTTTTTAAAATCTATATCAGATGAACCATTTTTAGTTGAAATGAAATGAATAAATTTTTTGATACTATAAAAAAAAACAACAAAAATCAAATTGAATCAGGTTTAAAAATCGAATTAAGGAATTATATTTTTAAAGGCCTGAGTGTGTGAGAGAGCAAGGCAACACACACAATTTGTTTTTAGTGTAAAGAATAAATAATAATCCTTCCATCGCCCAGTGAAAAATAGAATGTGATGGTGGCATCGGATTAAACCACAGGTCATAATTACCCTCTCATAGTTGGTAAATACACATACTCATACATACACAATTAGGCCAACAAACATTCAGGTAGTCGAAAAATGTATGAAATTTTACAAATCATTAATAAGCTTGTCATAAAATTTGTGTTTAACAGGAAAAGTCAAAGGGTATATTTGCGGTAATCCGCAAAAATCACACACATATACAAATACATGCGCACCTAATACATATTGAGATCCTTTCATTTGCTTCCTCTAAATATCAGGTCATTTCCACACAAAAAAATTTATGCTTTCTTTGCGTTTGACACTCACCACACATATTGCAAAAAAATAATACAAGAATGGGAATGGCCAACGATCAATGATTTGAATAAAAACTGACAAAAAGGATCACTTATCACACAAAAATAACATTTAATTTGCATTTTGTTCAGAAAGCAGAAAAATTTAAGCCTTTCACATTGTTCTCTACCTATGTACACAGTAAACAGTCCTACTCACCTTTCTTTTATTTTGTATTAACGTACAAGTTGTATGGAAAAATGCAAGAGTTAACACAGTCTCATCAACATTGTCATCGCCATCGTCGTTATGGAGATTTGTTAATTGGATTAATATTTGAAGTCGCGTTGTAATCCTTTGCTATGTAAGCAAATATTTTGTCAGTTTTGTATGTTCGTTTGAATGTTGGCGATTTTGTCATCTTAATCGTATTTTAATCTGGGAGTTTTCGGCAATTGACTCACAGAAGTCATGCTGTTGAACTATGCATTTTATTATTTTAACTATTGTTTTATTTTGGTGTTTCTTTTTTAAAGAGTTAACTTTAGTAAGGTATGCTACTATAGTTTTGAGTTCAATTGAATTTGACTTTTTCTTAGATTCCTTTTGTTGTCTATTATTGTAAAGAAAGGATCAATATTTAAAATACTTTAACAGAGTACAGTCACGGCATTTTTTTGAAAAAACCTACCGAAATTGGACATTTTTTATTTCGGATTTTAAGTATAAATAAGTTAAAAACAGGGCTATGAATTTTTCCTTTAAAACAATTGTGTATTGTCGTTTCAATATTCTGTTAAAATTAGTGTTTCCAATTATTCGACGTAGGCGGTTAACCTGTTAATGCATTATTCAAAAATTCACTAAAATTGATAAACCGGTTATTCGGGTCAGTTAATCGAGAAAATTGGCGATTAATCGTTTAATGCAAACTTAATGTATTTCCTTAATTTTTTATCAATAAAACCACAAAGAGCTGCCTTTTTTTGTTAAATATCAACGTGACATATAAACTCGATATATTTTTAAAAAAATTCTTATTCTAATGCTAAAAGGTTTCGGAATCTGAGATTTTTTAAATTAAAACTTTTCTTATACATACTAATAGAAACAGATCAGTAAAAATTTTGCTAAAGCTACTAAAATTTCATTGAAAATGGCAGAAAGAACTGCTGAAACCAGCAGATTTTTATTCCGGCAAATATTAGTAAGTTAAGAACAGCAAACCTAAAGCTGTTACATATCAATAACTTAATGTAGATTTTTTATTTCGTTAGGAAACAATTTCAAAAATCTGAAAAACTTTAGATACAAAATTTCTTTGAAAGTAATTTTTAATCAATACTGCAACAATAAAATTTAAAATTGCATTGAAAAAAATGTTATATCTAAAGTTTTGATTATTAAAATTCTTCCTTCTCCCCTGAAGAAATAAAAACGAGTTAGAGCCTTTTTACATTGAGCCATTGATATAAAAATTTTGTTTTCTTTGAGTTGAATTACAGTTAATGAAATTACCAATTTACGCTGCAAAAATCACTTTAAAATTTTGCTGATTTTTTCAGAATCTTTTTCGCTTTCCAAGGGCCATTAACAATAAAAAAATAACCTAAAGTTTGAGCGAATTTACGCAGAGAATTTCATCAGACGAGTTTTAATGAAAATTTTCAGTAAGCTTATGAAGTTTTCTTCCCAAAGTGATAGACCAATGTCGTAAATTTTATTAAAAAGCTTCATTATTTTTATGAAACTCTTTTTAATAAAAGTTTTTTTTGGGTGTATGAAATTTTTAATAAATAACATGAAATTTCACATAAAATTTTATCAAAAACTACATCAATTCAATGAAAAGTTTCAATGAACGAATTCCAGCGAAACTCCAATGTAAAAATTCATAAATAGCATGTAGACAATTCTCTCACAGTGCTGTTACAGATGTCAAATTCCATATACGTTAAATTTAAATTTTATAACTTTCGTTTTGTGTTTACTTTAGGTTAGTTATTTTAATTAAAATTTAAATTCCGTGAAATGGGCTCGGATTCCATGGTATTCTAGTGGAACATGTTGTAGAATTGATGTGATTTTGAGCCGATTATACACACTTTCTTGGAAGAAGTAAGAAAAGTTAGAGTTCTTACAGAATTAGTAAGTCAATTATGTGACACGGTTTTAAACAAATGCAACCTTGTCTTAAAGGACATGGAAATACCATTATAATGAACATTATTTTTAATATTTAAAAGAATTAAAATAGAAATGAAACATTTAGCGTTTTTTTTAATCACCTGGATTTAGAATTTTTCATACAAAAAGTGGATTTATTAAATCCAAAAAAAAAGCTGGATTTAATAAATCCATAATAAAAGCACAAATATATGAAACAGCCTATTAATTTAATGTCAGAAAAAAATTCGAATAAAAATTAAAAGAGAAACAAAAAAATTGAAAAACTAACAAATAAAAGGTTTTTATTAAATTTTTTTTTTATGAAATATGTTTAGAAAAAAAACCTACACCTCACCAAATACATATTTTTAATCTTGGACATGGAGAAATACCTGAAATAGAAATGGCAATTTTTCACTCTACAGTAATTAATTTAATTAAATCCAATTAGTGAATATTAAATATTGCAATGGAATTTTTCAATTGTGTAAAAATATAAATTGAAGTGATAAAACTGAAAAGGCAGACTTTTTATCGCTGTTTTATATAAAATATAATTAAAAATTAAAAGTTAAAGTAAAATCCTTCATCATCGAATTCGGTATTAAAAATTAGGGTGAAAGAAGTGTCGGACAGAAAATTCTTTTTAAAATAGAGAGAATCTAACCCATCTGTTGAGCACTTCTAGAAATACTTTTTGGATTTATTAAATCCAAGTGATTAGAAAAAACGGCTATTGTCTATTGTATTTCCTAAAGCTTTATAAAACTACTTTATTTTGGCCTTTCGCGATGTGTTTTTGAAATTTTTTTTACAAAAAGAAACTTTTATATTTTGTTAAAATATTTGGAAATATATTTTATTAAAATTTAGGAGTCTCTTAAAACTCATGACGTGTCTTGTTTGGATTTCCACCAAAAAAGGTATTTAAAGGGCTTATATACCTCTTTTTCTCGATTTTAAAAGAATTTAGTGGTATTTTATTTAGTATTTGTTTTCCAAAGCTTTTCTTGCAATCTTTTAGCCAAGGCTAAGAAAATGATGAAGTTTTGGGGAAAAATAAAGGAAAAAATCCATATTAAAAATGTAACCGGTTAATCGACCTATTTGAACCGATTATTCGGGTCGAATAATTATTTGAGTTTTAAATTATTTGTTTCGACATTAACCTAAATAGAGGCGATTAATCGAGGAATCGATTAACCGAATTGCAAACACTAGTTAAAATCGATTGTTCTCAAAGAAATTTTCGAGTGAATATTTTAACCAGATAGCTAGATCAAGAAGGCTAAACCCACCGCGGCCCATGGGATCTTTTGTGCAGCCCAAGGCTTCCAATGAAGCTAATTATACTGCCCGGTGTGAGTTTCTAAATACCCCTCGGAGTTATCTACGAGATACCAGACGCTCTTGCCTTAGATAAATGGTATTAAAGGTGTTCTGCTTTATATGAAGAATTTTCAAAATGAATTTTACCTACATGCGACTAATTAATTGATGGTTTCATTAGAATTGCATTGATATCAATTGTAATGGAATATTTTTCAATTACCAGTTTTTAATTGATGATAATGATTTTAATTTATCTGATTTCATTTATCAATTGTAATGATTTTAAATTCCATTGCAATTAATAATTCATCCAGTATAACAAAATAATTACAACTAATATAAACGTTTTGAAGAACGTTCAAATGGAAAAAATTGTAGAAATCAGTGATGGAAAATGCTCGTTTATGTTTATTTTAAAAACTGAGTGAGCCAAAATAAAATTTGTGCATATATATTAATTTCCATTCTGGTTTGTATCCAAGTAAAATTGAACGAAATTAAATGAAATGGAGAACAAGTGAAATTGGGATACTAAACACAGGGATCGAAATGGTACCAAATTTTTATTATCAAAATGTGTTAATTGACATTATCACACAAATTAGTAAAAAAAAATTGAGTCACCCTGTATCTGACTCATAAAATGCATTCCTTGGGATCTATCCCGCACCTGCCTTATCTGAATAATAGAAGCATTATTACTCCCGAACTTACAAATATTTGTTAGTTTTGCGCTATATCACTTAATTGAGATACAATTTACGTGATAATACAAATTAACAAACTCGAATAATGGATTGGAACATTGGCCCAAATCGGAACAATATGGAATGCAACGGTGAACAACTGAAATTGGAATACTTGCCACAGGGAACGAAATGAAATGAAACGGGAAACGTTATTCGTATTATCAGGTATATTAAGGCCCTGTGCGAGGTGGCTAAATAAATTCTAAACTAAATACAAATTGGCAAAAGGCGAACAATTTTTGAAATTTTTTTTTAATTTCATAGAAATTTGGAAACCTGAATTTAGTTTAGATTTTATTTAGCCAGTTCGCACCCACCCTAAATTCCATTATCACATAAATTTAAAGAAAATGTGTCACCCTATGGCTGTTTAATAAAAGTGGATTCCTTGGAATTCCTCTCGAACCTACCTCATCTAAATAATAGGAGCGTAATCATTTCCGTGCTTTGGAAAATTTTGAACATTTTACGCTATCTCGCTTATTTTGCCAATACAGGCCATTTTGTAAAATGGTGATCGAAAACTAAGCGTGATAGCGGACAAATTTATGAACCCCTGCAGTTTTAACACACTCCGATAATACATATAGGCCAGGATCGAAAGGCACACAAAGCATCCATTTTTATAAAGCAATTTCGTTTATAAGGAAAAGAAATCCTTTTTACGTTTTTTAAAAATTGTTGTTATTAAGTTTATATTTTTACACCAAATGATTACAGCGCCGTAATCTGTACTTAATTTTCTTTTCGAAAATGTATACAAATTTAAAATCGTTTGGAAAGTAATCAAGTTTTAAAATAATTTAGAAAATATTCTAGATAAATATTTTCATTTCTTTGTTGTTAAATGCTTTCGTACTAATTACGCTAATTCGGACCCTTTTTGCCGCATTTGTATTAAATTTAATCAACTTTATCATGTCATTGATTTTCAAAAGAGCTTGGATACGGTAAAGAGAGACATTATTCTTTATCTTAATAATTGGACTTCTTTTTCTCAATTTTATCGTTATATTTTCTATTAAATAGTTACAATTTTTTAATTAATTTATTTCATATCTAAAAATTCCCTGTTTAATTAATTATTGCAATTGTATGTTTATTATTGTTACACACAGGAAAAAAAATTGCCAACCGAATTGCTAAGCCTATTTTGGTTGCTACAACCAATAAATTCGGTTGGTGAAACCATATTGGAATGTGATTCCTAAATATATTGGGTATTACAACTAAAATTCAGTTGTATAAACCGAATTTTGTTGTGATAACCAATATTCAGTTGCACCAACCTATTTTAGTAGGTGTAACCGAATTTCAGTTGGAAAATGGCATATTTTTTCTCTGTGTGTATCAAAAAGGTCTCTAAGGATTTTATTTCCCTAGACCGTAATTAAGTTAATAATTAAAAAAAAATACAGATTCACCAGACCATTAATATGCCAAAGACCAATCCAAGACCAAGTTTTATTTTTGTCTTCTAAAATTTACCACTGCTATATTAAATAATTTTAAATTCTTTAGACCCAAAAATAATCAGATATGATTTTATGTTCCTCAAAGATAGCCCGCACCGATTCCCATCTATGGCCAAATATAGAAAATTTTTTTAAAGCATTTTTAAAACTCCTAGTTAAGTTTTTCTTTTAAATTTGTTAAACCAAATTTAATAATTTGAGGATTGCACTGTGGGAATGTGATAAATATATACATTAGAGTGGGCCGAACTTTCCCGAATTGCGAATTTCAAAAACGGGGGGTGCGGAAAAGTTGTGTATGCGTCCACTAACCTGTAAAAAAATCCAAATATTAAAAAAATTAAATTGCGTGCTCGAAGTTAAAATTTTGTAACACAATGTTCGAAAAGTATGCACTTTTTGTCCACACAATATATGAAAAATATTCTACTTTATATTTTTTGTTGTAGTAAGAGAATATTTTAGAATAAAATTATTACAAAATTTTAACTCCGAGCACGCAATTTAATTTTTTTAATATTTGCTAAACACTAATGTATTAAGTGGCACGGTGTATAAAATATTTTTCAAAACTTTTACAAAAAACTATTTAAATATATGCTAAAAAAACTATTTAAAACTAGTTAACTTTATTCAAAAATATTCTTTTAATACAACAAAAAATATAAAGTAGGATACTTTTCGAACATTGTGTGGACAAAAAAGAGGATATTTTTCGAGCATTGTGTCCCAAATCTCGAGATCCGATCATGCTATTTTATATTTATTATCAAAATACCCAAAATTATTAAAAAAGATGGACCAGTCATAAAAATGTTATTTTATGTTGATCCAAAACAATAAATGGGTAAAATCACTGATCACTTAATAAAAAAACAGTGATCACAAAAAACAATCACTTTTGACTGTGAAAATTTTAACAACTTTTGTAGCAGCGTCCTTGGAATACCCTTCAAAATTTTTAAATTTTTTACACTCAATTGAAAGACAATTTTATATAGATAGTAGATTTGAAAATGAAAAAAATTGAAAACATATTTAGACTAACTTCTTGAAGGCTCGACTGAAAAATGAAAAAACGTGTTTTCCAGCAAAATTCAAGTAGCAATATTTCAGAACCCCTTCGGCCGATTAAAAATTTTTTATTGTTTTTTGATGCAGCGAACTATAATTTATTAGAAATAATATAACACAACAACGAATATTTTTTAACAAAATTTAAGGATTTTTTTTAAACTTTCCGAAATTTCGAAATTTCAACCACTTTGCGGGGACCTTGAACGTGAACCGATTTTCAAAATTTTTATTTTTTACAGGTTGGTGGACGCATACACAACTTTTCCGCACCCCCCGTTTTTGAAATTCGCAATTCGGCAAAGTTCGGCCCACTCTAATGTACATTATAGGAAATCAAAATGGCAAATATTACATTTATCCCTCCTTTAATTTTGCGTTGGCAGCTATTTAATTTCCCTCCGAGGTCAAATATCAAATTTTGAGGATGAATACATTTTTTTTATTGCAATAGATGAATACATTTTTTTTTATTGCAATATTTTCCATTTAATTGCTTTCTTTCTAAGCCATTACATTTATCGAGTTCGATTGTACATTCGGTGACTAAAATCGCTGAAATAGCAAGCAAAAAACCATAAAAACCTATATAAAACGCTAAGTAGTGGTTTAAATATCAAGATAAGCACATCGCATTTATATTCTAAATATGGCCACAGGTCCTGTGCTAACATTTTAACACAAAAAAATTCATATTAGTGCTGGTAAATTCGGTTAATTTTCAATAGTCGATACTACTCGATATTTTTGATTTGGATACTCGATAATACTCGATACCTTTAACGGTTTTTAAATTTGAAATTTTTTAAAATTTTTTAGTAAAATTCTTTGAAAATGTTTATGGTAATTCAATATTTAAATTTATTAACATATTTTTAAAATTTTTCACCAACTATTCATTGCTTTTTTCATAGTTTTTTAACATATAATTTTAAATATTTTACTTCTGATTTTTTCATTTAGCATTCACATTTTTTTGGTAAATATTTTAGCGGAGTCACATTTTTATATATTTTGTCTGTCCAAAATGCAACTCTGAAAATATCGAGTAGTAGTTTTGAGTATCGAGTACCCAAAAAATGACAAATACTCGATACCCACTACTCATATTTTCACCAGCACTAATTCATATTAATTGAATTTGAAAAATTTTTTATATAAAAAACTGAATGGACAACCGCCAAAATTTAAAGACATTTAGCGAAAAATCTGTACCATTGATCGAAAAATAAAGTACGCCATTGTAATCAGCATGTCCGAAATATATAGAATTGATGGTCAGAGCTCTATTAATTTTTAAAAGTCAAGATTTTGTCATGTCAGTATAGATTTCAGATATTATTATGAGGAAACATATGTTGTCAATTACAAAATTTTTTCAAAAAACTTATAGAAAGTCGTTTTTCTCTATATAAGTACTACACTCAAAAGAAGTCAGTAAAGTTAGCAAAAAAGTTTGCTGAAGGATGGTAGCATAAACATGACCTGTATTAGCAAAATCGCTAAAACACAAACTAGAGATTGTGTTTTTGTGATTCTTTTGAAATTATTTAGAAAACTTAAGGTTTGTTTTTCGAATTTTATAAAAATATTCAATACAAATTTAAGTATTTATGAAATTTCTAAGTAAAATAAATTTAGCTTCTTTAAAATTAAGTAGTTATAAAAATGCTGCCAAGTCTTGAAAATTTTCGGCTTTTCTCTTTTAAATGTAAACAAAAATATTTGTGACAAAAATATTTGCTGTGTTATTCAAAAACTTTTAAAATAGCCTAATTACAGATTTTTAAGCTAATTTGGCAAAAAGAATATTCACAAATGATTAATAAAGAAAAATTTATTAAACGCTTAAAGCAGGGTAGTGCCTAAAATATCTGTTTGATAAAGTTTGAAAAAAGAAAACCACTGTAAAAAACTAAAAAACGTGAATTTACAATGATTAATTGAATTGTTTAAGGGTCATCCACCCAAGAATAGATGGAATACAACATTTTGTATCCCACCGTAACAAAAAAACTGCAAATATTCCAAGACTAAACTTTTTTTCGAAATTTTTCCCAAATTTGAATGAAAATAAAATAAAAATAAATTCAGTAAAATAGTGATGCATTTGTAATAAAACCATACTCGATACATATTCGAATAATTTCAGTATTCGTAATATAAAAAATTCTTTAACACAGTTTGTTCCCATTATTACTTCTCAGTAATGTTTAAAAATCGTTTTTTAATATGTTTTGATTTGTAATAAAACATTTTAATTTCCAAAATTTACAAAACAATATATTTACCTACAATTACCGAGTCAATCGTTCACTAAATTCATGAATCACTAACAATAAAAAGAGAGAATATACAAAGTGTTGCCAGAATTAAAAACAAAATTAATAAACTTTTATTGTATGTTTTTGAATACAATTTTTTAATTAAGGTTTAATAGAGATAATGAATGATTTAGCAAATTAGTGTTTTAAAGCTAAATTAAGAAGTTTTTTTTGAAGTTTTATTATTTTTAATTCGATAAAATATCAAAAACAACAACTACACTAATAGAAAACAGTCTATAAAAAATTTTGTTAAAATTACTAAAACTTAGTTAAAAATTGCCTTGCACAAAAAACTGCTGAAACTAGTAGATTACTTTTGCTGTATATTAACCCCTAAATTCATAAACACTTTGTAAAATTATAGGAGGTTTATTGAACAAATTTTGTATGAAAATGACGTTTTGTAAACCTGCTATAACTTTACAAACCATTTATGAATTGATGGGTAAGATAGTAACAGAAAAATAAAACTGCTAAATATACAGAATTTTAGTTATATTTTAGGTAAATTTTTGGTACTTAACTTAACCTGCCTAAAAAATCAAAACAATCGAAATTTTCGAATTTTTTATGCAAATAAAGATCGAAAATTTTATAAACAGCAGTTCACAATTTTGTTAGCAATTATTTCTGCTAATTTTAGCCAGATAGAACGTCAGGGGACGGCGCACAGTGCTTCGTCCCCATATAGTCAATCCGCAAAATTAGAGGAGTTATCGCAGAAAAATGAAATTTAGTGTAACATGTAAATTAAGAAAAATTCGAAGTTTCGGAAAAATCGGTGCAAGGACATGACTACCTCCCATACATTAGAGGAGTTATCGCAGAAGAATGAAATTTAGTGTGCTGGTGTATAACATGTAAATTAAGAAAAATTCAAAGTTTCGGAAAAATCGGTGCAAAGACATGACTACCTCCCATACATCCTTTTTCACAAAAACCATATATTGACTACATTTATGATCAGAATGCACTAGAAACTTAAAATGGTTTGTAAAATAATACTTTTTAGCTCTGTGGCAAAAGTTTTTTCATTCGGTGCAAGGACATGACTACCTCCCATATATCCTTTTTCTCAAAAACTATATTTTGGATAGATTTATGACCAGAATGGACTAAAAACTTAGTACAGTTTATAAAATTATACTCTTTAGCTCTGTGGCAAAGTTCCTTTCATTCGGTGCAAGGACATGACTATCTCCCATATATCCTTTTTCTCAAAAACTATAATTTGGCCAGATTTAAGATCAGAATGCACTAGGAACTTACAATAGTTTATAAAATTATACTTTTTATATCTGCGGCAAATTTTGCTTCATTCAGTGCAAGGATATGACTATCTCCCGTATATCCTTTTTCTCATTCATTATCAATTTTAAGGGCGCCACAGACGAGCAGTATTATTGCTCAAGTTTTACAAGTTTTTTTTCGTATCTGAATAATTTTAAGTATATTTAATGAACACAGTGTTGCCATTTCAGTGCTTTTCGGGTCTTTTTTGGTGCTTTTTTCCTTCCCGTACCCGGTGATTTTTTACAAATACCCGTTTATAAAAAGCGGGTATTTACAGTGCTTTTTCAGATTTCTGGCAGTGCTTTTTGTACAGTTTATATTTTTGGTATTTGTTCTCCTTTTTTTCAATTTTTCTTGAATTTTTTGTCAAAAATGTAAAAATAATACGAAATATACAAAAAATACATTTTTGCACAATGTTTGTAGTACAATTTTAAACAACAACTTCGTTATATTCAAACTTCAAAATTTTGAAATATTAATTTGGAGCTTTTTTACCCCTTTTTTGGTAATTTTTTGAACATTTTTTACACGATTTTACAAAGCTAAAATGTGTTTTTAAAATCTTGACTTAAATTTTTCAAAAAATTATTATCGTGCTTTTTTACCCCATTTTTGGTAAATTTTTTACCCGTTTTCAAAATGCTCACGGTGCTTTCGTGCCTTCAAGAGTTGGCAACACTGAATGAACAAGTTAAATAAAAAACTAGTGTTTACAAAAAATTCGAATTTAGTGAATTTTTAATTGATATGCTATTTTCTTTTTCAAAAATGGGCCATTTTCGGCCGCAATTCAGCAAGGGTTAAAGTTTAAAAAAAAAATTAAATTCTTCAATTTTGAACCTACTAGATGAAAACTTGGCAGTGTAATGAATAAAAATCGACAAATCGTATTTTAAGGGACAGCATCTACATACATACATACATACATACATACATACATACATACATATATATCCACATAAAATTGAAAAATTAGGATATGTAGAAAAAGTTAAAAATTTAAAATTTGCGGTTCAAAATTTTAATTTTTTTTTACAGAAAATTATACATCCTAATGGACTATCTAAATCATAAAAAAAAATTACTTGTTTTTTTTATATATTTTTTAAATTTTTCTAAACTTTATAAAACTTTAGGTTTTGCGCAAAAAAAAATGTTATTACTTAAAAATTTTTTTTAAAGTTTCTTGAATTTTTTTTTATTTTTACACCACATAAAACCTAAGCTTGTGTTTTAATTTTCAAGTTCTTTTTTTTTTAAAAAACGTTATTATTTTAATGTTTGGTGGTACCTTAAAATTTAACTCTTTCTAACTTTGTTAAAATTCAGGTAAAAGGGTCTGGAAAATGCATAAAATTTTTGAATTTGCGGTTAAACAAAAAACAATTTTTTTTTTCCAAATTCTATTAAAGAGCTTCAAGGTGCCCTAAAATAATAAATAAGAAAAAACATGTGTTTCCATATTTTTTTTTTACTCTACTAAACTTAAGCAACTTTGGGATTTCCAGTCAAAAAATGTCTAAAGTTTTCGATGCCACCAAATATTATTCTATAAAAAATTTTCACTTAAAATAATTTCTGCTTATTGCGAATATAGTGAATAACAAAACCACTGTGTTTCAAAGAATTATCTTTAAAAATAAATTTTTTCCAATTTTTTTTGTAAAGCAGTTAAAATTAGATTTTCGTTTAATTTGGCTCAAAATTTTTTTGACTCTAGCGCCCTCTGTTGTTAACAAAAAGAGGAGATACTGAATTCCTCCTTCATATTTATTTATGTCAGCTCTTCAAAAATGTATAAGTCACTAACGTTCCGCATACATTTTTTTTTAATTTTGCCTATGGGACAAAGCACTGTGCGACGTTTTTAGAATTTCTAAAAATATTTGTTAAGTTAAATTACAAACTCAATGAGAATTTCTTGTTCTCGGCTTACAAAATTTTTACAGACTTTTTTCTATTAGTACATCAATCGAGCGACAAGAAAGTGCTTTCAAGATTGTTAATCCCACGTTTTGCCAACAGTAACCGACCGCCGCCGATGCTTTGGCAGCATTGAGCCGTTCGTGTTTTTTTTACCTGGGTAGTTTTTTAAAATACTCTGTGCAAAATTGATTACTAATATTCGTTGAGACAAAAATTTACGACCACAAAACTAAATAAATAATTTTCAAGTCTATTTGAAACTACTCGACATTTTATTTCATACCAATTTCAAAAACGATCACAAAATCTTGTTTTTATTAGGAAACAATAAGCAGTAATAATAATTAATATGCCATGTGAAATATTCGTAGTAAATCACTTTAAAATCAATATACTCGTACCTTTACCAAATAAAACAAGTGTTTTCATACCTAGTTAAGAAGGACAAATCTATGTGGTACTAGGCGGTATCTTTAAAAAGATATGTTTGATTTATTAACAGCCCTATCTGTATGTATTGTATTGGAACAAGTGGAAACAATAACAACACCAACATTATGTAATTTTTTCTTATATTATTCCCTAAATATTGTCATACACTGAGAGAATAAATATTAATTTTTGCACAAGAGCAAAGAAATTATACTGGAGATTGTCAATTTAAACTTTTCATTAATTTAATTAATTCGAGTTAAAATTTTACGAAAAATATCAAGGGTATTTACGTCAAAAATTTTACTCTTGCAAAAATGCGAAATTGTAAAATTACATCTTTCCTGACGTGAGCGCCCCTTTTAAAATTTTAATGCATCAAAATTTACAGAAACACTATATTATCCGATTAAAACACTATCTTGGTCTATCTCTAGCAATTTTCTCTCGCGTGTACATGTACCTTAAAAACAACACATGCAAAAAAGTTCTGCCAAATTTAATATTTATACAGTGCTGATAATTTCAGTACTTTTTTTACACTTGATAGTGGGCATTGCGAAATTGTCAGGTTTGTGGAAAATTATTCACATGTGTTTGTTGTTGTATTTGAGGAAAATTTTACACTTTCGCAAATTTACAAGATCTAAATTGCTGACATGAATTCGATTATCATTTTGTTTATTAAAAATTTCATATAATCAAACTGATTTCATAAATGATACACAAAAAAAATCTAAAAACTAATTTTAACAACGAAATTGATTATATCAATTAAAATGTTAATTGATTTTGCACCTACCACTTAAATGATACTATTAACTACTAAAAATTGTATACGATTAATTGAAACAAATTTCGATTAAAGTAGTAATAATATCATTTAAAACATTAATTGAAAATAAAAAAAAAATAATAATATGAAATTGTAAAAAAGTGTGTATATGTCTTGTTTATATATTTGGAGTACTGCATATGTGTTTTCTATATATGCATACAGCTTAAGAAAAAAAGTTTGGGAATTATACAACACATAATTATGTAACAAATATTTGCAAAAATATTTAAAAGTCAATTAAAATATCAATTGATTCAATTAAATACTTGTTTAGAAACAATTTTTGTTTTTAATATTTATTTAATTAATAATTTTTTCTGTGTATGTAACTTTTTACTAATTTTATGAAATTTTTCGTTTATTTTGTGAAGGAAAGATTTATTATTTTTACTGAAGGATTTAATTATTTATCGTCCAATGAAATTCTTTCTGTGTAGTCCCTTTGTTTTTTACGGTGGGGATTGCACATGCCCATGAGACACAATTGCGGCACAAGTGACATAATAAGGACGGGATACAGAATAGAAGAAAAAAGAATAGAAGCGGCATTAACTCAAAGTAAAACAAAAGAACATTTGTACTCAAGATGTAGTTACATGTGCATGTAATTCCTAGTAATTTGTGAAATTTTGATACACACTTATAAAAGCCGCAAAAAATCGTAGAAAATAAGAACAAATTGTGTCGTGGACAACATTTAATGTCACTTTTATGATACATTTACGATATTAGAAGATGCTGATGTAATCTCTAATAAAAATAATGTTCTTTATGGCATGATCATAAATTAGGCGGGTTAGTTTTATTTCTTTATTGTTTATTTGGAATTCTTATACGCCTCCTTACTCTCACAATGTATGGCGGTGCATACAATACATATTTTTAACTGATTTCTAGGCTTTGGAATCGAATTTTTTTTTTCTTTTTTAGAATTATTTAGGTGACCTCATATGTGGCATAAATTGTTGCCTATTGGTTTGATCATGAAAAAGGAGTTATTAGCATTAATTGATTTTAATTGTTTGTATTAAGAAAAATACCCTAACATATGGCTACTGTTTTGATAGTATAAAACTGAAAATTTTGAATTTATGATGTAACATATGACACAAAATTTAAACCTACACTCAAAATAATATATCTCAAAATAATCAACAAAAAAATTTGTTAGTGTAACAAAATTGATTCCTGTTTTTTGGCTTAAAATAAAATTTGATAATTTATACACATTTTTTTGTTAAGTTTCATAAATCTAAATTTAATTAAAAAATTAGTAAAACTGCAGTTTTATTTGGGTTCTCCATCCACGCTAGACAGAAAAAATACACTTGTAGATTGGAGTATTTTAAAAATGTTGTAAAAATTTTGTCCAGAGCACCGAGCAAAATGTATTAAATTTCCAAAATTCCGATTGTAACCACTTAACGATGTTGTACTTGTCAAAAGAAATATTTTGATAAAATATGTAATGAAAAAATACATTAAACTAATGAATTTTTCATTAATTCAATAAAAAAAATTCATTAAATCAATGAATTCAGATTAATGAAATCGATTCATTAATAGTATGAACGAAAATTCTATCTATCTGGCCAACATTTTTTTTAATTATACCCAAGGGTGAATCGAATCCAGCGTTTTCGATAAAAAAATATTTTTGGAAAGTTTCTGTCAAATCATAGTTATATCTGTTTATTGTAGCTATAGCTGAGTAAACTAATCATATTAAAATATTTACGCATTACTTTTTTTTATATATATACATTAGGGTGTCCCTTAAAAATAGATTTGTCATTACAACCCCCCCTCCCCCAGTTTTATTGGAAATGGTCCGAAATGGAAGAAATCCTTTTTTTTTTTTTGGAAAACGTTAAGCCATGAAAGTTAGACGAAAATGGCCCATTTTGGAAAAAAGTGTATTATTTACTATTAAAAATTCCCAAAATTCGAAATTTCAAAACAAAAATATTTTTTATTTCATTTATTCCTTTTATATACCCAAGTAAAAAAAAGCCATATAAAGTTATATTTAATTATATATAATCTTCTATGTAATTAGATATAATTATATCCGAAAAATGAGAACGTCTTATTGTATCATATTGTATCGAATTGTATACAATTGTATACAATTTGGTACAATTTGATACAATTCGATACAATATGATAAAATTGTATCCGAATTTTGTCCTCATCCAATTACATAAAATTATATCTTTTTGTATAAAATTATATAAAATGTTATAAAAGTGGACACAGTTTGATACAATTATACCTAAATATTAACCCTATATTTTTACCATAATATATATGACCATATCTAACAATATACAAAATTATATTTTTAAATAAAAAAAGATATACAATATCTGGAGATCATACCTGAGGGATTTCAATTACAATTACTTGTAATTGAAATTACAAGCAATTGTAATTGAAAATTTTCAATTACAAATTACTAGTAATTGTAATTGAAAGTGATTTCAATTACATTTAGAATTAAAAAGTGTTTTTTGTTAAAATTTTGTATAAAAATCTGACTGGGATAGGTTGCATAGGCATGGATGCGTATAAAAAGAATACGTCATGTTGGGATTACCCCTAACTTGTGCTTTTTGTCATTATTTATTTTCCCAAAAAATGTAATTGACATTTTTCAAATTACAAATTACTTGTAATTGTTCTTTTTTGAATTACAATTACAAATAATTTGTAATTGTAATTGAGTTTTTTTGAATTAAAAATTTTGAATTACAATTACAAATAATTTGTAATTGTAATTGAGTTTTTTTCAATTACAATTACATGTAATTGTGTAAATGAATGTGTAATTAATTACAAAATGTAATGATTAACTCCCAGGTCTACTGGATATCCTATAATTTCGATAAATCTTCCATTACTTTTATCCAGATTTACCATGACAGTGCATTAAACATGAAAAAATTTTTCTTTGTTTTTAGTAATTTTAAAATAAGGTTAACAACACTGAAATTTTTAACTTAATAGGATTGTGATATACAACCAAGATATAAGAGATCAGTCAAGTGTGCGTTATATTATAGAGAATTCCATATTAAAGCTTCAGTATTGTTAATTTTATGGGCGCCTTAGCCATTTTAACTCACGCTCCTAAACAAAAACAAATTACTCAAGCACGAGCATTTCGTGTCTTACTCACGCAGACATGAGTATATTAAAAACTTACAATCAGAAAATTCTTACGCATAACAGTAAAAATTACTAAAAAACATATGATGCAAAAAATAAACTCACACACGAATCATGCACGGGTTATTTATTCTTACTCACGCTCACGTACGAATTATATATTCTCACTCTAACGGGCGAATTACTTTGGTATAGTAATTATTACTCACGATCACTTGTGAATAACTTCACTCACGATCGTGTCATGCGCCAATCCCTAGTAATTACAAAATCTAAAACTAGTTCAAAATCATTTTTAATATGGAACCACATTTAATACAATACGGTTTTAAAAGGACCTTATACATATATTTTTATATAAAATCACTTTGAAAAAATTGCTAATGTGGGATAATATATAACACTATGCGACAGTCAAAATCGGGATGGGATGAAACCAACGGGAAATGTTATATCGGTCAAAAACAAGTTATACGTGTCCCGGCGTTTCGCTGGGTCACCCCTAGGACTCGAGATATATTTTTTTTTTGACATAACTCGAGAACCACTAGTCCGATTTTGCTCAAACAATTTTAAAAAAATTAAAAATTACAATTCCTTTAATCTGTTCATATAAGGTTTTTCTATATACTCAACAGTTTTGCCGGTAAAAATAAATGTTTATTACCGCTACCATAAAAATCAATAACCTTTTGTTTATTACTTTTTTTTAATATTTTAGGCAAAAAATATTTTTTTCTTCATACATTTATTTTTACCGGCAAAACTGTTGAGGGGTTCATATGCGTCAATATATAATCATATATAACACCTATTATATAATATTTCTTAAATGGCTCCATATATAGTTTTATATTATTATGTATAGTGTCATACTAAATTATATATAAACGTATATGTAATTATATCTTTTATATATTACTTTGTGTACTTATATATAGCACATACACTTATATGCAGGCCAGTATGTAATAATATAAAATCACATATGTCTCAATATTAAAACCTTTGAGGCAAAAATATTTAATATATGACTATATAAAAGTCTATATGCTTCAATTTAAACTATCTAACTATAAGTTACTATATGTAATTACATAAAATAATATATGATTATATCAAAACTTTTTTACTCGGGTAGTCAAAATGATTCAAACATGGCTTCATCGGATATCATTAACCCACTTTATCCTGGAATCCAAAATGACCCACAAATTTGATAAAAATGCAAACACGTGTTTTATTAAATTAATTTTAAACATTTTTTCAAATGCTTAATTTGGAGATGTCGATTGTTATTTGTACCACATAATAGTTGATATTAAAGAAAAAAAAAATAAATTGAAAAAATTATAATTCGAGTTTGTGTTTGGAGCGACTGCTTTCCAGGACATTTTACAGAAATTTCTTATTTTGTCAAAAATTTAACATAATTTGAATGTTTTCACCAAGTTTTACACAGTTTTCGGAAAAATATCACTTAAATTTGGTTAGACTATAATTATCTTTACATGTGTTTAAAAAATCTTTAACCCTTAGTGGCCTGGGGTCAAAAAAGTCCCATGAAACTTAATATTTACTACCCGACTAAAAAAGATGTTATATAATCATATATCACCATATATAAACCAATATATACGTCCATATCTAATTTGATCCGAATATTGGAATATATAATTATATCAAGCGAGATAAGCATGTTATCTCACCTGATACAATTTGATCCGAAAAATGGGTCTATCTAACTGCATCAAATTATATATAAATATATATATATAATTTGATGAAGATTTTCAAAGAAAATTTTAGTAAATATTATTGAGATCACTTATTTCATTCATATTAAATCTAATGCTTAATGTTTAGAACAATTTTTGCTAATAAACTTGGAAATAGGTGACAAAATAAAACATTACAAAAATTTGTCGGAACAACTTTTTCTAGGTTAGAGTTTTAATCTTTCTTATAAAATAACTGAATTAACTAATTAGAAATTTATTAATTCAGTTCGAGGCCAATTTCCTTATTATGAATTAATATAATAAGTACTTTTTTTTCAAAAACTGCTATTTTTCTTCATCAGGATACTCTCCTGACAAATACTTCACAGAGTTTATGCTTTCAAAAAACCTCTACACTTTCAGGAATGAAAAGACGATCGTTTCGGGGATTACGCCACCACTTTCTAAAGAAAACTGATGAAGGGGACCTGAAAAATCGCCGAAACGATCCTCTTTTCATTCCTGAAAGTGTAGAGGTTTTTTGAAAGCAAAAACTCTGCGAAGTATTTGTCAGGAGAGTATCCTGATGAAGAGAAAAAAACAGTTTTTGAAAAAAGTACTTATTATGTTAATTCATAATAAGGAAATAGTCCTCGAACTGAATTAATAAATTTCTAATTAATGAATTAAAAAGGTCGAAAAAAACAAATTTTATTTTTTAAAATAAAATGATAAAAAATTAACTTTCACAATTAATTTTTTTTTACGGAAAAATAAATGAACTTAAACCATATTTATTTCAACATATGTTTGTCTAATTTTTAAATTTAAAAGTAAAAATAATTATTTCGACCTTTAATTCCACAATGAAAAAAAAAAATTTCCTTTTTTTATTTCTTTAAAATTATTTTGAGTTTAATAAAGAGTATTTCGCTAAGTATTTGGAAAATATATGTTAAATTCAATTATAAACATTTATTTATATGTCAAAGTGCAAAATTCAAAACCAGATTTTTTTAATTTTTATAGTGCAATTAACTTTATAAAATTTTGTATAATTAGATATCATGTGAGATAAATTTATACATAAAATTATTACAATTTTATATTAACTTTGTTATATATTTTGATATAAGATTGTTTAGAGAAGCTTATACGCCATTATATATAATTATAACTATATTTGCAGATCTCTTAATATATGCCTGGAGACCAATTCGCATATGATTATATATAACGTCATATCAAACATATTTATAAAACCAAAGTGTTAATATAAATGTATATGGTCATATAAAGCCACACATATAAACATTTATAATTATATCAAATCATATAAGATTATATGAGAACTTTTTTAGTCGGGTATGACTACGAGATTGTAAAGCCACTAAATTGATAAAAAAAAAATCTCAACTGAATAAAAATAATTATTTTATTATTATTTTATGTAACGTGATCACCCGTGTAAAAAAGTTTAGATCTGATCAGATCTTTTTGGATCTAAATAGATATGATTGAATCTAATTAGATCCTGGACCAGATCTCATCAAATATAATCAGATATGGCATATGTGATAATACCTTATGGCAAGATCTGATCAGATCTAGTGCCAAATCTGTTCAAATCTAAAGTGATCTGGGCAATTGCACCAAATATGCCTAGATCTGGTAAGATCTACTAAGACAGTTTTTGTGCAGCGACTCTTTATATGAAAATTATGGAGTTAAAAATTATCTAAAAGTAGGGAATCATCTCTTAGTCAAATGCGAACACTTAAAAACGCACTTTTTGTAGTTTTGAAGGAATTTAGACCTCTCAATAGCAAAGAATTTTAATGATTTCTGCCCCCGAATATAATATTTCCATTTTGGTCGTTTTGCTCTATCTCGCTTAGTTTTCGAGATATGGGCCATTTTATTAAAAGAAAAATTTTTGTTCAAAATTTCTGAGGGTCCAAGGCCCCACCAAGGACCATTTTTGGATAGAGATAACGTATGGTTAGGAGTAGTCGAAATGTTCGTAAATTTTGCTCTATCTCTGTTAGTTTACGAGATATGGGCCATTTTAAAAAATCGAGGAGGGAAAAATCGTCATCTTTAAAACTTTGGATACATTGGTGGCGCCATCTACCGTGTAATAAAAGAAACATGAAAATATGATATTTTAATAATAAATTGTGTAAAATTTAACGAATGGTTTCTTAAAAATTAGTTATAAAAATTTATTAAATTAACACTCAAAAGAAGTTTAAGTACTGAGTATTTTCTGTATTGTTTTAAATAAGAATACCTAAAATCTTTGTTTAAATCAGTGTTTCAACTTAAAATTAGTCAAATCAATTTGAAACCCGTTTTCAGATTTTTTACTGACGTATTATTTTAAGTGTAGTCACTTGACTTTAAGTATGGTTTATAATTAAATCCTGATATTTTTAACGCAATTAAATACAAATTTTGGATTTTTTTTTATAAAAAAAAAACAGTTTTTCTTCAAACGAACTTTTACAAAGTGTAGAAATTTATATTTCTTGCGTAATTTTTTTAAACAAAGTAGGTGTTTGAAATTTGTATCAATACTTATTATGTCTGTTCCCGTACTTTACCGAAGTTACACAAACTAGCCCAAAGGCGTTCCCGTACTCTAAATTGCGTGTAAATTGTTGTTGTTTGGGCTGTTTTGGGTTCCCGCGGGTACCCGCGGTAACGTACGGGAACGCACATATTATGTGTTAAATTTTATTTGAATGAATTTAATCCGGATATGGACGTGCCTTCAACAGATTATTTTTCACAATTTGTTAAATAAGATTTTGAATTTTAACATATTTAATGCAATTAATTTGACAGATTGAGGAAAATTCCTTAGTTTAGCTATAAATTTACGCTCAAATTTTATATTTTGTACAAAAACGAAAAATGGCTAAAAATGGCAAAATATTTTCTAAAAATGGCTAAAATAATGGCTAATGGATAAATCCAATTTCTTCTGACTAAACGTGTTCAAAAATGGCTAAACCTAGCCATAAAATGGCTAAATTGGCAACGCTGAAGCTCGGTCACTGAAATGTTTTATCAAAAATCAATTAGTTTTATTTTACATCAAAAATAGTAATGACAAAATTCTAAAAGTTTTCAAGAAACTAAATTCAATATTAACATATAGTCCCTGTAGAAAAACTTTTCTGTGATGCGACCTACAAAACAGCTTTCTTTAAGTCTTTTCACGAAACTTTTTTGAAGTTTTGTTTTTAAACGTTTGTTTTTAAATAAAACTCCAAACTTTCCATTTAAAAGAATTAATTTCAAAAAACATAGTAAAGACACAAAACAAATACATAATTAAGGTACCCCACAAATAATTTTAGAAAACAAATAGCTATTTTTTAGGCGCAGCGACGATATATACAAAATTAAAAATACAAAGTTTCTACACTTAGAGAAACATATCATTTCCTCCTTGCCATTTTTGTTGTAACGAAAGGAGAATATCAATTTGGCTTAAGGTAGAATTAGCTATTCGTGGACGTAACGTGACGAGTCTCCTTATGGAAAATCTAATGAGTTAAAAGAGCATAGCTGACAGTCTATTTCTTTTTTACTCATTATTTTAGATTGAATCAGCTGATTTGTCACGTTACGTTACGTATGGCTAAATGAGCCTTTACGCTTCAATCTGACAGGTCTTGTTACTTGAGATGGAGTTGTAGGTTATTGTTCGGTATTAGTACGAAGTGGCAAGGATTGACATGAAGGCAATTTTCCTATTTTTGAAGAAGCTGCATAAGCTTAGCGCAAAGTTGAGGGTAATTCTTCGAAGTTGGATGGAATTTGACATGGGCGTAAAGTAGTAGGCAAATCGTTTGATGAGAGTGTTGGGGGTATAAAAGTAGCTAGAGCATATTACCAAGAGGAAGACAAATTGGTATTTTCAGATGGTGACGTAGTACAGTTTTCTAACAAAGACCGTGCTGTTTGATGAACATCAATATATTCTATATTGTATTTTAAGATGCGAATTTGATTCTTGTGTCGTCTTATAGCTTTGTTATCAATTTTAACGAGGTACATTACACTTCTTAGACGTAATAGTACCACGTATCCATTTTTCTCCAGTTCCAAAGTTTTTACATATAACGTTATAAATAACATTAAAATATTTTTGAGTTTTCAAAGTATTTTTTTCGCTTGTTACATGCATTACCAAAGGGTTTAATAATGATAGAAGTGAAGGAGGTTGGCGTCCATATATAATTTCCGCAGGGGATTTATCATCTTTATTAGGAGTTGATCTGTATGTAGAGAGACAAGCAAAATAGAAGTATCTAAGTCGCTACCACAAGCTAATTCCTTTTTAAGACACGTCTTAAATGTACGAACAAATCTTTCCGCTTGCCCATTTGATGCAGGATGAAATGGTGCTGTTGTTAAGTGTTGAATTCAATTGAATTCACAAAATTGTTTAAACTGTTTTCATGTGAACTGAGTTCCGTTATCAGTTATAACTGTTTCCGGCAAACCTTCGATAGAAAATATACTTTGTAGTGATTTGATTGTAGATGCTGATGTTGCAGATTAAATCTTCGCAACGTACGGAAACTGAGAGTATGAATCAATAACCACAAGCCACATAAAATATTTAAAAGGACCAGCTTAAAGCCTATATGACACTTGCTAGTTTCAGTATTAATAATCCAAAATTGAAGAGAGCACGAATTTCCTTATGTGAGAAATAATGTGTGTGAAGAGAACAACTATATCGAAAAACTATCAAACTGTCAAATTGATGTCGGTAATGCAATACCCTTCATATGATTTGCATTGATGGTGCAAAAAACTAGAATCTAGAAACTAGCAAGTGTCATATAGGCTTAACCCAAATGGATTCGTTGCTAAGGAGAAGTGGACTCAGGCCATGAAGAATATTGCTTTGGTATACCATATTTGCACACATTGCAGGCACGGCAATAAGAAGCTACATTAGCAATATCGTCATCTATATTTGGCCAACAGCAATAACGTCTACTTATTTGCTTCATACGAACATTTCCCCACTTACCTTGATGTATGAGTTATAAAACTTTATCTTTCAGTTGTTTTGGAATTACGATACGACTATAATCAGTCTGCATTCTTAAAATACCTTTATTTTGTGTTAAGTTGAAGTTGAAGCGATGATGCGTATTAGTAATCCGGTCAGTTCAACCATTCATAACATACCAATGAACTTTACTTAAAATATTATCTTTCTTAGAAAATTCAACGACTTGTTTTGAGTCCACACCTTTTGCAACTGTAATTCAGAAAATATCAATTGAAATTCAGAATTTCCATTTGAAATTCAGAAAATATCAATTGAAATTAAGAATTTCCATTTGAAATTCAGAAAAGATCAATTGAAATTCAGAATTTCCATTTGAAATTCAGAAAATATCATTTGAAATTCAGAAAATATCAATTGAAATTCAGAAAATATCATTTGAAATTCAGAAAATATCATTTGAAATTCAGACAATATCAATTGAAATTCAGAAAATATCAATTGAAATTCAGAACATATCAATTGAAATTCAGAAATCGTCATTTGAAATTCAGAAAATGTCAATTGAAATTCAAAAATTGTCATTTGAAATTCAGAAAATATCAATTGAAATTCAGAAAACATCATTTGAAATTTAGAAAATATCAATTGAAATTCAGAAAATATCATTTGAAATTCAGCAACCGTCCTTTGAAATTCAGAAAATATCATTTGAAATTCAGAAAATGTCAATTGAAATTCAAAAAATATCATTTGAAATTCAGAAATTATCATTTGAAATTCAGAAAATATCAATTGATATTCAGAAAACATCAATTGAAATTCAGAAAATATCAATTGAAATTCTATTGATATTTTCTAAATTTCAAATGACGATTTCTGAATTTCAATTGATATTTTCTGAATTTCAATTGATGTTTTCTGAAAATCAATTGATATTTTCTGAATTTCAATTGATGTTTTCTGAATATCAATTGATATTTTCTGAATTTCAAATGATAATTTCTGAATTTCAAATGATATTTTCTGAATCTCAATTGATATTTTCTGAATTTCAAATGACGGTTTCTGAATTTCAATTGATATTTTCTGAATTTCAAATGACGATTTCTGAATTTCAATTGATATTTTCTGAATTTCAATTGATATTTTCTAAATTTCAATTGATGTTTTCTGAATAATAATTGATATTTTCTGAATTTCAAATGATATTTTCTGAATTTCAAATGATATTTTCTGAATTTCAAATGATATTTTCCAGGGACGTAACAGTTATAACTTTTATTCAAAAAAGTGATTGTTTTACAATTATTTCCTGTTTGAGTATTTTTAATTTTCTGTTTATTTGCTCTGTTTGATTTATATTTTTAATTCAAACAAAAACAATCCAAACACGATTTTTATTTTTTCAAAAATAATAAAAGTTATTTTGTGATTTTTTTTCTTTATCAAAAAATAACAATTAAGAATATAAATCAAAAGCCATGGAACCAATGACTTCACCAATTATAATATCCTGATGATGTCAACTAGTGTTAATAAAAGATTGAACAATGATTTAAAGTGAGTAAATATGTATATTCCAGCAACTTCCGGCATTCAATTTAGGTCAATTTTTAATTTTTATTTTATTATCAAATAAAAAAGTTAGTGATTAATTTTTTCAAAAAAATCATTCTGTAACTTTTATAAAAAGTTTTAAAATAAAAATCAAAAAACAGCAGAAATTTATAGAGTAAAATATAAAAATTGAAAAAATTAAAATCTTTGCCAAACTTTGTGATTTTTTTGTGCAATATGATTTATAAAATATAGTGCATTATTGAAATATTATAATTAAATAAATTTGGGTGGTGACTTTTTTAGAAATATAACAGTTATTTTGGGTCTCTGATATTTTCTGAATTTCAATTGATATTTTCTGAATTTCAAATGATATTTTCTGAATTTCAATTGATATTTTCCGAATTTCAAATGGAAAATCTGAATTTCAATTGATGTTTTCTGAATTTCAAATGGAAATTCTGAATTTCAATTGATGTTTTCTGAATTTCAAATGGAAATTCTGAATTTCAATTGATATTTTCTGAATTTCACTTGATATTTTCTGAATTACAATTGCAAAAGGTGTAGTGGAAAATTATTCAAATGTTCATCCATATGAACATCATTTATCTCAACCGATTGATCAAAATCTACATCACCTTTATAAGGAAGCCTTGCACACATAATAATCCATGCATAAAAATACGAAAAAATGTCAAGATAACAAAAAAATTTGTAAAATATACGAAAAATGGTTTATTTTACGAAATTTTTTGTTGTTTTGACATTTATTTCGTATTTTTATGCATGGATTATTATGTGTGTGGTAAAGCTTCCGCATCACCGTGTTGTTTCGTATTTTTGTATTGAATATCGTAATTATAACTTGAGAGTGTTAAGGTTCTCCTTTAGAGTCTGTGTGCAGTTGTGATATTAATCCTTTTCGTTGGGTTAAATATTGATACAAGTGACTTATGGTCAGTTATCAAAGTATACTTGCGACCGTACTAGTAATCATGAAATTTTTGAACACAAAAAATAATGTAAAGACCTTTTTTTTATTTATTTTATTTATTTATTTCCTTTTCTATGCAAAAAGATAACATCTTATAATAACCCAGCAAAATTGTCGGATGCAAAGAACCGGTTGTAGAACAACTTGTTATGAAAGTTTTTCCATATATGGAATCACATATACTTCCATATATGTTCATATAAAATCCATATATGTTCATAAAAAATCCATATTTGTTCATATGTGTCCATACATAAACCATATATGAACATGTTTGAGCATATAAGAGCATTTTTCACCGGGTAGCAAAAATAATCTGCTAATTTAGCAGTTTTTTACTGCAGCATAATTTTTAACTAATTTTTAATAGTTTTAATTAAATTTTTTACAGACTTTTTTTATTAGTGTATCAAAAAACTGTTGTTGTGGCATTAAAATTTCACGTGTCCATGTTTGTTCGCTTTCCAAAATCTCTTCAATAGTCTTTTCCATTTTTTTTTATCTCGTCGCCAAATCAATTGTTTTATCAAAAAAATTATTAGTTTTATTTTATATCAAAAACAATAAAGACAAAAATTTTTCAAGAAACTACATAAATTCAAAGGTAACATATATGGGGGATTTCATGTCAAGTGAACCAACTTTTGAAATCGATGTCTTCCGATTTGAATGAAATTTGCACCAAGGTTAGTCCTATTGGATAGTAGTTTAGGCAACAACAAGATCGGTAAAAAAGTTTCTGAGTTAGAGGGGGTCAAAATTTGATATTTTGGCCAAACAGGTATTCTTTCTCATCCATGTAACTTATTACACTCATAAAAAAGCTCGTAAAAAATAGTTCAAAATTCTGCTCAAATAACAGGAAGTAGTACCTGTATTTGCGCCTGCAGAATTTTCAATGAAGTTGAGAATTATGGTCTGCTAAATTCAGGTAAGCTAAATTTTACACACTGCTAAATATACAGACAATTCTAGTTAACTTCGCTAAGAAATTGGAGCTTAATACAACAGAAACATTACCTGATTTAACTTAAAATTTCTGCTAAAGTGTCGCTTACAGTCTTCGTTTTGGGGCTCTACGGATCTGCCCCGAGACAGGCCCATATTTATTTTTTGGAGTATAGGTGACTTATAAAGATTGATAAGTTCATAGTATCGAGTTTTTGTCCATTTTACTTTATCTCGCTTGGTTTCCGAGATATAAGCCATTTTGTGATTGTATAATAAAAAATCATCATCTTTATGTGATGATGATGTGTGAGACACAAAAATATAAACTTTGGGAAATAATTGGGGTAAATGAGCTGAAAAATTTGTAAAATTAAAAAACATAAATTACTAAAAATTAGGATGCAAAGTTAGTTCAAATACGGATAAAAGTAATTGTTATGCTAAATGGAATTTACAAAAATATTAGTTCAATCCTAAATTTTAAGACAAAATAACAGAAAAATCAGTTCATTTGCGCCAAGACGCGTTTAACACATTTATGTTCTAACTTTTTTTATGAGTGTACCTATTGGTATAAGCAAAATTTGTCCCAAACAAATTATATACACTCATAAAAAAAGCCCGTACAAATAGTTAAAAATTCTGCTAAAATAACAGAAAATAGTATGTACCTGAATTTGCGCCAGCAGAAATTTCAATGATGTTGAGAATCAGGTCTGCCAAATTTAGGTGAGCTAAATTTTAGGTAAAAAAGTTAGTTCAAATACAATAATTTAGAAGAAATGTTGTTTAATGGAAATGAAAATTACTCAGCTGAAATCAGCACATGTATTCTGCTAAATTTCAGTTGTTAAAAACAGGTAAAAAATTCAGTTAACATTCAAAAATTTAGAAGAATGTTCGTTTAATAGAAATGAAAGTGGGACAGTTGAAATCAGCAAAACATGTTGCTAAAATTACTATCACTTTTTGTTATTAATTGAATAAAAACAACTTCATGTATCATGTAAATATTGTTAAATTTATTTTCGAATAAATTACACAATCCAAAAACACTATTTGCACAAAATATCACTTTTATTTTCTTGCCAATATGTGTGCCAGCGGAAGCAGAGCTTTGAAGAATTAATTCTTTTTTGAATGAATTCACTACCAATCGAATTCAATTTTCTCTAGAATTGAATGAATTCCTTTTCTTAAGTAATTCACTGAATTCGTTCAAGTGAACGCGTTCATCAAACAATAAATTCAAAGAATTAATTCCATTGCAACAGTTCTCTTTATTAAATCAAATTAATTAATTCACTGGTGAACGCGTTCCATTTTACAAATCGAACGAAAGAAAAAGTGAATTAATTACTTACTGAATTAATTCACCACAGAATTCGTTCAATTTCATTTTCGTTCAGTGAATTAAAAAAAAATAAAATTACGTTCAGTGAATTAAAAAAAATTAAATTACGTTCAGTGAACTAAAAAAGAAAAGAAATACGTTCACTGAATTGAAAAAAAAATACGTTCAGTTAATTGAAAAACAAAAATTACGTTCGCTGAATTCAAAGCATGTGTTCTGCCGTTCAGTAGAAGAAAACATTGTAGTAGTCAAGCATCTACATTTTACTGGGAAGCATAAATTTTAAAAATTAATAGTTATATCTTTTCCAAATTCAGCTATATCTGTAAAGTTTTTGTTTTTAATAGTAAGAGGCTTTATTTTTTAATCATGTAAATCATTAATATAACAGGAAAAATTAGTTCAACTGAATTCGAACGCGACTGAACAGACTTTTGTACTAACTTTTTTTATGAGTGTAGCCATTTCTGCAATCTTTGTAAGAAAAATTTTTTTTTTAATTAGAATAATTATTATTATTATTTTATATTAATTTAATTATTATTACAAATAAATAAAAAAAATTAATTTGTCAACATTTCTATAGAAAAAAAGTGATTTTATTCCTGGGATTAACATATTGTGGGTATTACAGTATCGAAGGTATGAAATGCTACTTAGGTATGTTACATACCGTCGGAAAGGTTAATTTGTCTAGTTTCTTAGCATAAGTTTTAATTTTAAGGTTTTAGAAACACCCTACGGGAAATTTTAACAAACTGTCACCGAACTGGCCCCTTTATATGAAATAGACTGGTAACTTTTACATGACGTTGTCATAGGAGGGGGAAATTGACCCCTTGTGACATGTCACAAGACAAATCCTAGGACAGGTCCCTGAACTTTGTTTTTTATGAGAGTTTAGTAACCTGTCCTAGGATTTGTCTTGTGACATGTCACAAGGGGTCAATTTCCCCCTCCTATGACAACGCCATGTAAAAGTGACAAGTCTATTTCATATAAAGGGGCCAGTTCGGTGACAGTTTGTTAAAATTTCCCGTAGGGCACTTACACACAAATAGAAAAAAATCAAAATAGTGCATATTAGGGCGGGCCAAATTTTTTTTCGATTAGAGCCGGCCCCTAGGATGATTCTATGGACAATTCTAAGCAACTTTGGTGAAGGAACCATAGGTCTATCTCGATTTTCGAGTCTCCCACTTTTCAAAAAATGATTTTTTCCCTAATTCAAAATTCGATTTTTTATTCTTCGTTATATTATCTTTTTTTATGTGTATATGGGGGGTTTTTGGGGTCGAGAAATTCATTTTTGATCTTTATTTTTACCTATGACCGCCACCAGAGGGCGTTTCATGCATATTTTAACTATTTTTCGTCTATTTTCCTTCATTCAATTAGGAAAAAAGCTGCATAGAGAGAGCTTTCTGGATAAAATTTCAATGAATTCTCTTTACGCAATAATTCAATAACATTATGCGGATAATTCATTAAAATTATGCAGATAACTCACTCAATGTGTCATAGCAGACCCCTACGTACACCTAAGGGGCCTAGAGACGATTCTTTGGATGGCCAGTTCCCTACTTGGGTCATCGAAGATCTAACTACCCTACCGGTCCGTCAGTCCGGTAATCTTGCGGAAAGACAAAACAGGGAATAGGAGCCCTAAAATGTCAAATTTACCGGTTCCTCCATCCGTCGTGACACACTGCTAACAAAATGAACAAAGAAACCATACACATTCTAACAACAGAAAACTAAAATCGAAAAAAACCCCAGCACCCATGCAATAACATAGCCGTGTAGGCACTTGGGCAATTCCTGAAGCGCTTTCATCCCCTGCCAAAGGGACTCATCAGCAGGATTAACCTACTAGTTCCTTAGAACTCCTGTGGGACGCATGCATAAATCATCAAAAAATTCCAACCCGTCCCATAAATCATAAATCAAAAACCCCACCAATCCATCACATCCGTTCCCGTATCACGCCATATCAATAGTCGCTGCCCTTAATATCCGCGCACTATTACACATATTCGTAAGAACACAATAAAATTCATCTAACAAAAATACCCATTAAACACCACCCAACAAACAATTCGTTCCGTTTACGCACCGTTTTCGGTCCGTCATAAACGGAATCCAACTCCGTATACATACCGTTTTCTGGTCCGTATACGGATCCAGAAAACGGAACATAAGGAACATCGAAACTGATTCGAATCCGTTGAAAATCCGTCAATGACGGACCGTTTACGGACCGGTATGTCGTGTTAAAAACGGAAAAGTCCGTTTAAAGTCCGTCAATGACGGACCGTTTACGGACCGTTATGTCATGTAAAAAACGGACTAGTCCGCTGAAAGTCCGTCAATGCCGGACCGTTTCCGGACTGATATGTCGTGTAATAACTTTCTGGATAAAATTTCAATGAATTCCCTTTACGCAATAATTCATTAACATTATGCGGATAATTCATTAAAAGCATGCAGACAACTCACTCAATGTGTCATTGCAGACCCCTACGTACACCTAAGGGGCCTAGAGACGATTCTTTGGATGGCCAGTTCCCTACTTGGGTCATCGAAGATCGTGGACAAATCCACGTTTCGGTGGGTATCTCTCTCAGGTCCTGTGGATGTGTTGATTATGTTTTATTGACGGTTTTTAGGGATTATTTTAATTTTGTCAATTTATTGGTGACGTCCATTCATTGGTTTTTTGCAGTGAGGGATTTTCGCGTGTTTTGTGGGATTTTTTGGGGTGCAGATTTTTCGCATTTTGATTTTTGATTTTGTTTCTTATACTGCCTGGATTGGGCTGTATTCCTTGTCTTTGGGTGTATTGTATTATGGGGATGTGGTCGATGGAATTTTTTGAGTGTAAGATCCGCGGGGTGGATTGGGATTGTCACTGGGATAAGGCGGAGGTGATGGGGTTATTAGACTGATTTCACGGGATGGGCAGTTTGGTGTTACAGCCGCTGCTTACTGATACGGTTGGTATCTTGATTGTGATTTGTGTTTGGGGACCTGATCACATAGGGTTTGTTATTTTTTGACAATTTGGAAATATTTTTTGTATTTCATTTGAATTGTTCGGTTCGGTATTTTGTTTTAAATTTTATTTTTCTTGTCGCGATTATGATTGGTGGGAACGTATATTATGGTCTTTGTCGAGGCGGAAGGTGTTGTTTGCCGGTGCTGCATGGGGTAAATGGGGTGAGTTTTTGAATTTATTACTTTTTGGGGAATCTGTATATGGGGTATTAATGAGCTATTTTTTGTTGTTCTGATTTTATTGTGTATAGTCCACGGTTGTTGTGACCAGCGGTTATTGGTTCTCGGGCGTGGTACTGGGATGGATGGGGAAGGCTTTTTGGATTGTTTTGATTTATGGTTTTTTGGGACGGGTTAGGATGTGGTTTGTTATGTTCGGGAGCATATTATATATGCGTCTCATAGGGGTTCCACGGAACTAGTAGGTTAATCCTGCTGATGATTCTCTTTGGCAGGGGACGAAAGCGCTTCAGGAATTGCCCAAGTGCCTACACGGCTATGTTATTGCACGGGTGGTGGGTATTTTCGATTTTAGTTTTCTGTTGTTAAATTTTGTGTGGTTTCTTTTTTCATTTTGTTAGCAGGGTGGGGCGATGGATGGAGGAACCGGTAAGTTTGACATTTTAGGGCTCCTTTTCCCTGTTTTGTCTTTCCGCAGGATTACGGGACTGACGGACCGGTAGGGTAGATAGATAATCGATGACCCAAGTAGGGAACTGGCCATCCAAAGAATCGTCTCTAGGCCCCTTATGTGTACGTAGGGGTCTGCTATGACACATTGAGTAAGTTATCTGCATAATTTTAATGAATTATCCGCATAATGTTATTGAATTATTGCGTAAAGAGAATTCATTGAAATTTTATCCAGAAAGCTCTCCCTATGCAGCTTTTTTCCTAATTGAATGAAGGAAAATAGACGAAAAATAGTTAAAATATGCATGAAACGCCCTCTGGTGGTGGTCATAGATAAAAATAAAGATCAAAAATGAATTTCTCGACCCCAAAAACCTCCCATATACACATAAAAAAGATAATATAACGAAGAATAAAAAATCGAATTTTGAATCAAAATGATGTTATAGGGAAAAAATCATTTTTTGAAAAGTGGGAGACTTGAAAATCGAGATGGTTCCTTCACCAAAGTTGCTTAGAATTGTCCATAGAATCATCCTAGGGGTCGGCTCTAATCGAATTTTTCGGCTCCATACAAATTGGCCCTCCCTAGTGCATATGCTAAACATTGAAAAACCCTCGTCTTCAGTTAGAAATTATTTTTTTTACACATATCCCACTCGCATCCCACTAAGCGACCAAAACTACCTTAAAGGAAAAGTCCTAAGCTTTCTTTTGAGCCAAAAAAAGTACCCATTTAAAAAAAAAATAAAAAAGTTTTAATTTAAAAAAAAATATTGGAAAATTTTTTTTTAATTTTTAAAAAAAAAATTTTCGAAAGATTGCAGTAATGGCTTTATAATTTGTTTGGGACAAATTTTGCTTACACCAATAGGTAATAAGTTATATGGATGAGAAAGAACACCTGTTTGGCCAAAATGTCAAATTTTGACCCCCTCTAACTCAGAAACTTTTTTACCGATCTTGTTAAAAATTTGTGTCTAAACTACTATCCAATAGGACTAATTGGTGCAAATTTCACCCAAATCGGAAGACATCGATTTCAAAAGTTGGGTTATTTGACATGAAATCCCCGATATACAAAATTAAAAATGCAAGGTTTCTACACTTAGAGAAATATATCAGCCACTTTTGCTAGTTATTACATTTCGCTCCAAAAAAATATTTAAAAAAATCAAATATTATATGGGAAAAAACACCAAATGTGTCAGTTGAAATCTAAGTTAGCAGCTAACTTGACATTGTGAAAATAAGGCTAAATAAAACAAGCAATAAATCGTACTCGGGCATCGTTAAAATTGAAATTAATTACTTTAAGGACATATATTGAAATATGAGCAGTTGTAACATCAAATAAATAGTCCTACATAACCAAAGAACCATAACCAAATATTTTCTAAGAATTTTGTCAACAATTGTACATCTTTACTGACTTAGATTTCATACTTGTTCAGTAAAATTATTGCAAAGTAAAAACATTATTGTACCCTGCTCTCTTTCTCTGACACTGTCAGCAGTAGTTGAAACAGTGATGATTTGTGTTACACTTGATACCTACTTTAAGAATGGGTGTTGAAATCTACTTACATTGGATACCCTGCTGAGTCGGCTTTTGGTTATTGTTCTTTTTGATTTTTTTTTTTTTTTCTTCTTCTGGTTGTTGGTTGTCCATACTCAGTTGGAGGCTGGGAAAAAATTATCATCAATATTTTTGTAAAACAAATAAGCATTGAAAGTTGCAGAATAGCTCAGAAACCTTTTCGCTAATTGTTTATCTTTTATTGATAAGAAAAAGATATTCGCACAGTTATATTTTACCATCAGTTCACACCTAAAAAGATGTACATCTTTATTAAGAATTTTCTTCGGCATGAATTTGTAATTCCGGTTTTCAGTGATGTTATAATTAAAAATACAAAATTAATTGAATACAAGAAAAATATTAAATATAAACCTACATACATACATATGTATATCCACATCTCCAAATATAACTTTAATAGTAAAGTAAATTGAAGAAATATAATTAGCTGAAATGATTTTAGCTTGACTTTCAATATAAAACAAAAGTCAAATGTGTTTTAAAATTCACATAGATATTTTTTTATGTTTGAATTTTCCAAATAATAACGGTGGGTCTTATACTACAGGTTTAAACTTAGGTTAATAGTTAACCCAAAAATTTGTTGTTGTTTTGTGTACATTTTTTGACATTTTATTTTGTTTTTATTTAAGTTAAAGTTAAACCTACAGTATGAGACCCACCGTAAGTGTGTTTGTTTACATGTTATTTTTTACTAGCTTCACCATTTTTATTAGTTTTACTCAAAAATCCGTTCGAGTACAAAAAAAATAGTAAAAAATTTAAGGGGAAATTTTACTAGTGTTTACTTGAAAAATTTCATCCAGCAAAAACTACACCCAGAAAACAGATTCGGTGCTGACAACCCCATTTGCTGCCAATCGAATGGTTCAGTTGCATCAAATGAATTTTTCGTTTGCGGCTACCGATACAACTGAAATTCCGTTGTCACAGTCAAATTAGTCTTGTCTCAACTGGTTTTCTGTTGCCACAACTGAAAAATTCGGCTACCACAACCGAACCATGCGATTGACTACAAATGGGGTTATCAGAACTGAATCTGTTTTCTGTTTTTTATTTAACAAATGATAAAATTGAACACATTTTTATGTGAATCGTTATTAAATTAACTCTTATTATTCGCATTAAAGTTTGCACTCCGCAGACGTTTTTTTTTGCGATTTTCGTAAATTTTTTATTGTTTGTTTACTATTTTTAAAAATTTTTTTGATTACTTTTGAATATTTTGACAAATTTTTCAATATTTTTTCTCTTTAACTAGTTTTACTAGAAATGTAATCGTACAAACCTAATATAATTTGGGTGGAAAACTCATAATATAAATTGATTTGAAACAGATTTATCATAAAAAATCCAGTTTCATAACTATATTTTTAATCCAGTAAGCAAGCATGGCAATACGAAGAAGATTCCCCGATCATATTGCCAGGAAGAAAACATTTACTTGTAGTCTACATGAGACATAAATTAGTTAACATGGCCACTAACATTTTAATGTTAAGCACCGTAAGTTGTTTGAGTTTCACGTGAAAAAACTGTTATACTCCATATAAAAAAACTAATTTTTCACGACAATGAGTTTCACATGAAAATTGTGTAGACTTTGTTTTCACGCAAATCTAATATACAAGACTATTATTTTTCTTGTGGAAAAGTGACATTTTGTGTATATTGTGATTGTGTCTTCCCGAGTAAAAAAGTTTTGATATAATCATATATTATTTTATGTAATTGCATATAGTAACTTATAGTTACATATGGCCACATATGCTTTTAAATTCAAGCAGATATACTTTTATATAGTCATATGTTAGATATTTATTCCTCAAAGGTTTTAATATTGAGACATATGTGATTTTATATTATTACATATTGGCCTAAATATATATGTATGTGCTATATATAAGTACATAAAGTAACATATAAAAGATATAATTACATGTGCGTTTATATATAATTTAGTATGACACTATACATAATAATATAAAACTATGTGGATCCATTATAATTTGTGATAGTTATGATTATATATTGACGAATATGAACCCATATAAATATAACTTAAAACGTTCTTTATAAAATCATCTATAATTATATATCATCCCACATAGGCAATTTTGTCAAAGTGATTTTATATAAAAATATATAAGGTCCATATAAAACCGTATTGTATTATATTTGGTTCCATGTTATCAATGATTTTGAACTAGTTTTAGATTTAATAATTACTAGGGATTGGCGCGTGACACGAAATGTTCGTGAGTCACGTTATTCACACGTGATCGTGAGTAATAATTACTATACTTAAGTGATTCGTGCGTGAGCGTGAGTAAGAATAACCCGTGCATGATTCGTGTGTGAGTTTATTTTTTGCATCATATGTTTTTAGTAATTTTTACCTAACATTAACAACACTGAATCTTTAATACGAAATTCTTTATACTATAACTTACACTTGACTGATTTCTTATATCTTGGTTGTATATCATAATCCTATTAACTTTAAAATTTCAGTGTTGTTAACTTTATTTTACAATTACTAAATTAAAATAAATTTTTTTTCATGTTTATTGCACTGTCATGATACATCTGGATAAAAGTAATGGAAGATTTATCGAAATTATAAGATCTCCAGCAGGCCTGGGGTTAATCATTACATTTTGTAATTAATTACACATGCAATTACACAATTACATGTAATTGTAATTGAAAAAAAACTCATCTATAATTACATATTATTTGTAATTGCAATTCAAAAAAGAACAATTACAATTACAAGTAATTGAAAATTTTTTTTTATTTAAAAAAATAATTTTTGTATGTACATATATTGTTAGATATGGTCCTATATAATATGATAAAAAGTATAAGGTTAATATTTAGATATAATTGTATCAAACTATGTCCACTTTTATAACATTTTATATAATTTTATACAAAAAGATATAATTTGATGTAATTGGATGAGGACAAAATTCGGATACAATTGTATCGAATTGCATAAAATTGTATCAAATTGTACCAAATTGTATACAATTGTATACAATTCGATACAATATGATACAATAAGACGTTCTCATTTTTCGGATATAATTATATCTAATTACATAAAAGATTATATATAATTAAATATAACTTCATATGGCTCCATATCATTTTTTTTACTTGGGTTTCTAACAAAATAAATAAATTGCACATTTTCAGAATTTAAATTACGATTTGAGTCCTTTAAAATTTGAGTGAAATTTTTCCACTTGAAAAACAACTTACGGTGCTTTATGATTTACGTTTTTCATGTGTTCCCGATCAAAAAAACATTATAGCTGACATATGTAGTCATATCTCATTTGATATACATAGATCGACATTTAATCTTATCCAAGTTCATCTCAAAATTGGGGTATCCAGTAATATCCAATCAGATCCCTCAAATATAATACAGGATTAAATTAGATCCAAATAGATCTCAAAATTGGGAGATCCAATAATATCCAATAATATAAAATTGAGATCCTGATAGATCCCATAATATCCTATGGGATTAATTTAGATCCAATTAGATACAAACGGATAAGTTAATTTTGGCAGATCGAGATCAAAATTTATCCTTTGATATATTTGGAATTATTTAAATTTTAATAAAATTTAAAAAATAACACAAAAAATTAAAATAAATTTTTATTATTTCATTAAAACAAAAAACACCGTCGGCAGGATTTGAACCAAGATTGCTGGCATTGTAATCGATCACTTAACTCACTCAGCCACACACTGCTATACAAATTGACTGACTATATGAGACAACATTGTTCGTGTTACTGAGTTATATATAATTATTATATAAATTTATAAATATAGATGACTTAGAAAAAATAAATTAATAAAATTCTTGCAAAAAAACAAAAATTAAAAATCTTAAATTTTTTCCACTCACGGAATTTTTTTTGGTGAAGAAGATAAAAAAATGTTTGTTGAAGGGTCTAGGCACCGATTTATATGGCTCAAAATTCTAAGGGGGTTATTTTGTAATACGCAACGCCTTGCGTTGCGTTGTTTTCCATACAACTTGTTTTTGTAACAATAACAATTTACACACAAATCAACGCAACGCAACAAAATAACCCACTAAATATCAACAGTCTGTATTTGCTAAATTAATAATGGGATAAGAACAATATATGTATTTTTTATTCCATTTATTCATTTAATATAGTCAAAATGATTCATACATGGAATTTTGACTTCATCGGATATCATTAACCCACTTTAGCCTGGAATCCAAAATGACCCTCGAATTTGATAAAATTGCAAAAACGTATTTTTTTAATTAATTTTAAAGATTTTTTAAAATTCCAAATTTGGAGATCTCGTTTGCTATTTGTACCACATAATAGTTTATATTAAAAAAAAAATAAATTGGAAAAATGATAATTCGAGTTTGTGTTTGGAGCGACTGCTTTTCAGGACATTTTACAAACATTGCTCATTTTGTCAAAAATTTTAATGTTTTCATCAAATTTTACACGGTTTTCGGAAAAACAGCACTCAAATTTGAATAGATTATAATTATCTTTTCATTTCTTTAAAAAAAATGTTAACCCTTAGTGGCCTGGGGTCAGAAAAGACCCATGGAACTTAATATTAATTATGACTACGAGATTGTAAAGATATTAAATTTGTAAAAAAAAAATCTCAACTGGATAAAAATAATTATTTTGTGTAACGTGATCCATATATAAAACGCCCCACTAGGAAATTTACAGAATAACACCTTTCGCATATCCCAATTTAATGAAAATCTGATAAATGTTATTCTAGTGGGTCTTTTTTTTGAAAAGTGATAACATTAACCCTATGCTGTTCAAGTTACCCAAAATAATAATTTTTATCAAGTGGAAATTATTTTTTTATTCATTCAAAGTGATATTTTTCTGAAAATTATGAAAGGTGTTATTCTGTAAATTTCCTAGTGGGGCGTTTTTGGCCAAAAGTATAAAAATTAACCCCATATGGATCACGTTATACAAAATAATTATTTTTATCCAGTTAAGATTTCTTTTATAAATTTAATGGCTTTACAATCTCGTAGTCATAATTAATATTAAGTTCCATGTGTCTTTTCTGACCCCAAGCCACTAAGGGTTAAATTTTTTTTAAAGAAATGAAAAGATAATTATAATCTATCCAAATTTGAGTGCTGTTTTTCCGAAAACTGTGTAAAATTTGATGAAAACATTGAAATTTTTGAAATTTTTGACAAAATGAGCAATTTTTGTAAAATGTCCTGAAAAGCAGTCGCTCCAAACACAAACTCGAATTATCATTTTTCCAATTTATTTTTTTTCTTTAATATCAACTATTATGTGGTACAAATAGCAATCGAGATCTCCAAATTAGGCATTTTAAAAAATCTTTAAAATTAATTTTAAAAAAAACACGTTTTTGCATTTTTATCAAATTTGTGGGTCATTTTGGATTCCAGGCTAATGATATCCGATGAAGTCAAAATTTTATGTATGAATCATTTTGACTATAATAAATGAATAAATAGAATAAAAAATTATTTTTTTCGAAATTTCGAATTTTAGGAATTTTTAATAGTAAATTTTTAATAGTGAAAAAAAAATTATTCGGTGGCATATCTTTTTTTATTATATAAATTTTAATCCGGAAAATGGATTAATCAAATTGTATATAAACGAATAAAAAAGATATTTGAATCGATATAATTTCATCCAATTTTATCGGAGTTTTGGTCTTATTCAATTGCATTAAATTTTCTTTGTTTATATGAATATGTATAGTGTAGGAAAATGACCAATTATTTAACTGAGAGAATTATCTGAATGATATTAATAAATTTTTGCACAAAACCGATGAAATTTCACTGGGCCTCGTCTATTGAAACATTTCATTGAATTAATGGAATTTTTGATAAAATGTTGTGAAAATATAAATTTTATTTATTAAAAGTTTCATACACTTAATGAACAAGTTTCATTAAAACTAAATTCATAAAATATATGAAGATTTTTCACCAAATTTAAGAAATTTTTCATTTACCTTGTGAAGAAAACTTTATTATTTTAAAAAATTTCATTAAAACTGGTCCAGCAAACTTCTCTCTATGTGGGTTATATAATCCGTTATCAGTTATTAGTAACTACACAGAAGAAAAAAATTAAAATCATACAGAAACAACGTTTACTAAGATAGAAAAAGCTTTGAAATCACACAAATCTCAGGTTTTTTTCTTTTTATATAAAAAATTGTCTGCTTATCTTTGAAATCGGAAAACACATTAACTTATATATGAAAAAGTTTAACTAGAATCATATTTACTTTAATAAGGATAAGTATTATAGCCACCAATTAGAAAATTTTGTTTCAAAGTGTCTTACTTAAATAAAATATCCTACCAATCGATGACTATAACACTAGCTCAAATATTTATACTTTATTTACAAAGTGTTCCTAAAAAATCAAATGTTAATTAAAATCTGATATAGTAATTGATTTAACCATAATTTTTTCTCTGTGTAGTTACTTATTACTTCTTTCATTAGATTTAAGATTAGATATTGTAATTAAAAAGTGCGACATTGGTATGTCTCATTTATCCCAGAAATGAAAAAAATCTGGGTCATTAAAAACCCTAGATGCAACATAACACATAAGCTCAGCTTTTTAATTTTGTATTGAATGAAATGAATGATTAAGTAATTGTATTTAAATCCACATACATTTTGTTCAATTCGAGATAGTAAATAATTTTATCTAAAATATTCTTTGGTCACATTTAGTTTTACAAAGTGTTGTTCGAAGCAATATAAAAATGTATCTTCAACGAGATATAATTTGATCAAGTATATGTATTTGTATATGGCATATACAATGATATAAGACAAAAGATTTTTTAGGATATGATTATATAAGGCAACGAATAAGAAAATTTTGAAAGTCGGAATCGCAGATAAATTCATATTTAATTTTATACGTTGTTATTCACTCCTTAATATGAATAGATACAATTGGATCAAACCTAACTTTATCAAATCTAATCGTTTTTTCACGGGAATACACTTTTTTCCAAAAGGGGCAATTTTCGTCCAACTTTCGGCACGGGTTAACGTTTTCCAAAAAAAAAATCGATTTCTTCATTTGGGCCCATTTCTAATAAAACTGGGGGTGTAATGACAAATCTATTTTTAAAGGACACTCTAATGTACATGTTGAAAAGGTAATATAAATGTCTTTTAAATAACCCGGGTAAAAATCTTAATATGGTGTCATACATAATTATATCTTTTTTGATTAATCCCCATAATTAGATATAATTTGATACAGTTTGATCCGCGATTTGTCCATATCCAGGACATCAAATTATATCTAATTCGATATAAAAATATCTGATTTTATAAAATTTTGTCTGATAGTAGGCATACTTTTTATGTATACCAGCTATTAAATTGAGATTGAAATGTCTATGGTTTTAACAATTTTGAAGACCCAAATTTTAAAACATAAAATAAAAATTTATTTGAATACCTTTGTCTTCTAAATCGTACGCATCATTTTTTAATATGATTTTACATGCAAAAACATCACGTGGAAATTATTTGGCTATGGAGTAATTAACTCTGAATTTGCAGATAACTAAATTTGATGTTAAACTATATATTAATTTGTATGCGATTATATAGAAAGTTATATAAAATTAAAATATATTTTTAGTACGACGACACATACAGTGTTATAAAACTTAGTATCAAATCATATACAATCATATCGATCACTACATATAATTTGATTAGTTTTATAAGGGTTATGTAGTTATATATGGAGTCAGATTTGGGGATATGTAATAATATCAATTACCGTACAAAAAATTCGTTGAAAAAATAATATCAGATGTAGTTGTATATAATGAAATGTGTCTTAATGTTACTCCATTCATTGTCAGATATAGCCCAATCACATTATATATGACAATATATAACTATTTTTACTCGGGAAGGTATGACATGTATAAGCTTAGCAATCCTTTGGAAAAATGGGTATTAAAAAAAAGTAGAAGTAAAAAAATAATAATATTGCCAAAAAAATGGTATGTAGAAATATTACAAAAAAAAAATGATTTTCACTCTGGAAGAACTCAAATTCAGAAATTTAATGAAATTATTATATATGTATTACGATATCTAATTATATATTTATAATACTATTAATTGAAAATATAAGTTGCAGATGCTTTTCACAGAAAATGGTTTAATCTTTTTAAGATCTGTAAAAAAAATATTTATAAGTAAATCAAATTGAGTTAAAAAAAGTAAAAAAAAAAAAATTTTTTGTGCCCCAGCTGGGTTTCGATAATAGTACCTCAGTCACATATATAATTATGTGTGGGGTTATATATGACAATATATAAATACACTCAAAAAAATAAGTTAGTAGAAAAATTAGTAAAACGTCTTGTATATCAAGTGTACTAATTTTTAGCAATTTTTTGCTGAAATTCCGTTTTCAGCAAAAATTTTAGTTCTATTTTTTTAGCACTAAACTAATTTTGAACTAATGTTTTACTAATTTATTTTGCTACAAAAATTGTGCTGACAACCGCATTCATAGCGTTGACGACAACCAGATAGACAAGATGTAGATGTCGCAGCTTGTCTGGAAACGGAAATGACAAAAAAAAGAAAAACAATTCTACACATATTCTATATTTAAATTTTCAGCAAATAAATTAACTAAAGTAAAATTTCGCTACAAGTTTTTTGAGTTTTTTTCAGTCTACTAATATTCAGCAAAAATTTTAGTGATTTTAGCAAAGACTTTTTTCATTTGCAGTCGACTAAGTGTTAGCAAAACTTTTGCTGAAGATTACTATTTTTTTGGTAAAAATCAGCTCGCTGATTTTCAGCAAACCTTTTGCTGAAATTACCAACTTTTTTGCAAGCACGCTCCTGACTAAAAATTTGCTGACACAGCAACATTTTTTGCTGACTTTACTGACTTTTTTTTTGAGTGTACATATTAAAATATTATTAATCCCAAGTTGCAGTAAACATAACTTTTGGGTGCTGTTGGCAGAAAATGGGTTAATTTTTTTAAGATCTGTAAAAAAAATATTTACTAGTAAATTAAATTGAGTTAAAAAAGTAAAAAAAAATTTTTTTTGTGCCCGAGCTGGGATTCGATAGTAGGGTCTGTCAGGTAATATGTGACTATATATAATTTATATATTACACACATAGAAAATATTACTGACGTGGGACCATATATAATCATATCTCAAATTATATTGGTAAACTTGTTATATATGATCATTTATAATTGTATATGACAACAGATCTGTCATATCTCATTATGTATAGTATATATGGTTGATATCTAATTTTATAAAAGACAATATAAAATATATGGTTATATAAGGCACCACATAAGAAACATATAATTATATATGGCTATTCATGACAATATATATACTCACATATTATAATATAAAACAAGATATTACTATATATGACTATATATAAATTTTTTTGACCGGGTTAACATAGTTGTTAACGCAGATGTTACTTGTAGTCTACACGAGACATAAATTAGTTAACATGGCCACTAACATCATGTTAATGTTAAGTGTGGACCACCACTCATTTTAATGTTATGATTAGGCCAACCAAAAAGAAGCCAGGGCATGTTTTTTATTTGAAGAGATAGAACAGTTTAGATTATATACAAGTTCTGATCTTAAAACTATAAGAATTTTAAGCTATATTTGTTAGAGCTTTTTTTGCTTATTTTATCTAATTTTGCGTGTTTTTGCTTTTTTTGTAAATATTGGCTTATTTTTGCTATTTTCTTTGAAAAATAAGCTTATTTTAGCTTTTTTATGCGAAAATAGAGCATATTTTTGTTTTTTTTCATAAAATCAGTCATTTTTAAAATTATTTTAAGTCGACATAAATTCCCAAGAAACATTTTTACGGACTCTCCGGCACGTACGGATTCATGAATCCGGCTTTTACGGCACGTTAACTGTCCGTAATGTACGTATCCGTCAATGCTTGTACGTATACGGAACATTAACGGACCGTATAAATGGATTTTCGAACACAATACGGTTTAACTCCGTATTGGTGTATCCGTTTCCGGCCCGTGATCACGGTCACTGTTTAAAAGAACGGTGATTTGAAAATCACGATCACTGGTAGCAGCGTGAAGACAAAAAAAACACAAACGTCACAAAACTAAAAAAAAAATAAAAATAACTGTATTTTAATTAGAGATGAGCGATCCGGTGATTTTTGAATAACGCTGCTACCAGTGATCGTGATTTTCAAATCACCGTTCTTTTAAACAGTGACCGTGATCACGGGTTTGTAATAGAGATGGGCGATACGGCGATTTTTCAGTAACATTGTTCTCAGTGAATGTGATTTGCAAATCGTTGTTCTTTTAAACTGTGATCGTGATCATGGTTTTTCTATGGAAAAGACTGCGATTTTCTGATAAATAAACGAAATAATATTTATGGCGAGTTTTTAAGATGTCAGTTAAACTTGGTTTAGTTAAACCGAAAACGAATTTTGTCAGCCATTTCAAAGTTTATTAACAAAAATTTGCCGGAAAAACTTTTTCTAGAGTATAATTTATTTCTTTATTGAAATAAAACAAAATAAACCACATTTTAAAAGCAGTATTCCAGTTACAAACTGCGTTAAACTAAGTTTAAAGATAATCCACTTCCTAAAAACTGGGCCTTAAAAGAAGAATAGTTGCGACCGGTAACAAAGACATGATAGAAGGAGACATTTTATTCAGAAGAGTGTGAAAGCAAGTCACTGTTATTGAAAAAAAAAACATGTATTACTGTGCACAATGAAGTTTGCAAGAAAGAATAATACAAAAATATTAAAAGAACGACATTCCGAGTAACTGCGACTTGAAATATTTGATCACTGCCGTTACCAGTGATTTATCAATAACTGTGATTAAATCACCGGTATGAAAATATCGCTCATCTCTACTTCACGGTACTTTGTTATAAATCGGCCTGTTTTATTGATCTGCTTGATCACGTGCTTGAACCGTAAAAATCGAGTAAAGTGTTGCCAGAACATCACATCACATTTTGTAAGTTGAAATTCCCAACAATACCCAAATTCCCTAAAATGTCCTTCTAAATTACCCATTTCATATCATTTAGCTTTCTTATATATACAAACTTTATCAGGGTACTTTTTTCTGATACTATTTACTTGCACTAGAGTTGTGAAATTCCGATACTTTTTGAGTACTCAATACTACTCAATACTTTTCAATTGAGTACTCGATACTACTCAATACTTTTAACGGTTTTTTTGAATTTAAAAATAAAAATGTTACGATCCCAGCAAACAAAGATGATCATTAATGACTCACAAAAGAGCCCCGTGTGTACTCAGAAATGATTCAGAAAAAAGAACGTAAAAAATCGAAATTTTCCTCATAAATTTAAATAATTTTGTAATCTTTTTTGAGTCCGAAAAATGAACCCTCATTTTGAGACAGCTTTTTTGATTGTAGAGACAACTTTTTGGATTGTTTTCTGAGGGTTCATATTTTTTACTAAAAAAAGAGTGTTTTCAAAAAAACAATAATCATTTCTGTGAGCCATTTAAGAATCTTATTTATGAGCGCTCCGAAATTGCTGGCTGGGATTATTATTTTTCTTTATTATTATAAAGAAAAATAATAACAATTCACATGCACGTGTTAAATAACTATTGTTACTTACATTTTAATAAATTTAAAACATTTTAAATAAATGAATTAAATAAGTTTTCCCAAAAATTCATTACAAATTTCTTTGTTTCACAAATAGAGTTGTATTTCCAGAGTTGTATTTTTAAAGTAGTATTTTTAGAGTTGTATTTTCATACGAAAAATACTCATTTCTACGGAAAATTGCATCTTTAAAAGTATTGAGTAGTACCATTTTAGTATTGAGTACTCAAAAAAACAGACGGTATTGAGTACTCAGTACCGGAATACTCAATACTTTTACAACTCTAACTTGCACTATAGAGTAGAGTTGTAAAAGTATTGAGTATTCCGGTACTGAGTACTCAATACTGACTGTTTTTTTGAGTACTCAATACTAAAACGGTACTACTCAATACTTTTAAAGATGCAATTTTCCGTAGAAATGTGTATTTTTCGTATAAAAATACAACTCTAAAAATAGTACTCTAAAAATACAGCTCTGAAAATACAACTCTATTTGTGAAGCAAAGAAATTTGTAACGAATTTTTGGGAAAAATTATTTAATTAATTTATTTAAAATGTTTTAAATTAATTAAAATATAAATAACAATAGTTATTTAACACGTGTATGTGAATTGTGATCATTTTTCCTAATAAATACGATTTCATAACATTTTTATTTTTAAATTAAAAAAACCGTTAAAAGTATTGAGTAGTATCGAGTACTCAATTGAAAAGTATTGAGTAGTATTGAGTACTCAAAAAATACCGAAATTTCACAACTCTACTATAGAGTTGTAAAAGTATTGAGTATTCCGGTACTGAGTACTCAATACTGACTGTTTTTTTGAGTACTCAATACTAAAACGGTAGTACTCAATACTTTTAAAGATGCAATTTTCCGCAGAAATGTGTACTTTTCGTTTGAAAATACAACTCTAAAAATAGTAATCTAAAACTACAACTCTGAAAATACAACTCTATTTTTCAAGCAAAGAAATTTGTAACGAATTTTTGGGAAAAATTATTTAATTAATTTATTTAAAATGTTTTAAATTAATTAGAATGTAAGTAACAATAATTATTTAACACGTGTATTTGAATTGTTATTATTTTTCCTAATAAATACGAATTCGTAACATTTTGATTTTTAAATTCAAAAAAGCCGTTAAAAGTATTGAGTAGTATCGAGTACTCAATTAAAAAGTATTGAGTAGTATTGAGTACTCAAAAAGTATCGAAATTTCACAACTCTATTGCACTACGATAAAAGAAGCTCTCAAACTTAACGGCGTTTTTTCCTGTTATCAGCAGTGTTGCCATAACAGTTTTAGCTCTTCTCCCCATTTTGTAAGTTGAAATTCCCACAATTCCCAAAAAATTGCTGAATCTCTACACGGAAAAAACCAGCGTACACGCAAAAAATTTGCGTATGTTATATTATACAAACATGCTTGGTAAACACGATTTCCTAGAGAAAAAAATAGTTTTCATTACCTTAGTTCAAATCCAACCCTTAAATTTTAATATAAATTACCTAAAAATATAATTTTTTATTGGTACATTATAAATTCTTTTGTACATAATGTTAAATCACTTTCTTTTCTTATCTATTTAAAAAATTGTCAATATTTACCCCCTTTTTTTATAAAGCGAGCGGAATAATTCCGTCAGAGGAATGTGTGTATTTTGTTATTGTAACAAAAACAAAATACATACATTCCTCTGGAAGAATATTTCCTTTCGCTTTATAAAAACAGGGGGTTAGTTACATTATGGGAAAATGTTAAAACATCGTATAAACAAGACACAAAATAAACTTAGGAATTTTTACAATTCATTTATTTGTTGCCATATGGTTGTAAAATGTGTAGAATTCCTAAAAATTTCATTAAAATAGCCAAAGTTGAAAACTGTTACAAAAGTAACACAATATGGCTGAAAGTAGATGCCAAAAGTGAAAAAGTATTGAAAACAATATAAAGGCTCATCTACACGAGAGAGAAAATTGCTAGATATAGAGCAAAAAACACCTCTAAATAGCTTACATCATTCACAATAGAGCTAATTAGAGGTGTTTTTTGTTCTATCTCTAGAAGTTTTCTCTCTCGTGTAGATGTGCCTTAAAATATAAAAATTTAATTGTAATAAATAAACTAAATCATATAGTGGCTCAAAGAAAGCCATGTGCAATTAATAAAAGGTTTGCATTCCAAGGAAGATGTGAAGGAAGAAAGCTGTCGTACAAGAAGTTCATTGCGGCGAACACGTTAAGTAATTAATATAGTTTTCTTATTATAAGTATTTTTAGTAGAATTTATATTTATAATATATAATAAGCGTGCATTGTAATATAATAGTAATAATTGTAAAATAAAATAAAGAAATAACCAATTAAATTAATCAAATTGCTTTAATAATAAAATATAGCTTAAGTTTAATAAATTAGTGCTAACAATTCCAAAAACAGAATAAGAAATATTTACCAAGTTCTTTTTGTATAGTTATTGTTAGTTTTTGTTTTATTATTTTACACCAAGCATATTATATAAGTTATACCTAAAACTTGGGTAGAGCTATAATACATACTAAAACTAGGTAACTTATACCCTTATTTTATGTGATTTCCCCCTTTTTATTTTTTGCGTGTATGTAATATTATATAATCATGCTTGGTAAAAACGATTTCCTACAGAAAAAATTAGTTTTCATTAGCTTAGGGCTGGTATCTTATCTCCAATGCTTAGTTTACTTTAATCATTGATATAGAAATCATTGATTAGCCCTTAAACTTGCTTAAAATAATATCGGTAACTTATAAAAATTTAATCAATGATTTGTTAATTTTAGATATTTTCATTTGACAATACGAATAAGAAATAAAAGAAAATAAAACAACCCAGCAAAATCTTTCATTACCAAATAAGTGGTTATATAATAGAAATTCATAGCTCCGCACAACTTATTTTTTGGCGTCTAAACTCATTATTTTTGTTTGGCGTGGTCGTTTTTATAAGTAGTCACGCTTACCCACTCGCTTACGAAAAAATGAGAAGTAAGTAGTTATGAGATTCTGAATAATAAGTGGTTACAAACATGCTTACAAAAAGTTGAATTATAAGTGGTTATCCGACTGCTACTTGATTCTTAAAAATAAGGAGTTACACAAATACTATTAGCTTCAGGAAATATATTCAGAGAAATTAAAGTTTTTGCTAGAGTATAATTTTAGAACTCGTTATAAAAATTTTAACACAAAACATATTTACATATAATAAATATAAATGTATAAAATTTAACTTTGTAAAAAGTACTTATTTAAACTATTGCGAGTAAGTCATTATTTTATATTTAAAAGCAATGACTACAATAGGCCGTTATTAGGAAGTCATTATTTTATATTACAGAAAAATGCAAAAGGTAATGATATATCATTATTGGTAATGCAGACAGCAATGAGGTGTCATTACCAATATTTTGCTGGGAAATTTGGAAACTCGCGAAATAAGAGTTTTTTATTGAATTTTTCGCATGATACGGGGTCATAAAATTATAAAATAGATGACCAAATTGTTGTTTTAAAAATCATCAACCGCTAAATGCCTCAAATAGGAAGTGTCTTCTTGCATGCTACATGCATATCTTAATTTTTTTCATTGGGTAAGTGTGTATAATTATAAATTTGTTTTTAGTCCAGGAAGGTGTTATTAAGAAATATTTATGAAGGACAAGATGATTTTTGATGTTTTTGATACATTCAATACAAATTTTAAAGTCAGAATTTATTAGGAAACTATGTTCAAAGGAAAAGTAAAATAGCTATGCCTCTATATTATTTGTTATTCGTTTAGGTAAATATATCTGGATCAAATTTAATATACACATACAGTGATATTTCCTAAAGCAGTAAATTTTTACAAACCGCGAAACTAAACGCTTGATTTTCTTGATTCTGTTTTTAAGATACCTTCCAACAATATTGTGTACAAAACAAAAATCTTCTGAAGAGTCATGTCTGTGAAATTTTGTGTTAATTGAACAAATTAGAATTTTCGAATTATGTGGAAAATAAAATATATGAATCCAAAAATATTCCTCGGAGGAAAAAATATATGGCGCACTTAAAAATTTTACTGCAGGAAATATTTAAGTGTGCCTATAACTGGTCTAAACAACTACTATAGAATCTTAGCAGTATGCATAAATCTTAACCTCTGTTAACTGACTCTGTCCGACATTTCAACAATTTTTAATAGAATGTGGTAGATTAAGTTTTATGGTTAAATTTTATTAAATAGTAAAAATTGGTTAAATAAATAAGCAAAATAAGAAAAAATTTAATAAAAAACGAGTAAAAAGGTTAAAGTCGGACATGCCGACAATACAATACCCTACACCAGTCTGGTTAAAAGCCAACTAATGTTTGGATCCGAAATTCGAATGGGTTAAAATGGGACTTGTGTCAAAATTTTCTATAATGTGAGTCAGCGAACCAAATTTCATTAAAATATCTTAATATTTGCGACCTGCAGTTTGTAACCAAGCCAATTTTGGGGGGACCCTTATATGGGCACTAGGTCTAAACATGGACCGATGTTCACCAAAATCAATAAGCTTCGTCCTTGGGCCAAAATAGGTCTGTGTACCAAATTTCATCAAAATATCTTAATATTTGCGACCTGCAGCGTATAAACAATATAATTTTGGGGGGACCCTTATATGGGCACTAGGTCTAAACATGGACCGGTGTTAACCAAAATCAATAGGCTTCATCCTTGGGCTGACAAAGGTCGGTGTACCAAATTTCATCAAAATATCTTAATATTTGCGACCTGCGCGTATAAACAGTATAATTTTGGTAGGACTCTTATATGGGCACTAGGTCTAAACATGGACCGATTTTCACCAAAATCAATAGGCTGCGTTATTGGGCCAACATAGGTCTGTGTACCAAATTTCATCAAAATCATCGTAATATTTGCGACCTGTAGAGTTGCACAAGAATGCATGGACAGACAGACAGACGGACGGACAGACAGACAGACAGACAGACAGACGGACATCGTTAAATCGAAATAAAAAAAAATTCTGAGCTGATCGGTATACTATAAGGTGGGTCTAGGACCAATATTTTTTGGTGTTACAAACATCAGCACAAACTTATAATACCCTGACCACATAGTGGTGTACGGTATAACTATACTCATTAACTACAATTTAAGATCTTGCAGGAGCACGTGAAGTATGTCTTATATCTTTATATATCTCATATTTTTCCAGAAAATTCGAAAATTTAAATTATTTGTAATTAAAAACGGCAGAATTCAAAAAATTATTGTGAGACAACTTAAACACATTTTTTGGTCAAATTTTCCTTCCACAAATCATGGTTTATTTGTGCTAAATAAAGATCAAAATTATGACCGATTCTAACAAACTATTAGTACAGAATCCAATATTATGTCATATTATTAAAATTTTCCCCAAATATTTTCTTAATTCTAATTGGTATTTTTAGAGAATATATATGTGCAAGTTACTAAAGATGTTCATTATTTAGATGGCACATAAAGATGTTGTACGGTGTTTATTTACAAATTAATTAGTCTACGTAAAACTTTTTAAAAAGTTCCCAACATTAGAAAAAAATGTTAATACTAACATGATTTGTAAGGTAGAAAATCTATGTTTAAGGTCTTAATCACAGAAATTTCTTTAATTAAATTTAAGCAATGTTTAGAGTAAAATCAGAGATTAAAATTTTATGAGTTACTGTAATTAAGTGCTAAACAATGATTTTCTTCTTAATCATTGTTTAATATCACATAAGATACCAGGCCTTAGACTCTTAATCTGTTATATAAATTAAACAAAAATGTAACTTCTTATTGGTACATTCACGACTCTTTTGTATATTATTTTAAATCACTTTCATTTCTTATCTGTTAAAAAAATTGTCATTGTTTAGTTAAATTATGGGAAAATTATAAAACATAGTGTAAATGAGACACAAAATAAACTTAGGAAGATTTACAATTCATTTATTTGTTGCCAGATGGTTGTAAAATTAGTACAATTCCTAAAAATAACATATTTTAATGTTACCCTGCAAACATTAAAATACGAAAATGTTTCGCAATCGTATCGCCTGGAAAAAAACTTTATTGCGGCAATAATCATATTCTTATTGCGGAAGATCCCCCTTTCAGGAGTAAATGTCCTCTCTATACAGATACTCCTAAGCAATACGAAAGCGATTCTTCTGAATGATAAATCGGCGATATCGCTAATTTATCACCTGGAAGATAATAACGTGATATCACTAAATTAACTCCTCGAAACAAACTAAACGTTTTATATTTTTCATTATTAAATTTAACTCTGAAAAAGAATATCTGCATACATAATCTATTGACAAAGACATTAATTATCTTGTTGCCGTCATACCCTGTTTTTTCCGCGCACTAATCCTCATTTTTCAATGAATTTTTCCCATATTTCTTGTAATTGTTTTTTGTACAAATTTTGTATCATTTTTTCCAACATTTTGAAAAATTTGAAACGAATTGTGTTTATCTTCCAGATGATAAAAATGTGATATTGCCGCAATATTATCATTATGGAATTGGTTTTTCCAAATATCTCCAAAATATCTTCCAAACGAAGACAATTTCAAAATACTAGGAAGACAATTTCAAAATACTAATCGATTATTTTCATTCAAATGAAAAATAGAAGATATCGCTTTATCTTCTTGGAAGACATAGATTACATAGATATCTTACTCTTTGACATTCGCCTTCAGTGCACGTATCTCATGAGAATGTGTCCGACATACGTCCTATGCGTATACAAAAAATATTTCAATGTGTTTGTAGAAATTTGTTTGTTGACAAAAGAAGAAGAAGAGTAAGATTTGTTGACAAAAGAAGAAGAAGAGTAAGATATCTATGTAATCTATGTTGGAAGATATCTTCCAAATGTTTGCAGGGTTATTTTTAGGAATTGTACCAAAAAAAACAAAAAACAATACCTAAACAAAAACCCTGGTCTACAAACGCTGTTAAGAATGCTATATACCAAAGGGATTTTGCATACGCCAGGTGGAAGAGATTTAAAACTTCTGAGCTTAAAATACAATATTGCGTTGCCAGAAAAAATGTTAATAAACATATCAGATATGCAAAAACCGAATATTATTCCAAACGGTTTAGTACTGCAATCAATACTCAACAAACTTGGAATACTATTCGTGAAATAGGAATTGGCAATGCAAACAATAATATCGATTGCCAAGTGGATGCAAATATGCTTAACAGAACATTTACTAACACCCCTGTAATCCAAGCAAATCCCACTTTTTTCAATTTTTCCCCAGACACGTAGCTACAGATAATGAGATAATCGGAGAACAATTTCAATTTTCTTGCGTTACACAATATGACGTTATTTCAACGTGCTCTTTAATAAAATCAAACGCAGTGGGTAGTGATAACTTACACCCAAAATTTATAAGATTACTTTTGCCCTTGATTTTGCCGTATGTTACTCATCTGTTTAATACTACATATTATAATGTCATGTATGTATCCGTTAAACTGGAAACATGCAAAAATTTTGCCATTACCTAAGTCGAATGGAGAATACAGACCCATTGCCATCTTATGTTTTCTATCGAAATTTTTAGAAAAACTTTTGTATAAACAAATGATTGCATATGTTAATACTCATAATTTGCTTAACAGTATGCAATCTGGTTTTCGTCAGAATCATAGCTGCGTTACGGCTCTTGTTGAAGTAAGTGAAAATATGGCAAGGACTAGAAAATGGAAATATTAACTTTTTAGTGCTTCTAGACCATTCCAATGCTTTCGATACGGTAGACCATGATATACTAATTAAAAAACTTAAATACTTTTTTAGATTTGCTGACACATCTACTAAACTTATATCATCGTATCTCTCGAACCGCACACAATCGGTATTTATAAACGATGTATGGTCAGATAGCTTATCCCTTATTAGGGGTGTGCCTCAAGGCTCTATTTTAGGTCCACTTTTATTTTCGTTATATGCAAATGATTTGCCAAAACAACTGACTAAATGTAAAATACATTTATACGCAGATGACGTGCAACTCACTTTAAGTAGCCCAGTTCAAAATATTGATTCAGGCATATCCTATCTAAATGATGACTTGAACAGAATCTACCTTTGGGCCTCTGCAAACGGACTCTGTCTGAATTCGCGTAAATCTAAGTGTATTGTGATTAGGGTTTTTCTTTTCCCGGACTTTTTCGTTTCCCGGGACAGCGGGATTTTTTTCGGAATTTCCCGGGATCCCGGGAATTCCCGCTCGTTAGAAAATATATAAATTCGACATATATTGTACTTGAAAAACTACTTTTTGGTTAAACACCGTTCGACAAAGTTTATCTTTGGTTGTATCCATGAGAAAATGTTCTGAAAGGAGGGCTAAATATCCATGTCTTCCACTTTTTCCAGGTCAATTCGTTTAACAATTTAAATCGTGAATTAGTATTTATGTAATATATTTATATGGAAGGCCATCCTAATTAAAAAAACTCTTAGTAATATATAGGCACATGTACAAGAGAGAGAAAATTGCTAGAGATAGAGCAAAAAACACCTCTAAATAGCTTAAATCATTCACAATAGAGCTAATTAGAGTTGTTTTTTGTTCTATCTCTAGAAATTTTGTCTCTCGTGTAGATGTGCCTTATTAACTAAATATTAATTTCGCGGTTTAAACTGTTAAACGAATTGATATAGAAAAGTGAAACACACGGTTATATTATTTTGATCCCTTTTTCAGGATATATTGGAATTGTTAATGGGTGCAAACTTGTGTCGGACCAGTTTTATAGTCAGAACTAAAATCTATTTTTTGATTAAATATTTCTTATACATTAAGTCCAAAAATTTCTATTTCTAGATATTTTGTTTTTTTCTATGCAGATTTTCAGAACTATCCGGATTATTTTCAGAACTATCAGAATTAGTTTTATAAAAATGTTTAAAAGTGAGCATTTTTCACAGAAATTTTTAGGCAAATTCGCCTAAATTATTTTATAAAAGTAGACACTAAAATATTATATAGTTTCATAACTTTAATTAGTTTTCTTGAATAGAAATTTTTTATGCCACAACTCCTTAAAAAGAAATTATTTAATTTTCATATTTAGTTGCATTTTAAATTAGCATATAACAAATTCAAAATAATTTGAAAAAGCATATTTATTATTTTAAAAATTAATAATATTTAAAAAATATATTTAAAATAAAGGAATAGCAATTAAACTTTAAATGAAATTATTTGAAGTAAAAGAAACTCAAAATACTTATGTTAATTGAAAATACGAAAATTACTATTTTTTAACTTTAATCCCTAGTTTATTGGAGGTATTTGGAACTGAAATAATGATGTTGAAATGTTGTATAAGGCTGATTTACACTATAAGATTTTCGGTACGATTTTACTTCAGTACACGTGCAAAACATATAGGCAAGGTTGCAAAATCTTTCCGAGAATCTTGCAGTTTAAAACAACCTATATAAATACTGCTTTATTTGAACAAATATCATCATCTTAAAGAAGAAAAAAATTCCCGAAGGACAAGTATTTTAGTTTGTAAATTTGGTAATTGCTAATATAATATTTTTCGGTTTAACTAAACCAAATTTAATTGGCATCCAAAAACAATTTGGCTTAGTTCAGTTAATTAAATTTTAAACCGTATTTTTAAATTTTAAATATTCTTTATTTAAATTAATTAAAAAAATCAATGCTTTAAATTTAAATAAAGCTTCTAAAATTGCAATAAAACTAGCTAAAACTACTGTAAAAGACTAAAAAAAATCCCGGGAAATCCCGCATAAAATTCCCGGGATTGCGGGATTCAAAAAAGGGCGGGATTCCCGGGAATTCCCGGGACATAAACCCTAATTGTGATACGTAAGAAAAGTTTCTTCGAAAAACACCAAATTTTATGAAACATTAATGTGTACCGAAGAAAAACAACAAAAAATTTGGTAAAGAGGAATGGAAAAGTGTTTAGTTTTTTATTATTTGTCGGTAAACATCAATGTTTCATAAAATTTGGTGTTTTTCGAAGAAAAATCTATGATATTTCTTATCCATGAAATGGTCAAGTGTTCTCCACCACTCTGCAATTGATATCATTTTGACGTTTCGCTGCAATGGTTTTGACATTTCATATCATATAATTTATTGCATTTGAAGACACCGGGTTAAAGGCATATTTACCTAGTGTCTTCAAATGCAATAAAATATGCCATAAAATTAACGAATTACACACAAAGCAACAACAAAATTATTTTAGTTGTTGTTGCTTTGTGTGTTATTTCCAAATTTCTTTGCACATTTCATTGCATTTGAAGACACTAGGTAACACGCGAGGGAAAACTACTAGAGATGGAGCAAAAAGCACCTCTAATATTGTGAATGATTTAAGATATTTAGGGTTGCCTTTTGCTCTATATCTAGCAGTTTTCTCTCGCGTGTAAATGTGCCTTAAGACCATTAAATTTTAAAAAAAATATTTAAGAAGGTCTGTTAAGAGGTTTTAAAAGTAGTGCACTTAAGTTTAAAAAAGAAGAAAATTGTAGTATTCACATTAAAATAAAAGGTAAGTTTTATAGTCAGAACTAAGCACGATTCTTTTCTTAAATATATCTTAAGTAATTTCGTTTGAAATCTATCTTTTTTCTGACAATAAAACTGACTCTAAATACTAATTTTTGGTAAAATGCCTCAAAACACTTGTTTAATTGCAAAAAATAGTTAATAGTTTCATATTAATTCTGCAAAAAAAAGCTCATTACAAAAAAATTTTGAGAATTATCTCTTGAATAAATGAAGAATCTCTCAGGTTTCCTCCACAAAAGAGATTCTTGAATCCAAGAATCTACACAGCTTCAGCCCCCCTTGTATCCGCACCTGCTTATATAATATGCTTGGTAAAAAATAAGAAAACAAAAACTAACAATAACTATACAAAAAAACTTGGTAAATATTTTTTATTCTGTTTTTGGGATTGTTAGTACTAATTTATAAAACTTAAAGCTGCGTTTACATCTGCACTGAAATCCCGAGATTTCGATATACACCACTCTGAAAAAATAGTGAAGATATGCGTATAAACTTTAATTTTTTGGAAAATGTAGTTATTACAACTAAATATGTGTACTTTATTCAAAATTAAATATCTATAAGCTTTCCTTTATTGCATTTTAAAGGCATATTTACACGCGAGAGAAAACTACTAGAGATATTGTAAAAACACCTCTAAATAGCTCTATTGTGAATGATTTTTGATCTATCTATCTCTATCAGATTACTCTCGATTACTATCTCGGGATAGAAATCTCGTAGAGTTTGCCCTAAATTTGTCATCTCTAATATAGTTGGCACTAATTTTTATCGTAGAAATTTCACCTCTAATTGTCAAGTATTTGTTTTTATTAAAATTGTTGTATTTTAAAGAATATTTTTTTCTCTAAATAGCAAAAGGTGAATTTAATAAACTGAAATGTTCAATAATGTTACAAGACATCCTAAAAATTGTTACTAATTAAAGAAATTATGTATGACAGCTATTGTCAATGGCCTAGAGATTACATTTCGTAGTCTTATACATGGCTGCATTTTCATAATGTCTTGCGAGTTTTCTATCCCGTGTAGATGTGCCTTAAGAGTGGTGAATACCGAAATCTCGAGATTTCGATGCAAGTGTAAACGCAATCTAAGCTATTTTTTATTTATTGATTTACAATAAATTTTTAAGCTCTTTTCTTTTCCCTTATTAAAGCAAATTAATTAATTTATTTAATTATTTACTGTGTTATTCAAAAACTTTTAAAATAGCCTAGTTATAGATTTTTAGGCTAATTTGGCCAAAATAATATTCACAAATGATTAATAAAGAAAAATTTATTAAACGCTTAAAGCAGGCTATAGCCTAAAATATCTGTTTGATAAAGTTTGGAAAAAAAAAAAACTGTAAAGAACTAAAAAATGTGAATTTACAATGATTAAATGAATTGTTTAAGAGTCAGCCACCCAAGAATAGATGAAATACAACATTTTGTATTCAACCCAAACAAAAAAACTGCAAAAATTCCAAGACTAAACTCTTTTTTCGAAAATTTTCCCAAATTTGCATGATAATAAAAACAACTTCAATAAAATAGTGATGCATTTATAATAAAACCATACGCGATATTCGAATACTTTCAGTATTCGTAATATAAAAAATTCTTTAACACAATTTGTTTCCATTATTACTTCTCGGTAATGTTTAAAAATCGTTTTTTTAATATGTTTTGGTTTGTAATAAAATATTTTGATTTCAAAAATTTACAAAACAATATATTTACCTACAATTACCGAGTCAATCGATCACAAAATTTATGTATCACTAACAATAAAAAGAGAGAATATACAAAGTGTTGCCAGAATTAAAAACAAAATTAATAAACTTTTTTGTGTTTGTAGTAAGTAAACGAACAGGCATAATGAATGCTTTAGCAAATTCATGTTTTAAAGCTAAATTAAGAAGTTTTTTTTGAATAACAGCGTTATTTTAAAATTACACAGTACAACACTAAAAATGCATCGGGCATGTGACATATCAATTCTGATAGATTTTAGGATGAATATCACGAATGTGAACACCAAATTTGAATGTTAGCTCTACTTTTTGAAATTTTCGCAAATTTAAATTTTAGAAAAAATACAATTTTTTGTCAGTTAAAGTCTCAGTTAGTAGCTAACTAAACATTCAGGCTTAAACCATGGATAATTTTTAATATGGTTTAATAATATAGACTTTGCGCTTTTAGAACCATATCAACTTATTCTGATTAGGTAAAGGATCTGGGATCTAGACAATTAAAGTAAAACCTTCACTTATTTTCCTATTTTGCAAATTTAGTAAAATCCGTTAATCGGATTTGCAAAATCTTAAAGGCACACCTACACGAGAGAGAAAATTGCTAGATATAGAGCAAAAACACTAGATGCTTAAATCATTAAAAATAGGGCTAATTAGAGGTGTTTTTTGCTCTATCTCTAGCAGTTTTGTCTCTCATGTAGACGCGACTTAACACATGATTAAATTCATATTCCACTAAACGCATTTTATCAAGAGAATCACAATATTTGCATCAACATTTGCAGAAAATTCAATCTGAAATACAAATTTTATCTTTTTCATTTCAAATTATTTTTATATGTAAAAGGGGAAAAAGTAGATTTTTGAACAAGCATTTTTTAAAATCGTTATTTTTTAGGAATTTGCACCTCAATTATCTAAAACTTCATTGAAATTGGCTAGAAAATATATGTTTTACATTTGTGAATGGTTTTTATCTGAGTTTTATAATTTAAGATTTATCACAGACTCCTTAATTTTTAGGTATTAAAAAAGTCTATCTTTTTCAGTTTTAGTCAATTTTAACAAAATTAAAACAGACAAATGAAGTAACATAAGTGTTTACTGAAGGTACAAATTCAAATATTGAATATTCCTTTCATCGCAGAGTATTTATTAACGAAATCCTGAAAAAAAGAGAAATTTCAATTTTAAATATGCATATAGAGGTTATTATCGCAGCTGCCAAAACGTGAAGTATATCAAATTTAAGGGCATATTGCATCATTTCAAGTTGATGCAAAAAATAGCGTTATTACCTTCATTTTTATATTTTTTTTGCAAGAAGTTTATTAAAATAAAAAATTTAATTTTCGTAGAAAATCGTTTTTGCAAATATTTCTTAAACTATAGCTGACTTTAAATTTTTATAGCCATATTCGTGATCTGCGTCGCAAAGTCTTTTAGAAATGATGTGTCGTAACCCCGATACATCAAATTTCTCTTATTTCGTTATTCTGTTTTATTATTATTGGTATTAATAGTTGGATACAAGTTAAAGCATTATAATCTTAATTTTTGCTTTAAAATATTAAATTTGAAAAACTATTTAATTACAACATAAAAACTAATTTTTTACTTTGTTACCATTCCAAACAAAATATTGTCAGCCTGTCCTATTGTGATAGTAATTCCTTTTCCAGTCTCAATTGTTGGGCCATATAAATAACAGCCTTCAAGCCTAAAACATGCTGATCACCCCTAGCTTCTGACTGCGACCATGAAAAATGAGAATCAGCACATTCTGGATAATCAGCCAACTTGTTAAAAACTTAAACTGCAATGCAAATAAAAATGAAAGTTATTAACTATTTTAATTTGATTATATAATAGTTTTACTAACCGAAAAGTTTTAGGTGGACCCATTGATGAAAATGTGGACGATAAATTTGTAAACGCACCGATAGTTGTGTCTTATGTGAATATAAAGCCATATCCGTATGATATTGTTATTAGCCCTACACACTGACAATTCCATATAACATTTAGCATAAAATTTCATATTATTTTACATTTTTCTAACTTTTTCACTTTTGGCATCTACTTTTCGCCATATTGTTTTATCTTTTTATTGTTTTTTAGACAATTTTCAACTTTGGCAATTTTAATGCTATTTTTAGGAATTATACACATTTTATAAATTAAGTGTAAAACTTCCAAGTTTATTTCGGGTCTCGTACATAAAATTTTTTATCGTTTTCCCATAATATAACTAAATATTGACAATTTTTTAAATAGATCAGAAAAGAAAATGATTTAACGTAATGTACAAAAGAATTTATAATTTACCAATAAAAAATTATTGGTCTAATTCATAAACTTTTACAACAGTCTTATTGAAGGATTTTAAGCTAATTTGTGAAAAACAGTATTCATATTTGCTTAATAACGAAAAATATAATATAGGTTTATAGTCGATACTCATTAACTTTAAACCTTTTATAAAGTTTGGAGTGAGGAAGCCACCATTTAATTCTTAATTATTTAATTTTCAGGCATTAAATGATCTAATAAAGCCATCCCATCCCTAGAATGTGTGACTTCCAACAACTTGCATCCATCAAACTGAAAAAGCTACAACAATTGCGTAGCCAATGACCTTTTTCGAAAAAATTGACAAAAAAAATGTAAAAATTAAATTAAAAAGAAAAACAAAACAATAGTGATGTACAGACTGTCAAAACATTATTCGAAATTCGATTACTTTTGTATGCTTCGAATAATATGATTTAAAAAATTCCTTTTTTACACACATTTCCATTGATTTGCTTTATAAATAAAAAAAAAATATTTTTAATGGCTTTTAAATTTATCTTAGCACATCATTAGTTCTCTAATTTAAGAAAATACATTTTCACTTCCGATTACCGAGTCAATCGTTTACTAAATTTGTACATCACTTACGACTTATTTGGGAGAAGAGAGAAAATAAACAATAGTGTTGCCAGTATAAAATCGAAAAATTAATTTATATTTAAAATACGATTATGAATCAAGACTTCTAATAACTATTTATTAAGCGAAATGTGTACTTTAACTATAGCAAGCTTCAAATACCAAATAAATTTTTTTATGAATTAGCACATATATTTTTAGGTAATTTATATAAAAATTGAAGGGTTTGATTTAGACTATGCTAATGAAAACTATTTTTTTCTGTAGGAAATCGTTTTTAGCATATATAATCATATAATATATAAGCATTAAATAATGATGATTTTTTGCGTGCAGGTAAAACTTTTTACTGGTTTCGAAAAACTTCCAAAAAATCTAATCAATTGTGGTAATTATGCAGAAATTTAAACCAAGAACCACTCCAGAATATATTCTCTAAAAAAATTAAAACAAATATTCATATATTCTTTTTTGGAGCCTGTTCAAAACTGTTCTCCAATCATCTAAAGTAGCGTTTATGTTGCATTTACATCTGCACCCAAATCCCGAGATTTCGACTAAAATTGAGATTTAAGTGAAAATCTCATGTGAAATCCCGAGATTCCTCATATAAAAGAAATCCCGTAAATTTGTGAGATATTTACGAAATCTCACGAATGTGGACACTTTTACAGAATACAACACTGCGTTTCGCTTAATTTGTAGAGTTTTTGCATGAAAAAATGGCAATGATGGTCAACAGCTGACTAAAAAAGCAACCTATAAATTACACAAAATAATGAAATATAAAAATTATTAAGGCGCATTTATACAAGAGAGAAAACTGCTAGAGATAGAGCAAAAAACACCTCTAAATAACTTAAATCATTCACAATAGAGCTAATTAGAGCTGTTTTTGCTCTATTTCCAGCAGTTTTCTCTCTCGTGTAGATGTGCCTTTATAAATATAATAAATATTAGTACTTTTAATGCACATCCACACGAGAGAGAAAACTTCTAGAGATAGAGCAAAAAACACCTCTAATTAGCTTTATTGTGAATGATTTAAGCTATTTAGAGGTGTTTTTTGCTCTATCTCTAGCAATTTTCTATCTCGTGTAGATGTGCCTTAAGGCAGTTTTCTCTCTCGTGTAAATGTGCCTTTAGACGCAATACAAATGTACTAATGGTTATAAAGCTGCCCACACACTAGGGAACATTCTTAAAAAAGAGAGCATTTTTTGTAAATGTGTGAGTGCATTTGTGTGTGTGTGCGTGTTGAAATCGTGGAATTCGTGTTTACAAAATTTTTTGATATTTTTTGTTCCTCACGCATGTTTCCTAGTATGTGGGCTGTTTACGAAGTGTTGCGTGGTTCTAATTTGTGCTTCCCGCGAAGCATAACTATGAAGAAAACATTGGGAAGTGCATGTCTTCCTTTCACCAAAATATTGCAAAATCTAGCTTCTGGCTTGTGAATCGAAATCCCGAGATTTCGATATTCACCACTCCGAAAAAACAATGAAGGACAGCCTATAGACGTTAAATTTTTAGAGAATGTATTTACTAGAGCTAACGATGTGTGCTTTTTTCAAAATTGAACATTTATTGTTTTTCCAGAGGGGTGAATATCGAAATCTCGGGATTTCGATGCAAGTGTAAACGCAACTTAAAGCTCCCCTTTAAGGCACATCTACACGAGAAAGAAATGTACTAGAGATAGAGCAAGAAATACCTCTAATAAGCTCTATTGTGAATGATTTAAGCTATTTAGAGGTGTTTTTTAGTCTATTTCTAGCAATATTCTCTTTCGTGTAGATGAGCCTTTATAATTATTTATTGATAAAAGGGATACTCGTACGATTTTTTTTTTATCAAAAATTCCTAATTTTTTGTGACATTAAAATACTCTAGGACTCTTCTTATCATTTGGATTTTTAAAGTTTTTTCCCCCTACATAGTGTCTTCAAATGCAATGAAATGTGCAAAGAAATTTGAAAATAACACACAAAACAACAACAACGAAAAAAATTTTGTAGTTGCTTTGTGTGTTATTTTCAAATTTTTTAGCACATTTCATTGCATTTGAAGACACTAGGTTAACAAATTAAAGAAATTTTCTAAAATTTCAGATTTGTTTTTTATCATTAATGCGGTACTTTTCCAAGTGAAAAAGTACTGAAATGTCCTCAAGTACTGAATTTTTCATACCTGGTTAGAATTTTCTGAATAAATGAAAGAAATCGATATATTTTTTGTATATTTGTCTCTCTCTGCAAATTATTTTAATTTCGACATTTAATTATTCATGTTTTGGGTTACCATTGTGGTTGCCATATATCTAAAAACAGCCGTTTCCAACCTGGGTAATCTGTGCACATTGTAAAAACAAACAACTCTGTATTTCCAATAATAATTCACAATAGTCCGTAAACTTTAAATAACGAGTGACCCGATTTACTAACTTTTCAACGAGTAACTAGCCAATTTTAATAAAACTCATACGAGTCTTGTCAAGTTTCTTTTTTGGTTTTTATATTTAGCGTCATTTTCATTTTCGGTGTTGAAAGTTGATAAATTTTTTTTGTAATTTTTTTTATAAAAAATTTGCGGTAAAAACTTAAACACAAAAAACTTATCGCAGAATAACAAATACAGCGCCGAAATATTTAATAATTGATAAAAATACGGTGTCCGCCGGTTTTAAGTGACAAAAATGGCTAATTTGTACCAGTGAAAAAATTTTCTTCCAATTTTTTTTTGCCATTTTTGGTAGAGCATAATAAAAAATTGTGAATATTAAATGTAACAAAATCAATACAGTGGAAACAAAATTTTTATAAATTAAAATGTGATCGAATTTAAATAGAAATAAATGGAATGTGCATATTCTTATTTGTGAATAAATAACTTTTTCATAATTTTTTCGCCTGCTTGGCTGAATTTCGATAGAAATATATATATATTTTTTATTTTTTCTTGCCTTTATGGCTGAAAATTTTTCTATGTTGTATCGTTCGTATCATAATTTTTTATGATGCTCACAGACCAAACGGGCGAGTAGAGTGATATGCAAGTGTGTGTTTTTCTTCACACAGCGGGTTGTTTGTGTGTTCGTTCTAAAGTCGTGTTTAAGTATATGAGAGTGAACGAGATGCCTACAACAATAAATAACATGTCGATTTTTTTAGAGATGGCAAAACAAAACGTTTGTAACAATTTTTTTTTCATATTTTTTGTATTGAAAGACTTTTAATTAAATGGAAATATAAAACAATTTATTATTTTTCATTGCATTAGTTAAATTGTATGTTTCGTTGAACTATTTTGTGAAAAGATTTCTTATTTGGCACAAGAAAACGCTGGTGTACTCGTTACTATTTGTGCTCCCACTCGCTACATTTCATTGTTGTGTGTGAAAGCCGAATACACCCGAAGATCTTTTTTCTACACTTGCTTAAATGTTGTTAGTGTTACCATTGCACTAGTTTTTCACGCCCTATTCTCGGTTGTTCCAAAATTTTGGTACTATGTGTATAAGAAAATTTTGCAAATATAATAAATAGTACCCCTTTTTCTTTATTTTCACGATAGGAGATTCTCGTCCACTTTTCAAAGTTTAATATCAAATATATTACATACAAATTTTAAAGCACTATAACAAATTTTGTAAAAGACAACAATTTTGTACCATAAATTTGAAGATTTTTGTGACACACTTCTTTAAAATGTTAGAAATTTTACTTCGAAAAGTGGACAATAATCGTCAAACATAAACATAGCCTGTATTATTTATTTTAATTTTTTATTACATGAACAGCGGCAACATGTTGACAATTTTTCTGCAAATATGGGGAAAATTGGATTTCAATTTAGATTTCGCCGAAATCCGAATTTTTATTGGATTTCCATTGAAATCTACTTTACATTCGATTCAGTATAAGCCTATAGGCTTAAACTGAATTAACATTACGATATACATATATATATTTTTTATTTTCAAATTATAGCTTTGAATTTTATTTTGAAGCTTCTTTTTGCACATACTTCTAAAAACTAGCAAGTACTTTTGCTTTCTCAAATTGAAACTGTCGCTAAAAATCTTCCAATTCATATTTTGCAAATAAACCTCTTTGAATTTTAATAATGTTCCCAATGTTAACGGCATGTTAATATGGTTTTAAATTTTGTTCGTTTTCAAATATTTTCGGAATTGATGAACGAAATTTGAAGCTTGATATGAGTTTTATTAATTGAAAATGTCAAATTCATTAGCAAATCTGAAAGTTGTAAAACTAAAAAGACGAATTTTAAAGATCCTTGCAGGGTTTGTAAATATTCTTAAACATTTACAGCAAAAATATATTCATTTTAGCGCTACCCAATAAACCAAATGATATCGTCACGATATCGAAACAATATCTCCTAGGTGATATTTATTATCATATATGATAATCATCTGTGATACGATAACATTAAATTTTTTGTCGAAAAATGTACCTTTCCTAACGATATCGGTTTTCCAAGGAATTATACCATTTTCGCAATCGAAATTCTCAGGAATAACGATAGTAAAATCGCCGAAATCTGGTCCAGCATCGAAACACTATCGTAATTCTAGACGATTTCGATATCGAAAATGATATCATATATGATAGCAAAATCGGAATCCTTTTGAAATTAGTTGAAACGAAGTCAATGATAAAAAAATTGATAACCCAGCAAACAAAGATGATCATTAATGACTCAGAAATGAGCTCCAAAAACATAAACATTTTTCCACTTTTTCCTATGAAAATGGTCCGTCCAAAAGAGACACCTGTGTACTGAGAAATGACTCAGAAAAAAGAACCTATAAAATCGAAATTTTCGAAATTTTTAAATAATTTTGGAATCTTCTTTGAGTCGGAAAAATGAACCCTCATTTTGAGACAGATTTTTAGATTGTAGAGACAACTTTTTGGATTGATTTCTGAGAGTTCATATTTTCTATCAAAAAAAGAGTGTTTTTTAAGAAACAATAATCATTTCTATGAGCCGTTTAAGAATATTATTTATGAGCACTCCGAAATTGCTGGCTGGGAATTAAATCGTTACATTAAGAAGAAATGTAGAACTCACCTAGATTCTACAACTAATTTTCCAATAAAAGAGTATAAATAGCCAATCGAAGAAATAATTGCAAGTTTTTGTAAATTTTATTTGTATCTGGAAACTGTTTAAAGTTTTCTTAATAATGAATATTTTGGATTATACTTTATCATTAAACCTTATCGAAAACGATATTATAATATCAATGGAATATAATATCGCTTTAAGGTGATAGCGATTTCGCTATCGTATCGTTCTTTGGTTTATTGGCTTTTGAAAAAAGCGGTTTTTGGGTTTTCTAATTCAAAACCGGTATTAATAACCTGTTTTCAGTTTTTTCAAATAATTCTATTTTATTGCTAATTTAAAATTTTCTTATATTATTGCTAAAAATCTTTAACATTTTTACATTAAAGGACGATTCACAATGCTGGAGTATCCCACCCTACAGAATGAATTTCGTATATTTCTTTTTCTTCTTTTCTTGAAATCAATGTGCAGCGTATATAACTTTATCATTGTGAATCCCCCTTTAAAACTTAGCGTTATTCTTTATAAAAGAGTTTTGGAAACATCTAAAATCGTTCGTAAGGCCAGTATTTTATTCGTACTTTGGTGGGGAGCGGGGGGGGGGGGGGGGGGAAACTGTCAAACTCCATAAATAAAAAAAAAAATATTTTTCACTTGCCTGAAATTGTTACAAATTTTGATGGGATTTTACCACAGGTTTTTAAGAATCACTTAAATAGGCAAGACCATTAAAAAATTTAGAGAAAAAATGACGATTGGCTGTGTAAATATGTTACTTTCTAATGAATGCTAACAATTTGTGATTTTAAAGTTTTTTATTATTATTATCGTCCATGATGAATACAACTATATTATATTAATATGCCTTGTACTTTGGTACTTACGATTGAGTTTTGCCCACAATTTAAAAAAGCAGTTCGCATCGAGTTTAAAGCACGAAATTTTAGTGTAGTATTTGGAATATTTATTAACTCAATGGCGCAATTCTCAGTTCGTACTATATTAAGTACTAAATAGCATTTATCGTAAATTTGTCAATTTTCTATGGGTTAAACTTTAAAAATCATACTATTTTACAACGATAGCACTTTACCACTCCAACTGTGCATTCCTTCAATGTTATTAAATTCACATTTATTTCCTTCAAATATGCACGTAAAAACAAAAAGTATATTGGGGGGTTTCATATAAACTCGTAGTTCTACTCTTAACAGGTGTGAACCTGGTATGTTTATGAGTGTAATGCCAACTCTATATATACAAAATAGGGTTTGTATTTATACAAGATTTAAAAGGAATTTACGGGTTTATATGAAAACCCTTATTTTAATTATCGAAGTACTTCAGTAAAACACTAATTCAAATGTTTTTTACTTACATATCCGAATGAGTTCTCTCCGAATTTAATAAAATTTATATATGTGTTAAAAGCGAAAAAAAAACTAAGTGGTATATATTTTTATCTGGCTAATCTTACGTTTAAGGATTAAAAAACGGTATTAAAAACTGACCTATTTTTCTTGGAAAGACTTGTCTGAAATTTTCGAAATTTCCGCTGTAGGAAAAGTCGTCCAACAATAATTTCCCATATAAAGATATAAAGGGGAATTATTGTATAATTGAATAACAGCAAAATTTGACATATTCAGTCCTGCTTTGTATACCAGTAGTAGATGCGTCTTCTTCATTATGCTTTCATTCGATTCTCAATTTGTTTATTTATTTTTAAAATTATAAGAAGTAAATAAAAAAAAATTTAAAATTGGGTAATATTTGACTCATTAAGTTCGGATTGACCCATTGGAATATTTTCCTTCTTAGTTAATTCTTTAGTAGGTGCACGACTACTCAAAGCCGAGAAAATGCGAATCACAATTGTAAATACCCTCAATATTTTGTAAGATAAATTACAAAAGAAACTACTTAAACTTCACTGTGCCAAATTTTTAGATAATCTATAACTTCGTATTTGAAGTTACGAGACATATGAAGTTACGTAACGTGACTTAAAGTGTTCATTAGCCATACGTAGACGTAACGTACCCTAACGTAACGGGACGGGACAGAAAATCTGCAATTATAGATAAACGAAAACGGATCATATGTATGTTTTTAAGAAAAACTTCTAATTTTCATTGTTATTCATTATTAGTTTTGCACAATTTTTAAATTTTATCACTTAATATTGTTTGTATTATCCCTTTTGATTAATTTTTCCAATTTTTTTTAGTAAGCATATGCAATATCAGCTGTCACGTAAATACGGAAAGAAAATCAAATTTCAACATGTTCGTCCGTTCCGACTCGTTTCGTTTACGTAGCATAAGTGCTTCTGTGTGTTTTCTATAGGATAGGTTGAATCAGCTGATTCGTCACGTTACGTTTACGTATGACTAATTCTACCTTAAAGCTTTACGATTGCGTAATTTTACGTTAGGATATTAAATATACAACGTAACGACATTTATGGTCATAAAAATAAAAAAAAATTGTGCAAACATATTAATGTTAAAAGTAGTGTTTCCAATTCGGTTAATCGATTAACGGGTTCCTCGATTAATCGCCTCTTTTTATTTATTTTCTCCCAAAACTTCATAATTTTCTTAACTTTGGTTAAAAAATTACAAAGAAACGCTTAAAAAAAGATAAACACTAACTAAAATAGAATCAAATTGTTTTAAAATCTATTGAAAGAGAAGCCTTTAGATAACAAATTTTGAGCAACTCCAAGCAAGTCGACATTGAACCATCCAGACACGTCATGCGGTTTAAGAGACTCTTAAAACAGATTTGTTTTACATTATCGCAATTTAGTGAGAGCAGATATTATTCAGCCTCTAGTTCGATGTTTTTATTTTTTATTTATTTAAATAAAAACAGAATAGGCTGCTGTTTCGGAATCCGTTACTCCCACTCATCAGTATTCGCGCAAGATCATAACCATAAAAGATTATGACTAAAGTTAGTTTGCTTACTTATGTGCAAAAAATAGACTTCTCTGTATTCTCGGAAACCAAAAAACTAAAACTAAATTATATCAAACTAATACGATGTGTAAGTAGGATAGCAATGCCAGCTAATGCATAAACTTTCTTTATGTCTTACAATAAATTAGGTAATTAAACTCACTTTAGTCATAATCTTTTATTTTTAATCTGATGAGGGGGAGTAACGCCCTCCAAAACAGCTGTCTATCCTGTTTGCAAGAACAAAATTTTGTAAAACTAATACGCACGGTTTTCATTTAAATAAATAAAAAATAAAAACAACGAACTAGATGCTGAATAATATCTGCTCTCACTAATTTGTGAATAAAGTTCAAACAAACAAGTTTTGTTGAAAACAAATAATAAACTGATTAATTAATTTTTAATAAAATTTTTTTGAATTTTTTTTTAACAAAATAAAGTTTCTATTTGTAATAAAAATGTTTTTACACTATGTATCTCGCTGGAGTACGCTTTAGGAACAGTGGTGTCAGACCTTTTTGGTCAAAAATCGTCAAAAATGTAAAAATAAATCGTCAACAATTTTTTGAAAAATTGTCAAGAAATCGTCATCAGTTAAATACCACAATAACACTAGTTTAATTTTTTTCCAAATTCATTTTACCTGCTAAATCTATATTACTTAATCTTAAGATTTTATAAATTCGAATTATATATAACACAACTTTTATAAATTCGGATTATATAATAAATGGACGTTATTTTTCGCTTCATCTGCAAAAATAATAATTTATATAGACTTTGAGTTCATGATTTCGAACTCGGTTCTTAAAACTTTCAGTCAATTCATAATTGTTCTATAATTTAGACATAAGCCAAATACAGTGTATTTCGGAATTTTTAACAGCGATTTTCTAAAAAAATATGACGTAATTGAGACATTTGAAAAACAGATTTATAATCAGCTTGCCTTGAGTTACTGATAATGACTTATTTTTATCATTCGCACTAGAAAATTTAATTTTACAATAAAAAAATATTTTTTTTATTAAAGTAATTTTTTTGAAAATCTATTTTTAGACTCATTCTTTTTGTCAGCACTGGTAAGCATATAGGTAATGACATATTTTTAGATTTTTCGTATGCACTGTGTAAGCATAACTCATTATTCTTCGCGACATCGCCATACAAAGGTAATTAGAAATATAATAAGAAAATAACTATAGTTACAATTACCAGGTATATAGTTACATAACCACATATCTGGTAATGATTTTCTACACTGGGATATAATAATGCCTACTTAATTTAATCGAGGCGGTGTCTGAGCTTTTTTCGAATTTTGTTATCTTTTGTATTTAGAACGACTTTTTCCATAGTTCCTTTTTCACCTATATTTCTAAAAAGTGGCAAACGTGCGTCCACGACATTGTCAATAAAGCAATAACGCTGTGTACAAATAAATCAGAATTTTGTGAATTTCAGATATGTTTCATAGAAAATTATGTTAGTTTCTGATCCCATTTTTTAATTCCTAAACGTGAGATTAGGACGCTTAAAATCAAGGATCTGAAATAATTATCAAAATTTTTTGAACCGAAAAAATTGCTAATTTTAAGAAATATTTTTAAAAATTAATTCATAATTATTATTGGCAACATAAAAAAAAAATTCGTTGTCCAAAACTATTTTCATCAAATATTTATTTTTTTTACTTTTATATTTTACAAAGTAATAATTATGCATAAGAAATATTTTTTTCTAAATCATAACCCAATAAGCACATAGGTTTTAAAAATTCAAGTGCTTTAAATTTTGCTTGAAGTAAAGAATATTTCAAATTCTAGCATTTGTATATTTAAAAAAAATATTTCAAACTTGAATTTTTGTTTCCCTTTTGCTGGAGTATGCTATTGAAATAAAATGTAATTAAAGTTGTATTCAAGCCTTGAAACTGGAAAACAGGGCTGGAATTGAACTTGTTTTCAACTTGAATTCCAGTGAAATTGTTTATAGGGAATTATTATGTTGCAAGTAATAGCATGTCTATCAATGCTCTCTCGAACAATTTTGACAGTAGAAAGCTGCAATAAGTTAAAAAACTGTCAATATCGTTCTGGATAACACTGATAAGTAGACAAACAAACACAGCAAATATTTTTTTGTTTGATAATACCCAGCCAACAATTTTCTGAGTGCTCATAAATTATGACTCTTATTGGAGTCCAAAATAAGAGCAATTTCCAAACGCTCATAACTTTGGGTCCTAAATGATTCATATCTGATAATTTTTTATGAGCCTTTCAAAAGTAAACTCTGAAAATGAACTTATTTCTGACTCATTTTTGAGCATTCATAAAAGGTTCCAAAGTGTCTCATAAATAAGAGGGAAATTCTTTACAAAAGGAAATATAAAATGATATGCTCCAAAATTACATATTTTTGAGAGTGTTTTCCGAAGGCTCCTAAATATAAGTCAGAAAGGAATAAAAAATGTGTATTTTTAAGAACCTTTAAATAACAATTTAAAAAGGCTCATAAATATGAATGATATGTGAGCCTAACGTCTTTTACAAAATTTTCGTTTATTGATTTCCAAGTCAAACAAATTAAAATTTTTTTATTAAAAGGTTTCTTTGTAATTTCTTCTAAATTATCGCTAAAAATATATATAAAACAACTAAATTTCGTGGTAAAATTACATTGTTTTTAAGAAGATGAAGATGAAAAAAAACTTAACAAATATTCAAATATTTGTATGTAAGCTGAAATTGTTCAACCTGGAAGTGTTCTTCTAGTGGTGAAAGTGTTTGTGTTTTATTTCATTATTATTAAATAAATACATGTATAATAAAAAATCGCAAACACAGCGAAGTGCTGCTGTTTTAAATTATACTGCATGACAAAATCTTGACTTTTAAAAATTAATAGAGCTCAGACCATCAATTCTATATACAGCTAAGCTATGGACATGGAAATAGGACACTTTTATGTGTTAAGAAACAAAAATAAGACAAAAATAAAATTTTTTATTTCGTATACGGGAAGTGTTATTATTAATTATTGTAATTCATTCTTTATTTAAATAAAAATCCTTCAACTATTTTATATATATTGGTAAATATGTATAAACTAATAAAAATACCTGGACTTCTAAATAGGACACATTTTATATTTTTACAAAAAACCGTACATTTTTTGGGTTTTTAAAACAATTATTATTTTTTTAGCGTTAATATTACAAACTAATATTTTGTGCTGTATCCAGCATATTCTTTGCATACTCTCAACTAATCTCTGGCGTCTGTCTTTTGGTATAGAATACCAGGCTTCTTGAATACCAGCCCAAAGTTCGGTGGAATTTTTGTAATTGTTTTGCGAAACTTTTGTTTTTACATCATTCCATAGATTTTCTATTGGATTAAGGTCCGGACTTTGGGCTGGCCAGTCCAAAACCTTAATTTGTTCTTGTAAAAACGAATCATTCACTATGTTCGACGAATGCTTCGGATCATTGTCTTGCATAAATGTCCACTTAACTGGCATATTTTTATAGGCAAATGGCTCCATAACATCCTTAAGAATGCTCAAATATTGAAACCTGTCCATTTTGTCCTGTACTATTACGATAGGCCCAACACCATGCCAGGAAAAAGCCCCCCATACCATAATATTATCCCCACCGTGTTTCAAGGTCTTCTGAGTGTACTTAATGTCTAAAGCCTGATTTTTTGGGCGGTGTACAAATGTTCTACCATCTGGTCCGACACGATTTACCTTCGTTTCATCGCTCCAAAGTACATTTTTCTAAAAGGACAACTCATTTCCTTTGTGGGTTTTTGCAAAATCAATACGTTTCTTAATATTTTTTCTTGAAGGAATAGGCTTTTTTCTACTTATTCGTCCAAATAAGTTTGCTTCATTCAGTCTTCTTCTTACTAACCTGTCTGACACTTGAACGTTGAATTTTTCCCTGATTTCATTATTTATTTGACGGGAGGACATAAAAGGGTTGAGTTTGCTTTTGCGTACTATAGTCCTGTCCATATAAGTTGTAGTTTTACGACGGATTGGCTTACGTTATTTTGCGTATGATATTACTTGTCGGCAGCACATAGACGAATAGCATTGTATACCATATTTCGCGAACACTTTAGTATTTTAGCAATTTCAGTTGGAGATTTCATCTTGTTGTGGAATTGAGATATAAGTCTTCGTTTTTCTGGATTACAATGTTTTCCACGTCCCATATTGGTACAATTAGAAAATAATTTACTTATTTCAAACGCAAATTATGAAAAGAAAATTATTACTAAGTGCATCGAGTAAAATTTTGACAATTATTGCAAGTGTCCTATTTTTATGTCCAAGTCAAATATGAACAAAGTAAAGTAATTTTGTTGTAAATATTTGCATGTTTTAAATATTGCAAAGTTTTATATATAATCTGAGACTACTTGATTACAGTTTACTATAATAGAAAAGAAATATAATTATTGCTTTATAATTATTAAGAGAAATGCATGAAGATAATTTTGTATGAAGTGTCATATTTATATGTCCATAGCTGTATTTCGGACATGCTGATCACAATGGCGTACTTTATTTTTCGATCAATGGTACAGATTTTTCGCTAAATTTCTTTAAAGTTTGGCGTTTGTCCATTCAGTTTTTTATATAAAAAATTTTTCAAATTCAATTAATATGAATTTCTTTGTGTGAAAATGTAAGCACAGGACCTGTGGCCATATTTACGATATAAATGCGATTTGCTAATTTTGATATTTCAACCACTACTTAGCGTTTTATATAGGTTTTTATGGTTTCTTGCTATTTCAGAGACTTTAGTCGCTGAATGTACAATGGACCTCAATAAATGTAATGGCTTAGTAAGGAAGCAATTAAAAGGAAAATATTTCAACAAAAAAAAAAATATATTCATCTATAGCGGCCTATATGTTAAAATCGCGATTTTTCATAAATTTTGTATGGCAGCATAGCTTTCCAAGATGTTCCCAAAGTGCAACTTTTAGTATAATATGGGGTCATCTCTAAAAACTGTTCTTGCAAAATTTTAAGGAAAACAGTTTCCATTTGCAAAAGTTATGGCAATAAATACATTTTTGACTAAGGTTAGTATCGTACTACAGACATTTTAAGATACTAAAGCAAGGGTGGCAAGACTTTTTCCGCTGCGTTCCAGAACTGACTTTTAAAAGTCATTTTTTAAAATTTCTAAAATTTGGAAAATTTCTCTTGAAAATATCATCGCAGATGTACATATTTATCAGCGCTACGGATAACCCCAGGAAATAACCCCCAAAGAGAAAAATTAAATAAAGTCCAAGAAATGACATGAAAATGATTATTTAATTTTTGGGGGTTTATTTAATCTCTAAATATTGAGATGATTTCATTATGAAAAAATCCCCAATGAAATAAAATTAAAACAATTTGAACATTATTGCCTTTTCATTTTTTGGGGGGTTATTCCATTTTTGGTGATTATTTTATTTTGTTAAAAAAAAGTTAAATTATTGGGCGCCATTAATTATTTAAGTACGTAAGAAAAACAGTTGAAAAATATGCTTCAGGCAAAAATTTGATTTTGTTAAAGTTAATCGCGCGATGTTATCATCATAATAATGAATAAGAAGCGAATATTATCAAAGGTAAGAATTTAGAATAGTTGGCTTTTGTTATTGCGAGAAATTTAGTTGCAATTTAAATTCACATCAGATTTTTTTGTGCTTACATTTCCTATATGTTTAATGCATAAAGCAACGTAAGTTGTTTTTCACCTTGAAAAATTTCACTCGAACTTTATAGCCCTCAAAATGCAATTTAATTTACAAAAATTAACAATTTTTTAATTTTATAACAAAGACACAATCACAATAAAAACAAAATGTCACTTTTTCCCAAGAAAAATAATAGTCTTGTACATTAAATTTGCGTGAAAACAAACTCTACACAATGTTCGCGTGAAACTCTTTGTGAAAAATAATTTTTTTATATGGAGTATAACAATTTTTTCAAGTGAAACTTAAACAACTTACGGTGCTTACGATTGAAACAAAAACACGACATTACTTCTTTTATTCTAATTTAACACATGAAGTTAGCTATACAGAAATTCGTTTACGTCAGGCTAATTCAGGCTTAAGCATGGAAAGTTGTTTTTCACGTGGAAAATTTTCACTCGAACTTAAAATGCCTCAAAAGTTACTTAAAATTCGAAAAATTAATAATTTTTTTATTTTATTTGAAAGATCTAATCAGAGACATATAATATAGAGATGCAACATGGATAATTTTTTAAACAAACTGTAGATGTCGCTACCATGTGGGAAATTTTGTCAAAGGAGGATTTTATTTTAGGAAATTTTCTCAAGGGAGGATTTTTTTATGTCAAATGAGCTTTTACAGAGTTGTTACGTAAGGGGATTTGGACCCAAATTAGGGATTTCGAATTCGTTTTGGGGACAGATTAAAAAATTTGTAAATTTTAAAAGATTTAGTTTTAGGCCCAAAATAAGAAGAATTTTGGTATAAATTATATGCATATTATTTCAAATTAGGTCTGTTAAAGAATTTCAAAATTTCTACAAAATATTTAAATTATTGAAGGAAAGTTCTCCAAACAACCAAGCTCAATAATTAATCAACAAATGTTCAATTTTCCAAATACTGAAATTGTTACATGCAAAGGACTCAGAAAAAATAAATTTTGTTTGGCTCAAAAAGTACCAGGGCTTTTCATAAAACCTCTTATGTACCTTCTGAATCGTGTAAACTAGAATTGTAAAAGTATTGAGTATTCCGGTACTGAGTACTCAATACTGACTGTTTTTTTGAGTACTCAATACTAAAACAGTACTACTCAATACTTTTAAAGATGCAATTTTCCGTAGAAATGTGTATTTTTCGTATAAAAATACAACTCTAAAAATAGTACTCTTAAAATACAGCTCTGAAAATACAACTCTATTTGTGAAGCAAAGAAATTTGTAACGAATTTTTGGGAAAAATTATTTTATTAATTTATTTAAAATGTTTTAAATTAATTAAAATGTAAATAACAATAGTTATTTAGCACGTAACTGAATTGTGATAATTTTTTCTATAAAATACGAATTCATAACATTTTTATTTTTAAATTAAAAAAACCGTTAAAAGTATTGAGTAGTATCGAGTACTCAATTGAAAAGTATTGAGCAGTATTGAGTACTCAAAAAATACCGAAATTTCACAACTCTAGTGTAAACTCGACTTATGCAAACATAATGTTCAAAAGAGTTTACGAGCCCTAGAACTTACACCTTACTAGATTTACAAATTTTAGAAAAAAAGACTTCACCATAATGAAGTTTGTGTGAAAATTGTGTAGAATTTTTTCTCCAGAAAATTTAATATACGACTTTTATTTTGAAACGGTGACATTTCAGCTTAATTGTGATTTGGCTTTCGTATAATAAAATTTTTTTAGTTTCACAATTTTAACAAAGATTTGGGGCCTTTAAAGTTCGAGTGACAACGTAAATATTTCTTCGTAAGATATTCAATTTTATTTAATTTGCTCACATATTTCTTAATAATTTTCTGAACTTAAGAGCGATGCTAACTTAGCTCCTTTTTTTGATTTTTTTGTTTAAATTGAAATGACTTGGGTATAACATTGGCGATTTAAACATTTAAAATGGGTATAAGCTAAACGTTTTTGTGCAACACTGCTCACCAAATAAAATGAAACAGTATTGCCAGAAAAACAAAACAGCAGTCAGCGCCATCTGTCGCATAAAAAACCGGTGTTGCCATTCATCAGGACCATGGGAGACCCTGATAGATCTAATCACAATAAACACAAAAGGACACTTTTTCACAAGAAAAATAATAGTCTTGTACATTAAATTTGCGTGAAAACAAAGTCTACACAATTTTCACGTGAAACTTATTGTCGTGAAAACTTATTTTTTTATATGGAGTATAACAGTTTTGAAAAATTTCACTCGAACTTTAAAGGCTTCAAACTGCAATTTAAATTATAAAAATAAACAATTTTTTTTAATTTTATAATAAAGACACAATCACAATGTCTATATTGTCACTTTTTCACCAGAAAAATAATAATCTTGTACATTAAATTTGAGTAAAAATAAAATCTACACACTTTTCACGTGAAAATGATTATCGTGAAAAATAATTTTTTTGTATGGAGTATAACAGTTTTTCACGTGAAATCGAAACAACCTACGGTGGTTAAGGCCTTTAAAGTTTGAGATCACATCAGCTGATTCGACATGGTATGTTTTACGTCCAATAGGATAAAATGATGTTCTTGTACACGCAGAAAAAACAGGTGGAACTTTATCTAAGCGCTATGTAGTTATACAACTACATAAGTTCGAACTAAGTTTTACAAATTTCAAGCAAAATATATGTAATTTTTCGGATATTTTCCACTACACATGTATATATTTTGCAAGGATTGTATATATATTCCAAAAATATGTGGATATTTTACTAGAACTTTGTAAAACTAACTAAAAAATTATGTAGTTGTATAATTACATATCTCTTAGGTAATATTCCCCCTGTTTTTTCTGTGTGTAAGTTGCCAAGGATTAAAAAGCTTGATTAGACAGAAAACTTTATCTGTGTTTTCGACTTAACTATATTCGTCAACTCAGAAAACTCAAAGTACACGTATTTGAGACGAAAACTAACACATTAATTTTCGTATGCACGTTAAACTGCAACGTGGATAATTATCAACATTGAAAACTCAAAGTTTATAGATTTTTGCATATAACATAACTTCTTCGCGTTACTTCTTAAAAAGTTTTACTGACATACGTTCGATTATACCGCAACATTATAAATATTATCTGTTTATAATTTGTTGTGCTTTATCGGTTAAACTTAGAGTTGCTTTAAATAACGCTGATACCAGAAAAACTAATTGGGATGCATAGCATTGCATTTATATTAAAAATCCTCTTCGGAAACACTTGCTAAAAATATATTTGTTTTTCAAAATCTGAAATGTTGAAAATAATATATAAATAGTACCAAATTTTATCCCCTTTTTCCAATAGGTATTTAAAATTACAACCCATTTTTACCCCCTTTTTAGTAGTTATGACAATGGTAACACTGGCTGCTTTGAATGTATAGTCGCATTCGGCTTCAGTCTTCTTCCTAGTTCTGTTGCTGCTCGTTTGCAAAATCAGTTGACTTTTTCGCTACTGCAACACAAACGGACAGAAAATTTGTGTTTTATTGTTGCAAAAAACTTTAAATTAATTCTTAAAAATCTACAAAAAATCTTAAAAATATAAGAATAAAAATTGAAATTAAAAAAAAATCTTAAGAAAAATACAAAATTAAAACATCTCAAAAAAGTGAGCATAATAAAAAAATATTTAAAAAAATTTTAGCAAAAAAAAAATTTTGAATTATTTTTAAATTTTTTCTGTAATTATGGTTTTTTAGCAAATAATTTAAAAAAATTTTTATTATAAAGAAAAAATTAAAACAAATTATTTTTTATTTTATGGTGTATGTGCATTAGAAATTTTATGATACGACGTGAAGAAAAACGAACAACCAAAAAAATTTTACAGTCGCCAGTCTGTGTTTTTCTTTCTTTTTTCATTACTGCTCGCACTCGTTATGTTTAAATGGTGGACTTTTTCTGAAAAAGAAGACCAAGAGCTGTACATGAACAGATAATAAGATAGTGTTAGTGCATTAAAAGTGATAGTGTGTGTTTGTGTAAATAAAATATAGAAGAGAAAATTTTGTACCGAATATAAAAACAACGAGTAGCGAGTTGTGTATAAAGTTGAAAAAATTAAAAAGAGATTTGTTTTCATCGAATTTGTTATAAACTCTAAATGCAGTAACGAGCGGCTCAATACATTTTTCTTAACAAAAATATTTTTTGTGTTAAATTTATATATAGATTATTTTTTCCAATTCGTGGTTTTAAAAAATCCAAACGAAGTAATAAAAACAAGATTGAAAAATAGCGCGCAACACTTTAACATAACAGACAATTGGACATTTCATTTATTTTTAATCAATGTTTTTGTTTATTTTTTCTCTTTTATCGTTTTTATAGATTTTGTGCAATTTTTAATGAAGAAAGTTCATTATTTTAAAGTTTTAACACAAAAAAGAGAACAATTAAATGTTAAAGAGACGTACAAAAACTAATTTCAAAATAAAATAAACATCACATTAAATAATAAAAGTAAATATTAAGAGAAATGATGTTTATTCTACAAAAAACATTAACAAAAACAATAATAAATCATGTTTTATTAAACGAGGTGGTGGTCCCTTGTCAGTTTTAAAACTGACTCCAAAACACCACCCATTATCATCAGCTACTTTAACATAAACTTCAAAATAGTAGCCGTAAATGAAAAACAAAATATCTAAATTTAAATACGGCTTTATAAAAAAGTGATTTTTTATTTTAACACAAAATGCACTCAAGCGTATTCTTTAAAAACGCTTTGGATTATTTGTTGGATATACAATTAATTTTGATCGCTATTATAAAACACATAGTAATTCAAGAACTACAACAACAACAATATTGTCATCAACAACTTCAACAAAAAAAGCAGCAACAACTACATAAACAAAGATTTTTGTTTAATAAACAACGACGTCGACGTTTACAACCTTGGCAAATTTTAATTCCTGCTCCCATTGATATTAAGAATAACAACTCTAATAGCAGCAGCAAAACGTAAAACTCCTATTTTTCAAAAAAAAAGGTTAAACAAAACTCAATTAAAAAAGAAACAGTTCCTGGCTTTATACTAAATCAGATTTAAACGTCTTCGTCGTTAAAAACATTTTATATAAAAAAAAAACATTTTAAAAGTGAACACTTTTTTTTTACCAAAACGCAACAAAAAAAAACTGCAAAGTTTTTAAGCAAAAACTCTTACAACACCAAAAACACAACCACAAAATTCTTCTTAATTAAAACAAAATCTATAAAAATTCAGAATTTGAATGATGGCTGATCATATGGAAGAACCACCGCAAAAGCGGGTGAAAATGGATGACTTATTTTTATTAGAAGAAAACTTACCCGATGAATTGGTATCCACATGGGGTGATCCTGGTACTGGTGGTTCGGGTGGCGGTGGTCCACCAAATCATGGTTTAGGTGTAAATGTAGTTGGTGGACCAAATAAACCTCCTGCGCAAGGACCGGGACCCGGTGGTCCGGGTCCCCAACTAAATGGTTCTGTAGACGATGGTGTCAATTCTCAAGGAGCTGGCGGCGGTAATCCTTTACGGCAAATGCAACATCATCAACATTTACAGCACCTGCTACAACAACAGGCATGTATTATTTTTTTTTTTGTTGTTCGAATTAATTGTATGCATTTCAGACTTATTCTTTATTTGTCTTGTTTTTTAGGGTAATAAAAATCCTGGCATGGTTGGTAATCCTATGGGTCCCGTAGGCATGAATCAGTTGGGTAGTAAATCACCAAATTTACAATCCCCCAATACAGGTGGAATGCAAGTTAATGTTGGTCAAATGTGTGGAATGGTTAATTCAATGCCAATGTCTATTTCAAATAATGGTTCACAAATGAATTCAATGCCAGGTAAGAAGATAATTTTTGTTTTAGGTTTACTAATTTTTCTTTTACTTTTTTTAAAATACTACTTATTTAGTATTTTTTTTTATTGAAAATTTTTAATATGAACAATTTATAAAAAGTTTGCCGGCTGAAAATACAGCTCTACAAAATAAAACAATATTATTTATTTATTTTATTAAAAGGTAATACAAAAAGCCTTCATGGCCAAAAAAAAGTATTACAAAGCAAATACATTTTTAAGCAAATAACTATGTCAGCTACAAACATCCTTATTATTACTAAATATAATATTTACATATCTACCCAGGCAGTGTATACATTTTTGTACCATTAGCCATTTATACCTGGGTATGCATATTAATTAATATATGGTTCCCTACAACATCATCTCTAACAAAAAATACATTTATTTTAATTGTAAAATAACAAATAAAACTGTCCCAACTAGAGATGTAAAATCGGGTTCCCTATATTTTACTCGCGTGCTTTTACTTGGTCTAACCTTGCACCAAAGAAATATGTTAAATTTAGACTTTGGATAATTAGCGCATAATTTTCCTGCAATGCAAACTATGTTTAGTATTTAAATTTTATTTTGAATTGAAATTCAAATTGATTTAATCAGATTGAGAATCATACAGTCAATTGGGATTCAATGATCATTGTTAAGATATAACAGTAATTTTCTCTTATAAATACTATGCGAAGTCGAAAAATTTCTAAGTTCCAATGACAAATAATTTCATGTTCTAGAAATTCTAATTAGAAATGAACGTGCAAAAATTTCATATCGTACAAGAGGTTCATCAATCTGTAATATACGAGTTGAGGGAAGAAAGTTGAAGTTATTACATAAATCCGTCAGTACACCATATTTTAAAACTTTGAAAAAACAGCAATGTACGTAAAATAACATAGTTATCAAAAGTACAGCCTAAAAAGTCTATTGCAAAATTAGTAACATGATCACGAAGTCTAAGGGTGTATACTAACCTTAGAACTCTATTAAATATTCTTCCAAGTTTGCCAAGATTACCACGTGATGAACCAAATGATAGATATTCAAATGATAGATATTGATCCAAGTAAATGCCAAGGCATTTTAAATGATCGACAAATTGAATAGATTCACCTGAAATATAAATATTAGGATGTTGAATTCTCTATGGTTACTCAGAACAAATTGGATGGCTTTAGTTTTGGTTGGGTTAATCAAAAGGTTATTATTTGACATCCAATTCGTAATTGCTCCTAAATGATCATTAATGGATGCTTCAAATATTTCAAAAGAATCATCATAAAACAACTGAACATTGTCAGCAAAAACAAATGACTTACAAAATTCATTACACATGATTTCAATACAATCATTAAAAAAAATTATGAAAAGTAAGGGGCCCAAAACAGAGCTTTGGGGCACCCCGGAAGTAGCAGCATTAATACTAGAAACAATATTGTTTATCGAAGTATATTGATACCGGTCCTTAAGGTACGTAAAAATAAGCCTACAAGCCGTAGCAGAAAAATTAAACTTGTCTCTCAATTTACATAGCAAAATATAATGATCAATACGATCAAACGCCTTACTCAGATCCAAAGAAACCATTACACAACGCTTACGTTCATTAAGTCACGTTCGAACAGAATCAGTCAAAGAGAGCAACAATGAGGTGGTATTATAATTTTTACGAAAAGCAAAATTGATTTGGATGCAACAAATTACACTCATTTGTATAGTACAAAATTTGAACTTTGATTAAATTCTCTACAATTTTAGATACTGAAGGCAATATACTTATTGGTAGTAAATTGTCTATATCACAACCTCTACTCTTTGGGATAGGTGCAATCCTGGCTAATTTCCAGGATTTTGGAAAAACTGAAACAGTAAAAATCGTATTAACAATGTACAATAATATATTCGAAATTAGTGGGTATATAAGTTTGATAAATTTAATGGGAATCATATCATGTCCGATTGCATTTGATTTAATCCGAGTTATAGCAATTGTCAATTCATCCTCAGTAATATTACGAAAAGAAAATGATTCCTGACTGTCATCAGTATTCGGGTAACCAAAATCATTTATACTACTTGGATTGAAGGCATCCAAAAATTTATCATTCAATGATTTAACATCAATAACAGCTAGCGAACTTTCCTCTTCACCAGCACAACCAAGGTTTTTCAACTTCCTCCATATCTCTTTACTATCACCTGTATTGAACAAATGTATACCAAATTTCCTCCTTTCTTTTGTAATTGTTGCCTTAGATTTATTTCTATATTTACAATAAACTGTCCAATTTAAGTCAGTAGCACTCTCACGATAAGCTTGAAACGCCAAGTCCCTTAAAGATCATGCATATATGACATTTCTTGATTTCATAAAATCAATATCCCTAGGTTTAATATTAACTTTGAAATCGGAACTTTATCATGAAACCTATTATGCAACAACTGAAAAACTTCAAGTTGAATATCAACATCACTTGTGCCATATATAACAGAAGTGTTAAACTGGCAAATATGTGAGACAAAATCATCATAGTCAATTCTGTTATAATCCTAAAATTCAACAACTGCATCCACTAAACTGGTTCTTATGTTATAAGAAAGATATATAAAACTGATATGATTTAGTAAAAGGGCATAAAAATTGGCTAGAGTTAGAAACTAACGAAGTATTACCAGAAAAAAAATCAATAAGTGAAGTTGTTCCATAACGTAAATCTAGATGAGTAGGCATACAATTATTAACAGTATACAATCCAATTCTAAGACACATTAGACGAAAATTGTTAGACAATGTGCGATCAAATAGATTACAATTGAAATCTCCCATAATAATAATATTCGCATATTCCTCAAATATGTCACTATGTAAACGTTCAAAAGTACCAAAACAACCACCTGGCAAATAAACAACTCCAACTAAAATAGGTGTATTCCCACTTCCCATTATTTCTACAAACAAAGATTCACATACTCCAAACTCTTCACCCTTAAAAATCACTTTATATTTCAAAAGTTTGGAAAGGTATAAACATTCACCACCACCTCTCCTTAATGAACGCTCATTTCCCGTATTACCATCATCATCTAACTTGTGATCATTCCTTACAATGTCATATCCAGGAATATCAATAGCTCGCGATAAAGTCTCCTTCACCAACCAGGTTTCAGAAACTCCTAAAATATCAACTCCAGAATCATAAATTAGATATTTTAATTCCTCAAACTTTGTAGATCTGATTGAAGGATTAATACTTTGTACATTGATATGTCCAAAATTAAGGTTATCATGATGCCCAGCGAACGACGCTCTAAGAATGGAACTGTCTCTAGCTATGGGACCTAAATTATCGTTATGGTACATCAAAGTCATAAAGAGAATCAGTCGTTTGGGAGAACCATATATTTAACAAAAGAAAAATCATAATTAACAAAAAAGATATAAAATAATAAAAAAAAACCGTAAAAACTTTGAATTAAAAAAAAAAAACAAAATCTAGATTATGAAATACTGATAATTGGATAATAAATTTTGAAGTTAAGATTATTAAATTTTAAAACTGCATAGAAAAAAATTACCTTAATTAACCCATTTTTATCACAAATTCAAAAAATGCAACTCTCCTCTTTATAAAAAAAGAAAATCTTTAAAGATCATAAAAGCACAAAAATTGGGTAATAAAAAATAGTACAAGTATTATTAATATTAAATTACAAAAAAACATAAAATAAAAATAGTAAATATTTAAAGAATACTCATCTGAGGCAGGTTCACCAAAACGGTCTAGACATTGTTGAAGATTAAGAAGTATGTCATTATCCTTAGCAAACACTTTAATTTTACATTTAGGTACAGCTCTGTTCACCATTTTGAAACTATTAATTTTTTTTCTCTTTAATCAAAGATCGACAAAACTTAAAGAGCTTGGCAGCCATCACAGTAAGGTTATCATTCAAATATACACGATTTCTGATGTCTTCGCCAACTTTACCTTTATAAAAATCCGACAAAATTAGATTTCTGTCCTTAAAATAAGCTTTCATCAGTTGATCACGAAGTAAAATATTATTGAACTTCACCAATACTGATTTTAAAATAGCAACACATATCCAAAATAGGCTTTACTAGATCATCAAGCTCCTTAGGTATACCAGTAATTATTATATCACAACGATTTAACTTGTGTTGAAGTGCATTGTTTGCTAACTCAACCTCAATAAATTTATTTTTGGTAGTATTCTCACAATTATTCACCAAATTTCTGCAATATAATACTTCATCCTTGAAGTTTTTTATACTTGAAGACAGCTCCGTACGAATCTCATTTATTGCTGATTCAAATTACTGTTCATTTCTGCCTGCACATGTTTGAAATCTGCAGCCAAATTGTTCAAGGAATTTTTAAAGTCCGCAAATTCTTTACGTATTTCCTTCTTAAAGGATCCATCAGTTTCTATAGCACCTATAGGATTAGCCATGCAATTTTTACAAGTAAACTTTAAATTGCGATTTTTATCAAGAACTTGCAAAACATCTTTCGATATTCCTTCGCAGTCCGTGTGAAACCATAAATCACAAAAAACACATATCAAACTCCGTTTCCCTGTTACACTCTGTTGACATGTTCCACATAAATAAGCTGGTGCCATATTAAAAACAGCTATCCAATAATCAGAATTTGTGTTTTATTTTAAATATTTTAATAAAACAATATGTTTCATCCAGTTAAATCGAATAATTGGGCTGACAAATTATAACAGTACTCAATTTTTTCAATTTACACAGCTTATATGTATGTACTAGCGGGAACAGCCCGCTACGTTGTTAGCGTGCCCCCCCCCCCCCCCCCCCGACAATTTTTTTTAAATTCGCTTTTTATTTAAAGTACAGTTTTTATATAGTAAAAGCCTTCACCAAGTCACCACAAATAAATAATTCTGCACAACAATGCGTTTAAAATAAATAAATATTTGATCACTTTTTCTCATGAAAGTGGATTGTTAGTAATGAATCCATAATAAATTGCAATATACGTGTGTATGTTAAGATAATTTGGTAAAGTGCGAACTTAGGTAGATAGACCCGTAAGTAGTTTTGTTTATTTGTGTTTTGAATGAAAATAAATAACGTAAAGCAGGGTTGTTAGCGTGCCTTAAAGCTTTTTTTTTAATTCCAGTTTATGAAAAGGTAGACCTGGCAATTCAAGTAAATTCACAAATTCAGTTGGAAAATTTACTGCGTCGGTTTCTTCCACCGGTGCTTCGTTACATGAAGTTTAAATATCGGAATATATAAGTTCCATTCCTTTTCTAAGGTTTTTTCTCTTTTAGAAAATTTGTTTAACTTTTTGGAGAGTATGTTTCAATGCTACATAAGTTTCATATTCCGTGGATAGTGTTTGAACAGGTAATTCCCTCTTCCAATCCATTTGCATTGTCTATAATTTCAATTCCACTCGTTCAACGTTTATATCCATTTCATTCCACTTGTGTAGTGTTTCAATTCCACTCGAATCCTATTTATTTCTTAATTTTAGTGTTTCATATACACTTGTTCTTTAAGTTTTGGGTTTCTAGCTAAAGACGCAGACGTTAAGGGGGGGGGGGGCAATTTTCCCCTTTTGAACCACCATTTTTACCACGTTCCTGTCCAAAGTCCTAGAAATGCCTTGTCGATAAGTTAGCACATACTCCAAGGAAAACATATTATATATTACAGGTTTCTAGCCGAAGGGTTCGGTTAGGCCATCAAGGGGGAGAATTATTCCGTTTTTACCCCTCCCGGTAGGAATTTCCAAAAATTCCGTCTTAGAGGACGTCTTTGTTGGAGGAGGAACCTACTACATACATAATTTTAGGTCTCTATATCCAGCAGTTTGGCCAGGCCGTCAAGGGGGAAGTTTTTTCCCTTTTTACCCCTCCCGGTATGAATTTCCAAAAATACCATCTTAGGGGACGTCAACGTTGGAGAAGGAACCCAAATACCGAATTTAAGCTCCCTTGTTCCAGCAGTTTGGCCAGGCCGTTAAGGGGGAGACTTTTCCTGTTTTTGACCCTACCTGTAGAAATTTCCAAAAATCTCATCTTAGCAGATGTCTACAATAGAGGAGGAACTTTAATACCAAATTTCAACTTTCTACCTCCAGCGGTTTGGGCAGGCCTTTAAGCGGCACTTTTCGCTTCATTAATCCAAAAAGCACCTTCCCGGTAAGTGAGCCCATACTCCAAGTAACATACGTTTTACATTTCAGGTTTCTAGCCAACTTTTACTATTTGTGCCCCTCTCGGTAGGAATTTCCGAAAATCCATCGACAGGGAATTTCAGCTTCCTAGTTCCAGCAGTTTGAGCAGGCTGTCAAGGGGGACACTTTTTCTTTTTTTGTCCGTCCCGGTTGGAATTAGGCTGGAAGAGGAACCTAAGTACCGAATTTCGGCTTCCTAGTTCCAGCAGTTTGGACAGGTCGTTAAGGGCCCACTTTCCCTTTTTGAGCCCCCATTTTATAACGACCCTGTCCAAAATTCAAAAAAGTATCTTTTTAATAAGTTAGCCCTTACTCCAGGGACCCACATTTTAAGTTTCAGGTTTCTAGCCGAAGGGGTTTTTACAGGGCCCCAAGGTGAGGCTTTTCTTCTTTTTGCCCCTCCCTTTAGGAATTTACAAAAATTCCATCTTCGCGGCTATCTGCGATGGATGAGGAACATTCATACCAAATTTCAACTGCATTGCCTAAGCGGTTTGGGCAGGCCGTTAGTGGGGAAATTTTTCCCTTTCAACCACCATTTTTACTATGTTCCTGTTCCAAAATAGAAAAATTACGTTACCGGTGAGTTAGTTCTACTCCAAGGAATACATATTTAAAATTTTAGGTTGGCCAAAAGGGATTGGGCAGGCCGTCAATGAGGAGACTTTCCCCTTATTTCCCCTCCCGATAGAAATTTCAAAAATTCCGTCTAAGTGGACGCCTACACAGAAGGAAGAACTCACATTCCGAATTTGCTTTTGGGATATCCTATAGGGAATTAGTCGATGTCTACTACAGTAGAGGAAGGAACCTTTATACCAAATTTCAACTTCTTTCCTCCTGTGGTTTGGGCAGGCACTTTTCCAATTTGTGAGACTGTATATGGGGAGACTTTTCCCCTTTTTGCCCGTTCCGGTAGGAATTTCCAAAAATCCCGTCTTAGTGCACGTCTATGCCGAATATCAAGAAACCTTGTTTTAGTGGAGATATCCGTTGGGGGAGGAAAAAAAGTAGTTTTTTTGAAATTATATATTATTTTAAATGGCACTTTTTGGATAAACGAAATTTTTTGGAAAAAGATACTTTGTTTTTACAAAGTACTTTAATTGTACTTTTTTTGGAAAAGGTATTTTTTTTTTAAAAAAGTATTTTTTTTTGGAAAAATGTATGTTTTTTGGAAAAAGGTACTTTTTTTGGAAAAGGTACTTCTTTTGGAAAAGGAACATTTTTTTTAGAAAATGTACTTTTTTTTGGAAAATGTACTTTTTTTGAAAAAGTTATTTTTTTGGAAAAATGTATGTTTTTTGGGAAAAGGAACATTTTTTTAGAAAAAGGTACTTTTTTTGGGAAAAGTACCTTTTCAAAAAAAGTACCTTTTTCCAAAAAATGTACCTTTTTCTAAAAAAATGTACCTTTTCCAAAAAAAAGGTACCTTTCCAAAAAAAGTAACTTTTCCCAAAAAAAGTACCTTTTTCTAAAAAAATGTTCCTTTTCCCAAAAAACATACATTTTTCCAAAAAAATAACTTTTTCAAAAAAAGTACATTTTCCAAAAAAAAAGTACCTTTTCCCAAAAAAAGTACCTTTTTCTAAAAAAATTTTCCTTTTCCAAAAGAAGTACCTTTTCCAAAAAAAGTACCTTTTTCCAAAAAACATACATTTTTCCAAAAAAAAAATACTTTTTAAAAAAAAAATACCTTTTCCAAAAAAAGTACAAATAAAGTACTTTGTAATAGAGTTGTGAAATTTCGGTATTTTTTGAGTACTCAATACTACTCAATACTTTTCAATTGAGTACTCGATACTACTCAATACTTTTAACGCTTTTTTTAATTTAAAAATAAAAATGTTATGAATTCGTATTTATTAGGAAAAATTATAACAATTCACATACACGTGTTAAATAACTATTGTTATTTACATTTTAATTAATTTATAACATTTTAAATAAATTAATTTAATAATTTTTCCCAAAAATTCGTTACAAATTTCTTTGCTTCACAAATAGAGTTGTATTTTCAGAGCTGTATTTTTAGAGTACTATTTTTAGAGTTGTATTTTTATACGAAAAATACACATTTCTACGGAAAATTGCATCTTTAAAAGTATTGAGTAGTACCGTTTTAGTATTGAGTACTCAAAAAAACAGTCAGTATTGAGTACTCAGTACCGGAATACTCAATACTTTTACAACTCTAATTTGTAAAAACAAAGTATCTTTTTCCAAAAAATTTCGTTTATCCAAAAAGTACCATTTAAAATAATATATAATTTCAAAAAAACTACTTTTTTTCCTCCCCCAACGGATATCACCACTAAAACAAGGTTTCTTGATATTCGGCATAGACGTGCACTAAGACGGGATTTTTGGAAATTCCTACTGGAACGGGCAAAAAGGGGAAAAGTCTCCCCATATACAGTCTCACAAATTGGAAAAGTGCCAGCCCAAACCACTGGAGGAAAGAAGTTGAAATTTGGCATAAAGGTTCCTCTACTGTAGTAGACATCGACTAATTCCCTATAGGATATCCCAAAAGCAAATTCGGAATGTGAGTTCTTCCTTCTGTGTAGGCGTCCACTTAGACGGAATTTTTGAAATTCCTATCGGGAGGGGAAATAAGGGGAAAAGTCTCCTCCTTGACGGCCTGCCCAATCCCTTTTGGCCAACCTAAAATTTTAAATATGTATTCCTTGGAGTAGAACTAACTCACCGGTAACGTAATTTTTCTATTTTGGAACAGGAACATAGTAAAAATGGTGGTTGAAAGGGAAAAATTTCCCCACTAACGGCCTGCCCAAACCGCTTAGGCAATGCAGTTGAAATTTGGTATGAATGTTCCTCATCCATCGCAGATAGCCGCGAAGATGGAATTTTTGTAAATTCCTAAAGGGAGGGCCAAAAAGAAGAAAAGCCTCACCTTGGGGCCCTGTAAAAACCCCTTCGGCTAGAAACCTGAAACTTAAAATGTGGGTCCCTGGAGTAGGGGCTAACTTATCAGAAAGATACTTTTTTGAATTTTGGACAGGGTCGTTATAAAATGGGGGCTCAAAAAGGGAAAGTGGCCCCTTAACGACCTGTCCAAACTGCTGGAACTAGGAAGCCGAAATTCGGTACTTAGGTTCCTCTTCCAGCCTAATTCCAACCGGGACGGACAAAAACAGAAAAAGTGTCCCCCTTGACAGCCTGCTCAAACTGCTGGAACTAGGAAGCTGAAATTCCCTGTCGATGGATTTTCGGAAATTCCTACCGAGAGGGGCACAAATAGTAAAAGTTGGCTAGAAACCTGAAATGTAAAACGTATGTTACTTGGAGTATGGGCTCACTTACCGGGAAGGTGCTTTTTGGATTAATGAAGCGAAAAGTGCCGCTTAAAGGCCTGCCCAAACCGCTGGAGGTAGGAAGTTGAAATTTGGTATTAAAGTTCCTCCTCTATTGTAGACATCTGCTAAGATGAGATTTTTGGAAATTTCTACAGGTAGGGTCAAAAACAGGAAAAGTCTCCCCCTTAACGGCCTGGCCAAACTGCTGGAACAAGGGAGCTTAAATTCGGTATTTGGGTTCCTTCTCCAACGTTGACGTCCCCTAAGATGGTATTTTTGGAAATTCATACCGGGAGGGGTAAAAAGGGAAAAAACTTCCCCCTTGACGGCCTGGCCAAACTGCTGGATATAGAGACCTAAAATTATGTATGTAGTAGGTTCCTCCTCCAACGAAGACGTCATCTAAGACGGAATTTTTGGAAATTCCTACCGGGAGGGGTAAAAACGGAATAATTCTCCCCCTTGATGGCCTAACCGAACCCTTCGGCTAGAAACCTGTAATATATAATATGTTTTCCTTGGAGTATGGGCTAACTTATCGACAAGGCATTTCTAGGACTTTGGACAGGAACGTGGTAAAATGGTGGTTCAAAAGGGGAAAATTGCCCCCCCCCCCCCCTTAACGTCTGCGTCTTTAGCTAGAAACCCAAAACTTAAAGAACAAGTGTATATGAAACACTAAAATTAAGAAACTAAATAGGAAACGAGTGGAATTGAAACACTACACAAGTGGAATGAAATGGATATAAACGTTGAACGAGTGGAATTGAAATTATAGACAATGCAAGTGGATTGGAAGAGGGAATTACCTGTTCAAACACTATCCACGGAATATGAAACTTATGTAGCATTGTAGGAAAAATGTACTTTTTTTGGAAAAAGGTACTTTTTTTGGAAAAAGGTACTTTTTTTGGAAAAAGGTACTTTTTTGTAAAAAGGTACTTTTTTGGGAAAAGGTACTTTTTTGGAAAAAGGTACTCTTTTTGTCCCCCTTTTTGCCCCTCCCGATAAGAATTTCCAAAAATGCCGTCTCAACGGACGTCTACACCGGTCGAGGAACCTACATACCAAATTTCAACTTCATAGCTCCAGCAGTTTGAGCAGGCCGTCAAGGGGGAGACTTTTTGCCCGTCCCTGTAAAAATTTCCAAAACTCCCGTCTTGGTGGATGTCTACGATAGTGGAGGAACCTTTATACCAAATTTCAACTTCCTACCTCCAGCGGTTTGGGCAGGCCGTCAAGGGGGGCCTTTTTCCCCTTTTTTAACCCCCATTTTTACAACGTCCCTGTCCAAAATTCCAGAAAGTACTTTCCAGAAAAGTTAGCCCATACTCCAAGGAACACATATCTTAAATTTCAGCTTTCTAGCCAAAGGGGTTTTGGCAGGCCGCCAAGGGGGAGACTTTTCCCCTTTTTGCCCGTTCCGGTAGGAATTTCCAAAAATCCCGTCTTAGCGGACGTCTACGCCGAAAGAGGAACCTACATACCAAATTTAAACTTCCTAGCTTCAGCGGTTTGGGCTGGGCGATGTTGAGTCAGTCAGTCAGTCACGTTATTCTTTTATATATAGAAAATGTACAAAAGAAACAGCAGATCCCAATACACATGTAGTTAAAAGTAAATAATAAAATCACGTTTTTGTATTCTTTTTAAGAAATTTTAGTTTATGAAAAAATGCAAAATATTTTTTAAAACGATATATATTCAGCTTTCATACAAAACAATTAGTATTTATTAACGATTTAGACAGTTTTTTTTAAATTTTTATATAGACTTTTATGTGTGTGAAGATAAATTCGAATTTAACTAGCAAAGAGGCAAACCACATTATTTAGCAAAGATCCGTTTAAGGGTTAACAGAGTATAGGAAACAACAGAAAAACACTATTGTGGACATTTGGAGATAGATGGGTTCACCAAACCAAATAAAATATTTACCTCCAAGGCTCTGACTTTCATATTCCACAGTGTCTTACTTCAAATGATTTCCAGAATTCCATAATTTTTGAAATTAAGATTCGAGTATATCTGGCCACTGTGGACATTTGGAGAAAGATGGGCCCACAGAACCAAATACATTATACTTCCACAAGTGTCTAGTTTTCATATCCTATAGTGGCTTAGCCCAAATGATTTTCAGAATTCGTCAATTTTTGATTTTTTATTATAAGTATGTGATGAAATCCTGTCGAGGATTTTTGGCCACTGTGGACGTTTGGAGAAAGATGGGCCCACAGAACCAAATACATTATATTTCCACAAGTGTCTAGTTTTCATATTCTATAGTGGCTTAGCCCAAATGATTTTCAGAATTCGTCAATTTTTGATTTTTTATTATAAGTATGTGATGAAATCCTGTCGAGTATTTTTGGCCACTGTGGACATTTGGAGAAAGATGGGCCCACAGAACCAAATACATTATACTTCCACAAGGGTCTAGTTTTCATATTCTATAGTGGCTTAACCCAAATGATTTTCAGAGTTTGTCAATTTTTGATTTTTTATTATAACTATGTGATGAAATCTTGTCGAGGATTTTTGGTCACTGTGGACGTTTGGAGAAAGATGGGCCCACAGAACCAAATACATTATACTTCCACAAGGGTCTAGTTTTCATATTCTATAGTGGTTTAGCCCAAATGATTTTCAGAGTTTGTCAATTTTTGATTTTGTATTATAAGTATGTTATGAAATCCTGTCGAGGATTTTTGGCAACTGTGGACATTTGGAGAAAGATGGGCCTTAAGAACCAAATACATTATACTTCCACAAGGGTATAATTTTCATATTCTATAGTGGTTTAGCCCAAATGATTTTCAGAGTTCGTCCAATCATATACTTATAGTAAAAAATCAAAAATTGAAGAACTTTGAAAATCATTTGGGCTAAGCCACTATAGAATATGAAAACTAGGCCCTTGTGGAAGTATAATGTATTTGGTTCTGTGGGCCCATCTTTTTCCAAATGTCCACAGTGTCCAAAAATCCTCTACAGGATTTTATCATATACTTATAATAAAAAATCAAAAATTGACGAATTCTGAAAATCATTTGGGCTAAACCACTATAGAATATGAAAACTAGACCCTTGTGGAAGTATAATGTATTTGGGTCTGTGGGCCCATCTTTCTCCAAACTCCACAGTGGCCAAAAATGCTCGACAGGATTTCATCACATAGTTATAATAAAAAATCAAAAATTGTGGAAGTATAATGTATTTGGTTCTGTGGGCCCACCTTTCTCCAAACGTCCACAGTGGCCAAAAATCCTCGACAGGATTTCATCACATAGTTATAATAAAAAATCAAAAATTGACAAACTCTGAAAATCATTTGGGTTAAGCCACTATAGAATATGAAAACTAGACCCTTGTGGAAGTATAATGTATTTAGTTCTGTGGGCCCATCTTTCTCCAAATGTCCACAGTGGCCAAAAATACTCGACAGGATTTCATCACATACTTATAATAAAAAATCAAAAATTGACGAATTCTGAAAATCATTTGGGCTAAGCCACTATAGAATATGAAAACTAGACACTTGTGGAAGTATAATGTATTTGGTTCTGTGGGCCCATCTTTCTCCAAACGTCCACAGTGGCCAAAAATCCTCGACAGGATTTCATCACATACTTATAATAAAAAATCAAAAATTGACGAATTCTGAAAATCATTTGGGCTAAGCCACTATAGAATATGAAAACTAGACACTTGTGGAAGTATAATGTATTTGGTTCTGTGGGCCCATCTTTCTCCAAACGTCCACAGTGGCCAAAAATCCTCGACAGGATTTAATCACATACTTATAATAAAAAATCAAAAATTGACGAATTCTGAAAATCATTTGGGCGAAGCCACTATAGAATATGAAAACTAGACACTTGTGGAAGTATAATGTATTTGGTTCTGTGGGCCCATCTTTCTCCAAACGTCCACAGTGGCCAAAAATCCTCGACAGGATTTCATCACATACTTATAATAAAAAATCAAAAATTGACGAATTCTGAAAATCATTTGGGCTAAGCCACTATAGAATATGAAAACTAGACACTTGTGGAAGTATAATGTATTTGGTTCTGTGGGCCCATCTTTCTCCAAACGTCCACAGTGGCCAAAAATCCTCGACAGGATTTCATCACATACTTATAATAAAAAATCAAAAATTGACGAATTCTGAAAATCATTTGGGCTAAGCCACTATAGAATATGAAAACTAGACCCTTGTGGAAGTATAATGTATTAGGTTCTGTGGGCCTATCTTTCTCCAAACGTCCACAGTGGCCAAAAATCCTCGACAGGATTTCATCACATACTTATAATAAAAAATCAAAAATTTACGAATTCTGAAAATTATTTGGGCTAAGCCACTATAGAATATGAAAACTAGACCCTTGTGGAAGTATAATGTATTTGGTTCTGTGGGCCCATCTTTCTCCAAATGTCCACAGTGGCCAGATATACTCGAATCTTAATTTCAAAAATTATGGAATTCTGGAAATCATTTGAAGTAAGACACCGTGGAATATGAAAGTCAGAGCCTTGGAGGTAAATATTTTATTTGGTTTGGTGAACCCATCTATCTCCAAATGTCCACAATAGTGTTTTTCTGTTGTTTCCTATACTCTGTTAACCCTTAAACGGATCTTTGCTAAATAATGTGGTTTGCGTCTTTGCTAGTTAAATTCGAATTTATCTTCACACACATAAAAATGTAATTGACAAATTACTTGTAATTGTTCTTTTTTGAATTACAATTACAAATAATTTGTAAATGTAATTGAGTTTTTTCAATTACAAATAATTTGTAATTGTAATTGAGTTTTTTCAATTACAATTACATGTAATTGTGTAAATGAATGTGTAATTAATTACAAAATGTAATGATTAACCCCCAGGTCTACTGGATATCCTATAATTTCGATAAATCTTCCATTACTGTTATCCAGATTTACCATGAAAGTGCATTAAACATGAACAAATTTTTCTTTGTTTTTAGTAATTTTAAAATAAGGTTAACAACACTGAAATTTTTAACTTGATAGGATTGAGATATACAACCAAGATATAAGAGATCAGTCAAGTGTGCGTTATAGTATAGAGAATTCCATATTAAAGCTCAGTATTGTTAATTTTATGGGCGCGTTAGCCATTTTGACTCACGCTCCTAAACAAAAACAAATTACTCACGCACGAGCGTTTCGTGTCTTACTCACGCAGACATGACTATATTAAAAACTTACTCACAATCAGAAAATTCTCACGCAAAACAGTAAAAATTACTAAAAACATATGATGCAAAAAAAAAACTCACACACGAATCATGCACGGGTTATATATTCTTACTCACGCTCACGTACGAATTATATATTCTCACGCTCACGGGCGAATTACTTTGGTATAGTAATTATTACTCACGATCACTTGTGAATAACTTCACTCACGATCGTGTCATGCGCCAATCCCTAGTAATTACAAAATCTAAAACTAGTTCAAAATCATTTTTAATATGGAACCACATTTAATACAATGCGGTTTTAAAAGGACCTTATACATATAATGTGGGATGATATATAATTATAGATGATTTTATAAAGAACGTTATATCGTTATATATAAAAGAAATCATGAAATATTGTAGATATGAAACCATATTAAGATATATATGGCTTCTTATTCGTCAATATATAATGAAATCTAACACAAATTATGAAATATTTCTTATATGGCTCCACATATAGTTTTATATTATTATGTATAGTGTCATACTAAATTATATATAAACGTATATGTAATTATATCTTTTATATATTACTTTGTGTACTTATATATAGCACATACACTTATATGTAGGCCAGTATATAATAATATAAAATCACATATGTCTCAATATTAAAACCTTTGAGGAAAAAATATTTAATATATGACTATATAAAAGTCTATATGCTTCAATTTAAAAGAATATGTGGCCATATCTAACTATAAGTTACTATATGTAATTACATAAAATAATATATGATTATATCAAATATTTTTTGGTATGTACAAATATTTTACCGTTAATATTTAGTGCTGTGGCCTTTGTTTCTAATGACAGCTTCGCACCTGCGACCCATACTTTCCACTAGTTTTTGGCATTTTGTTTTGGGGATGGCGTACCAAGCTTCCTGTGCGGCCGACCACAGTTCGACCATATTTTTGTAATTTTTCTTGGCGATTTCAACATTGACTTCATTCCACAGGTTCTCTATTGGATTTAAGTCAGGGTCTGGGTTGGCCAATCCAAAACATCAATCTTCTCCGCACAAAACCATTTTTTACTAGTTTGGAGGAGTGTTTGGGGTCATTATCTTGCATGAATTTCCATTTTATTGGCATGGAGTTGAAGGCATATGTCTCCATATGGTTTTTTTAAATATCTAAATACTGAAACTTGTCTATTTTTCCATTAATTTTTCTGAGCGGACCTACGTCATGCCAAGAAAATGCACTCCAAACCATAATACTGCCAGCTCCATGTTTTACCGTCTTCTGAGTGAACCGAGGATTTAATTCTTGGCCTTTAGGACGACGAACAAAGATTCTGCCATCTGGTCCTATCCTGTTAATTTTTGTTTCGTCACTCCATAACACGTTTTTCCAAAAACTAATGGGATTTTCCTTATGGGTTCTGGCGAAGGTTAGTCGTTTTGAAATATTTTTTTTGAGAGCAGGGGCTTTTTTCTGGAAATGCGCCCAAACAAATTTGCCTCGTTTAGTCCTCTTCTGACAAGTCTGCTTGATATTTCCATGTTAAAATTTTCATTAATATCCGATGCTATCTGCCTTGATGACTTGAATGGATCAATTTTCACCATTCGTACTGCAACTGCATCCGTACGCTCATCTGTTTTTCGTGGCCTTGGCTTCCGAATTTTACCCTTAGTCAATATATCGGGATCCTCAACACAAGAATTAATTGCATTGTAGACTTTTTTGCGAGAAATTTGCATTATCTCAGCAATTTCCTCTACTTTTTTTCCATTTTCATACATTTTCCATATGATCCGCCTTTCCTCACCTGTGGTATGTTTTCCTGATCCCATTTAAAAATTTTTTTAACTTTTTATATTTATTTTTGAACTACGAAAAATATTTATTGCTTTGAATTAAATCTACACGACTACTGCCTATTTTCAGTAAATTGTGCCATTTATATGTCCACTTTAAATCAGCATTGTTAACACAAAAATGATAACGGTAAATAATAAGCAAAACATAACGGAACACTTGAACACTATTAAGACAAACATTTTTTTCAACAATAATCAGAAGAGATAAAAATTGCATTTTAAAATATATTTAGTTGGAAAATACTTAAATGTATGCGCAATTTAAATTTGTGCCAATTATATGTCCATAGCTGTACTTTGTATATTAGGGATTTTCTTGCTACCTTGTCAAATGCAGCTCGAAAATCAACAAAAAATGCGTATACTTAGCCTCTATTATTACCCCCATGAAAATTTTTTGCAATCGGTAGCCAACCACACCCATTCTACAACTGGTTCCACTGCAACTGATTCCATGGAACTGGTTCCTGAACCAGTTCCTGGGATCCCATATGGAAGGTGTGGGTGACGTAGAATCAGTTCCAGAACTAGTTCCAGAACTGAATCTAGAGCAACCGGTTCCACTTTGGAGCTACAGAAGGGGTTGCTTTTAGGACAATTTCAAACAAAAAGAATCGGTGTTAGAATCGACAGTAGAAGAAGGGGTTGTGAATGAAAAGTAGCTATTCTACAACCGATTCTTTGGAACAGAAAATGTTCCTGGGCTGGTAATGAGTTTTGAAGGAAGAAGCAGAAAATAATTTTACTTATATACTTTTACCTCTAGTTGCCACATTTTTTATCCGATTTTCATAAGTAATACCTTTCTGGCAAGGTTGTAATGTTATATTGTTTACAACTTCATTAGTTGTTTCAAAAAGCCACTGCAAGATGGCGCTAATCTAGCATTTATTTAAAAATTGCCAAAAATTGAAATTTGGGCGCCTCGAAAATGATTTTTTTGATATGTCTTAGTGGAATTTTTTTTCCTCATTCAAAAGCTATCGAAAAATCGATGGCACAATATCGATTGCTAAATCGACCCACCCTAGTTGACATATTTGAAGACCTTCACCTTTTATCTCTTTTATCTATCCCCTTTCCAAAGAAAGCAACACGTTAATTAATACGAAGAATTTCCTGAGTGATGCTTCTCTTAAAAAAAATATATATACATATTGAAAAAAAAAAACGAAAGTATATTTAAACGAGTAAAAAGGTTAAAGTCGGCCATGCCGACTATACAATACCCTACACCAGTCTGGTTAAAAGCAAACTAATGTTTGGATCCGAAATTCGAATGGGTTAAAATCTTGTGTCAAAATTTTCTATAAAATAATAAAAGAAGAGAAAATCGTAAATATAGCCCATGTGGGCGATAGGTCCAAATAGGTCGATTCTATGTAGAATCTATCGGCTTTGTTCTCGGGACCATGTGAGTCACCAAACCAAATTTCATTAAAATATCTTAATATTTGCGACCTGCAGCGTGTAACCAAGCCAATTTTGGGGTGGACCCTTATATGGGCACTAGGTCTAAACATGGACCGATTTCAACCAAAAGTCGGTGTACCAAATTTCATCAAAATATCTTAATATTTGCGACCTGTAGAGTGCGCACAAGAATGCATGGACAGACAGACGGACGGACAGACGGACATCGTTAAATCGAAATAAAAAAAAAATTCTGAGCCGATCGGTGAACTATAAGGTGGGTCTAGGACCAATATTTTTTGGTGTTACAAACATCAGCACAAACTTATAATACCCTCTCCACGTAGTGGTGTAGGGTATAAAAAGTGTTGAAAATAACGAGATTTAAAAAAGAATTCGCAGGAAATGAGAACTTTGTGTAGTTAAAAAATAAACTCTTGATTTTAATCTTGGTAAAAATCCAGGTAGAAATTGCCGACGGTACAAAAAACAAAGCACTGGCAAAGCGTTGCTTTACAATGGTACAAAAAAATGCATTGCAAAAGCACTAATATAGAACTCTTTGACAACCTTTGGAAAGAGTGCTTTCCCAATACTTGTTTTACAAAGTTTACTACTGTTTATGAAAAAAAAAACACCGGCAAAACATCGGTTCAAATCGATTTGCCAACGTTCGGTAAAAGGACTTTGCCAGTGCCTGTTTTACAAAATTTACAACCGTATATAAAAAATACCACTGGTACAACATCGGCTTAAAACGAATTGCCAACGTTTGCTAAAAGGACTTTGCCAGCACTTGTTTCACAAAATTTACGACTGTACTGTGAAAAATGTCCATATATGAATATTTATGGTTCAACCATATATGTATGGATCCGAAAAATGAGGTAACACCTAAGTATATGTTCATATATGGACATATATGAACATATACATTTATTAAATATATGCGAATACGTGCGAATGTTGCTGTCCTTTATTATAAGGTTGTACGATAGATATAAATTTATGTATGACATTCAAATTAGGCGCTACATATGTTCCTTTTTTTATTCATTGCATTAAATATAATACCATATTTACCAAATATGAGTTCCTTTTACACATATGGAAAAATGTATTCTTCCAAATATGTTCATATACAAGTCCCTTTTGCATAAATTGAATAACATATACTTTCATATTTGTCCATATATGAGTGACATTTCCATATATGAAATAACAGATGCTTCCATATATGTCTGTATATGAAATTTTTTCCATATATGGAATCACATATGCTTCCATATATGTTCATATAAAATCCATATATGTTCATAAAAAATCCATATTTGTTCATATGTGTCCATACATAAACCATATATGAACATGTTTGAGCGTATATGAACATTTTTCACCGGGAAATAAATGCTTCACTCAATACAAAACAAGAAATAACTGGTATTGTGTCCAATATGAAGTACTTTTGCAAGGAGGTTTCAAAAAAAAAATTTTTATTTTTTTTTGCCGAACGTAGGGGTCGCCATTTTACATTTTTCGTTATATCTTTGGCGTTTACAGTCGGATCTTAAAGTATGATACATCGATGTTTTTCTCTCGAGGGCCATTGACCTCAAGTATCCTGTTCTAGTAGTTAGCCACCAGATCTCAGTTGCTTCCACCCTAATGTACGACCCTAATGTCAGAAAATTAAAGCTCGGAAAAAATCATTAAACTTTTGCTAATGAAGTTTTTCGATAAACCCAGTAGAATTTTTTTTATATATTGGTTGCCGAACGTAGGGGTTGCCTTTTTAATTTTTTTTTTTTCATTGGATTTTTCCTTTATAGCACAACACTGGTCTCCTCGAGGCAAAAAAATCGATATATCACACTTAAAAATTGAAAAAGGCGACCCCTACGTTCGGCCAAAAAAAAATTTTTTTTTTGAAATTGCCTTGCAAAAATACTTCATATTGGAGGGTGTACGGCGAACTTCTTTTTTTTTGAGGTACGGTCTAAAGTGCACGTCTTTAGACTGTACATGAAAAAATACTATTGTCAAAACATTGGATTGCAGCGATTTACCAACATTTGCAAAAAGGATTTTGCCAGTACTTGTTTTACGAAACTTATGACTGTATGTAAAAAATACATAAACTGATCACTTAATGTTCACCCTATTTAAGTACCAGTTTTCAAGTCCATTGATAAAACTGGAAATTTGTTCTTATGGTAAAATTTGTGTGAAAATCTATTGAATTTGTAGTTTTAAGCAGAGATATATTCGCTTATTAGATACAGTGCTGCTATACAAAAATTTACGTTTCTCTTTTTTTCGGGATTGGGATTTTACAGATTTTTTCATGAAGAATTTAATAAAAAGCAGTTGATCTAAAATACCGATTGACAGAGCACTTATTTTACTATTGTTACCAACGCTTTGCCAAGTCGGCAATTTCTACCTGCCCAAAAAACAAAGCACTGGCAAAGCGTTTCTTTATAATGGTACAAAAAAAAAGCATTGCAAAAGCACTAATTTAGAACGCTTTGCCAACCTTTGGAAAGAGTGCTTTCCCATTACTTGTTTTACAAAGTTTACCACTGTTTATGAAAAAAACCACCGGTAAAACATCGGTTCAAAACGATTTGCCAACGTTAGGTAAAAGGACTTTGCCAGTACTTGTTTCACAAAATTTACGACTGTACATGAAAAAATACTACTGGCAAAACATTGGATTGCAGCGCTTTGCCAGTACTTGTTTTACGAAACTTATGACTGTATGTAAAAAATACACAAACTGATCACTTAATGTTCACCCTATTTAAGTACCAGTTTTCAAGTCTATTGATAAAACTGGAAAATTGTTCTTATGGTAAAATTTGTGTGAAAATCTATTGAATTTGTAGTTTTAAGCAGAGATGTATTCGCTTATTAGATACAGTGCTGCTATACTAAAATATACTTTTCTCTTTTTTTCGGTATTTGGGATTTTACAGATTTTTTCATGAAGAATTGAATTAAAAACCGTTGATCTAGAATACCGATTGGCAGAGCACTTATTTTACTATTGTTACCAACGCTTTGCCAACGTTCTGAAAGATAAACGGCCAACCGAAGATCGACGTTATCATTTCAAGGTTGACCCACTACTTTAATTTTCGAAAAACGGACGCTCTGCCAGCGCTTGTACCACCATATACAGTGATTTGTCAACGTTTTGCCGTTTGTATTTTTCTACCTGGGTTGTTGTTGCTTCGGGTAGCTTGGGTTCGCGCGGGTATCCGCGGTAACAACATGGATCAGTAGTGCGATTCTCTAACTTTCTTAACGATTTAATCGATTTCGTTAACTAACGATAATTGTCAGTTGAGTTACCGAAAAAGTGAATCTCTATATTTTAGTTAACGATATTATTCGCTACAAAAAGTTACCGACAAATTTCGGTGGATATAAAAAATGCCATACAATTTGTAAATAAAAAACAAAATGAAAAACAACATTTGTGTGAACAAAAATTTTTTTTGAGAACCTAGAATATTGAGTATATGAAACTAAAAGATATCACAAAGAGGGGTCTGGTTGTTGCTGATCACGAATCTGAAATAAAAAATTCAAAAAGGCGGATCCAAGATGGCGGCCATTAACATCTCTGCTGCGTAAGACGTATATATACGTCCTGCTAATATAAGTGCAACGGTTGTATTTTTTATATTTCTTAGAAGAGTTGTGCTTTTAGTATCATTTTGTTTGTCCGTAATATATCTAGACAACCTGAAATATCTACATATTTTCTAACTTTTCGTTTCCGACGGAGCAAGCGAAGTTTTTTATACTTGACTACGCAGTAGAGTGGTTAATTTTTAGTTTTTAAAATATTGGACTTAAAATAATCAACTATATAGGTCTAGGATCCGCTGATTAAAAATCTGAAATTAAAATTTTGAAATTCAAAATGGCGGATCCAATATGGAGACAAACAATTTGTTCATTAAATTTCTTATGTCGTCTGATTTACTTCAAATTTCCACCAGGGGAAGTCTTTGGGTAGCAGATTACGAATCTGAAATCAAATTTAAAAATTTTCAACATAGCGGGTCCAATATGGCGGCCATAAATTTAAAATTGTTTTGTGTTGGAAAATAAATTACACTGTACAAAAAAAACAGGTTTTGATGACAACTAATTTACGCAGAGGGATCAAAGAAAAATATAAGTGTATCGGCGTTTTAAAAGTTTTGTTCTGGGTATATGTTTTTGGGGGGTTAAAGTTTCCCCTCTTTTGAAAATGTTTATTGTGAATCGGCATAGGAAACCATGTGAATCTTCGACTTTAGGTATAGGATATGTGCAGCGAACTTATGTAAAACACTACTAGGGACATTTTTTTGAAACACTTTAACCCTCCAACTCTGCAATTAAAGGGTATTTTTTGGCCCTTTTTTAAAATTGTCAAAAAAGACCCATAAGTTATAGAGTTAGAGGGTTAAAATGTTCCGCATAAAATTCATAAAATTCTACTATAAGTCTCTGAAGACATTAAAGTTGAAAATTTAACTTCAACGCCAGAAATATGCCAAAACTTAAAATGTGTTTAAGGGTTAATTTCGTACTTATTTAGAATTGGCACTCAAATGTCTCACAAACTTGGACTTTAGGGGGTTAGTCTGTGTCAGAAAACCAGAACCTACATTTAAGGTATTTTAGTGCTTTTTTTTAGTTTTTACTAAAACTCTGGAATGCTGGAAATCAGCGAGATCTGAAGGTACTTTTTCAGTTAAAGGGCAAAATCTCGGAAAGTTTATGAACGGTCGCAAACGGTCGCAAAAACCTAGGTAGAAGACATCTTAGGGACCACATTCGCATTCAAGTTTTTAAAGGTATTTTAGAGATCAATCTAACTGTGTATAAAACATATCCAATCATTTTCTTATTTTCGCCCAATTTAGCAAAGTAACACATTTTTCTATATTTTTGTTTTGTTTTGTTAAATAAGTTCAGTATGATTGGACATATAGGTCCGTTAAATAGGTCTTTAAAATACCCTTTAATTTGATACCTAATTTACCTACATTTACTTTTTGTTTCTATGCACAAAAATACATTTTGTAAAAATAGGGCAAAAAAAAGGCAACATTTTTTAAAGAAAAGAAAACGGCATAAGGTTACTCAAGTGTTATACGTATTCGAGTTTGAAATAATCGCCGTTAATCAGTTACAAAGTCAGTGGCATATTTTTGCGATTACCGTGATTTTCCCTGCTTTTCCATTTTGAATTTGTTCATTCAGCGACTAAATTACATAAAGTTGAGTGATACGAAACTTTCGAGGTTTGCATAAGTGAGATATTTCACAAATCTTATATTGATTAGGGGTTGAACCAAAAAATTAAATAATTTAATTTCAAATTGAAAAAGCACAAAGAAATCACATTAATCGCAAAAATGTGTTATTAACAAGGACTTTCATGCACTAAAAAATCGAAAATATGCGCTTAAAATATGCACTATAAAATGGAAAATATGCACTTAAATATGCATTTATAACGAAATATGCACTAAAAACCAAAAAATATTCAATTAAAAATAAATGTTTTTTTAATTATATTTATTAAAAACTAACAGAAACGTAAAAATTCAGGTATCGGTTACAATAAGCTTGTTCGTTTACTTACTACTAGTTACTATATTTACTACAGCAGGAAAAATTCAATACAAAAAGTAAACAAAACTTTGCAATTGTAGTAAAAGTAGTAAGATATTCGAGTAAACGAACACACTGAATATGTCTTCAAATACACATAGTTAAATATATTTTTGTGTGTGGCATTTTACCTGAAAAAAACTTTATTATAAAATAGAACTTAAATATGTGTACTATAAAATCGTACTCACTTTCGCAACTCAGAGAAAAAAGTGGCAGAAATTAATGCTCGGGGACAAGTTTCCTTAATTTTTATAAAATTTTTCAACTTTCTGTTTGTGAGCAATAACACCCGAAAACGTTAATTTAAAATTACATCTATAAAAAATGTGTTAGGGATGACAACATATTGTATAGTATGTGTTTCTCTTTCTAGTGTAGTGTTATATTACCAACAGAGCTTCCAAATAATTAATTCTTTAGATTTTTTTAGTTTTAAAGTATGAATTCTTAAATCGAATTTCATATTTAAAAATATTAAAAAATATGCAATAATGTACAAAATATGCAAAAATATGCAATAAAAATCATAAAATATGCAATAAAATATGCACTTAAAAGCAAAATATGCAAAAATATGCATTTATAACAAAATATGCAAAAATATGCAACAACAAATCGATGCCATTTTTTGCAAATTCTTTGATTCGGAAAAATATTTGGTCAAAATAATTTTTGGGCCACTGACTACAAACATGCATTTGCATGAAAGTCCTTGCCCTGTTTATAACCAATATATATTCGATTTATATTGTCACAATTAGTGTTTTAAAAATTGTTGAACTATTTTTCTTTTTCTCTATTCAAGGTATGAATACAATTGCGCAAGGAAATATGGGTAATATGGTGCTAACTAACAGTGGAATGGGTGGCATGGGTAGTGGTATGATGAAACAACAGCTGGGTTCCGGACCAGGTGGTATGATGAACGCTGGACCCGGTGGTGTAGGCCCCGTTGGTCCTGGTAATATAGGTCCTGGCGGGGTGGGTGGACCTAATCAAGGAATGCATATGGGAGGACCGGGCCATCCACAGGTTTTGCAAAATGGACCCATGATGCGAATGGTTGGACAACAGCACTTGATACGTGGACCCAATCCTCATTTAATGAGCGGTAATGGACCAGGTGGTGTTGGCAGTGGTCCACGTATGCAAAATCCCAATATGCAAATGGGTAAGTTTGATTTTTGTATTTATATATTTACTCCATTACTATTCCTACACAGAGAGAATTTTGCCAGACGAGTTTTAATGAAATTTCTCAGTAAACTACTGAAGTGTTCTTCAAAACATAAATGAAAAATTTCTTAAATTCGATGAAAAATCTTCATATATTTTATGAATCTAGTTTTAAACATTTCATGAAGTGTATGAATTTTTTAATAAATAAAATTAATTTTTTACTCATCCTAATTTTTGCATTAAAAATACAAAAATTGTTTTTTTGGACTTTCTATATTTTCATATATTTAGTTAGAATATTCTTCTACCTTAAGTCCAAATTCTAATATGATATTGTCATATTAGATGAATGGACTTAAGGTAGAAGAATATTCTAACTAAATATATGAAAATATAGAAAGTCCAAAAAAAACAATTTTTGTATTTTTAATGCAAAAATTAGGATGATTGACAACCATACCACAGCTAAAATCTCATTCAAAATATTTATTTTGTTTTGAGTTTAAAGTTAGTTGTTTTTTTTACAAAATGTATTGACAACAAACATACATATGAATAGTACCCAAAGGGTACTCCTTGCTTTCAAAAAGGAGTTGATTTATAACTGGTTTTACCAAATCAGACAGTTCATATGCGAAGGTATAAAATTCTCATCACGTTGATTTTTTGTACCTTATGTAATGTCTTGGTTTGAGTAGGAAAGTTATCATTTTCTATTGCGGACAACTGAAGAGTAGGGTGATGCCTATGAAACAATTGTATTGTCTATCATGAAAATGATCAACCCCCTTTTTGAAACAACAAATAAAATCTAATATGACAATATCATATTAGAATTTGGACTTAAGGTAGAAGAATATTCTAACTAAATATATTAATTTTTTACAATATTTTATGAAAAATTCCATTAATTCAATGAAACGTTTCAATGGACGAGTTCCAGTGAAACTTCTTTGGTTTTATGCAAAAATTCATGTAGATAATTCTGTCAGTGTAAAATGATCATCAACTAATTTCATAAATTTTTACAATATTTTATGAAAAATTCCATTAATTCAATGAAACGTTTCAATGGACGAGTTCCAGTGAAACTTCTTTGGTTTTATGCAAAAATTCATGTAGATAATTCTGTCAGTGTAAAATGATCGTCAACTAATTTAACCCTTCTGTGTTTTTTGGTCAAAAAAAATACAACATTATTACTTTAAGCCAGTCAGTCAGTTTCATATTAGGAAACTGACTGACTGATTACCCTACGCTTAAAAAAATATTTCCAAACATTTACGTTACGATTTAAGGGCCTGTTTATCTATTATGAAAATGGTCTAAGCGAAAGAAATTGACAATTTTTAACTCCACAATTTTGACAATTACTTTCGTCAAAAATACATTGGAAACAAAAACTAATTTTCATTACTTTTTTTTCGTAATACATAAACCAAAGCTAAATTTATTTTGTTTATGCAGTAAATGCAAATTCATTTTTATAAAAAAAATGTGTGTCATGAAAATATAAAAAGTACCTTAAGATTTTCCTAGAAAATTTTAAGTTTAAAAATGTTTGCCCGGAAACAGCCGCTCTTTAATTATGAAGATCGCAAAATGTTTATATTGTATAAACTATTGCACAGGTATAAATACGAAAAAGTTGGATGTTTAACCAAGTTTGCTACACTATTAGAAAAATTCTGTAAAAAATTTAGTTAAAACTACTAAACATTAGTTAAAAATGACCTTGCAGAAGAAACTGCTGAAACTATCAGATTATTTTTGCTATATATTAGTAAGATAGGAACAGCAAAAATAAAACTCCCAGCAAAATATTGGTAATGACACCTCATTACTATCTGCATTACCAAAAATAATATATCATTACCTTTTGCATTATTTTATAATATAAAATAATGACTTCCTAATACCGGGCTATTATATTTATTGTTTCTAAATATAAAATAATGACTTACTCGTAATAGTTTGAACAAGTACTTTTTACACATCCAGCTAAAAATCTACATATATGACAGCGCATAGAGAAAGGGACCTAAGGGTGAAAAAAATCAATTTTTTTTTTTTTTTTGTGGACAACATCTGAGCATCGAATGAGACCGATCCCATGCTCTCCTGACCTTAGGTCCCTTTCTATTTTGCGCGTCACATATATGCATCCATGCAGGTTAAATGCATGTTCATGCATGGCCATAAACGTGTATTCTTGACCACACATGGTTACACAAATCTCCATACATGAACAATGCACACGTATAATCATATATGAAACATGTATGGAGATTTATGTATCCATGTATGGTCATGAATGCATATTTGTGAGCATGCACGTACATATGTACATTCAACCTGTATGGATCCATATATGTCGATTTTTAGCTGGGCAGTTAAATTGTATACATTTTTATTTATTATATGTAAATATGTTTTATGTTTAATTTTTATGACGCGTCCTAAAATTACACACTAGAGAAAACTTAAATTTTTCTGAATGTATTTCCTTAAGCTAATAGTATTTGCTTAACTCCTTATTTTTAAGAATCAAGTAAGCAATCAATCGGATAACCACTTATAATTCAACTTTTTGTAAGCATGTGTATAACCACTTATTATTCTAAATCTCAAAACTAGTTCTCATTTTTTCGTAAGCGAGCGGGTAAGCGTGACTACTTATAAAAACGACCACGACAAACAAAAATAATGAGTTTAGACGCCAAAAAATAAGTTGTGCGGAGCTATACATTTCTATTATATAACCACTTATTTGGTAATGAAAGATTTTGCTGGGCTGTTAAATATTTTTGTTTTTTAATTTTAGTTAGAGTTAAATTTTTGTTAATAGAAAATCACAACCTAACCTGCTAAAAAATTTCAATTTTCCAATTTTTTTTAGCAATATTTCTGTTGATTTTAGCAAAAGAGACTGCTATTTGCATTCAACTAAATTTAACTTAAAAATAACAAAAATTTTGTAGAAATAACAGTTTGTTTTTGCTATTTTTAGTCTACTAATATCACTGGTCAAAAAAATTTAACAAGCCGTGTTTGCGACTTAACTATATCCGTTAACTCATAAAAAAACTAAAAGTGCATAAAAATGCGTTTAAGACGAAAACTAACACATTACTTTTCGTATGCACGTTAACTTTCAACGCGGATAATTATCAACGTTGAAAACTCGACGTTTATACATTTTCACATCTAACGTAACTTATTCGTGTTACTTCCTAAAAACTTTTGCTGACGTGCGTTGGATTATAACGGAACATTTATAAACAAAACCTATTTAAATATTTTTGATACTACAACCGGTTTAACATATATTTGCTTTAAATACTTAACGTTGATAGGCATGAGACAAAATACAGCTCAAGTAGGGTTTATGTCCCGGGAATTCCCGGGACGGGATTCCCGGGAATCCCGCCCTTTTTCGGATCCCGCAATCCCGGGAATTTTGTGCGGGATTTCCCGGGATTTTTTTTATTCTTTTACAGAAGTTTTAGCTTATATTATTGCAATTTTGGAAGCTTTATTTAAATTTAAAGCATTGTTTTTTTGAAATTAATTTGATCAAAAAATATTTAAAATTAAAAAAATACGATTTAAAATTTAATAAACTGAATTAGGCCAAATGGTTTTTAGATGCCAGTTGAATTTGGTTTAGTTAAACCGAAAAAATTTTATCAGCCATTACCAAGTTTACCAACAAAAATTCTTGTATGTATTTCGGAAATTTTTTTTTCTTTAAAATGATCTTTGTTCAAATAAAGAAATATTTGTATAGGCTGGTTTACACTATATTTTCGGAAAAATTCTGCAACCTTGCCTATATGTTTTGCATGTGTACTAAAGTAAAATCGTACCGAAAATCTTATAGTGTAAACCAGCCTTATTCAACATTCCAACATCATTATTTCAGTTCCAAATACCTCCAAAAAACTACACCCAAAAAAGTACTTAGTGGCATAGTGAAGAAAATCCACTATTATAATCAATAACGACTATGGACAAAGGCAAATAAAATCATTCTTGACCTACCTTGTGAATTGAAATTTCAAATAATTGATTTTAAGGTAACATTCAAAACTTCAAATAAAAATTTACAGACGAAAAGCAAACTAAATATTTATTGTAAGTAAATGTTATTTTTGTATTTTAAAATTATTTTAGTACTTAATTAAATAATTTTTTACAGATAAACGGCTTGCTAATTATTTTATTAGGAAGAATGTGCAAAATTCTATGTACCGAAGGCAGGAGAGCGGAAAAGACAAGACAGAAAAGCGGAAAATGGAGAATGAAATTGTGAATTTTTAAAATTTTAATATGTACTAAAATAATTAATAAAATATGTTTGTGTGTTAATTTGCATATAAGCATTACTTCAAATTGTTAAATATATGGCTCCCTTTAACGATTGTTGTAAAACACTTCGTTAACATCTCCCATTTTTGAAATTTATTTTATTTCAACTAGAAAACCGTTGCCAATTACTTTCCCCATAGTTGTTTTGCTGATTTGAAGTAAACTTAGTTGACTTTCACTATATCTTATCAACTACGCCATAGTGAGGGTTATTTCACCTATGATATAGTTAAAATAATAGTGATCAGCAACTACGTATTTTTTAGGGTGTAGACATTAAAATTAAAAAATTTGTGATGTTTTCATATTTTCAATTGACAAGTATTTTGTGTTTCTTTTATTTAAAATAATTTAATTTTAAGTTCTATTGTTATTCCTTTATTTCAATTGTATTTTTTATATATTATTTGTTTTCAAAATAATCCATCAGATGCTTTTTAAAATTATTTTGGATTTTTTATATGTTAATTTAAAATGCAACTAAATACGAAAATTAAATAATTTATTTTTAAGTAGCTGTGGCATAAAAAATGTCTATTCAAGAAAACCAATTAAAGTTAAGAAACTATTTAATAATGTTGTAGTGTGTTTTTTTATAAAACGATTTAGGCGAATTTGCCTAAAAATTTATGTGAAAAATACTCACTTTTAAACTTTTTTATAAAAATAATTTTAGACAGATACTTTTGAAAATCTGCATAGAAAGATATATATAAAATATCTAGAAATAGAAATTTTTTGATTTCATATTTAAGAAATATTTTAGCAACAAATCGATCTTATTTCTGACTATAAAACTGGTCCGACACAATTTTGCACCCATTAACAATTCCAATATATTCTGAAAAAGGGGATGAAGATAAAATACCCGTGTCTTTGACTTTTTCTATATCAATTGGTTTAACCGTTTAAACGGCGAATTAATATTTAATTAATATATTTCTAAGAGTTTTTTAAAATTAAGACGGCCTTCCATATAAATATATTACCTAAATATTAATTCACGATTTAAATTGTTAAACGAATTGATCCAGAAAAAGTGGAAGACATGGATATTTTATATTTAGCCATTCTTTCAGAATATATTAAGTGCATTTTCTCATGGGTACAACCAAAAGATGAACTTTGTCGGACGGTGTTTGAACAGTAATCGAGTTTTTCAAGTGCAACATATGTCGAATTTATATATTTTCTGGCGAGCGGGAATTCCCGGGATCCCGGGAAATTCTGAAAAAAATCCCGCTGTCCCGGGAAATGAAAAAGTCCGGGAAAAGAAAAACCCTAAGCTCAAGTAATGTGCTTACTAATTTTGAATTACATTATATACCTACCCTCATTCTAACACCACATTTATTTTGATTCGATCAGGTTTTGATTTAAGATTAACCGTTTTCATGTTTCATTTTCACATTCAGAGTATTTATTATTTGAAGTGCGTAGTTATGTTTGAGTTAATTGATTCTTAAATAATGTCAAGGAAGTGTAAAAATGATCCTGATTTGTTACATTTGTGGCGACATTACATTTAAAACGCTGCGACGAAATTTGACGACATTAGTAACTAAGTTATATGAACAGTGTTTTGGCTTTGCCATTGGACACATTTGTTGTGTTACATGTGTGGGTCTTCTTCGATTTATGCCTTTTGCAAATCTTAAGATTTGATACAGATACAAAAGATATTGCAATTAACACAAATAAAATTAAATTAAAATTAAAATGAATGGAGGAAACGTTTTTTAGTTGATCTGTTATTTAAGTAACTTGCTGGTCTTATCGAATTCTTTCAAAAATTTTTATTCTTTGTAATTTACTTGTAAAAATTGTATCATCTTTCTTTGATTTGAAAATAATTTAAACAGAAAGTGATATTAATTTATGATCTAGAGTCAAACTAAAATAACATTCATTTAATTAAAATTTTACAATATAATTTGTCATTTTCAATTAACTCAAATATAACAAATTCTGTAAATTTAACTAGTATTTAGCAAAAAAATCTACTAATTTCAGCAGTATTTTCTGCAAGGTAATTTTTAGTAACTTTTTCTGCTATTTTTACAGATTTATTTCTATGAGTGTACACTAGAGGAGTCCAATAAAATGAAAATGCGATTTTAAAGACTCTCGGGGTCCAATTTGTTTCCTTTCTATATAAAACTAATAAATATGAAGTTTGGGGGCAATCGAATAAAGAAAAGTCGAGGCGGAAATCGATTGAAAATTTCAAGAGTGTTTATATTTTGTTCTATACCCTATTAAAAAAATTAATATGGAGCTTTATATGGTAATATATAATTTAATGTGATCCATATACCATTTCATCCGAAAAATGGCCCGATATAATTGTGTCAGTTGGTTATCACTTTTTATCTAATTGCATCAGTTTAGATCTTAACTGATTAACTGATTATATATTAAACAGATAAATTTTATCTGATTTTTGACCTGATACAATTTTAAAGGTTTATGTCGAATGGTATTAGTTTAGATCCAAATAGATACATTTCTATACAAACTTATATAGTTATATCTGAATTTTTACCTGATGCAATTATATCTGCTTTAAAACTTTGATACAATTATATATAAAACGTTAAAATTGTATCAGGTCAAAAAATGGATATAATTTCCTCTGATTAATGTATAATTTTATTAGTTGAGATCTAAACTAATACAATTAGATAAAAACTGATAAACAACTGATACATTTTTCGGGTGAAACTGTATATTTATACAGATATAACTTAATCGCATTTTATACGACTATATGTAACTGTTTTTACTCGGGTAGTTTTAGTTTTTCAATCACTTGTATTATCAATCGATTTAAGTATTACATTATCTTTTTAAAAAGCTGCATAACTTCAAAATCGGTTAAGAACTCGCCAAGAAATAGCAAATGCCCCAGACTAATTTTGTGCCAAAAAACACTAAGTCATGAAATTTCCATTTTCCATTTTTCATTTCGATTTTAAAAAATTTTCTTAAACAAATTTAAAAAAAAATGGATTTTGCACTTCAAGGGCTTATTAAGTACATCCTAGAGATAAAGTACGCCAATTTTGAGGTAAATCCCTCCATGGACCTGTCGGTGACAAGCTCTTATTTTTTGTAGATTTCGAGAAAAGTGTGATTTTTATAAAAAATTAAGGAAATTTACTCTTGTTAAGTACTTTGTATCAAAAATGAATCAATTTTGTACTTTAAAATGTTATGTTTCATCTTAATAGCTTAGCGGTTTGGAAAAAAAAAATATTACTCATTAAACCTTTTGGACATGGGGTCACATATGACCCCAATCCGATAAAGGACAATTTATTAAAAAAAAAACGCAAATATTTTGTAACTACTGTTGAATTTTTAGAAGTGATGCTTAAAATATAATAGACAAATGTGCAGAGCTTCTTTGCTAGAAAATTGGAATAAATCGAACAACGTTAACCCATTCCTTGCCAGTACCAAGCTTAGTTTTATCAATAATTTTTGCTATTCTCTTATTACAAATTACGAATTTTTTTTACTAATTCTCGCTGCTGATTTCAGCAAAACATTTTACTAATTTGTCGAAACCCGAGTGCTAAATTTAGCAGACAAATATACTAATTAAAAAAAAATTTTTTTTTGATTTTTTACAATTTTTGTTTAGTTTATATTTGTTACACTCAACCAAAAAAGTCTGTAATGGCTACTGAAAATTTTGCGTTTAGTACGGGAAATTTAACTGTTTTGAGGCCACCGGTATTTTTTGCTAATTTTAGCAACACGTGTCTGCTGATCTGTAGTACAATAAAATTAGTAGAAAAAATTAGTAGCCGCTACTAAATTTTAGAAAAATTTATGTAAAATGCAATTCAAAATCGATTTGCTAAAATCAGTTAAAAAACTTACTAAATATCATAATTTTAGTACAATGAAATTGTTATAAATAATTAGTTGCAGCTACTAAATTTCAGTAAATTGCTGTAAACTGTAATTTAAAATCAATCTGCTGAAATTAGCAAAAAATTGTACTAAAATATAAAGAAAAACTGTAAAATCTAAAAAAAAAATTGTTTCTTTCGATTGTAACAAGCGTATACTTACTTTATCGTACTTGAAATTTGGAGTCAAAATTGCAAACGGTTCTCCAGTTATTGCCGTTTTATGCATTGGAGATGCAATAAAATTTTCTGGGTGTTATTTCTAAACTAAGAATATATCAATAGTAACAAATATAAACTAAACAAAAATTGTAAAAATAAAAAAAAAAAAATATTTTTAAATTAGTATATTTTTCTGCTATATTTAGCACTCGGTTTTGAAAAATTAGTAAAATGTTTTGCTGAAATCAGCGAAAATTAGTAAAAAAAATCCGTAATTTGTAATAAGAGAATAGCAAAAATGATTACTAAAAATAAAAATTGTACTAATAATCAGTATAAAAATAGTATAGTGCGATTGGAAACTGTTTACAAATTTTTTTACAAACTTTATTATCTGAGTGTACTATTGATATATTCTTAGTTTGGAAATAACAATCAGAAAATGGTATTGTATCTCCAAATTTCAGTTATAAAAAAAAAGTTTTTTTTATAATTTTTTTTTTTAAATTTTAGTTTTTTTTTTAGTACACTTGCTAATTTTAGCAGATTAGTTTTGAATTGCAGTTTGCAATTTTTGCGAAAATTAAGTAGCGACTACTAATTTCGTTGTACTACAGATCAGCGGACATGTGTTGCTAAAATTAGCAAAAAAAATACCGCTGAGCTCAAAACAGTTAAATTTCTCGTAATAACAGCAAAATTTTTAGTAGCCATCACAGACTTTTTTGATTGAGTGTAGTAAAGATATTTCTATAACCTACTTAAAATTTAAAACTTAAAAATAAAGAGGGTCTATTAAGCTTCATCTTCAGCCATATTATTGGCTAAATTTTAACAGAAAATGCGAAAATAGCGGGTTAAAAAAAATAAAGAAAATAAAACTATTATTTTTATAATAAAAACAAAACAAAATCATTTTCCTATTTAACTATTTTTTTCTTTCAATTTTTATTTAACAAAAAAATTAACTTGAACCCCTTACAACTTTGCCCGTATAAGGGTTAAAAGAAAAAGTTGCACCCTAAATTAAAGCTTGTAATCTTATACACAATTTTGTGTAAGCAAATCATACTATTACCCAGCAAAAAAATACCTGACCAAGATCCGTAAAATCACCTATGTTGTTCGGCACGAATGCGTTCAAATTGAGGTGAAAAGGGCATTTTTTTAACATTGGCTTGTCATAGGAGAGAAGGTGTTTATGCTACTTTAAGTCTGCTTTGCACGTCATAAAAATGAGTGCTTGGATGTTCTTTTTTATACAGGAAAGCAATTCATTTTTTTTTTACTATCTAAGGAGAGATGAAAAGTAACTTCTTGGGAATGCATTCAAATATATATTTAAGAAGTGATATTTATTTCTCCTTAGTAACAAAAATGAATTGCTTTCCTATATAAAAAAGAACATCCAAGCACTCATTTTTATGACGTGCAAAGCAGACTTAAAGTAGCATAAACACCTTCTCTCCTATGACAAGCCAATGTTAAAAGAATGTGTTTTTCACCTCAATTTGAACGCATTTGTGCCGAACAGTATAGGTGGTTTTACGGATCTTGGTCAGGTATTTTTTTTCTGGGAAGTAAAAAATTTTTTTAATTAATGGCATTTTGGAAGTCATTTAAAATACGTTTATTGGAAGTAAGAAATCAGCATATATAGCTACTTTATATGCAGTGAAAAATGCATTCTTGTAGAAGGCATTCGGTTTTTTTGCTGGGTATATAAGCACATATTTGATATTCAAAGGATTTTCTCGAAAAACTCGTTCTAAAAATCAAAAAAAAAAAAACGGAACCTGCTCATAATGTGTTAATAAATATTAAAAGTTTTTACGGCATATTAAAGCCATTTTATTTACCTTTCCAATAGTGCTCATATTGCCCAAATCCGATATTAATTAATTAATTAATTTTTTTTTAATTTTAATTAATTTAAAACACAATTCGAAATATTTTAAAAAAATTAATTTTATAACATAGCGCTTGAATTTTCTTAATGCGTTCGTTAACTTTAAATTTTATTTTAACTCAAAGGAAAGCCGCAATAATTGTTTCCATGGTTGTATCTTTAAAGATACAGTGCGCATTTAAGGGTTAACAAAAAAACTTTATTTACTCTGACAATCAAATATTTTAAAATAAGTTTTAGTAACTGCGTTCCATTGTATTATATTAAATTTATCATCAGCAGTATGTTTTTTCCGTCAACAAAAACAGCTCTCAGATACAATAAAAAAAAAAACGCTTGTATACATGAAACTGTTCGACATTGCTTTTTTAAAATCCGTTATTTAACCCATATTCTCCTGAATTAAGAAATAATTGTGCCATTTGTTTGAAACTTACACGATTTGCTGCTGAGGGACCTAGGAATACGAAACTGAAGTTGAAATTATTTTGTCTTATTATTATTTTGTCGATCTTGGTAGATTCCATACTGGGTAAAGTAAGCCAGCTTGTGTGTAGAGTTTGAAAGTACTCGGAGATACTTGTGTGTACTTACTAGAATCCCCGAGTGCTTTCAAACTCTACACATAAGCTGGCTTACTTTACCCAGGGTATGGCCGCATTGTAATGGCCCACAAGCGAATATACTTCGTAAGTACACACAAGTATAGGCATGTAAGTTAGACAAAATTTTTGAAAAATTTCAAATATTTTTAGTTTCATAAACAATTGTTATACATAAAGCCCAAATCAGTTTGGAAGTATTGTAAAAAAAGTAACGTATCATTCTCATAATGAATAAAAAGAGTATAAAAAATAAAAATATTGTTATTTTTATATTTTTCTTGTGCATGGAATTAAATGTCAAGTAATAAAATAGAAAATTTCTATTTTCAACAGAACTTTTTTACGATTTTACTTGACAACAGTTTCAATGCATAGAAAAAAGATAAAAATATATTTCTATATTATTTTAACACATTGAAATGATTACAGATACGTTTTTTTACTTTACGATTAGACTAATGAAGCCTTTTGTATCCCATATCGTAAGTACGCACAATGTGAAGTACACGAAATCGATTACATTGTGTAGACTTACACGTTTTTCTAAAGGGAATGTAATAAATTTCAATTTTTTCCTTCTTTATTGAAATCATAATTTTTGCAGTTTTAAAATTTTTTGTTATTTTCGGTCACTCACTGTGTCCAGAACAATAACCAAAGTGGATAAAATAAACACGGAATGAAAATTTGACATTTTTCGTTTACAAAACTCTTAACAGAAGTCCTTCCATGTTTAAAGTAACGGTATTATGCACATTCAAAAAGAGGACTTTTCATGTCGTCATATGACGACGCTAGGATAATATGGATTAATTTTGTGTGAATAAATCAATTTTTCTTTGTTTTTTTTTTTTTTTTAGCTGTGGTTAATAATTTTATTGCTGATCAGTCTTTCTTCGTTTTGTTTTTTTAAGCTACTACCCAGGTAGAAATTGCCGACGTTAGAACAAAAATTGTACTGGGAGAACACTGTTTTTTACGAAATGCCGATATTACTGAAAACGTGCTTTGCCAGTACTGTTTTCTGAAAATAAATGAGTTTTTTTATTTATTAAAATTTAAATTTTTATAAATTATACGTATTTTTACATACCCAGTAGCAAAAAATACTAGTTTAAAACCAGTTATGTACTAGTTTATTTGAACCCGGCAACTAGTACGAGTTCTACCGCCTCTCCATGCAAACAACTGTAGAATTTAACATGGAGATGTCAGGGATGGGGGCAATTGTCGTCAAACTGCCACTTTGGTACTAGTTGTAGAACTAGATTGGAAATTACAAATTAAAGACGAAAAATAGGGACCGAAACTGGTACTAATGTGAGACTCGCGGAACCAGTTCCGAAGTGACTCTTTGGAAATAGTACTGTACCAGTTGGTTGCTACCTGAATTATAAGATAAAAACAAATGTTTTCCTTTGCTAAAACGCAAATTAGACCGATAGTTTCTTCTTACTGAGATAATTATATTCATTTAATAATTGAAATTTAAAATATTTTGTGTTTATGATTTGTAATGACAATAAAATATTTTAGTGTTTATTTGCAAACTCAGAATGTATTATTAAAAAGCAACTGTAACCAAAACTAGTATTTCAAAACTCGTATTTAAATTAAATTTTTAGAAACAGTATCTGCATAGTTTCAATGAAACTATTAGGTACATAAATTGTTAAAGATTTTTAGGAAGAAAAACAGGAAACTATACTGGTACTTTTGAGAAATTTACTAAACTAGTTATGGAGTGACTTTTTGGCACCAGTATTGTACCAGTTGATTTACACCTCAATTCAAATCACAATAAAAATTTTAAAGTTTTTATTTGCAAACGCTGATTTTTGTATTAAATGTAAATGCAAAAAAAAATTTCAAATCTCATATTTTAATTTAGGTATTTTTTTTAAACAGTAGGTGTTTTCATATAAACTCGTATTCTACTCGTAAACGGTGTAATGTTTATGAGTTTAATGTCAAACTCCATACATAAAAAATATTGTTTGTATTTATAAAAGGTTTACAAGGAATTAAGGAGTTTATATAAAACCCCTAGTATCTATATAGATCGTATTTAACTAGTACACAACTGGTTCAAAATGATTATTGTGAGAACTAGTTCTGTAATTACTAGTCAAAAAACTAGTCATTTTTAGTACTAGTTCGAACATTTGCTACTGGGTATATTACACAATTGTAATTGTAAATATATTTCTTTTTTTGTGAAGTTTCGAAAGAATACATTAAAAATCTGTGATGTACACTAAAAGGACAGTAAAGTACTAGCAAACTACTAAATTTGTTTTTAAATGTACTGGGATAATACCAAAAAAATTAAATCATAAGCCTGCGCCAACGTTGCGAAATAATTACGTCCAAGCGTTTATTGGTGTTATCATTTCGACAACATGCTGGTACAGTGAAGTTGAAAATCCGACGCATTGCCAGTACATGTACTACCGTCTACAATACCGGACCGACATTGTGCCGTTTCTATTTTTCTACCTGGGTAGTTATACGACAGAAAACGATTTTATTGCTGGCGTATATAAAAAGCTCTTTGTTTAACTTTTATTTTTTTCACTTTAGTCTTTATAGCTGTTTGGTAAAACTGGAAGTTTTTACAATAACTCTTTCAGCTCAGTTTTTCTTTTTCAAAAAATAAACTTTTGCTGTCATACTGCTGTTGAAATTTGATGGTAGTGGAAGTTTAAGCAATTGTTAAATGTGCAGTTTTTTTTTTTTAGGTGATGAAACAGTTAAAAATAGGTGCTTTTGCTGAAATAGCGTTAGCAATTGAAGCACTGTGTCTCTTAGAGCGTACCACCTTACAGGCAAAAAAAAAAAAAAGTTCGCCGTACACCCTCCAATATGAAGTATTTTTGCAAGGAGGTTTCAAAAATTTTTTTTATTTTTTTTTTGCCGAACGTAGGGGTCCCCATTTTACATGTTTCGTTATATCTTTGGCATTTACAGTCGGATCTGAAAGTATGATACATCGATGTTTTTCTCTCGTTTTTTTCTCTCGAGGGCCATTGACCTCAAGTATCCCGTTCTAGTAGTTAGCCACCAGATCTCAGTTGCGAACACCCTAATGTACAACCCTAATGTCAGAAAATTAAAGCTCGCAAGAAATCATTAAACTTTTGCAAATGAAGTTTTCCGATAAACCCAGTAGAATTTTTTTTTATATATTTGTTGCCGAACGTAGGGGTCGCCTTTTTAAATTTTTTTTATTGGATTTTTCCTTTATAGCAAAACACTGGTCTCCTCGAGGCAAAAAAATCGATATAATCGATACACTTTAAAATCCAACTTCAAATGCCGAAGCTATAACGAAAAATTTAAAAAGGCCACCCCTACGTTCGGCAAAAAAAATTAAAAAGTTTTTTTTTTTAATTACCTAATTACGGTCTAGTGTCTATGTACTATTGTGCGCATACTGCAGGCCGAAATTTTCAAGATATTTTGATGAAATTGGTACACCAACTTACAACGGCCCGGGCGCATAACCTACCCAGGTAGAAATTGCCGACGTTACAACAAAAGTTGTACTGGGAGAGCACTGTTTTTTACGAAATGCCGGTACTACTTAAAACGTGCTTTGCCAGTACTGTTTTCTGAAAATTAACGAGCTTTTTTTAATTTATTAACATTAACAATTTTATAAATTTTACGTATTTTTACATCTATTACAAAATTATTTATGTAAGAGAGACATCGCCATTCTTTTCTTGTGAAGTTTCGAAAGAATACATTTGAAGAAATTCCATCAAGACTTGACAAAAAAAAAAATAAAAAAAAAAATCTGTGATGTACACTAAGAGGACAGTAAAGTTCTAGCAAACTACTAAATTTGTTATTAAATGTACTGGAATAATACCAAAAAAATAAAATCCCAAGCTTGCGCCAACGTTGGGAAATAACTACGGCCAAGCGTTTATTGGTGTTATCATTTCGACAACTTGGCAGTACAGTGAAAGTTAAAAATCCGACGCATTGCCAGTACATGCACTACCGCCTCCAATACCGGGCCAACATTGTGCCGTTTGTATTTTTCTACCTGGGTATTGATTTATGTTATTGTAGAATCGGTCTGAGTTTAGACCTGGGGCCTTATAAAGTATTGAGTTTATTATTTTTATTGAAGTAAGTGTAAAAGTTAAAATACAATTTGATTAATAAATCAAAACAAATATTCTTAAAAACATATTAACAAAATAACAAGTATTATTTAAAGACACAATTTTAACACTTTCCCTTGTTTTTAAATAATATTTAAACAGTTACGCAAAACTTGTAAACGTGGTTTAGGTAGAGGTTTCGTTATTAAATCGGCAGCTTGATTTTCCGTAGAAACTTGAGTTACCAATAATTGACCCTTTGTAACTTTCTCCCGTATAAAAAAGTGTTTCAAAGCAATATGTTTAGTACGTTTGTGGAATTCAGGATTTTGTGCTAAACGTATTGCTGCGATGTTGTCAATTTGTATCACTGGAATTTCTTTAAAGTTAACAATATCTTTAAATAGCCTTTTCAACCATATAACTTCCTTTGCAGCCTCGTTAGCAGAAACAATTTCAGCTTCAGTTGTAGAAGTTGAGACCATCGGTTGCCTCTGGCTTAACCATGATATTGCTCCACCTGCATAAGAAACAACGACACCAGATGTTGAACGGCCTGTAGTGAGGCATCCGCCAAAGTCGGCATCGCTAAAACAATTTAGAATTTTTGGACCTTGCTTCTTGTAAATAACACCCAAAGTTAGTGTTCCTGCAATATATCTGAACACACGTTTGACTCGTTGCACTTCTTCTTCTGTAGGATTTTCTAAGAATCTTGATAAGTATCCAACGCTATACGCCAAGTCTGGCCTGGTACCCAACATTAGATACATCAAAGCTCCAACTGCTTGACGATATGGGAATTCAGAAACTTTCCCTGATTTTGTTGAATTACCCGAAACTTTTTCCATTGGCGTAGATACTGGGCGGCAATCAGAAAAATTAAACCTTCCAAGTATTTTCTTTGCGTAAGCTTTCTGGCTTATTTTTATATAGTCATTAGTTTCTTCAATTTCCAAACCAAGGAAAAAAGTTGCACCTTTACTTACAATTTTGAATTCCTATTTAAGATCTTTCAAAAACATTTCTAAATCTTTCAAATCAGTACCAGCAACCAAGCCATCGTCTACATAGATAGCTAGAATTAACTTCTTTCCTTTCCTCTCTCTTATCTGCAGAACTTGTTTTAAAACCAAGTGTATGTAAAAATTTACTCATACGTGCATTCCAGCATCTAGGCGCTTGCTTGCAACCTTCAGGTTGTTTCATGTATATAGTTTCCTCAAGTTCTCCATATAAAAATGCTGTGGATACATCAAATTGAGCTAAGTGTAGCCGTTCTGTAGCAGCAATACTTAGGAGTGATCGAATTGTTGACATCTTGCAAACTGGACTAAAAGTTTGTTCGTAGTCTACCCCTAGTTTTTGCTTAAAACCTTTTATGACAAGTCTTGCTTTGTATTTGTCAATGCTGCCGTCAGCGTTAGTTTTGATTTTAAATACCCACTTGCCTGGAAGAGCTTTTGATCCTTTTGGTAAGTCTGCAAGTACCCATGTTTAATTTTCCATCAAGGAATTTATTTCGGACTTCATAGCAATAATCCAATCTTCCTTACAATCACCCTCAATAGCTTCTTTGTAAGTTGCTGGTGTTTGAATACGATTAACAAATTCTTGAGACTGCATTAAAAAATCACTATGAACTGTATTTGCAATGATTGTTCGATTACGTAACCTTTTTGCAATTGGTTCTTCTTCATTTTCATCGGATTCGTCGGAATCATATCTATGGCGCTTTTTGTTATGAGGTTCTTCACTACCATGCGATTCGGCATCTTGCATCGCATTATGTTCACTAACATCATTACTTTGCGATTCAGCATCTTGCATCTGATTTTCTAAAGTAACATCTTCGAAACCTTCAAAGTCTCCCATGTCACTTTTACTATCATTTTGTACACTTTCCGGTTCGTTAGAATTGAACTCGCTTGTTGTTGAATCATTTTCATTGCTGGTTTCGATTACTTCTTTATCACAGCCTCTATAATTGAATCTAATTGTTGTTGTATTATCTTCACTATTGGTTTTGGTTAAATCTATATTAGATTCTTCATGATTAAATCGAACTGTTTTTGTTGTGTCATCTTTATTTTTGATTTTTGCATCTTCACTATCATTACGTACGGTTTTTGGTTGGTACTCATGGCAATTCTTAATATTTTCAGTAAATTTTACGTCTCTTGATATCTCAACTTTATTTTCTTCTTTAATGTAGAATCTGTACCGCTCGTCACCATCATAACCAATAAGAAAGCCTTTTACTGCCTTCTTATCCATTTTCTTTCGCTTTTGGCTGGGTACGTGGGCATAGCAAGTTGAACCAATGATGCGCAAGTGGCGAATTCTTGGCTTCTTGCCACACCATAGTTCATAAGGACTTACACCTAATACTGAAGACTTTCCAGTTCTGTTGAGAATGTAAACAGCTGATTTTGCAAACTCAGCCCACATTGCTTCTGGAAATTTCACTTCTGAATTCGAGTACTTGAAAGTCCTGGCCATCTCTATAATCGTTCTATTTTCTCTTTCAGCTCCTCCATTTTGTTGAGGTGTGTAAGGGGCTGTCAGTTTTTGATTTATACCATTATTTGAAAGAATCTTCTTTACGTCAGCATTTACGAATTCTCCACCATTGTCAGAGAGCAATGTTGTAATTGTATGGCCTTGACTTTTTGCGTTGGCTATCATTTTTATTAAGGTATCCTTAACATCTGATTTGTTCTTTACAATATAACCATATCTGAATTTTATATAATCATCTTTGTATACGATTAAGTATTTTTATCCCTTAAATGAACTAGAAAATGGACCACAAACATCAATAGAAATTACCTCACCTGGAAATGTTGCTGTTTCTCGTCTTCCAAATGGTAATCTGCAAGCTTTTCCATAAACACAAGGTGCGCACACATCGTTGTTGTATTTCACGTTAATACCCAATTCTTTTTGTAATTTATGTTTGATGTGGTGTTTGTCTTGATGTCCCCATCGTTCATGGTATAATTGTAGAGTTGATTTGCTGTCAACTACTGCGTTTACTTTATTCGGAGTTATGGGAAGAAAATTTAATTTATACAACGACCCATTTACTTGACGTCGACCAGACAACACAATATCACCATTAACTTTCATATAACATTCAGTTGTAGTTGAATTAAACTCACTCGAAGAGTTTTTATCATGAGCAGCCAATGCCGAAAAAAGATTCCTATTTATTCCCGGAACATACCAGACATCCTTCAATTCAATTATTAACTCTTTGTTGTTTAAATTCGATAAAACTTCTATTCAAGGGCCCTCAACGTTTCTTTACCAGCGGCTTGAATCGAATGTGGTTTATCAAACGTTTCGTAATTAACAAAATATTCAGAAGAATTCGTTACATGTCTAGTAGCACCGTTATCAACCCACCAATCTTCACAAGAAATAGTTACATTTGCTTCACTCGACGCTGAATGAAGAGCCACGTTGGAATGATTATTTGTTGATTTTGACTTATTTTGGCGACCATCAGCGATCCACTTTCGACATTCTTTTAACCAATGTTCTTTCTTTTTGCAATAATTGCATGTGTCATCTTTCTTATTTAATTTATTATATTTACCTTTGACAACTTTCTTTTGATTCAAAACTAAAGCTTCTTGACTATTTATACCAGCACCACAATTTTCAACCTTCTTGAAATTTCGTTCGTATAAGCACAATTGCATCAATAATTCATCTAAAGACTTATCTGCATCTCGAGTCAGCATCATCCAGCTAGATTTAAACATTTCAAACGAATTTGGTAGCACGTGCAATATTTTGCATATTAGCAATAAATCTGGCAATGTATGTTCTCCTTTCATACGTAGCCCATTATTTATTTCAGTCCAAAGGCTTTTCAATTTGGATATAATTGTGGAAACATCGTTACTTTCATTCCACTCAAATGAAAACAAATCAGTGCACATCTTGTACAACTGGTCCTTAGAAGCTTCAAACTGATGGTGTAACGCTTCCCATACCTCATAAGCAGATTCCTTATCCATCACCTTTTGATAGATTTCATCAGTAATAGTGCTTGTTATCAAACTTTTGGCGTAGCTATTTGCCTTTCGGTAAAAATCGGCCTTCTTTTTATATTCTTTGGCTTGTGCATCTGTAGCAGAATTATCTATGGGTTCTGGCCTTATAAGTTTATTTTCCACTACATCCAGAGCACCCTCATAGAAATCGAGAAGATCCCTGATCTTCCTTTTCCACAACGGCCAGTCTGACTCACCAGATAGAGGCTTTAACGTCTTTGCAAAATCCATTTCTTTTTCTTGAATCTTGAATATTTAAATCTTGATTATCTTGAAAACGATCTTGAAGATTATCTTAATTTTCTTGATATTCTTGATTTATTAGCACACGCGCTTTTTGATAACGTTCTTGATTTTCACTATCTTTCGGACTTCAATATTTATCACGATTTTTCAAAGATTTTCTTTTCTTTAAAATTTTTCTATTAAAATTTTCATTATTTGACACAATTTTCTGTTATTATTTTTTATTTTGGTTCGTAGCCCATAACCTATTGAGTATATTATTTTTATTGAAGTAAGTGTAAAAGTTAAAATACAATTTGATTAATAAATCAAAACAAATATTCTTAAAAACATATTAACAAAATAACAAGTATTATTTAAAGACACAATTTTAACATAAAGGTCCCCCAAAATTTGGCTACTATGCTTGTTCGCATGGTACAGGTCGCACATATAAAAATATTTTTATGAAATTTTGTACTCTGACTCGCATGGGCCCAAGGACAACACCTATTGATTTTAGATAGAATCGGTCCATATTTAGACAAATCGTCCATATGGACTTCTTTCCGATTTTTTCTTTACTACATCTAACATTAAATGAAATCAAAAATTTCTTTGCATTTTTTTATTTTTCCCCATTTTCCAAATTTTTCAATCCATTCGAGTTTTTGATCAGAACATTAGTTGGCTTTCAACCAGGTTGGTGTGAGTTATCTGCATGATTTTAATGAATTATCCGCATGTTGATGAATTAATGCGTAAAGGGAATTCATTGAAATTTTATCCAGAAAGCTCTCTCTATGCAGCTTTTTCCCTATTAAATCAAAGACTTTAAATTTTTTGATTTTTTTTTTTTTAATTTTATCAAAAACAACGGTTTTTATTTAGGTTATACCCAGACAAGGAAAAATTCTGAATTTTATTTTAAAATCTATAAATATTTGAAATTTTATTTTTGTTTAAAATAAAAATCCCAAAAATGTGTCAATTTTAAATTTGGAAAATAAAAATCTCAAGATTTAGAGAATTTAATTTTTAATAAATGTTTGAATAATTCTTTGAATAGTTATTTGAACAATTCAAAATGAAAAAATAAAAAACTAAATACCTACAATAAAAAATATTAAATACACAAAACTTGAAATCAAACTAGCAATTTCGCATTTTTTCGAATTTTTTCGGTGTTTGCAAATTTTATCAATAAATTAATATTTTTATATGGCGTCTTATATCGTATGCAAACTTCGCAATATATGTCTTTGAATAATTGTTTGGTGGATAAACTGAATAAGAAATAAAGTACAATAGAAAACTAATGTGCTAATTCATAAAAAAAATGTATTTGGTATTTGAAACTTGCCATAGTTAAAGTAAATATTTCGCTTAATAAAGAGTTATTAGAAATCTTGATTCATAATCGTATTTTAAATATAAATTAATTTTTCGATTTGATACTGGAAATACTATTCTTTATTTTCTCTCTTCTCCCAAATAAGTCGTAAGTGATGTACAAATTTAGTAAACGATTGACTCGGTAATCGGAAGTGAAAATTTATTTTCTTTAATTAGAGAACTAATGATGTGCTAAGATAAATTTAAAAGTCATTAAAAATATATTTTTTTATTTATAAAGCAAATCAATGAAAATGTGTGTAAAAAAGTAATTTTATATAACATATTATTCGAAGCATACAAAAGTAATCGAATTTCGAATAATGTTTTGACAGTCTGTACATCACTATTGTTTTGCTTTTCTTTTTAATTTTATTTTTACATTTTTTTGGAAATTTTTTCGAATGGCTACGCAATTGTAGCTTTTTTCAGTTTTATGGATGCAAGTTGTTGGAAGCCATACATTCTAGGGATGGGATGGATGGCTTTAATAAATGATTTTATGCCTGAAAATGAAATAATTAACAATTAAATGGTGGCTTCCCCACTCCAAACTTTATAAAAGGTTTAAAGTTAATGAGTATCGACTATAAACCTATATTATTTTTTTCGTTATTAAGCAAATATGATTTCTGTTTTTCACAAATTAGCTTAAAATCCTACAATAAGACTGTTGTAAAAGTTTATGAATTAGACCATAAATATACAAACTAATCAAAACGCCCAATTGTGGAAAATTGTATATGGTTCAAAAAATTAATTAAAAAACTTAATCAGCGATTTATATTCCGCTAACGAATATATTGATGCAAAAATTTTCCTTTTTGCAAAATATTATTTTTGCGAATTATTTTTGCAAACTAACCACTAAACTTTTTTATAAAAAATGGGTATTATTATTCATAATCTAGGAATTGTGAGCGGTTTTTCTTAGAATTCCTTAGACCTTTCGTAGTGGTAAAGATTTAATTTTATATTAAAAAAAAATAATAAAGTAAAACTAATTTTTTGACTAAAAATCTTGTCCGTCAAAAAATAAAAATAAAAAACAATTTTACTAATTGCAAAAATATATTTTTAATTTCCTTTTAGTGCCTGTTTAAAGAGCAGCTAAAAGACACTTAAAATGTTCGACCAAGTACACAAATTAATCTTTATTAAAAAATATTACTACTTTTACTACAATTGGAAATTTTTGTTTACTTTTTAAATTTTTCCAGTTGTGGTAAAAGTTGAAATTTTTAGTAATAAACGAAGAAGACTTGTGTAACATTTTTACTATTTTCAAAAGGTAGACAATTTTTCATATGAAAATTTGAGATAATTAACTTTATTGTTTTAAATAGCATTTTTTGAAATCCCGGGATTCCCGGTCCAAATTCCCGGGAATGCGGGAACTGAAAAATGTCTTATTTCCCGGGAATCCCGGGACGGGAAATTCCGGGATGCATTCCCTAGTTATGAAGTATTATTTCAAAAAAATACTTGAAGAATTTTATCAATAAAGAATTTTAAATTTTAAGTTTTTCTGTTGTCTGGTTATACCACTGTTACGGTATACTGATTAACTGCAAAAAACAAAAAAAAAACGTAACCTTTATTTTTAGTTAAAACAGAGGGGTTAAATATTCGCTCTTGTTATATTCTTAAAGTATTCTTAACAACAAAATCGATAATTTGAATTACACAGGTCAAATGAATAGTATGGTTGGTGGCGGTGTAGGCCCGAATGGACCCTATGGCGGTGGGGTTGGAGTCGGTGTCGGCAACGTTGGCAACTATGGTGGCCCTGGAGGTCCTCAAGGTAGTATCAATGTAAATGCCAATAATCCCCAGCAACAAATGTTAGCTCAACAAATGGCAGCACAACATGGTGGTGTACCACCGAATATGACAACTGCCATGCAACAGGGTAACCGTGGACCAGGTGGTGTTCCATTAGGTATGGGAGGAGCTGGAGTCGGTGGTGACGGTAGCGGTGGCGGTTTAGTCGGTGGTCCCCAACAACAAATGAACAACGCTCAAATGAATCCTAACCAACAACAAAATCCACAAGGCGGCTTAATGGGTCCTGGTGGTATGGGTGGTATACGACCACCACAAGGTGGTGTTGGACCAGGAGGTCCTCAGCAAAACGCTATGATGCTTCCACAGCAACAGCAGCAACAACAACAGGGAGGTCCTGGAACCTCACAGCAGGGCGGCAATGCTGGCGGTGGCGCTGCAGGAAGCAGTGGTGCTGGAGGAGGCACCGCCAATCAACATATCACTGACGAACGAAAAAAACAAATTCAACAACAACTTATGTTACTACTACATGCTCACAAGTGTAACCGTAGGGATAGTCTTAACCCGAATCGTGAGAAATGTAGCGTTCAGTATTGTAAACCCATGCAGGATGTTCTTACGCATATGGCAAATTGCAAGCAGAGCAGAGATTGTACAGTGCAGCATTGCATATCGTCAAGACAAATTTTACTGCATTACAAGACGTGTCAACGATCTGATTGTATAATTTGTTTCCCATTCCGTCAAAATCACGCTTTTCAAAATAATCCAAATGCTGGGGGCGCAGGTACTGGCGGTCCCAATAATAATCCTAATCAACAGCAACAGCAAACAGGCCAACAAAATGTCAATGATAAACAACAAGGTGGTCCGGGTGTTGTTGGCCCTCAACAGCTCGTAGGACCACAACAGCCCGGTGGAGTTCAACAAGGTGGCGGAGCTCCCAATGTTGTAGCTGGAGGTCCAGGTATGTCCGGTCCGGGAGTTGGGCCCAGTCAGGGGCAAATGAACATGAAACCAAACGCTGGTGATATGAGTCAACAAATGCAAAATCCGGGACAAAATCCCAATCAAGAAATACGACGATTTGACAGTATGGGTATGCAAGGAGCTGTAGGAAATGCTGGTGGTCCCAATAGTATGTTACAAGCAAATGCTGTGACTGTTCAACAACAGCAAATGCAGGGAATACGTATGGCTGGAGTTCCTCAACCAGTGCGCGTGATGTCGGCTCAAGTTGGAGCACCTGGCGGAGGTGTACCGATTGGGCCAACATCTGGCGGTGGAGGTAATAATGATCAAGTAGCTATGCGCCAAGTGGTTAATAGTCTATTAATAAGTGGACCTGGTAATGGGCCTGGACCTGATGGTATGCCAAACGCACAACAACAACAGCAACAACAAATGATGCTTCAGGGAGGAGGACCAGGAAATAAATTTCAAATGGCTGGCCGAACACGTACATTATCCGATTTGTTACAGCCTGGCAGCAAATTGCCGACCGATCCTACTCAGCCGAATGCTCTTAACCAGCAACAACAACAGCAGCAACAACAGCAGCAGCAACAACAGCAATCGAACATTCCTCTTGCGGTAAATGTACATAATAATTTCAGCAATTCCAATTTAAATACACTCTTGGGAAGCGGTGGTGGTAATGCTGGTGATATGGGCGGCCCTGTTACTGGTGGACCACCAAACAAACAATTGACGCCACAAGAAATGGCCAAAATGAAGATGCAAGCACAAGCTGTTGGCGGAGTTGGCGGCGGGGTTGGTCCTAACAACACTCCTACTAATAGTGCTGCAGCGGGTAGTAATCCAAATGCTCCTGGTGTAATGGGCGGAGGACTACCAAATGCATCTGGTGGAAGCAATGGTCCACCTGGATGTTTACCTTCAAATCCTCAGAATCCCGGTCCTAGTGGAAGCGGTGGAAATTCCAGTGGTGGCGGAGGTGATGAAAACAAAGATTGGCGCGAGTTAGTTACCGATGATTTACGAAAGCATTTGGTGCACAAACTAGTTCAAGCTATATTTCCCACATCGGATCCATCTACAATGCTCGACAAACGCATGCATAATCTCGTTTCATATGCCGAAAAGGTGGAGAAAGATATGTACGAAATGGCCAAATCTCGCTCCGAGTATTATCACCTGCTGGCGGAAAAGATCTACAAAATCCAAAAAGAATTGGAAGAAAAACGTCTTAAGAGGAAAGAACAGCAGATGCTGCAAATGCAACAGCAACAACAGGGTGGTAGTGGTGCTGGTGGAGCCGGTGCTGGTCCAAGTAATGTTGTGGCAGGTCCCACTGGCGTGGGAGGTTTACCCGTTGGTGGTCAGCAACTACCACCTGGTCATCCACAGGCCCAACAACAACTGCAACAACAGATACGGCCTATGGTTAGTCCTATGGGCGGAGCTGTTGGCCCAGGCGGTCCTGGTGGTCCAAATCAAGGTATCCCTATGGGAGCAGCTGGAATGATGCAACAACTTAGAGGCCAAGCACCGGGAAATGTCGGTGGCATGATGCCTGGACAGAACATGGCAGGTATGCGTAGTCATTCACCGGGTGGGAATATGCTAGCCCTACAACAACAGCAACAACAACGCATGCAATTCCCTCAACAACAAGGTAACATGTTAGTGGGACCACCTGGTCCCAGTCCTGGTGGTAATAGTATGGGTGGAGGCGGCGGCATTCCAACATCACAACAAAATATGGTTGTGCCAAATCCAGTCCTTTCGCCCTACACTGGTCAAGCAATGCAAGGTCAACCAGGATCAGGTGGTGTAGCAGGAGTATTGACAAGTCCAATACCAGGTCAACAACAACAGTTCATGAATGCCAATGGTGGGGTTAGTGCCCACACCACACAACAGTTGAATGAGATAATGAAGCAACGCATGATGCAGCAACAACAGCAGCAGCAACAAAGTGGAATGCTTTTGCCACAATCTCCTTTCAACAACAGTAGCACACAAATGCAACAACAGCAACAACAAAACACATTTACATCACCAATGTCCCAACAGCAGCAACAAAAACAGAATATGATAACAAGTGGTGGTGGCATAGGAAATTTGCCTCCAACGCCCACAAGTATGGAATCGCTTACACCGGCAAGTGCGGCGGGACCAACAAGTGTATCAAATACACCAGCATCCGCAACATCCGTAAGTGCCGCAGGCGGCATGGTAGCGGCACCAAGTCCTTCCCCTAATTTCAACACTAATGGACCTCTAGGAACGCCCTTAAATAATCCGCCTTCAGTGCCGTCTTTAATGCAATCCATAGGAGATCGAAGTAGTAACACACCACCTTTGAATTCCATATCCCCCGTCTCGGCAAACGCACCTGCATCATCCGCAGTAACAGTAGGAGCAGCTGGAATCTGTGGTGGTACTGGCAGTGGTGGAATACAAGCACCACCTCCAACATCATCAACAACACCCACGTCGGTTTCAGCAAGTTTAACTGGGTCCACTACAACTAACACAGGCACTACAGTGTCAACATCAGCAACATCGTCTTCTACTACCTCTGCAGCAGCAACAGCAACAACCGTCACACCATCATCTGCAGCAACAGCGGCAGCTTTGTCGGCCTCAGCAGAAGCCAGTGTATCTAGTAATGGACTCGCACAAAATCAACAACAAATGTCGACTATGGGTAAAGGGGGATCTGGAGGATCAACCTCAACAACATCAAGCTCAAATGCGTCTTTGCCATCAGCTCGAGCCTCAGCTAGCAGCAGCAACAGTCTATCATCACAAATGGCGGCTCTTGAAGCAGCGGCCCGTGACGATGATGACGATCCACCCACTTCACCAAATGGAGACTCACAAAATGCAGGAGGTGGTAAGTCTGGTGGTGGTAAATCTGGAGGCAAATTGGATTCGATTAAACAAGAAGATGACATCAAAAAAGAGTTTATGGATGATGGTAGCGCTGGCAACTCCCAACAAGAGTCGTCGGCTGGTGTTGGCAAAAATGTCAATAACGATGGTACTGCCAAATTAGAAATTAATACCGAGGACGGCGATGTTAAGATCAAAACTGAACCTATGGAAGTTGATGACATAAATGCTGGTGGTGATTTAGCTGCAAGTAGCGGTATATCAGATAATAAAGATGATATCAAACCTATGATAGATGGCAACAGTTTAAGTGTGGGAGATGTTAAAGTTAAAAATGAAACGAAACCAGTGGTGCCAGAGCCTCTTATGCCTAATGCTGGCGATAAAAAGAAGAAATGTGGTAAGACATTTTTTATATTTTCCATTGCTTACGTTTTTTAATTCGATAATATTTATCTTTAATTTTTAGTATTCGATCCTGAGGAACTTAAACAGGCCTTACTACCAACTTTAGAAAAACTCATTCGCCATGAGCCTGAATCAGTGCCATTCCGTTATCCCGTAGATCCACAAGTACTCGGAATACCCGATTATTTTGAAATAATTAAGAAACCTATGGATTTGGGTTCCATACGTAATAATCTCATGAATGGCAAATACAATGATCCATGGGAATATGTCGATGACGTATGGCTAATGTTCGATAATGCTTGGCTTTATAATCGTAAATCATCAAAAGTTTATAAATATTGTACAAAGGTAAGTCCAGTTTTTTATAGAAAACTTTATAGGTTTATGTATTTTACAATAATTAAGTATTTCAAATACGCATATAATTAATAATCGTATCAAAACGAATTATTGAAAGTAAAGGATTCGAATGAAAACTATATTTTTTGTGTATATATAATAAGATTTTTTAAATTGCAAAGTTTTCCTTGAAATAATAATTATGGTAATATTAAATTTGAATAAATGTAATAGATACTCATTAGTTTCTTTACTTTTGTCTTCTTTGTAGCTTTCTGAAGTATTTGAACAAGAAGTTGATCCAGTTATGCAGGCTTTGGGCTATTGTTGTGGCCGTAAATACACCTTTAATCCTCAAGTTTTATGCTGTTATGGCAAACAATTATGTACTATACCTAGAGATGCCAAATATTACAGTTATCAAAATAGGTAGGATTCTCAAAGTTTCATTAGGCCTTTCGCTTAAAATATACATTAAAAACATTAAATATAGATCTTTGTGTGTAGATAATTTCTAGATATCATTGGTCTTCTTATAGACAAAATAACCTTTAATAAATTAACACAAAAAATTTAATTAGCTTGTATATAGCCCAACTAAAACACCATTACATAATGATTGTATCAAATTCTAATGATAATTTTTTTTTTATTTTCTTTTCTATACTTGCAAATGTTTAAAAACCTTAAACAAAACATCCTGGTTATGGTTTTTGTGTGCGTCTTTTTTGAAATTTCCCGTATCACCACAATCCCTATGTTGTACAACTGCCCAACTGAAAATCCTAAAAAAACCTTTTTGAAAAACAAACCAAAATTGAAACATCAATAAATTAATTTAAAATATTTAATCATTAATTAACGTTAATTTCAATTTCTAATTCACTCTTTTTTTTTTTTTTGTTCATTAATTTTCCAATTTTATATAAAATAAATATTGTTTTCTTTTCCTATTAAATATATATTTTGATTATTAACATACTATAACCATTTTAAAATTTAAATTTTCTGTCAATTATGTCTTACGACACTCTTATCGTTATTATCATCCATGAAAAATCCGAAAACCCACCCAAAAACAAAAAATGACTTCAAAAAACTCGTTCGTTCGCACAAAAACACTTTAATAATATTCATTCACCATAATATCGAACGTCGCTCTAAAATATTTTTATATGTATGATCGCTCTGCTTGTTTGTAATTATTAATTTTGGATTTCGATCACACCAATCAATATCAATAAAAACTATATAATCAAAACAAAATGAACACAACATACACAAAAAATAAATAAAACTAAATTCTTATAATGAACCAATAATAGTCTAAAGGATTATGGCGTATCCTCAAACAGATATACCTTCTGCCAGAAATGTTTCAATGATATACAAGGAGATACCGTTACACTTGGTGATGATCCACTACAATCTCAAACGTAAGTATTACTTGAAAACTTATTTTTATAAATTATAGGGAATGAACTGAACTAATTCCCGATTTAGGCCGGCTAACTTATCTAGAAGTATGTTCAATTTAGCACTAACTGGATTTACTTTCATGCAAATAATACTCATGGTTAAGGTTAAGGCTACCTTAACCATGCGCAAAACTGCATTAAAGTATAATAGTCACTGCTGTTCTGAGTTTAGAGGGTTTTGATTTAGAATGGATTTCTAAAAGCACATGGAATTAAAATATTCGGAAATTTGCTGTTTTGGTATTCACATATTAAGTGCGTTCCCGTACGTACCCAAAGTTAACGAAATTTACCCAAAGTTACCGAAATTTACCCAAAAGCGTTCCCGTACTCGCAAATTGGGTAAATGAGAGCGCTAATGAGAATGTGTAAGTGTTTCTATTTTTACCAAAATTTACCCAGACCACACCATAACATTCCCGCTCACGCTGCACAAACCTTTCTCTTGATGTGCAGATTACGAAGGTTCGGTATGGGAAATTTGCTCAAATTTGCTTTGAAATAGAGGAAATTTGTTTTGAAATCAAAGAAATCCTCTCAGCTTGCAGACAAATTTGCTTTGAAATCAGGGAAATTGTTTATTCTTACTCTATGCCCAGACTTTTTCTTCGGGTAAACTTTGGTAATACAGCTGATGTAAATATAAACAAAAAACAATTTTGAAAATAAAATTGAAATTTTGATTAAATCATTTTTTCTTCCTCTTTTTTTTGATTCCGAAAGAAAATGTTAAAATTTATAGACAGTTTTTAAAATAATCTTTTTATGTATTAAATGTTCTACAAATTTCAATATTTTAGTGAAAATACAAAGAAAACATTTCAAAATTTTGTTCACAAATGTTTTTTTAATAATTTAATAAATATTTCATAGAATAAAAGTGCATTCGTTTTTACACGGAATATTTCACAAAAATTTTTATTAATGTGAATCACAAAACAGCAAAAATGTTCGGAATGTTCCACTTTAGAATTTCTTATGTGGATTCGGAACAGAGAATAGCGCCGAGTATTAAATTAAGTTTACTTATAGATAAGTTTACCCTGGCCTTAATAAATTTAAATTGTATTGCCAAATGGCATACACAAGTTTATTTCAAAAAAAAAAAGGAAAGAAATTTAAATTTATGGCATTCCAAAAATATCAGATTCTTACGATGTTTTCTGTAAGAAAGATTTCGGGTACTGTAAAAAGAGTTGTCAGCACTGGTTTCACGAAACTAACGACTGTATAAAAAATATTACCCAGGATAAAATGTTCATATTTTATCTTATATGACCAAATATATGGATTCATATATCTCGGACTTTTGACAAACGCACTTAAGCAGACTTAAGAAAATGTTCAAAGATAAAACTTTTAAATACGCATGTTTCTGCCAGATTCTCATTTTTCTACACCTTATACACTAAAAGATTTGAGACCTCTTTAAGTCAACATCGAAAATTTATTAACCCAATAATGAAATCTAAAAAGTCCATCGAAATACTATCGTTATTCCAGGCGATTTCGATATTGAAAATTATATAATATATGATAGCTAAAATCGGAATCCGTTTTAAAATTAAGTCAATGATGAAAAACTGATAAAGAAATCGTTATATTTAGAAGAAAGGTCGAGCTCACATACGTATATTGTGCAACTTATTTATATAAAAAAGGGTAGGGTAAAGGAGGGATCCTTCGCCACTTTTTTTTCAAAGCACTATCATTTCTTAACCACTAATTATTTTTCAAATATTACTTTCAAATTGAATATCTACATATCTTAGCTTTAATTTTTATTCTAATTATTTGCAAATCTTCTATTATTTTTTTTAAATGATTTTCCAAGTACCTAACCCAAATCAGCGAAACTGACCCAAACTTGGTGGACATTCGCCAAAAGAGTTAAAAACAATTTTGTTAGTACAGCGAAGTCAATATTTTAATGATTGAAATAAATAATTTAGAATAAGTTCTTTAAGATATGTGATTCTTTTCAATTAATAAATCTTCATTATATGAAGATTATGACTTTCAATATTGTAAAAATCTAAGATATTAATATAAATTTAAAAATGAATACGATTGTCCTAATTTGCTATCAATCATATTTTATGAATATGGAAGTCTTCTAGAGCATTTTAAGCCGCGATGCACCAACTCTTTGTAGCTCCAGCGGCCATCTGGTGATTGAGCCCCAGATAGAACCACTAACATAAAATTAATATTTTTTCACGCTTTTCAAGAATTTATTAAAATCAAATTATTATCATTTGAAAGCTTAGAATCATAAGGTAATTGAAAAATGCACAAAATATATTTATCTCCCTTAACATCGGAAAAAAATGGAATTAGTGAATGTGCCCCACTGGCGAAGGATCCCCCCTCTACCCTATAAATATCCAAAAGAAGAAAAAAATTCAAGTTTGTATAACTTACCCAGTCAGAAATCGCCAGTGGTGCAAAAAATGAAGCACTGGCATACCACGGGGTAACCACGGTGTTAAAAAATAAATGACTGGCGGAACACTCATTTGGGACGCTTTGCCAGCGTTTGTAAAAAGCGTCTTGCCAGTATTTGTTTTACAAAAATTTCGGTGGTTAAAAAAAAAACACTGAGTGCTAAGCCAAGGTTTGCAACCAGTGGTTACCCAGTGCTACCTAGTCAGAAATTGCCAGCGCACATTTTCCGATTTTCTCCTCTTTTATAATCTTATAGAAAATTTTGACACAAGTCAATTTTAACTCATTCTTTCAATACTTTTTTAGCTATACAATGGCAAAAAAACGAATTTTTAATTTAAATGCATATAACTTTTAATTTTCAAAGTGTGATATTTCTTAAAGTGTAAGAGATAAACTATGCGTGTCGCTAACTTTTTTGTAGAACTCGATTAGTACATTCTACTGATGAAATTTTTTAAAATCGGGACAAAATTAAGACAAAAATTTTTTTAAATCGGGACAAAATTAAGAATTCTGGCTCGTTTTTAATTTTTGTAATACCCGGGGTGTCCGACTTTGGGGAATTATATGCGTCCCTCCTGATAGGTCTATAGACCCCAAGTTCAAAACTTAAACTCAAATAGAAGTCCTTAATTACCACCTGAAATTTTATTCCAATCGGACAAACCGTTTAGAAAATACAGATTTATTTCCATTTTTTTCTCCAAAATTTCCCACTGTGCAGCGGTAAAAAAGTCAATTCACTGGTAGAGCAATGATTTTATAAAAATGATGACGCTTCGTTAAAAAATGTTTGCAGTTAGAAGGTTCCGAGTTCAAATCCGGTTGCAAGCAAAAATAATTTTTTTTTAGTTGAAATTGTTTTGTTTTATAAAATAAATTTTTTGTTTGTGGAAAAGCTCCTTTAAGACCAACTTTTTTTTGCTTTCCCAACGCTGGCATATCAGTTTTAAAAAACTGTTTGCCAGTGCTAGCATTTTAGTACAGCCAGTAGTTGTCCAGCTCTTATCACTCATTTATATGTCTCGTTAGCTCAGTGGATAAGCTGTCGTCTGCCAATCTGACGGCCTGGGTTCAAACCACAGTAGGACCAAAAAAATACATCGAGCCATAAACTCCAAAACAACTTAAGCGACAAAACTAACATTTTACAGCGGAAAGAGTTTTATATTTTTTTTTTGTTTTTAGTCGTACACAAGACCGATTTTGATTAATTTTGGATATGTTATACATAGGGTTTATGTCCCGGGAATTCCCGGGACGGGATTCCCGAGAATCCCGCCCTTTTTTCAATCCCACAATCCCGGGAATTTAGTGCGGGATTTCCCGGGATTTTATTTTATTCTTTTACAGAAGTTTTAGCTAGTATATTAAAATTTTTGAAGCTTTATTTCAATTAAAAACATTGATTGTTTTAAAAATAATTTAAATAAAAAATATTTAAAATTAAAAAAATGCGATTTAAAATTTAATAATATATACGTATTCTACTCGTAAACAGTGTAAACCTGGTATGTTTATGAGTTTATTGTCAAACTCCATATATAAAAAATATGGTTTGTATTTATACAAGGTTTACAGGGAATTGAAGAGTTTATATGAAAACCCCTAATATATAATATAAAAAAATATTATTTAGGCCGAATTTTTTGGGTTTAGTTAAACCGAAAACAAATTTTATTAGACATTATCAAGTTTAATTTTCAACAAAAATACTCGTACCTCGGAAAGTTTATATTTTGTAATGATGGTCTTTGTTCAAATAAAGCAATATACATACACAAAATTTCAACATCAGTATTTCAGCTCCAAATACCTCCAAAAAAAACTCGGCATTAAAATTAAAAAAAACATGATAATAATTTCGTATTTTCAATTGATGTAAGTGTTTTGAGTTTTTATTACCTACTTCAAATAATTTCATTTAAATTTCAATTGCTATTCATTTATTTCAGTTGTATTTGTAAAATTTTATGTTTTTGTTAGATTAAATATTGTTGACCTTTGGTGTTGTTATATTTTTAGTATTGTTTGGCTTTAGGTCATAAATTTTTAAAAAATAAAAATCCAAATATTTTGTATTTTATTTCTCAATACTTTATTTTTTAATTTTCTTCCGATATTTCGATTTGCATCGCAAATCATCCTCTGGGATATTTAAAAAATACAATATATTAAAAAATATATTTTTGAACGGGACTGAGTTGAAAACTTCTCGCTGCACTTAAAGCTTATTATTATTTTTAAAATAATGCATCAGATGCTTTTTCAAATTATTTTGGATTTTTTATATGTTAATTTAAAAAAAAATGCAACAATGAAAATTAAATAATTTTTTTTAAGTAGTTGTGCCATAAAAAATTTCTATTTAAAAAATACCAATTAAAGTTATAAAACTATTTAATAATATTTTAGTGTCTTTTTTTATAAAAAGATTTAGACGATTTGCCTAAAAATTTGTGTGGAAAATACTCACTTTTAAACTTTTTAATAAAAATGGACGAATACTTCTGAAAATCTTCATAGAAACAAAATATCTAGAAATAGAAATTTTTGGATTCCATATTTAATCAAAAAATCGATCTTAGTTCTGATTCTAAAGATGGTCCAATACAAATTTGCACCCATTAACAATTCCATTATATCCTGAAAGAATTTATGATTCAATTTGTTTAACCGTTTAAACCGCGAATTAATATTTAATTAATGTATTTCTAAGAGTTGTTTTAAAATTAAGACGGCCTTCCATACAAATGTATTACCTGCATATTAGTTCGCTATTTAAACTGTTAAACGAATTGATCTCGAAAAAGTGGAAGATATGGATATTTTATATTAAGCCTTTGTTTCAGAATATATAAAGTAGATTTTCTCATGACTGCAAACAAAAGATGAACTTTGTCGTAAGTTTTTTTAATAATAATATAATAATATCGAGTTTTTCAAGTAAACATACGTCGGATATATTCATTTTCTAACGAGCGGGAATTCCCGGGATCCCGGGAAATTCAGAAAAAAATCGCGCTGTCCCGGGAAATGAAAAAGTCCGGGAAAAGAAAAACCCTAGTTATACAGGATAAAAAAATAAGAAGTAGTTTTTCTTTTTAGCTATTCATTCTAACTTTTAGGGGTTAAAAAGGTGGGGTCAAAAATTACCCAATTTTAATTTTTCCTGTTTTTTCATGTTGGGTCCAAAAATTTATAAACATACTAACTGTCAAATGAAAGAAATTTGAACGACGCATCCAAACATGCATAATACATGCCCGAGCGTGTCTAAGTTTTTAAGTTATTCAATAAAAAAGCTTAAGAGACACTGCGTTCACGAAAAATGTAAACAAACTGTAGTTTGTGCATAGGAGTTGGCACTTAAAATATTTTTGTTTTTTGCTTAAATTCTTAACGGGACTTCTCAGAGTTACAAAATTTTGGATGATGATGCAACTGATTAAGAACTATAGATTTTTATTAAAAACGAAAATCATGTCGCTTAAGCTGTTTTGTCGTTTATGGCTCGATATTATGAACAAATATCCATGAAAGCAATTAATACCATTTATGAACAAAATTGGTTCTGTGTAATATGGGCTATTTTCCTCGCTTGACGTGTAAATATTAAATATTTATATATGTACTGTCCTTATATTTATTTCCGATGAACAGAAAATTCAAACGCGTTTAACTTTGTATATTAGTGAATGGTTCAATCCGTGACTATTATTAAACACTAAAAAGATATCTTCCAATGCCAAAAATCTCGCTTCGCTTTGCAAATCAGACTAGATCTAGTTTCTGCGTTTTTCTATGGACAGACTTCATCAGTGATTTTCCATTAAATTGTATTATTGTTTATATATTATTGCAGATTGTCTCTATATGATAATTTTTTCAACAACCCGTCGGCTGTAGGAATTGAACCCGTGCATTCCTACATTACACACGTTACTGTACTAAAGTTCGACAGCTTAGCCGTCTAACCCAAGTAAGGCCTTGCATGTAGTGTAGCTAATTCATAGTTTTCTTTCCTATTCAGCTTTCTGTTATTGTTTTTACTTTCAGAAGTGATCAGACAGATACATACAAACATTCTACTTTAGATTTTTTGATCACTTCTGACAGTAAAAAACAATAACAGAAAGCTGAATAGGAAAGAAAACTATGAATTAGCTACACTACGTGCAAGGCCTTACTTGGGTTAGATGGCTAAGCTTTCGAAATTTAGTGTAGTTACATTTGTAATGTGGGAATGCACGGGTTCGATATCTACAGCCGACGGGTTGTTGAAAATATTATCATATAGAAACAATCTGACAATAAAATCTAAACAATAATACAATTTAATGCAAAATCACTGATGAAGCCTGTCCATAGAAAACGGCAGAAACTAGAAAAAAGGTTTATTCTTATTCTTCTTCTTAACCTCCAAATATGTAAAAATATGCAACTACAAATCGATGCCATTTTGTTCTAAATCTCATGATTTGGATAAATATTTGGTCCATATCACTTTTGGACTATAAAAAAAAACAGCATTTGCATAGAATTCCTTTCCCCATAGGGAGTCATAAGCCATTCGCTAAGTTATACGCCCTTAATTCATTTTATTTGCCTTGGGACGATTTTTTCATTACCTAGTATCTTGACATGCAACAAAATGATAGCAAGCAACTCAATTTAAATTTTATTGCAATATCATAATAACGCTGTCATGCAAGCGGCTCTTGCAACGATGCCTGCCATCAAATGTCACTTTTTGTTTTAATTTTAATATTGTAATAAAAAAATAACAGAAATTTGGTAAACAAAAAAGAATGGGAATGAGTTGAGTTATTTATTATTTGTAGATAAAAAAATTAATGTTTGATAAAAATTTTGTGTTTTTCGAGGAAAAATCTATGATATTTCTTAGTCATGAAATGGTCAAGTGTCCTCCACGCTTTGCAATTGATATCATTTTGACGTTTCTCAGCAATGGTTTTGACATTTCATAGCATATAATTTATTGCATTTGAAGACACCGGGTTACGTTGCTTTTTTGGAATAGAAAATTTAAATTCCTTTCCTTATTTTAGTTTTTTATTTATGTTTAATATTTTTAACTATAATTAAATTTTAATTATTCCCCTTCAATTAAAAATACACAAATAACTAACAGTCAAATAAAAAAAGATCAATTTAAAGAAATGAAAAATGATCATCTTGAACTTGAACCATTTGTTGATTGCATTGAATGTGGTCGTAAACAACACCAAATTTGCGTCTTATGGTTAGATTCTATTTGGCCTGGAGGTTTTGTATGTGACAATTGTTTGCAGAAGAAGAATTCCAAACGGAAAGAAAATAAATTCAATGCTAAACGGTTACCTACTACAAAATTGGGTATTTATATTGAAACACGTGTTAATAATTTCCTTAAGAAAAAAGAAGCCGGTGCTGGTGAAGTTCACATACGCGTTGTATCATCCTCGGATAAATGTGTTGAAGTGAAGCCGGGTATGCGAAGAAGGTTTGTCGAAAATACCGAAATGAATTCGGAATTCCCCTATAGAGCAAAAGCCCTATTTGCTTTCGAAGAAGTCGATGGCATTGATGTATGTTTCTTTGGTATGCATGTACAAGAATATGGCTCCGAATGTCCAGCTCCCAATACAAGGCGAGTTTATATAGCTTACTTGGATTCAGTGCATTTCTTTAGGCCACGACAATATCGCACAGCTGTCTACCATGAAATCCTATTGGGTTATATGGACTATGTTAAACAATTGGGTTATACTATGGCTCATATTTGGGCGTGTCCACCGTCTGAAGGTGATGATTACATCTTCCACTGCCATCCTACAGATCAGAGAATTCCAAAGCCAAAACGTTTGCAAGAATGGTATAAGAAAATGTTAGATAAGGGTATGATTGAACGTACCATACAGGATTACAAAGATATTCTTAAACAAGCCATTGAAGACAAGTTAACTTCAGCTGCCGAGTTACCCTATTTTGAAGGTGATTTTTGGCCCAATGTTTTAGAAGAAAGTATAAAAGAATTGGACCAAGAAGAAGAAGAAAAAAGAAAACAAGCAGAAGCTGCTGAAGCAGCAGCAGCCGCGGCCGCTAATGTAAGTATAAATATTCGTGGTCTTTATGAAATCCCCAAGGGAATTGTATTGGAAACGGATTGGATTCTATAAACGGGCTTATAAAACTTAACTTGAATGGTATTACAATGTCATAAAACTTTTAATATATTTATTATTTTTCATTATTAATAATTTAAAGAAAATAATTTTAATCGGATTTGAAATTTTCGTTTAAAAATTTGCGTACGAGCAAAGGAATGACGAAATTTTGTTACGAAAATTTCCGATTGTTGGATTCTATAAATCCACTCTACGGATTTGATGAGGAAATTTCCGATCAGACTAAAATTGTCTTCTTAACATAACAAATTTTAACAGCCAATTTTTAGCGTTATCAATTTGTTACACATATTAGATTTTCTGAAACACAAATATTTAAAAAGTTTTATGACGTGATTGTAATGCCATTTTCGTTAATTTTTATAAACCCGTTTATAGAATCCATATCCTTTTCGAATCCAATTCCGATGGCGATTTCATAAGGACGACGATTAAGATAGTTAATAAAAATAAAATATAAATTGTTCCATTACACCAGATATTGTTTAAAAATGTAAGACTTTTAAAAGTCGACTTTAAGTTTTAAATATTTTTTTCTTGGTTTTTAGTTTTAAATCGATATTTTTGTTTCACTTGATATTGTTGAATTTTCAGATAGGGTTTTGAATTTCAAGTCAATAGAGTACTCCAGCAGGCTACATTGCAAAATTATTTTAATTTTTTGCATTAAAAATGCAAAATTTTAAAAGAATTATTTTAGTTAGAACGATAAAATGAGCATTCCAGTTTTAAACTACATTTAAAGTTAATTCATATCCCAAAAAGCCTTAAAAAACTATTAAGTATTTTTGTAATATAATTCAATGATTAAATTCAAGTATCCATGTTTATGGTTTATGCTGTATTTTTGTCGTTCAAATGTCATTCAAGTAAAATATTAAACTTGAGTATGTGACTAAAATTCAACTTATTTCTGCTTTAACTTTACTCTCAAACTCAAAATTGAAATCACAATCATATTTTTGCAGTTTAAAAATTTTGATCAAATTTATTTGAAATCTTGGAATTTTATTTGTTTAGATTTTCTCAATGGAAGATACTGAAGTTAGTGGTGATGGCAAAAAGAAAGGCCAGAAGAAAGCTAAAAAGTCAAATAAATCTAAGGCTGCTCAACGGAAAAGCAATAAAAAGTCGAATGAACAACAGGCTGGCAATGATCTCTCTGCTAAAATTTATGCCACAATGGAAAAACACAAAGAAGTGTTCTTTGTTATACGTCTTCACTCGGCGCAATCTGCAGCGAGCTTAGCGGTAAGTTTGAGGTTAAAATAGTATAAGTATTCAGTTGTTAATATATTAATTTTTACATTTTAATGTATAAATCCAATATTCAAAAGTGAATAACATCATATTAAAAATTAAATTTTTTATACTGCAGCCCATACAAGATCCTGATCCTTTACTGGCGTGTGATCTTATGGATGGTCGTGATGCATTCCTCACATTGGCACGCGATAAACATTATGAATTCTCTTCGTTACGTAGAGCACAATTTTCCACATTATGCATGTTGTACGAATTACATAATCAAGGGCAAGATAAATTTGTCTACACCTGCAACAATTGTAAAACAGCTGTTGAAACCCGTTTCCATTGTACAGTTTGTGATGTAAGTTTATTCGTTGTGATTTTTTGATTTGTTTTTTTTTTTTTTTTTTTTTTTTTTTTTTTAAATTAATTATTTTGTTTTATTTAGGACTTTGATTTATGTACGTTGTGCAATGAAAAGATTGGTCATCCACATAAAATGGAAAAACTAGGTTTCGATTTGGATGATGGTTCATCACCAGCAGATCTTAAACAAGCAAATCCACAAGAAGCCCGCAAACAATCGATACAACGTTGTATTCAATCGTTGGTACATGCTTGTCAGTGTCGCGATGCCAATTGCCGTCTGCCATCCTGTCAGAAGATGAAGAGAGTGGTACAACATACCAAAAATTGCAAGAGAAAAACCAATGGTGGTTGCCCCATTTGCAAACAACTTATTGCTTTATGTTGCTATCATGCCAAACATTGTCAAGAACAAAAATGTCCAGTGCCTTTCTGTCCAAATATCAAACACAAACTCAAGCAACAACAATTGCAGCAAAAGTATGTACTTCTTTATATGTACTGCAAGAAATGATTTCACGGTGGATTAAATTGAATTTTAACTTTTTATAGATTACAACAACAGCAACTCTTACGACGTCGTGTGGCTCTTATGTCTCGTACCGTTACGGCTCCAGCGGCTTTACCAGGTCCAGCCAGTGGTGGTCCTGTAGTAGGACCAGTTGGTGTCCCAGTATCTGCAGTTGCCATGCCAGGTGTTGGTGTGACTGCTCCCGTTATTGGAGGCCAACCAGCTATAATGCCAGCAGGGGCAGGGGCTATTAGTCCAACTACAGTGCCAGTACCCTCGCCGGTTGCTCCAGGTCCTATGAGCGGTGGCATGACTTCACCTCATCCTCATCAGCCTGGAATAGGTATGAAACCAGGAGGTGGTCATTCCCCTTCACCCAATGTTTTGCAAGTTGTTAAACAAGTAAGTTTCTATGGACAAAAATAGTGTTGTTCATTTTACATATATGTAAATCAATTGTTTGTATTATTTAGGTTCAAGAAGAAGCTGCGCGACAACAAGTACCGCATGGTGGAGGTTTCGGTAAGGGCGGTGCTATGGCTCCCCCCGTTATGCAAAGGCACCATATGGGTGGATTACCTAATCAACCCAACCCCGGAATGGTTGGAAACGTTGGGAATGTTGGTGGTGTAGGCAACGTAGGTCAAATGGGTCCTGGTGGCAATAATGTAATGGGTAATAATCTCTTGCCCATGGATCAATGGGGTGGTAATCGTTATCCCAACAATGCAAATCAAGGCATGCGCCAACCCAATCAAAGTCAAGTTATGCAACAAAATCCAATGCAGCAACAGGTACGATCAATAGTTTGTATAAACACAATTTTACAAAGTTTATTTTACAATTTTCCGTTATTTTTTTCAGAATATGATGGCTGGCATGGTGGGCGCCGGCGGTTCTCAACAAATTCCCGGCAGTGCTGGAAATATGCCTGGCAATGCGCAAGGAGTTGGTGGTAGTATGGGGGGTAGTGGTGGTATGGTTGGTATGGGTGGTGCTGGTCCTATGGTTGGACCTGGAGGATTACGTCCCCAAGGACAACATCCAAATGCTGGTGTAGTTGGTGGCTCTGGACAAATGCCCAATGGACCACTCAACACCCAATTGAATACTCATCAACTTGCTCAAATAATGCAAAAAATTAAAAATAATCCCACCAATGAAGGTCATCAACAAATCTTACAAGTGCTTAAACAAAATCCTCAAATTATGGCAGCTATTATTAAACAACGGCAACAAAGTCAAAATAATGCTGGTCAACAGGGTGGAGCCGGAGGTACTGCTGGTAACGGTCCCCAGCAGCAGCAGCAACAACAGCAACAGGTTATTCAACAACAACAACAGCAGCAACAAATGCAACATATGATGAATCAACAACAAATGCCTCAAGCTAATCAACAAGTTATGATGCAAGCGCAACAAAATCCTGGCCAGCATCAACGTATGCCTGGTATGCAAAATCCTATGATGATGCAACAACAGCAACAAGGACAAGTAAGTAATTTTTTGTAAGAAAATAAAGCTTTTATTTCAAGAACACACATTTTACAGAAGTGATAAAAAACGCCTTTACTGCTTGCTAGTTAATAATGGTGCACTGTTTTATTTTTAACTTTTTTTATAGAAATTTCTTTAAAAGCATCTTTAGTTTATTTAGACCCGATTACCGAATATCCTGTTAAAATGTACCCAACAGATAAATTCACAATGGGAAACAATAAATGTGTCAGTTGATATTGTGAAAATGCGGCTTTGAAAACAAATAAAGAAAATAAAAACCTGCGTTATCTTAAAACTAACTCACTGCGGCAAAGTACTTAACTGGTTTGGGCTTAACAGTTTTTGTAAAAAATTACACCAAAAATATAAGTGATTTTGTCAAAAAAAATATAAATATATATATATATATATGTGGTTAGAATTCTTCGTAGAATCATTACAACACAAATTTTTCTTTTGTCTCGATTCTTGAATGTTTTCAAAATTTAATTTAATTTCTTTATTTATTACAATAACCTAGCCTATATGCCATAATCGGTTACAAATTTCTACTAAAAGTAACAAAACAAGCAATAAAATTTGTTTAAAATAAAAAAAATTAAGGAATAAAATATTAGATTTAAAATATTAGATGTAGGTATTTTTCCAAAATATTCAAGAATCGAGGCAAATGAAATTTTATTTCCTCTAGCCAAATGTGTATGTGGGGTTTGCAGGGGGTGGGGGGATATATGATTCTACGAAGAATTCTACGCAACTTTGCCTTAGAAACCATGATATATGTATATTAGAATGTCCCTTAAAATAACGTTCATTACACTAAAAGTGAAAAGTGAGAACATTAACCCTATATGGATCAAGTTACTCAAAATAATAATTTTTATCATGTGGAAAAAATTTTTTATTCATTCAAATTGATATTTTTCCGAAAATTATGAAAGGTGTTAATCTGTAAATTTCCTAGTGGGGAGTTTTTGCCCAAAAATATAAAAATTAACCCCATATGAATCACGTTACATAAAATAATTATTTTTATCCAGCTGAGATTTTTTTTTTTTTTATCAATTTAATGGCTTTACAATCTCGTAGTCATAATTAATATTAAGTTTCATGGGTCTTTTCTGACCCCAAGCCACTAAGGTTTAAATATTTTTTACACAAATGTAAAGATAATTATATTCTAACCAAATTTAAGTGATATTTTTCGGAAAACTGTGTAAAATTTGATGAAAACATTCAAATTTTGTTTAATTTTTGACAAAATGAGCAATTTTTGTAAAATGTCCTGGAAAGAAGTCGCTCCAAACACAAACTCGAATTATTATTTTTCCGATTTTTTTTTTTTTTTCTTTAATATCAACTATTATGTGGCACAAATAGCAAGCGACATTTCCAAATTAGGCATTTTAAAATTAATGAAAAAAAACACGTTTTAGCATTTTTATCAAATTCGTGGGTCATTTTGGATTCCAGGCTAAAGTGGGTTAATGATATCCGATGAAGTCAAAATTCCATGTCTGAATCATTTTGACTATATTAAATGAATAAATGGAATAAAAAAATATTTTTTTTCCAAAATGGGCAATTTTCGTCCAACTTTCGGCACGGGTTAACGTTTTCCAAAAAAAAAAAATAATAAATCGATTTCTTCTATTTGGGACCATTTCCAATAAAACTGGGGGGTGTAATAACAAATCTATTTTAAGGGACACTCTAATGTATATATACAGCTATGGACATATAAATGGCCCATTTTACCATGATTTCTTTCTTATGCTACTATATTGCAAATACTATTAAGAACCAAAAAGTTTTTGTTTTTTTTCCAAATGTTTATTATGTACATTTAATATTGCAATAAACTTTAATTGAAATTTATTAATGTAAATAAAAACTTATCATTATGAAAAAAAACCCATTGAAATGAGCTGGACACTTAAATGGCACAATCTTAAAAAAAGAGAAGAAATGGTTTTAATATTGAATTTGTTAAATTTTTTGGTATGTACAAATATTTTACCGTTAATATTTAGTGCTGTGTGTGGCCTTTGTTTTTGATGACAGCTTCGCACCTGCGACCCATACTTTCCACTAGTTTTTGGCATTTTGTTTTGGGGATGGCGTACCAAGCTTCCTGTGCGGCCGACCACAGTTCGTCCATATTTTTGTAATTTTTCTTTGCGATTTCAACCTTGACTTCATTCCACAGGTTCTCTATTGGATTTAAGTCAGGGCTCTGGGCTGGCCAATCCAAAACATCAATCTTCTCCGCACAAAACCATTTTTTTTACTAGTTTGGAGGAGTGGCATGGAGTTGAAGGCATATGGCTCCATATGCCCAGTAGCAAATGGTCGAACTAGTTCTAAAACATACTAGTTTCTTGTCTAGTAATTACATAACTAGTTCTCAAAATAATCATTTTGAACCAGTTGTGTAAATACGATCTATGTAGAGACTGTTTAAAAAAATTACCTGAATTAAAATATGAGATTTTAAATTTAAAAATTATATTTAATAAAAAATCAGAGTTTGTAAATAAACACTTAAATTTTTTTTATTGTGAATTGAATTGAGGTGTATATCAACTGGTACAGTACTGGAGCCAAAGAGTCAATCCAGAACTAGTTTAGAAAATTTCTTATAAGAACCAAAAAAGAAAAAAAGCACTGGCAAAGCAATATTCTTTAAGAATTTGTATACCTAATAGTTTCATTGAAACTGTGCAGAGATTTCAAAAAATTGAATTTCAATACGAGTTTTGAAATACTACCTTTGTTTGTAATACGTGATACATTCTGAGTTTGCAAATAAACACTAAAATATTTTATTGTCATTAGAAATCATAAACACAAAATATTTGAAATTTCATTTGGTAAATGGATATAATTATCTCAGTAAGAGGAAACTATCAGTCTAATCTGCGTTTTATCAAAGGAAAAACCTCTGTTTTTTATCTATATAATTCAGATACAACCAACTGGTACAGTACTATTTCCAAAGAGTCACTTCGGAACTAGTTCCGCGATTGTCACATTAGCACCAGTTTCGCTCCCTATTTTTCGTCCTTAAATTGTAATTTTCAAACTAGTTATACAACTAGTACCAAAGTGGGAGTTTGGCGACAATTGCCCCCATCCCTATGACATCTCCATGTTAAATTCTACAGTTGTTTGTATGGAGGGGCGGTAGAACTCGTACTAGTTGCCTGGTTTAAATAAACTAGTACATAACTGGTTCTGAACTAGTATTTTTTTGCAACTGGGTGGTTTTTTAAAATTTCTAAATACTGAAACTTGTCGATTTTTCCATTGATTTTTATAAGCGGACCTACGCCATGCCAAGAAAATGCACCCCAAACCATAATACTGCCAACTCCATGTTTTACCGTCTTCTTCTGAGTGAACCGAGGATTAAACTCTTGGCCTTTAGGACGACGAACAAAGATTCTGCCATCTGGTCCTATCCTGTTAATTTTTGTTTCGTCACTCCATAACACGTTTTTCCAAAAACTAATGGGATTTTCCTTATGGGTTCTGGCGAAGGTTAGTCGTTTTGAAATATTTTTTTTTGGGAGCAGGGGCTTTTTTCTGGAAATGCGCCCAAACAAATTTGCCTCGTTTAGTCTTCTTCTGACAAGTCTGCTTGATATTTCCATGTTAAAATTTTCATTTTTATCTCAGCAATTTCCGCTACTTTTTTTCCATCTTCATACATTTTCCATATGATCCGCATTTTTATACCCTCCATCCCACTGTGCAGGAGGGTATATATCATTTTGTCATTCCGTTTGTAACTCATCGAAAAAAAAATCTGGGACATAAAAAAAATATATATTCTTGATCGTTATCAATAGCGAAACCGATATAGCCGAGTCCGTCTGTCTGTTGAAATCACGATCACGCTCAAAATAGTTGTGCTATGATGTTAATTTTTAGTCAAAATTTTTGTCCAATTTCTTAAGCAGTTTGGTATTGGAAATGGGCATATTTGGTCCAGACGTTTAAAAGTTATGAATGAAAATGTAAAAGCACATCTAGAATTTTCCATATTAACATGAAAAAATATATTAACTGTGTGTTGTTGTTGTTACTGAATAAGCAAAATATACATACATACACACCCAGACCTTGAAAGAGATAATTCTTTTTTTCCCAGGACAGGTCCCTGAACTTTGTTTTTTATGAGAGTTCAGTAACCTGTCCTAGGATTTGTCTTGTGACATGTCACAAGGGGTCAATTTCCCCCTCCTATGACAACGCCATGTAAAAGTGACCAGCCTATTTCATATAAAGGGGCCAGTTCGGTGACAGTTTGTTAAAATTTCCCGTAGGGTAGGTTTAAAATGTGTTTACTCCCAAAATATGTTCGATTCCCGATGAGTTAATTCAGTATAATTGTTGGTTAGAGTCAGTGTTACCATATATTTTTTTAGAAAAACTGTAAATAAAAACTGATTCTTTATAGAAAAACTGTTTTTCGAAAAAATTTTAAAAATCAGAAGAAATTCTGGGATCCCGAAGTATAATGGGATTAAATATTATCCCAGGGTATTACTTTTCAAAATATCGAGATTTAAATAATTTTATTGCTTTTGATATAGTACTCGACTTTTTGCATAGCCTCCTAATAAAATATTTTTTTTTTTAGAATTTTGGTCTCCTAGGCCCAAATCTAAAGTTAAAAAAAGTTAATTGAATCACCCTTCCGAAATTAACCCCTGACTTAGGATAGAATACTTTACTGGTTAATGTTGTACTTCAAAATATTATTTATTGATGTGGAATGCATTCCACATAATATTGACTTTCATTTGATTGATTATTGTTATGTCGGGAATTACTTATGTGTTTGAAAAAATTACGTTTTTTGGAATTGTCCTTGATTATAATTGAAAAAATAGTAGTGAATTGTTATCGAGAATTGGCAAATATTTATTTAAAAAAAATAAAAAATCAATTTTGGAGTTTCTTGATGAGACATTGTATTAATTTTTGCAAAAAAATATAAATTTCTAAATTATCCTTCATTAAGAAATGATCTGAAAAGTTCGGGTCTATGACGTATCAGATAAGGCTTAGCCAATTTTATTTCGTGCTAATTTTTTATGAAATTTCTTATACAAATATTTCGGTTTTCCAATAAGCATAGTTTGTAGTATTATATTGGTATTTTTAAATTAATTTATTTTTCGATTTGTACCTAATTTTTCACAATATGAAAGATTTATTGTAATTTTTGGTTCATATACATAACCACTTTCTAAATTCATAAATGGCTTACAAAACAATATTTTATACAAAATTCATTTTATAAACATGTTATAGATCTTTCAAATTATTATGCATAAGCACTTTTATATTTTAATTCTTAAATTTTAGTTTAAAAATAAAAAAAATTAAAAATGAAACAAATGTGCCGATTTAATATGAAAAAACTGTAAAAAAATCCATGAATTAAAAAAAAAACTGTTTTTTACATGGAAAAACTGGAAAACTGTTAGCCATACCAAAAAACTGTAAAAAAAACAGTTAAAACTGGCTATATGGCAACACTGGTTAGAGTCAAAGTTGTATCTTATGTACCATCTGCAAAAAAAAATAGGTTTGACTTCTAATATCTTCGGTGTTTGAAGTGATAAAATTTGAACTACATCTCAAAAGTTTTTAATCTTGAGAATATATTAATAAGTAAAAAATTATTTGGTAGTATACGGTGGTTTTTATAAAAACGGTTTATTTTAAAAAATCTTAAAAATTAATCTCATTCGCCGGTAATGGGTAAGCAAACAAAAAAAATGTCGTCCATGAAATATTTTTACTATCTTTCCAATGGTATATATATTGTTCCAATCCGACTATAAATGACTTAGATATATGTAGCTAAGTCCATTTCCAAACTTTTCACAGAAATAAACTCCCTACAGAGGTCTTTCCGCGGATTTTTTTTTTAACAGCTTGAAAAGTACTACATCGGGGTAAAAAAAAATTCACTGAGATCAACTTATTGCAAAATTGAGATTTAAAATACGAATTAAGGAATTATATTTTTAAAGGTCTGCACACATCTATATGAATAACATAAGCAGTGTTGCCACTTTATGGGTAGAGCATGGATGACAGCAATTATTAAATTGTTTATCAAATTTGTAAATAAAACGAGTAAAAAGGTTAAAGTCGGGCATGCCGACTATAGAATACCCTACACCAGTCTGGGTAAAAGCCAACTAATGTCACCAAAATCAATAGGCTGCTTTTTTGGGCCAATATAGGTCTGTGTACCAAATTTCATCAAAATATCTTAATATTTGCGACCTGCAGCGTATAAACAGTATAATTTTGGTAGGACCCTTATATGGGCACTAGGTCTAAACATGGACCGATGTTCATCAAAATCAATAGGCTTCGTCCGTGGGCCAAAATAGGTCTGTGTACCAAATTTCGTCAAAATATCTTAATATTTACGACGTGCATCGTATAAACAATATAATTTTGGGGGGACCCTTATATGGGCACTAGGTCTAAACATAGACCGATGTTCACCAAAATCAATAGGCTTCGTCCTTCGGCTGCCATAAGTCGGTGTACCAAATTTCATCAAAATATCTTAATATTTGCGACCTGCAGCGTATAAACAATATAATTTTGGTAGGACCCTTATATGGGCACTAGGTCTAAACATGGACCGATGTTCACCAAAATCAATAGGCTTTGTCCTTGGGCCAACGTAGGTCTGTGTACCAAATTTTATCAAAATATCTTAATATTTGCGACCTGCAGCGTATAAACCATATAATTTTAGTAGGACCCTTATATGGGCACTAGGTCTAAACATGGACCGATGTTCACCAAAATCAATAGGCTGCGTTACTGGGCCAATGTAGGTCTGTATACCAAATTTTATCAAAATATCTTAATATTTACGACCTGCAGCGTATAAACAGTATAATTTTGGTAGGACCCTTATATGGGCACTAGGTCTAAACATGGACCGATGTTCACCAAAATCAATAGGCTGCGTTATTGGGCCAATATAGGTCTGTGTACCAAATTTCCTCAAAATATCTTAATATTTACGACCTGCAGCGTATAAACAGTATAATTTTGGTAGGACCCTTATATGGGCACTAGGTCTAAACATGGACCGATGTTCACCAAAATCAATAGGCTGCGTTATTGGGCCAATATAGGTCTGTGTACCAAATTTCATCAAAATATCTTAATATTTACGACCTGCAGCGTATAAACAATATAATTTTGGTAGGACCCTTATATGGGCACTAGGTCTAAACATGGACCGATGTTCAAAAAAATCAAACTTGTTCGTCCTTGGGCCAACATAGGTCTATGTACCAAATTTCATCGAAATATCTTAATAGGTGCGACCTGTAGAGTGCGTACAAGATTGCATGGACAGACAGACAGACGGACGGACGGACGGACGGACAGACGGACATCGTTAAATCGAAATAAAAAAAAATTCTGAACCGATCGGTATACTATAAGGTGGGTCTACGACCAATATTTTTTGGTGTTACAAACATCAGCACAAACTTATAATACCCTGACCACATAGTGGTGTAGGGTATAAAAATATGTTATACATAAAAAAAGAATTTAATTCATAAACCAGCCGATAGTGGGTCTATGAATACAACTTAGCAATTACTTCAAAGCATTGTTGGTAGCAGAAACGGTGCGATTATCGGTGAGGGTAAGTTACGCTATCATAGATTATTTCGGTTACAGTATTCTAAGGATAATTGTATTTCGATAACGGTATTTTAAGGTTAACTGTATTGCAATTATTTCGATAATGGTATTTTAAGATAAGCGGTATTCAGTTATTTCGGTGCATTCCGCAAATTTTTTTTTATGAAAAAACAAAATAAAGTAAAATAAATTTATTAACTAAGTGTATGTAAAATTCACAATTAATACGTGGAATTACAAAAAGTTTAGACTAAAAAATAATGGTGTTGTAAGAATAATGGGATAATGGTATTTCATTAATTTCGGTACTGGTATTTTAAATGTATCGATATTTGAATCTATAACAGTATTTTAGCGATAGAGCCTACCAACCCTGCCTCAATGTATGTAATTACTTTAGGCTTATAAATGCCTTAACATCTAATTGTGAAGTTTGCATAAAAATTCCGATATCTATTTTTTATTCATACGAGTTTATGAATTGATTCACAGCGACTGATCATCCACAAATTAAACCGATACATCAGAAAAAGTGTATTAATCTATACAAAGTGTATTAATCTATACATGCTTTGAAATTCTTTCGTTATACAAAGAAGCTATTAACGTACACAAAAAAATCGTTACCAAGTAATTAAGCAAATTTCAACTAATAAAGTTTAATCGAATAATTTATTATATTGTGTATGCCACAAAAACATTATTTTAGTTGAAGTGCTCCCAATTGCTTGCCAAAGATTTTTTTGTGTGTATTTAAAAACGCAAATAAAACTTGATTTTTTAAAAACTCTAAAATAAGATTATTTTTAAATCGTTCACATGTGATCATAACTGACTCTTATTTACAAGCTTTTTAAGTGTTTTGTTCTAAAGTTAATTTTTTCTCTAAATTTTATGAAGATTCATATAAGACTCAAAAGTTCATCATAAATGCTGCATATTTATGGAACTTTTCTTTGTAATAATATAACGCCCAGAACGATGGGACAATTGAAATGGCCTAATCACTTTTTTTTTAAGTTTACTGATGAGGTTATTACCTTTTTTCGGATTTCAAATTGTAATAATATGTTAATTGAAGTCATTTATAATTTCATATTTGTTGGGTAATTTTGTCTACACTTTTGGGAATTTTGAATCTTGCTTGTGGCAGCACTGAGATTAAACAAGATTAAACTGAAATATTTACTTGTAGTGGTGGAAAAAATCATACACATTTGTTGCACAGTGGATTGACCGAATACAAATGGGTAATAATTCATACTTGTTTGTTTGTACTGTAGAATCCCCCAATAAAAACACCAGGATGGAGGGTATCTAAAGACCCGGCACAGCCGAATTTAATCTTTGGTTTGTATAAGTTCCCAGTCACCTGGGGACTTATACAAACCATCGAGCGGGCTTTAGCCCGCTTGTTATATTTATTTTTGAACTACGAAAAATATTTATTGCTTTGAATTAAATCAACACGACTATTTTAAGTAAATTGTGCCATTTATATGTCCACTTTAAATCAGCATTGTAAATGGCCCATTTTGGAAAAAACTGTATTATTAAAAATTCTCAAAATTCGAAATTTTGAAAAATTAAGTATTTTGTTTCATTTATTCATTTAATATAGTCAAAATGATTCGGACATGGAATTTCGACTTCATCGGATATCATTAACCCACTTTAGCCTGGAATCCAAAATGACCCACGTATTTGATAAAAATGCAAAAACGGGTTTTTTTTTTAATTAATTTTAAAGATTTTTTAAAATGCCTAATTTGGAGATGTTGATTGCTAGTTGTACCACATAATAGTTGATATTAAAGAAAAAAAAAAATAAATTGGAAAAATGATAATTCGAGTTTGTGTTTGGAGTGACTGCTTTCCAGGACATTTTACAAAAATTGCTTATTTTGTCAAAAATTTAACAAAATTTGAATGTTTTCATTAAATTTAAATAGTTTTAGGAAAAGTATCACTTCAATTTGATTAGACTATAATTACCTTTACATTTGTTTAAAAAAGTCTTTAACCCTTAGTGGCCTGTGGTCAGAAAAGACCAATGAAACTTAATATTAATTATGACTACGAGATTGTAAAGCCATTGAATTGATAAAAAAAACTCTCAACTGGATAAAAATAATTATTTTATATAACATTATCCACATGGGATTAACCTTTATAGTTTAGTCCAAAAACGCCCCACTAGGAAACTTACAGAATAAAACCTTTAATAATTTTCGGAAATATATCACTTTAACTGAATAGAAAAAATTTTTTCTACTTGATAAAAATTATTATTTTGAGTAACTTGATCCATATAGGGTTAATGTTCTCACTTTTCACAGAAAAAGACCAACTAGGAAATTTACAGAATAACATTACATATCAGATTTCTATTAAATTGGGATATGCGATAAAAAAAGTTTCACTTGATTAAAATAATTATTTTATGTAACATGATTAGGGTTTGGGATTTCCCGGGCTTTTTTATTTCCCGGGAAACGGGAATAAAAAAATTTGAATCCCGGGAAATATTTTTGAACAAAATTGTTAATGAAAACCACCTATATAAGTAATTTTTGTTAAAAAAAAACACTATTTCAGTACAAATTCAGTCTGTGTGGTGAGAATTCAAAGAAAAATATCAGAATGTTGAACATTTGATTTCACATAAATTACTCTAAGCACTGCCAAATGAATTGCATGATTCCAGCAGAAAGCATCCACTACTGGACTGTCGGAAACAAACCGTTTCATCACATTTGGCCCATTAGATATGGTGGCCACAATGTTATTTTCCAAAGACAAAATAAAACTCTTCTAGTCTTATTTATACAATTCTTCTTATTTCATCAGCATTACATCTTCCTGATATATAAACCAACCCCAGGTTATAAAATGAATTATTTCCGTTTATACATATGTTCAAATATCTCTTTTGTGATATTCTTGTCCATTCATCTAAGATTATAGTAAATATCCTATTGTTAGAAATATTGCTCGATATTTCTTTTATCATGATATGTTTTACATGATTGTAGTAATTTAATATAATGTTCTTTACATCGGTTTAATTTTTTGGCAATACCAGGTTTTTATTATAAAAACTTTCTCGAATAAACGAAGATCTATTTACGGATTGACATTCCGTCGACTGTGGCTAATTTTGATACCATTTCAGGAAATGTTTGCCCTACCATAAAACGTTCAATGCCTATTCAGCTTAAACTTTTTTCTTCGGTTACTTTGCTAATTTTAGCTGGAACGTTATTCTTGTTGTTGTTTTCTTCAAGAGAAGTTGCATTTTTTTGTGAACCAAATTTAGATATCGGATAACCAAATTTAGATACCTCCGTTAACCATTACCCAGGTGGAAAAATACGATCGTGAAAACGTTTTAAAAGCATTTTAAAAGGTGGTACAAACGTTTTCAGAATATATCGATTTACAAGTTTAAAGCGTTTTGACAACACCCCAAATGATAACCATGATTTACGGTGTGAGGCTGGTATTTTATAACGTTTTCAAAGCGTTACAGAAAAAAAAAACTTTAAAATGCTTTTTCAACCGTCAAACTAGCGTATGTAGAACATTCTGGTTTACAATTTCAGAGCATTATGAAAACGGTCCAAATGATAACCATGATTTATGGTCTCAGGGTGGTATTTTATATCGTTGTCAAACGGTTCCAAAAACAAATTTCAAAGTACTATCTCGACGGTCTATAAACGTTATTGCATCATACCAATTTTAACGCTGTCATATCGTTAGAAAATAAACAAATGATGTACTTTGCCATCGTTTTAAATACAAATATGGGAATCATTTTTTAAAACATCTTTATATATCGTCACCTAAAATGCAAAATGGCGTAACAACAAAAAAATTTAAGCCGATTTTCTGATTGATTATGATGCACTAGACTAAATTACATTTCCCTTCAAAATTTTAAACTTATATGTAGAAATAAGTCTATAGTCGTGTTTTAAACAAGAGAAGAAAATATAGAATATCTTTAATTCTAAGTTTTTTTTGGTTCTCGTAAAAAAAAATAAAAAGTGTTGTTACGCCCTTTTGCATTTTAGGTGACGATATTAACATTTTTAATAAATTATATTTTATTAAATTTGAATTAAAATTTATTGTAAAGTTATGAAAAATACACTTCTATTGATAAACTTAAACATAAAAAGTATTTTATTCAGGATTTTGAATTATTTAAAATATTACACAGAAAAAAATGCTTATACCGTTGGGTTATTCTCGACTAAAATTTTATCATTTAACAAACAAATCGGTTGTTTGAAAATCTTAATTTATAAATTCAATTGTATTTATAAGTTGTATTATATTGTAAATATGAATTATACCAATTGAAATTGCGGAAACTACGTGGAAAATTAAACATTTCAAAACGATATTGAAAAAATTATCAATTAAATTGTTATTTTTTTTTAATTCACTTCATCTCACCCTGACAACGTGTGCCTACTCAGTAATGGAAATATTCTAGTAATTAAAGATTTTTTAACATCAAACATTGTAAACACAATTGCGATGATATCTTTTTAAATGGCCAAATTTATAATGAAACAACTGATGTTTTTAAATATCCACTTTCATCAAAAGAAATTGGATTGTATAATGTAAAAAAATTTAATGAAAATTATGCTGATATTAGTATACAATTAGTGCAAGTTAAGTGTATTCTTACAAATTTTCAAATTGAGGCAATTGCTATAATTTTTACATAAATAATGATTGCTATAATGGTCAAACACTTTAAAAAGGAGGGGACTCTGACATTGGAATGCACTTTTTCAAACATTTTGAAGGCGCTTTAAATCAATGTTTTGACAGTATTTTTTAAATAATCGGTTATATATTCTTTAAAAGTACTGCATAAGTACTTTTTGCAAACGTTAGAAAAACGCTTTAAAGCAATGTTTTTATTTCACAAACGGTTGTAAATTTGGTATGAAAAGCGCTCCTAAAATACTGTTTTTGAACGTTCAAAAAGCAATCCAAAATAATATTTTTCAACGCTGTGAAAACGCTTTTTTTTTTTGTACCATTGACAACAAATGCTATCACAGCGCTTTGTTTTTTGCACCGTTTTCAATTTCCACCTGGGTAGTCTTTTAGGGCAAATATTGCACTGCGCTGCATTGTCCTTTTTGTGAAGTATTTCCATACTCCTGACATTTTATTCTTTAATATAAAGGAATATATTAGTTTGAAAGCAGGTGTATTAAAATAAAGTAAACTTACTTGAAAATATCACATTTATTAATGAAAATGTTACTTATAAAATTATTGGCCCTTAATATAAAGGAGTATTTTAAATTAAAAGTCGACTTTATTTTTAATCATACGGTTTTGTTCATTTTATGTATGAAAACCTTACAAAAATATTTATAATTTTCAATCATTTTGATTGGTTGAAAATAAATTAACCAATCAGAATGCTCCAAAAATAAACCAAGTCAAGGTATACTGCCACCCAATATTTTAACTAAAGTCGACTTTAACTAAAATATACATTTTAGAAATTTAGATAGTATGGGCTATTATTTGTAAGAAACAAAACTTTTTTTTCATATATCTTTTAAACATTTTACCAAGTTTTTAAGTGAATAAGTTATGCGAAAAATCTTTATTAGTTGAAATGCTCCTAATTACTTGGCAAAGACTTTTTTGTGTGTCAAATAAATTGATTCCCTTTTAAAAGATTTTAACATTTTTGTTTTGGTATTTAAAATGTTTTTTATGAGTAAAATTAAAAAAATCCTATTCCAAACAAAACCAATTTAAAAAATTTAATATTTTTAAAATTTCCCGTTTTCCGTTAAAAAAATATATTATTTTCCCAAACCCTAAACATGATCCATATAGGGTTAATTTTTACACTTTTGCCAAAACCGACCCACTAGGAAATTTACAGAATAACATCTTTCATAATTTTCGGGAAAATATCACTTCAAATGTATCAAAAAAATCTTTTTTCCAATTGATGAAAAATATTATTTTGTGTAACTAGATCCATAAAGGGTTAATTTTTTAATTTTTTACTTTTCGACAAAAAAAACGCACTTGGAAATTTTCATAATAACGTCTTTCCAAATAGAAAGCAATAAATGCATAATAAACAAAAGCTTTTAATTAGAACCTACTACGATTACAAAACTAAAATTGATATTAGTATACGGACACTTTTGACTTTACCTTTTTAACCCTTAAAAATAAGATTGGAGCTATAGAGAATTGAGCTTTTTCATTAGTTTTGTACCCTCTATCGAATAGAGGGTACCAAACAAAACCAATTTAAAAAATTTAATATTTTTAAAATTTCCCGTTTTCCGTTAAAAAAATATATTATTTTCCCAAACCCTAAACATGATCCATATAGGGTTAATTTTTACACTTTTGCCAAAACCGACCCACTAGGAAATTTACAGAATAACATCTTTCATAATTTTCGGGAAAATATCACTTCAAATGTATCAAAAAAATCTTTTTTCCAATTGATGAAAAATATTATTTTGTGTAACTAGATCCATAAAGGGTTAATTTTTTAATTTTTTACTTTTCGACAAAAAAAAACGCACTTGGAAATTTTCATAATAACGTCTTTCCAAATAGAAAGCAATAAATGCATAATAAACAAAAGCTTTTAATTAGAACCTACTACGATTACAAAACTAAAATTGATATTAGTATACGGACACTTTTGACTTTACCTTTTTAACCCTTAAAAATAAGATTGGAGCTATAGAGAATTGAGCTTTTTCATTAGTTTTGTACCCTCTATCGAATATCCCAATTTATTAAAAATCTGATAAATATTATTCTGTAAATTTGCTAGTGGGTCTTTTTTTGTGAAAGTGAGAACATTAACCCTATATGGATCAAGTTACTCAAAATGATAATTTTTATTAAGTGGAAAATTTTTTTTTGTTATTCATTTAAAATGATATTTTTCCGAAAATTTTTCAAGATGTTATTCTCTAAATTTCCTAGTAGGGCGTTTTTGGCCAAAAGTATAAAATTAACCCCATATGGATCATGTTACATAAAATAATTATTTTTATCCAGTTCAGATTTTTTTTTTATCAATTTAATGGCTTTACAATCTCGTAGTCATAATTAATATCATAGATGGGCACAAGTACATTAAGTACAAGTACCATGGTACTTGTACTTGAAATTTTGTAAGTACAAGTGCCAAGTTTCAAATGTACTTTGTAATCAGTACCAATTACTAGGGAAGTACTTGATATTTAAGTACCAATACCTTAAAATGTACTAGGTACTTGCTAAGTACACTTGGTACTTGCTAAGTCCTATGGTACTTGCTAAGTACTTTTGGTACTTGTTAAGTACTATGGTACTTGTTAAGTACTACGGGTACTTGTTAAGTACTACGGGTACTTGTTAAGTACTACGGGTACTTGTTAAGTACTATGGTACTTGCTAAGTACTATGGTACTTGCTAAGTACTATGGTACTTGTTAAGTAATATAGGTACTTGCTAAGTACTATGGTACTTGCTAAGTACTTTTGGTACTTTCTAAGTACTATAGTTTTCTGTTTATGTCTTTAAAAAAAAATACAAAAAAAATTGTGACATTTTTAATAACACGGAGGATATCTAAAAGACTCAGGAACTACCGCTTAAAACATAAAAAAACATTTGTATTTATTTGTGAATTCCTTTCAGATTTTAGGTAGTTATTTCCCTGTTTCATAAAATCACTGAAAATCCAAAATAGTGGAATTATGTTAGGGCAGTAAGGAAGAAAAATAATTATTCATTTCCATACTTGGGATTTTTTCATTGGCATTGAAATTTCATTACCATTTAATGCTGCTGAAATCTTATGGCATTAGAATTTGTAATACCCCGAGTAAAAATAGTTATATATTGTCATATATAATGTGATTGGGCTATATCTGACAATGAATGGAGTCACATTAAGACACATATCATAATATACAACTACATCTGATATTATTTTTTCAACGAAATTTTTGTATGGTAATTTATATTATTACATATCCCCAAATCTGACTCTATATATAACTACATAAGCCTTATAAAACTAATGAAATTATATGTAGTGACCGATATGATTATATATGATTTGATACTAAGTTTTATAACACTGTATGGTCGTCGTACTAAAAATATATTTTAATTTTATATAACTTTTTATATAATCCCATACAAATTAATACATAGTTCAACATAAAATTTAGTTATCTGCAAATTCAGAGTTAATTACTCCATAGCCAAATATATTTCACGTGATGTTTTTGCATGTAATTATCATATTAAAAAATGATGCGTACGATTTAGAAGACAAAAGTATTCAAATAAATTTTTATTTTATGTTTTAAAATTTGGGTCTTCAAAATTGTTAAAACCATAGACATTTCAATGTCAATTTAATAGCTGTATGCATAAAAAGTATGCCTACTATCAGACAAAATTTTATAAAATCAGATATTTTTATATCGAATTAGATATAATTTGATGTCCTGGATATGGACAAATCTCGGATAAAACTGTATCAAATTATATCTAATTTGATATAATTAGACACATGTAGATGACCCATTTTTCGGATCAAGTTGTATGTCGTTGTATATGGGGATTTATCAAAAAAGATTTAATTATGTATGACACCATATTAAGATTTTTAACCGGGACTAATGCTAATGAAATCGCACTTAAATGTCTTAAAAACTAATTACAATTGGGCAAAAAAGCATTTGTTTATAAAAAAAGGGGATGTATAGATTGCTTCATATTGGATGTTTTATAAATATGGAATCAATTGGCATCTCCACTGGACCTGACCTATATTGATTATCTGAAAATATTAAAAAACTTAATCCGCGATTTACATTCTGCAAACTAAACACCAAACTTTGTGTATGAAATTGGTATTATAGTCCCTAGATTATGATTTAAAATATTACAAAATAATGGCGGAAAATGGCTTTATAATAAAAAAAATTGTTTAAAAATTTAATCAGCGATTCAAATTCTTCAAACAAATATAATGGTGCAAAATTATTCCTCTTTGAACATTTTTTTTTCGCGATTTTTTTTTCTGCAACTATCCCCCAAACTTTTATGTATGAATTGGGTATTATAGTACCCACCCAGGTGGAAAAATACGATCGTGAAAACGTTTTAAAAGCATTTTAAAAGGTGGTACAAACCTTTTTAGAATATATCGATTTACAAGTTAAAGCGTTTTGAAAACGCCCCAAATGATAACCATGATTTACGGTGTGAGGGTGGTAATTTATAACATTCTGGTTTACAATTTCGAAGCATTGTGAAAACGACCCAAATGATAACCATGATTTACGGTCTCAGGGTGGTATTTTATATCGTTGTCAAACCGTTCCAAAAACAAATTTCAAAGTACTATCTCGACAGTCTTTAAACGTTATTACAACATACCAATTTTAACGCCGTCAAATATGGGAATCATTTTTTAAAACATTTTTATATATTAACATTTTTTAATAAATTATATTTTATTAAATTTGAATTAAAATTAATTGTAAAGTTATGAAAAATACACTTAAATTAATAAACTTAAACATAAAAAGTATTTTATTCAGGATTTTGAATTATTTAAAATATTACACAGAAAAAAATTATTGTACTGTTGGGTTATTCTCGACTAAAATTTTATCATATTAACAAACAAATCGGTTGTACTTTAGAAACATTTAACTTTTGAAATCTCAATTTATAAATACAATGAAATTGTATTATATTGTAAAACAATATTTATACCAATTGAAATTGCGAAAACTATGTAGAAAATTAAACATATAAAATTATCAATTAAATTGTTAATTTTTTTTTTAATTCACTTCATCTCACCTTGACAACGTATGCCTACTCAGTAATGGAAATATTCTAGTAATTAAAGAAATTTTTAGCATCAAACATTGTAAACACAATTGTGATAAATGTCCAAATTTATAATGAAACAACTGATGTTTTTAAGTATCCACTTTCATCAAAAGAAATTTGATTGTATAATGTAAAAAAAATTAATGAAAATTATGCTGATATTAGTATAAACCCAGCAAAAATGTGGAAGCAGTAAAAACGATTACTGCTACTTTTACCGCTTCTAAAAATGTATAGCTTCGTCAACAGCACTAATGAAGGGCCTAAGTTGATTAATTGTTTACAACGCTTTTTGCTGTGCTTTTCAAAAAGGCATGAAATGAGCAATACATTTTGATTGCTTAAATATTTTTGCGGTTCTTTTATCAAAATTTTTTAAAATGCGGAAAAAAGTTATTTTAATGAAAAGAGGTTTCACTAAAAATAAGAGGCATTTTCTCTTCACGGAAAAATATGCAGGAATATTGTGCTTTTGAGAAGGCATGATTTTAAATAGTTGAAAAGCTTTATAATAAGCACTTCCGAGAAGGCATGAATTATCGACATTTTAAAAGAAAAACAGGAGCACTAATTAAAAGCGGTGAATTCATGCCTTTTCGGATCTCGAAACAAGTGCTTTCACGCGAGCTATCTCGAACAAAAATCAGGCATGATATCATCAATAATGCAATCGCTTCACTGCTCAACTTTCCCTGACAAAACTGCTTCCAAGCAAGCAGTAATTTCTGCTGGGAAATTAGTGCAAGTTAAGTGTATTCTTACAAATTTTCATAATGAGACAATTGCTACAACTCTTTTACATAAATAATGATTGCTATAACTCTTTTTACATAAATAATAAAATATAATTAAAATTATATACAGTGGTGGCCACGAATTTAACACAATTCAAGTTTTTTCTAATTTTATTGTTGTTGCCTTTATTTTTAAAGATTAAAATAGTGGCTAAATTCGCCACGAAAGGCAAGGAGATGGTTCAGAAAATTGTACAGAATTTTAACATAATGTTTGTTTTCTCATTTTGTCACTTGTTTTAAGTAGGCGTGGCTTTTGACGAAAAATTAGCGATATCAACCTTTTATCAAATTACATAGTAAAATTTAGGCAGTACTGATCGGTTCTGCACAAACTGTATATTTTTGGAAATCCTATAAAATTTCCTTAAGTCCTGCATTATTTTTATCTACAAATAGTGACCAGACTTAAAATTGCACCACTTTAAACTTGTTCAATTTTTTCTTTGTTTTTAGCGATTTTTAATGAAGTTAACAGCACTAAAATTTTAAAGTGAATAGTTTTATGCTTTTCTTACCACAATATAACAAATCAGTCAAGATTTCTTTTACGTTATAGTAAAATGCATTTCATGTTAAAATTTCAGTGTTGTTAACTTTCTTTTAAAATCGCTAAAAACGAAGAAAAATTGGTCATGTTTAAAGTGGTGCAATTTGAAGTCTGGTCACTATTTGTAGATAAAAATAATCCAGGACTTGAGGAAATTTTATAGGATTTCCAAAAATATACAGTTTGTACAGAACCGATCAGTACTGCCTAAATTTTACTATGTAATTTGACAAGTGAAAAAATGAGAAAACAAACATTACGTTAAAATTCTGTACAATTCTCTGAACCATCTCCTTGCCTTTCGTGGCGAATTTAGCCACTATTTTAATCTTTAAAAATAAAGACAACAACAATAAAATTAGAAAAAACTTGAATTGTGTTAAATTCGTGGCCACCACTGTATATGTATATATAAAAAAACTTTATCATTTTGATCAAACACTTTAAAAGGGGACTCTGACATTGGAATGCACTTTTTCGAACATTTCGAAGGCGCAATCAATGTTTTGACAGTGTTTTTTAAATTATCGGTTATATATTCTTTAAAAGTATGTACTGCTAAAGTACTTTTTGCAAACGTTAGAAAAACAATGTTTAAAGCAATGTTTTAACAGTGTTTTTATTTCACAAACGGTTGTAAATTTTGTATGAAAAGCGCTCCTAAAATACTGTTTGTGAACGTTCGAAAAGCAATCCAAAATAACGTTTTTCAACGCTGTGAAAACATTTTTTTTTTTTTTACCATTGACAACAAACGCTTTCACAGCGCTTTGTTTTTTGTACCGTCTTCAATTTCCACCTGAGCAGATTATGATTTAAAAAAAACACACACTTAAAAAATTGCACAAAAGATTAATTAAAAAACTTAATCAGCGATTTTTGTTCTGCAAACAAATATACTGATGTGAAAATTTTCTTTTTTGCAAACATTTTTTCGCGATTTTGTTTTTTGCAAATAGCCTACAAACTTTGGCTGACTTCATAAACGCAGTAATGCAAAGCAAGACTGCAAACATATGCACAAATTTGACAAATGTTGCGCATTAAAAAGAGTTATCATGCATTAATGATCTCAGGGCATTGTCAAAAAAAGACAATGACGTTTATGAACACTATGCAATGCAATGTTGCTTTGCATACTGCGATTATGAAGTCAGCCTTTTTTGTACGAAACCGCACTTAAAAAATTGCAAAATAATCGCGGAACGCGAAAAAATATTTTAAGGAACAAAAATTTAAGTAAAAAAACTTAATCAGCGATTATCATTCTGCAAACAAATATACTGATATAAGACTTTTCCTTTTTGCAAATTTTTTTCCGCGACTTTATTTCGCGATTTTTTTTTTGGCAACTAGCCACCGAACTTTGTCCCATGAATTGGGTAGATTATAAATTAAAATGAACCGCACTTAAAAAATTGCGAAAATAATCGCGGAACGCGAAATAAAATTTTATAGCACAAAAATTAATAAAAAAACTAAATCAGCGATTAACAATCTGCAAGCGAATTTAATGATGCAAAAATTTTACATTTTAGAAAATGTTGTTTTTTTACGCATTTTTTTTTTCTTTTGCAACAAAAAACTAAATTTTGCAGAAAGTAAAAATTTTGCATCATTGAAGAATGTTAATCGCTTATTAAGTTTTTTATTAATTTTCTGTGCCATAAAGCCTTTTCAGGTTCGGCCATTATTTTGCAATTTCTTAGTGTGGTTCTTTAAAATCATAAGGAAAATTATTACATCAGTATATTTGTTTGCAGAATGGAAATCGCTGATTAAGATTTTTAGTAAATTTTTGTACCACAAAATCTTTATTCGCGTTCCTTGATTATTTTGCAATTTTTTAAGTGAGGTTTTCTTAAATTTATAATCTAGGGACTATAATACCCAATTTATAGAACAAAGTTCGGTGGCTAGTTGCAAAAAATATTTGTTTGCAGAATGAAAATCGCTGATAAGATTTTTTAATACAATTTTTGTACCATAAAGTCTTTTTTCACGTTCCGCCAATATTTTGCACTTTTTTAGGTGCGGTTTTGTTAAATATATAATCTAGAGACTATAGTACCCATTTCGTACAACAAAGTTTGTAGGCTAGTTGCAAAAAAAAAAAAAAAAAATCACGAAAAAATGTAGCGGAAAAAAAATTTACAAAAACGAAATTTTCACATCAGTATATCTGTTTGCAGAACGAAAATCGCTGATTAAGTTTTTTAATTAATTTTTTGTGTCTAAAGCATTTTTTCGCGTTCCTCGATTATTTTCAATTTTTTATGTGTGGTCATAATCTAGGGACTATACTAGCCAATTCATAGAACAAAGTTCGGAACAAAAATCGCGAAATATAGTCGCAAAAACAAAATTTGTAAAAAGGAAAATTATTATATCAGTATATTTGTTTGCAGAATGGAAATCGCTGATTAAGATTTTTAGTTAAATTTTTGTACCATAAAATCTTTTCTCGCGTTCCGCGATTATTTTGCAATTTTTTAAGTGCGATTTTTTTTTGTGCCATAAGCCTTTTTTCGCGACCCACCATTAATTTGCAATTTTTTGAGTGCTGTATTTAAAATTCATAATTACAAAATAACACTCATTGTAACAATCTCAGATCAGCTAAGAACGGGGAAATGAATAATTTTTAAAAATTCTACACAATTTGTGTAACTTTGTACCGCCAAATCTTTTAGACCGTTTATTGTATCTCAGTAATTTAAAGGTATACGACTGATACTTTTGTCCTTACTTGAAAATGATTTTCTCGAAAAACATTTTGAATTCGGAACTGCACTTTAAATGCGACTGCAGTTTTGGAAAAAATATTGGAGGATATAAATAAAATAAAAATGTTGGGCTTTTTAATAAAAATGCTTTCAAATTTTGATTTAAGGTGATAATTAGGGAATGCAAAATCTAGCACTTTTTCATTTCCCGGGAAAGCGGGAAATTTATTTTGAATTCTCGGGATCCCGCAAGGGAAATAAATTAGAAAATATTTTATAATTTAACAATTTTTATAAAGAAAATGTCTTAAGGGACTCAAATTTTCATGATCATGAAAAAGCTCAGGTGGTTTTTCTTGGAATTTTCGTAGTGGGAAAGAATTAATTTTATATTAGAAATTATTGTATATAATACTGAATTTAGACTGAGGAAAAATCAGCTGGTTTTTGTACAAAACTAAATTGCAAAAGCCAAGTCATTTACACTCGTTATTTAGTTTTTCTTTGTCACAACACTTTTTTATTACACACTTTTCTTTATTTTTTACCAGAAGACATTCTTAAAAGAGAAAAAAAATGTAGAAAATAATTTAAAAAAATTGCAAAAATTTTAGAAAATCGGAAAAATTTTAGAAAATTGGAAAAAAATTAAAAATTAGGGGAAATTTAACTTATACTGAATTTAGACTGAGCAAAAACTACCTAGTTTTCGTACAAAACGTGTTTTTTTATATATGCATTTTGACAAATAAAAGCTAGCAGGAGCCAAAAAACAGGTAGTTTTTCCTCGATCTAAATGCAGTATTACTTGAAAGTTTTTCAAAATCAATGGACAAAAAATATGTTTTAATTCTGTACAGAATAAGTGCGACTAAAAATTGTTTGTACAAACACTGTCTAATTGAGTGGTTTTCTTAAAAAATATATTTTTTAACAGACTCTAAAAGGAACTTTAAAATTTCGATCAAGTACACAAATTAATCGATGTGTTCGTTTACTTGAAAATCTTACAACATTTACTATAATTGTTATTTTGTTTACTTTTTGAATTTTTCCAGTTGCGGTAAAATTAGCAAATTGTAGTAAGTAAACGAACAAGCCTAATGTAAAATTTTTACTATTTTCAAAACATTGGAAAATGTTGCATAAGAATATTTGAAATAATTAACTTTATTATTTTAACTGCATTTTTTGAAATCCCGGGATTCCCGGTCCAAATTCTCGGGAATGCGGGAAATGAAAAATGCTTATTTTCCCGGGAATCCCGGGACGGGAAATCCTGGGATGCATTCCCTAGTGATAATAGAACTGAAAATTTCATTCTAAAATGCAATTGCCAATTAAAAATGTTTTTCTTAAAAATTGTTTGAAATAAGGATAAAAGTACCATTCATACACCACTCAAATTACTGAGATACAATAAGAAGTCTAAAAGATATGGGGCTCCTAAGTTATGCAAATTATGTAGCATTTTTAAAAATTAAGCATTTGATATTGAAAAATAAGGTGAATGTTTTTAAAAAAATAATTAAAAATATTGCAAATGACCGCGCATTTAATTAGTTTGTAGCAAAGTGTTAAGGTTTTCAAATAAATTGATTTTAAACAAGCGGGCTAAAGCCCGCTTGCTAGTTCCCCAGGTGACTGGGGACTTATACAAACCAAAAATTAAATTCGGTTGTGCCGAGTCTTTAGATACCCTCCATCCTGGTGTTTTTATTGGGGGATTCTACTAAGTACAAACAAGTATGAATTATTACCCATTTTGTATTCGGTCAATCCACTGTGCAACAAATGCGTATGATTTTTTCCACCACTGCAAGTAAATAGTTCAGTTCAATCTTGTTTAATCTCAGTGCTGCGACAAGCAAGATTCAAAATTCCCAAAAGTGTAGACAAAATTACCCAAAAAATATGAAATTATAAATGACTTCAATTAACATATTATTACAATTTGAACTCCGAAAAAAGGTAATAACCTCATCAGTAAACTTAAAAAAAGTGATTTGGCCATTTCAATTGTCTCATTCTGGTCGTTATATTATTACAAAGAAAAGTTCCATAAATATGCAGCATTTATGATGAACTTTGAATCTTCAAAAAATTCGAACTGAATTAATAAATTTCTAATTAGAAAAAATTAACTTTAGAACAGAACACTTAAAAAGCTTGTAAATATTAATACTACATTTATACTTGAGCAAAAACCACTTAGTTTTTGTACAAAACAAATTTTTGCTTGTTTTTTGTATGCGTTTTGACAAGTTAAAAACTACAAGTGCCAAAAATCAGGTTGTTTTTGCTCAGGTATAAATGTAGTATAATTCATTTTTTGCAACATTGGGCCCAAAAGTTGTCAGTTACAAGTTTTTCTAAAGATCTCGTTACTAGAACGTAAATGTAACGAAAACGAGTCGTAACAAAAAGTGGGCGTGGACAAATTTTCTTTCCCAAAAGTGTGTTAAAAAAATGTTTCCACAAAAAAGTGTTTCTTTAAAAAAAAGTATTTCCACAAAAAAGTGTTTCCACAAAACACAAAAAAAAAAGTGTTTCAACAAAAAAAAAAAAAAAAAGTGTTTCCACAAAAAAAAAAAAAAATCCACAAAATTGTTTTAACAAAAAAAAAGGTTTTCACAAAAAAAAAAAAAGTTTCCACCAAAAAAAATGCTTCTACAAAAAAAAAAGTGTATCCACAAAAAAAAATTGAGATGAGATAAATGAGATAGAATGAGATTAGATTAGGTTAAAGCTACAAGTGCTGCCTGGTTGTCATAGCAACACGAAAATTTTATATATAGGGACGCCTTAATCCCCTAGCGGTATGAAATATACTTTACGACCTATTCTCATAACTACACTCAAAAAAAAAGTCAGTAAAGTCAGCAAAAAATGTTGCTGTGGCAGCAAATTTTTAGTCAGGAGCGTGCTTGCAAAAAAGTTGGTAATTTCAGCAAAAGGTTTGCTGAAAGTCAGCGAGCTGATTTTTACCAAAAAAATAGTAATCTTCAGCAAAAGTTTTGCTAACACTTAGTCGACTGCAAATGAAAAAAATCCTTGCTAAAATCATTAAACTTTTTGCTGAATATTAGTAGACTGAAAAAACTCAAAAAACTTGTAGCGAAATTTTACTTTAGTAAATTTATTTGCTGAAAATTTAAATATAGAATATGTGTAGAGTTGTTTTTCTTTTTTTGTCATTTCCGTTTCCAGACAAGCTGCGACATCTACATCTTGTCTATCTGGTTGTCGTCCACGCTATGAATGCGGTTATCAGCACAAGTTTTGTAGCAAAATAAATTAGTAAAACATTAGTTCAAAATTAGTTTAGTGCTAAAAAAATATAACTAAAAATTTTGCTGAAAACGGAATTTCAGCAAAAAAAATTGCTGAAAACTAGTACACTTGATATACAAGACGTTTTACTAATTTTTCTACTAACTTATTTTTTTGAGTGTACCAAATACACATAAAAAATTTCATAACAATCGGTCGAGGCGTTTCGGAGGAGTACGAACACAAACACCGTGACACGAGAATTTTATATATATTATACTAAAAGTTGGAATTTGGGGACATCTTGGAAAGCTATGCTGCCATACAAAATTTTTGAAAAATCGCGACTTTAACGTATAGGCCGCTATAGATGAATACAATTTTTTCATTGAAATATTTTCCTTTTAATTGCTTCCTTACTAAGGCATTACATTTATTGAAGTCGATTGTACATTCAGCGACTAAAGTCGCTGAAATAGCAAAAAACCATAAAAACCTATATAAAATGCTAAGTAGTGGTTTAAATATCAAGATTAGCAAATCGTATTTATATCGTAAATATGGTCACAGGTCCAGAGCTTACATTTTAATACAAAAAAATTCATATTAATTGAATTTGAAAAATTTTTTATATAAAAAACTGAATGGACAACCGGCAAATTTTAAAGACATTTAGCGAAAAATCTGTACCATTGATTGAAAAATAAAGTACGCCATTGTAATCAGCATGACCGAAATATGTATATAGAACTGATGGTCAGATCTCCATTAATTTTTTGAGTGTCATTCAGTGTAATTATCTTTATTTTCATTTAAAATGACTTTCAATGTGAAAATTCTGTGCGAATGCTTTCCGTTTTGATAAAAGTTACTAGGAAGCTTATAGGATAACGTCTTTTAGATTTTAATTAAATTTGAGTATATGATAAAGGGATCTAAACTATCAAACATGCTCTATTCTTTATCGGCCCAATCTCACATTTTATTGTTAAAAATGTGGGGTCAAAAATTACACTAGTTTTCTGTTCTATGCGTATTATATTATTCGCGTTTGTCTCAATAATGGCTGTCAAATAAAAGTAGTTTAAAGATCTATCAGCGGCATATTAAAAACATTTAAAGAGAAATATTAAGCTGTCCCTTGGTATACGAATTATCGGATATCATTGCTAACGCCCCAGCCTATGTCGAGGACCCAGGACTTCCACTTATTTTAAATATTTGAAGTATAGGGAAAAAAACTCTTAAGGTGTGAATTTTAATTTGTTTTAATTAGTTTCCTTGAAATAGAACGGAGAAATCCTAAAAACCAAAAAATGGGAGCTATGTTCTACCCCACTTTTTTCAACTTCAAAATGTTCTCTGCAAACAAAAAAATCAATTGTATGATGCAAATTTTTTTTTAGTTAAAAATTTTGTTTTGCACTCAGCCTGATTTGAATTTGGAACCTTCTGACTACAAACTTTTTTTTTTTTTAAAGCGTCATAATTTTTACAAAATCATTGCTCTACCAGTGCACTAATTTTATACCGTATGCAATTTCTGACTGGTTGGTACTGGATAATTATGTTCTGCCAACGTTGGCATAGCAATCTAAGCCAATTTTTTCCAGTGAGTTTTCTATAAACCACTAAAATTTTTGTAAAACAAATACTGGCACAACGCTTTTTACAAAAGCTCGCAAAGCGTCCCAAATAAGTATTCTGCCAGCCATTTATTTTTAACACCACGGTTACCCAGTGGTATGCCAATGCTTGATTTTTGTACCACCGGCAATTTTGTCTGGGGCTGTTGTAAATTTGGTGAAAAAATCATTGGCAAATTACGTTTAAAATTGTTGCTTTGCAAATGGCTGTAAGTTTTAAAATAATTTGCATTATAAAAGTGCTTTTTGTTAGTGTTGTCAAAACCTTCACAATTGTGGCTTTGCCAAATTAAAAATAAATTATCATTTATTTGCTTTTTATCCAAGGAAACTATATACATACAAATGTTAAATTTTCGGATAGGGATTTTTAAGGGCCGTTTTTGTTGCCTTTCTTTGGTAAGTTTTTGTTTTTTTGTAGTTGTTGTTGTAGTAAATGCGTTAATTTTAGGGCACTTTATATGGACATATACGATCGTCAAATTCATATATATTAATCCTTGTAAGGTTTAAGCGGACCTATTCCGGGTTTTATCGGGGTTTATCCGAAACTATATTTTACATATGGTGCCAACCCTATGAATCCAATATATGCGTTATGGGTATCAAACTTCATATTTTTCAGAGTACTTTACGGTGATTGAAAAAAAAACAATTAATTTGGTTATTTAAGGTAGGCTGCCATACAAAAACCTGTGAAAAAAGTGGTTTTTCCCATTTTCTATGTTTTTCTTATATGGGATGGTGCAATTATTTTCCATTTAAAGCCCTTTCAATAAGCAATTTTTAAACAGGTTTTTCTTTCAATGACGGTAGAGTACTCTAAAAAAAAATGAAGTTTGATACTCATATTGCCTATATTGTAGTCATAGGGTTGCCACAGTAATGTAAAATATAGGGTTTCGGGGAAACCCTGATAAAAGCCGAAATAGACGTAATATCGAAAAATTAAAGAATTACTGGTCCTCTTAAACTTAACATGATTAATATATGTGATTTTGACGACCTTAAGAATATACATGTTGATATAAAGTACCTTCAAATTAACACATTTCTTGTAACAACAACTACAAAAAAACGGCCGCAAGGAAAGGTATAAAAATAGCATTTAAAAATCCCTATCCGAAAATATAACAAATCGAATGCCAAATAATGGATCATTACCCAGTCAGAAATCGCCAGTGGTACAAAAAATCAAGCACTGGCATTAAAAATAAATTACTGGCAGAACACTCATTTGGGACGCTTTGCCAGCGTTTGCGAAAAGCGTTTTACCAGTATTGTTTTTACAAAAATTTCGGTGGTTTATAAAAAAAACCACTGGCAAAGAATTGGCTTAGAGTGATATGCCAAGGTTTGCAACCAGTGGTTATCCAGTGCTACCTAGCCAATGCTACCAGGCGTACAAAAATCAATTCACTGGAAAACCAATGATTTTATAAAAATGCTGACGCTTCGTTAAAAATGTTTGTAGTCGGAAGGTTCCGAGTTCAAATCCGGTTGCAAGCAAAAAATTTTTTTGGTATTTTTTTTTAATTTAAAATTTTTTTTGTTTTATAAAATCAATTTTTTTTGTTTGTGGGAAAGCTCTTTCAAGACCAACTTTTTTTTGCCCTCCAAACACTGGCATACTAGCTACTAAAAATTGTTTGCCAGTACTAGTATTTTGGCGCAGCCAGTAGTTGTCCAGCTATTATCACTCATTTATGTGTTTAGCCATTAAATATTATATGTCTCGTTAGCTCAGTGGGTAGAGCAATCGTCTGCCAATCTGACGGCCTGGGTTCAAATCACGGCAGGGTCAAAAAAATACATATGAACTTTTTTTTAATTTTATTTTGGAAAATATATTTCCAGACCACCTATTTATTGGTTTTGCCAGCGTTTTGCCAACGTTTAAAAATTTTGTTCCTCCAGTGCTTTTCCGGCGCTTTTTGAACAGCCGGTCCTTTTGTCTAATGATGTTATCATTTTGGGAATGGGAAAGCACTTTTTGCCAATACTTGTACCACCTGTTAAAGTGCTTTGCCACCGCTTTCCCGTTTGTATTTTTCTGACTGGGTATTCACCCCAGTTTTTTTTTTTTTTTTAGTTTTTGTATGAAATTTAGCGTACCATTTAGCATAGAAAATTTGAATAAAATTAGCGAGTTTATTTGTTATTAAAATTCAGGGGAGTTTATTTATTAATTACTCGTAAAATTCTAAATTATTATCCAATGTAAACTTTTTGAATAAGACAATAAAGTTTTCATGTCAATGTGAAATAATGTCGGAAATATATAGTAAATGTTTGTTTTTTTATATTTTTAGGCTTCCAACCCACAATGGTTTAAAATGCAAATGCGTCAAATGCCCAATTATCCTCCACCATATCGTCAACGAGCACCTCAACAGATGGGTGGTGTCGGTGTTGGAGGTCAACAGTTTGGTGGTGTTGGAGGTTTTGGTGGAGCTGGAGGCGGTGTAGGAGGTCCCACTGGTAATCCCGTGGATCAATACGCTGCCATGCAACAAGGCCTTAAACCTTCGCCTCAACAAATGGGTGGCATGCCAGGTGTCCAACAGCAACAAATGATGCAAGGAGGTGGTGGCATGGTAGGTGGACCCAATGTTATGGGACCACCAACGCCACATACGCTACAACAACAGTTAATGCAATCATCGAGATCATCGCCACCTATAAGATCACCTCAGCCAACACCATCACCCCGCTCATCAGCCTCACCCCGAGCTGGTCCTTCGGCATCACCTAGAGCGCAGCCATCACCACATCATGTAATGAGTCATTCACCCGCCCCTCAAGCACCTCATGACGGTTTACACAATCATGGCGGTATGCATCCACACCAATCACCTTTACCCGGAGTTCCCCAAGATGTAGGAGTAGGTGGTGTTGGAGGAGTAGTTGGTCCCGGTGGCCCTGTCTCTGATGCATCCGATCAACTGACCAAATTTGTAGAACAACTTTAGTGTAATTAGCTAATGGCAGCGGCTCAAGCCTTTCAATCTCCTCCTCAACCTTCTCCATCTCCCCATAGCAGCCGCTTTAATATAAATAATATAACTCACCAACAACATCGTTATTTTTAAGAACTAAAATAAATCTACTGATTTTGAAAAACACATGATTTAATTTATGTGGTGTGACATTTGAAGAAAAATATATTTTTTATATTTAACCAGTCACACAAGTTATTTAAGCCATTTTGCCAAGAAAAGCGCAAAGAAAAGCTTAAATTTAAATTATGTTATTTTTTTTTTCTCTCAATTTTTTTTTTTTTTTTTTTTTTACGTAGCTTAGGTTCATATAACATTTTAAATGTTTTTATGATAACTATTATGTTTTTTTTATACAGTTAAAAAATAGGGAAAGTTATTTGTTTTATAATTATTTTTTTATTAACGAAAATGTTTAATTTGTATACTTTCCCATTTTTATACAAATTTTTTAAGTTTGTATCAGAAAATTTTATTTATATTTTAAAAATTTCCCTTTCGATATGAAAATACATGTAATACATTATTAGCATTATTAATTTATATTTTAAATTGTGTGTTTTTAATATTTTAATTTGCAGAAAATTTTTGTATTTTAGAAATACAAATCAAAAAGTTTAATTAAGATAAAACAATTTTGAAATTAAAATGAGAATCAAATATGAAATTTAATAAATGGAATTTTCTGTTATAAAACTAAAAATACGCCTATAATATAAAATCCTCCTTCCAATACTAATTATTTTGAAAATAGACTTTTTCCTTTAGTTTTCACCAAATGAAAATAATATTTATGTATACTAAAAATAAAATGGCTTATACATAAACACAATACATCATACATATAAATAAAATATACATAAACGCCTTTAACTTTAGTGAACAAAATACATACATAAAAAACAAAATCGATTAAATTTTAAGTCTTAGATTTTAGACATTTTTATACTTTTCTCTATATATTTCTAAAAAATAAGACGAAAATGTTTATTTTTAGCACTTTGAGCTAGATATACATATTAAAAACAAAACTACAAAAAAATCAAGATTTAACAATTTAATTATTATAGAGGAATATGCTAGTAATGTATATGTATTTAATTTTAATATAAAAAGAACACAACAGCTTTTAAGTAATTTAATTAAATTTTGTTAAAACTAAACTTTGTAACTTAAAAACAAATATATTGTAAATATTAATTAAGTTTTTTTTTTATTTTTTTTTTTTTTTTATTTAAGACAAATACATTTTAATGTTAAATATATAAAACAACAAAAACATAAAAAACTAAATGACAGAAATATTTTAAACAAAATCTCTAACAAAACTTTTTACGTTAATAGAAAGGAAGGAATGGAATTATTTAGTAATTCTGCTCTAAATAATACGCCTGAGGGGCGTATTGTTTAGAGCAGATACAATACATATTTTGAGTGTATTATTTATAATATATATAAATCGCATTGAAGTTCTCTGAAATGTGACGACTTCTTTATTATATTGCATATGATTTCTACAACATATTGAGTCTGAAAACATCTTAAAGATTATCTAGTTCTGCTTTTTTAAAGGCTCAGTATTGACTCTAAATAACAGAGAATTTATCTACAATATAAAGTGCTTTAAAATCGTATAAAACTGTACCCTCTTAACGTTTTAATAAAAATCGGTTAATAGTTTTTTTTTTCTATTCGACTGTGCTAAAAACTAAAGCTTTTAAGAATTTATTTTTAATAAAAATTGTGTGTACAGTAAATATAATTGACCAAGTTCTTCAGAATTTCAGATCTACCACACCATTTTCAATTGCATTTTGGATAGGGATATCACGAATATAGATATATTTTTACGGAATGTTAAAATGCTCCAGTCATTAATGTTCGTACAAATATACGTTAGTTTTGGTTAATTTTTCAAAATTAACAAAAACTAAATTTTACTAGGCGAAAAACAATTTTAATAAAATAAAAGTCTTACTTGATATTTAAATATTACAAAAAATAGTCGTTATAATGACTTTACTGAAAAACGTCGAAAAGATTTAATTGAAATTATTCTTGAAATTTAAAATCTATTGAGAAAACAAAAGATATTATTTTTACCGAAACAGTATAACATTCCCTTTAGCAATTATGCCTTGAAAATGAGCAAAATCGGCACAACTGTCTGATTTGGTAAAACTCCAGTCATAAATCAACACTTTTACATAAAATTATCCTTTGAAAATAGTATTCAATATGTAGTATATGTATGTTTGTGTATTTTAAGTTATTTTGCTCTCCTGCTGCCAAATATGTTCTTTGAACTTTTCCAACACGTACCATTTTCTCGAAATTTTCAATTTCGTTACTTTTTTTTTAAGAGAAGCAACACTCAGGAAATTCTTCCTATTAATTAATGTGTTGCTTCCTTTGGAAAGGGGATAGAGAAGAAGTGAAAGATGGTGAAAGATGAAGAGCTTCAAATATGGCAAATTTTCAAAAAGCAATTTTTGAAGTAATTTTCATTATTCACAGAGTGTATTCTATAATGTATATTAACTAATCATGTGCAAAACCCTGCTTATTTGTCAAATTCTTAAAAATGGTATATGTAAAACCAACAAACTTATTACATATTTTAAAAGTGGTATTTTCACCAAAATATGTTATTTTTTTTTTGATTTTGGTTATTGAGATGTGCATAAAACATTTTAAAATGTTTCCATTTACAGTTTTAAAAACATTGAAATGCAAAACCTTTTATGTCACATTTTAAAAACATTTTCGAAATAAGTGCCCAGTGTAGAAACGGTAATGATATATCATTAATTTTTGGATAGTAATGATTCGGACTTTCTGCATTATTTTAAAACATATTGATTTACTAATAAATAATTACTTTTTCCAATATTTCAAAACAAAAAATAATGCGTTACCAATAATGACTCATTGTTATCATTATTTTAAAATTGGTTCTATGGCTTTTGATTTATATTCTTAATTGTTAATTTTTGATAAAGAAAGAAAATCACAAAATAACTTTTATTATTTTTGAAAAAATAAAAATCGTGTTTGAATTGTTTTTGTTTGAATTAAAAATGAAAATCAAACAGCAAATAAACAAAAAATTAAAAATATTCAAAAAAGAAATAATTGTAAAACAATCAATTTTTTAAATAAAAGTTATAACTGTTACGTCCCTGTTTTAAATATAAAGTAGTGTTGAAGATTTTTTATATGTAACCACATATTTTTTATTTTTTTTGTGTGTTGGCGCGTAAGCATATTTGTGCGCAGCAGGTCAATTATGTTTTTATCTAACAAATATAACATGTCGAGAAAGCTCAGATGGTAGAGCTTTTGACTGCCAATCTGGAGTCCCAAGTTCGATTTCTGGAACGAGCAAATTTTAATAAAACAATAAAAAAAATATTTTTTTATAAAACTTATGCTTTTGAAAAATCTATTTTCATACTCATTATTTTTGTCAATAGTGGTAAGCATATAAGGTAACGACATATTTTTTGAATTCTCATATTCTGGTGTGCAAATATAACTAATATTGACCGACCGAATTCTCTTTTTTTTATGGCGGAACCGAAGCCGAACTTCGGTCCAAAGTTCGGCCGAAACCGAAGCCGAACTTCGGTCAAAAGTCTAAAGTTCGGCCGAAACCGAAGCCGCAATCTTTATTATTTTGAATATAAATAAATTTTTTTAAATCCAAAAATATTTTTAAATATTTTGACTGTTTGATTTAAAGCTATTGAAATCTCTTATATAACAAAGTATCTTATCTCAAAGGTCTTATAGATTTTTTAGAATTCGCGGTCCAAGAAGCCGTACTTAACAAAATGTTATGTATTTTTTAATTTTCGGTTCGGGATGCTGTATCGTAACTTTTTTTATATTTTCGTAAATGAATGTTTTTTAGTCTGACTCTAGATCATAAATTAATATCACTTTCTGTCTAAATTATTTTTCAAATTAAAGAAAGATGATACAATTTTTCACAAGTAAATTGCAAAGAATAAAAAATTTGAAAAGAATTATATAAGTCCAGCAAGACAGAATACGTATTTTCTGCTTTCGCTACAAAGCCATCATCAATGTCTTTTGCCTTGACGGGTTAAGATATTTATTTATATTGTATTAAAGCTTGTTTTTTTTTTTTTATCAAATATCACTTTCGTACTCCTATTGGATCCTGAGCCATTAAAAAAAATGTAAGAAATTCTACACCACAATAGTACGATATATGGGGTCAATTTGAAATCCCCTTTTTACACCTAAAACACTCGAATGCCCAAAAATTTGGTTGGTTTTATTATGATCAGTAATTGAAGCTTCATGCCCAATTTCAACTTTCTAACTTCATTGGCTTGGGTTATACACTAAACCCTTCTTTTCTCCGAGATTATGGCATATTAAAAACTTTGTTAGCAAATGTCGCTACTATATTGACCTGATGAGCAGTTCATGCACATGGTGATTTTTTATGGGCAAGATCCTACGAGTAATCCCCCTGATTATTTAAGGTATAGACGTTTTTAGTCGTTTTTACAGTAAATTCGTTATAACAAATATTTTTGCAATATTTAATAGTCAAGTAAGACTTATATTTTATTAAAATTGTATTAGATTCGCTAGGAAAATTTTATCTTTTGTTAATTTCGATTTTGAAAAATTCGATTTGTATGGAGGCGTTTTTACTTAATACGCCAACGCCTTACATAATCAGGGGGAATGTTTACATATTCAAACAAAAATATTCAAAATATTGATGGATGAAGTTTACACTGAAAAACCTTCGCACATTGTACGAAATATTTCGTTGTTTCACACCACGTGTGTGGATTTTACGAATTATTTTTTATTTTACGAAATTTTTGGCAATAATTTGATCTATTACGAAACAATTATATAAAATGCATAATTTATTCAATTAATATCTTATTCAAAGAATAAATTTGATTTTGCTTGATTCTTTTGGTAGTATCAAACGAACTGATTCAATTTTAACAAATCAATTGCGAATCAAATCATAAAATAAATAATTCAATTGAATCAATAGAAATTTGTATAATTAATATAACTCCTTATTCTATTTCAAATCATTGATTTAAAGTGATTATAAATTATTCACGGATTCATAAAATGAATCAATTTTAATTCGATTTTATTTCAAAAACTAATTATCCTAAGACGTTCCAGCTTGATGAATATTTTTAGAAAAGTTTGCTAAGTGCTCGAAAGTTAAGTTTTAGAAACATAAGTACTCACTAAAGTTGCATATTTTAATAATATACTTTTTTTTTTTTGATAAAAATTTATTCTTTTTGGGAAAACATCGAAAACATTTTTAATAAAAGATCGCCCTAAGTCATATAATTTTGTAAAATGTAAATTTTTGCTGAAGTAACTTTTTATAATAAAAAAAATTACTTAAAAAGTTGCTCCATATCGTCATCTAAAATTCAAAAGGAACTATCTACACTTTAGTTTTCTACAGCAGAAGCAAAAAACGTTATAAATTAAAAAGTACTTAAAACTTAATATCCAAATTTTAAAATCAAGCTAAAAAACAAAGACGAAATTTTTTCTGAAAAAAAAAGAAATTGCTTTTGTTTTTTCTGAAACCAAAATGCACTAACTACAACAACAAATTTATGCATAAAGCAAAACAAATGGTTAAGATAGAAAATACCGCTTTTCGGTCAAGATTAAAAACTTTTTACTCACCTTATCTTTTTTGTGTACTCTCAAAAAAGTTTGTCAGTAAAATCTACATGTCTGCAAATCTAGATATTTAAAAAGATTTAAAACTTAATTTAATTCGACTTAGGTTTTTGTACATTAATGTGTTGTTAAAATTTACATGGTCTTGGGGATACGTATTTTGTTTGTGTTTTGGAATAAAAGTGAAGTTAAAGCGTTTTAGTTTATGAAATCATTGAAGAATTTACAGCTGTTCGTGGGTAGAAGTATTTCAGTTAACTACATCATAATCAATAAAAGAATTAATCTGAATTTTTGTGTAGTTACGGCCATTTGGATTTCAGGTGACGATATGTATGTATATTTTACTGATAATCGGTTTATAACGTTATAGTAGGTTTATAGAACAAATTTTGTATGGACAATTTGTTTTATAAGTCTCCTTTAACATTATGAAATGTTTATGAATTAACACTTTAATATTTTGATAAAAATTTACTTTTTTAAGATTTAAGAGATTAGCTACATTCAAAAGTTTTGTTAGTTTTGAAAAATATTCCCCCTGATTATTTAAGGCGTAGTCGTAGACGTTTTTAGGCGTTTTTACAGTAAAGTTGGTATAACAAATATTTTTGCAATATTTAACAGTCAAGTAAGACATATTTTACTAAAATTGTATTAGATTCGCCAGGAAAATTTAATTTTTTGTAAATTCCATTTGTATGCAGGCGTTTTTACTAAATACGCCAACGCCTTTCATAATCAAGGGGATTGTTAATTTTGTAAAATAAACACATCGTAAAAATAAATTTTAAAAAATACGAAAGATTTTCGTTGTTTCGTAAATTTACTTAATTCTTGCCTAAACTGAATTTCGTAGAATATACGAAAGCTTCGTATATATTACAAAACAAAATGTAATTGTAAAATGTTGCATGGATTATTTTCAGTTTATGGTTGATTTTTTAATTGGTAAAAGAATGATTTTCGTTCGATTTGTGATATAAATAGATCATCATCAATTATTAAGCCTTAAGGATAAAGATACTGATGATGGATGTGTAGCCAGACCCGAAAAAAAGTTCTATCCAGCTGGCCCTTATCGATTTTTTTTTTTAAATTTGTATTCTCTATAATTTACTTCTAAATTTTATCATCTTTCAAAATCATTCATTTCCTTTTTGTATAATCATATTTTATACAGTAGTTCTTAAAAATGTATACACTGTAGTGTACAAGGGTAGAGAAAGGATTTAGAAAAATTACGATTTTGGTTATAACTATTAAACTGGTCCTAAGAGTAATATTTAGACCACATAAGTGAACTTTAAAAAAAAAATTACTAATTGTAAGCTGAATGGTATCTTAATCGTTACTAAAGTTCAAAACACTTAAAAATCTTAAAATCATGGAATAAAATTTGGCTTAAGTGTTAGTTTTTTCTTAACATATTTTTGTCAAACAAATTTGAACCGAGCTCAAACAATATGGAATATCTATCGATCCCGAATGCAGCAATTCTGCCTCAGAAATCATAATTACAAGTAAAATGAATTCTTCCAGTATAATTCCAGTCATATATTTTCAAAACAAAACTTGAATTTTTTAAAATATTATTTACAATTTTAGAAGTTTACAATGTTGTTTACAACTTTAATTCAAGAAAAAATTTGTGACTGAAATTCAACTTTACTAACACTATATATATATACAGTGGTGGCCACGAATTTAAGACCATTCAAGTTTTTTTTTTCTAATTTTATTGTTGTTGCCTTTATTTTTAAAGATCAAAATAGTGGCTAAATTCGCCACGAAAGGCAAGGAGAGAGCTCAGAAAATTGTACAGAATTTTAACGTAATGTTTGTTTTTTCATTTTGTCACTTTTTTTTAAGTGGGCGTGGCTTTTAACGAAAAATTAGCGATATCAACCTTTTATCAAATTACATAGTAAAATTTAGGCAGTACTGATCGGTTCTCTACAAAATGTATATGTTTGGAAATCCTATAAAATTTACTTAAATCTTGAATTATTTTCATCTACAAATAGTCACCAGACTTAAAATTGCAACACTTTAAACATCACCAAATTTTTATTTGGTTTTAGCGATTTTAAAAGAAAGTTAACAACACTGGAATTCTAACATGAAATGCTTTTTACTATAACGTAAAAAAAATCTTGACTGATTTGTTATATTGTGGTACAAAAAGCATAAAAATATTCACTTTAAAATTTCAGTGTTGTTAACTTTATTAAAAATCGCTAAAAACAAAGAAAAATTTGGTCATGTTTAGAGTGCTGCAATTTTAAGTCTGGCTACTATTTGTAGATAAAAATAATGCAAGAATTAAGCAAGTTTTATAGGATTTTCAAAAATATACAGTTTGTACAAAACCGATCAGTACTGCCTAAATTTTACTATGTAATTTGATAAAAGGTTGATATCGCTAATTTTTCGTTAAAAGCCACGCCCACTTAAAACAGGTGACAAAATGAAAAAAAAAACAAATATTACGTTAAAATTCTGTACAATTTTCTGAGCTATCTCCTTGCCTTTCGTGGCGAATTTAGCCACTATTTTGATCTTTAAAAATAAAGGCAACAACAATAAAATTAGAAAAAAACTTGAATGGTCTTAAATTCGTGGCCACCACTGTATGTATAATACATCGCATATTTTTTGATACTAATATTTCCTGTAAATAAAAATAACTTGAAAAAAGAAATCCTGTATATAAATATCATATAAACGTAAAGTAACAAAGTTCTCATTCATAACATGTAGAGTTTAAGGATACACCTTTTACTTTTTACCCTAAAAAAAAAAATTGCCGAATTATAATTTTGTAAATATAAAAACATTGTGATTTTTTCTCCTTAAATTTGGAAAATAACGAAAATAATGTATAGAACACTGCGTTATATAAAAAAAAACAAAGAAAGCCGCCCAATCTTTGTTAATGTTGTCAAGTTTTTTTTTTTATTTATACAAAAAAAATCTTAATATATAAAGAAAAAATAATAAATTTGCCTTAACTTTTTTAAAGATTAAAACAAAAAATGTAAATAGCAAAAATAGAAAATTTTAAATTTAAAATAAATAATTAAAAAAAATCCGCCGCCTATTAAATTATTTATTTTAAATTTAGTTTTTAAAAGAAAAAAGTCATCAAAATCCTTAAATTCTCTTTTAACAACATGTAAATAGTAGTTTTTAATTAATTTAGAACAGGAAACAAATTAAAATATTCCAAAACTATTTTGTGATTATATATTAAAAAAGAAACAAATTAATTTAATTTAAAGTATTCTTTTTATTATTATATTTATTAACGTTTTTTTTATGATGTAAGAAAAAACAATTTTTGAGTTAGTTTTTATAATCGTTACAGTTTAATTTTTTGTGTTATTTCTGTTTAGCTTAGTAATAGTTGCACTTATGAAAAAAAAAAAAAAAACAACAAAAAAAAAAATAAATAAAAATTTTAGTTTATTTTTAATGCACTGAATAAATTTTTTAACATAAGGTAGATGTATAACATAAGTGTTTAAAATTTTAGGAAAACAAAACTACTTTTTCTTTTAAGCAACGGCCGCCATTGCTTAGGTGAAAAGTAATATGTTTATATATATTTAATAAATATCCACAAAAACAATGTAGATAATTTTTCAATTAGTTTTAATTTATATAATATGTATTTAAAACCAAAACTTGATTTTAAATATGTTTATTATAGTTTAAAAATTTATAAAAATCTTTTAAGATTTATAAGTTTATTAATTAATATTTATAAAGAAAAACTTTGGTTTTATTACCAAAACAAAAACTATAAAAATAAACAACTATACTCACATCTATTAATAAATAAAAAAAAAACAAGAATCCATAACACATACATTTACAATCTTCTACACTATAACATTTTTATATACGATTAAACTAATGAATGTGTAATGGAACTGGCGTAATATTTGCATTAAACAATTATTAATACAAATATTTATCGTTATAATTATATACAAAAGAATGATTAAAAAAATACTTAAAAACACAAACATAATTTAAATAAATTTAATCATGTGTAGTTGAAAGAGTAACAAAAACACTAAAAAAATGAACATATTTAGGTTATTGCATTGCATTAACTTTTAGTAAAAAAAACAGCATTATTTGTATATTATATAAAAAAACGTTTATAAAATAATATCTAATTTAACAAAAGAAAAAAAAAATGATAATAATATTATACTGTAAAAGAAAAATTAATTTAAAAATACGTATGAAAATAATTTAAAATAAAAAAAATTAATAAAAAAGATATTAGTTTTATTATTAAAAATAGGTTTTCAGATTTTTTTAATTTGAAATTCTTGTGCAAAAAAAAAGCTATCACGATGGGTTCTCTCCGATGGTAATAAAAATCGAATATGTGCGCTCAAAAAATTTCGTCGGTAGAATGTACTGAAAATGACAGTTAAAACAAAGCAACACGCAAATAAACAATTAGGGTCCGACCGTACAGTTCGGCCAGAAAATGTATTTTGTCGGTATTTGGCATTTTGAAGCATTATGGACAAATTTTGCTTATGGAACAATGTTTGTTGGGCCGATTAGAATGCATTATGAGGGTCAAACTTAAGGAAAAGTCCGAAGTTAAGCAACAAATTCACTGTTCGGCCGCCGAACGTTCGGCCTAATCGAAAAAAGTTCGGCTGCCGAACAGTTAAATGCAATCGGATAACCACTTATAATTCAACTTTTTGTAAGCAGGTGTGTAACCACTTATTAAAAATCTCATAACTACTTATTTCTCATTTTTGAATAGTGAATACTTATAAAAACGACCACGCAAAACAAAAATAATGAGTTTAGACGCCAAAAAATAAGTTGTGCGGAGCTATGAATTTCTATTATATAACCACTTATTTGGTAATGAAAGATTTTGCTTGGAGATGTCAAATCCCAAACAGATTTGTTTGTTCGAACTTTATCACAGATTTTCGAAAGTGAGAGCAGTTCTTCAGCATTTCAAAATTCAATGTTTGCAATAATAAAATTTTAAAAATTAATACGCACTGTTTTTGTTAAAAAAAAATATTAATAAAATCATCGACTAGAGGCTGAAAAACTGCTCTCACTTTTGAAAATTAATTTTATATTTTAAAAGAATTAAAACGGAAATGAAAAATTGTCTATTGTATTTCCTAAAGCCTGCCCCAGCCAGACAAATAGTGTTAAAGCATTTTTTTTACAAATAGAAACTTTTTATAGAGTTGATTTATAGGAAGAAGAAGAAAACATTTTTATTGAAAAATTTAACAGACACAAGGGGATCACCAGACTGCCGCAGTTTCGTCTTACCCAAAGACTCGTCAGTGGTTAGTTTATGTGTCAACTCATCGAAGTAATTTTTAATTGTTAATTTGTCTCTATATGAAAAACTTTTTGTGTATTGCCATGCCGGGGATTGAACCGGCAGCCATCTGCACAGGATATGACTCGTAGCATCACCTCTTAACTTTTTCGCTACCCTTGTACACTACAGTGTACACATCTTTAAAAGAATATATAAAATTTAATAGTGCAAAAAAAACTATACTTTTTACAAATAAGTTTATTAGTATCTTGGACTTCAAATAAAAATCATATGCATAAGCAGTTCAACATGGCAATATGGTCGCGATTAAGGAATGCATCTCGGGATTTCCCGTCCCGGGATTCCCGGGGAATTAGGCATTTTTCAGTTTCCGCATTCCCGGGAATTTGGACCGGGAATCCCGGAATTTCAAAAAATGCAGTTTAAAATAATAAAGTTAATTATTTCAAATTTACTTATGCAAAATTTTCCAACGGTTTGAAAATAGTAAAAATCTTACATTAGGCTTGCTAATTTACTTACAAAATTGTAGTAAAAGTAGTAAGATTTTCGAGTAAATGAACACACTGATTAATTTGTGTACTTGATCGAACAAGTTCCTTTTTGTTTTTTTTAATAGGCACTAAAAGAAACTTGGAAAATATATTTCTTTAAGAAAACCACTCAACTAAATAGTGTTAGTAAAAAAAATTTGAATCGCACTTATTCTGTACAGAATTAAAGACAACTTGGTCCACTGGTTTTTAAAAATTTTCAAGTTAGAATTTTTTCCCATAATTTTTTAAATTTTTTCTAAAATTATTTTCTATATTATTTTTTTATTTATTTTTTTTAAGGACAAGTGTTTTAGTCTAAAAATTAGTTTTAGTTTATTCATTTTTTTTTAAATACATATATAATTAGATTTATATAATTTCTAATATAAAATTGATTCTTTCCCTCTACGAAAATTCCAAGAAAAACCACCTGAGCTTTTTCACGATCATAAAAATTTGAGGTCTTTAAGACATTTTATTAATAAAAATTTTTAAATAACTATAAAATATTCTCTAAGTTATGTCCCTTGCGGGATCCCGGGATCCCGGGAATTCAATATAAATTTCCCGCTTTCCCGGGAAATCAAAAGTGCGGGATTTTGCATTCCCTAGTCGCGATATTTGTTAATGAAGTCTAATTTTTTTGAATATATCATATCTCCGAGAAAAGGGTGTTATGGTGTTTCTCCTAAACTAATGAAGATAGATAATTGAAATTTGGCATATAGCTTCGTTTTATGACAAAAAGAAATCTAACCGAAGGATTTTTCGCTACTCGAATATTTAAGGGGTAAAACGGGGTTCAGAATCGATTTTCGGACGTCATTTTTGGTGGGTAGGAGGGGGAGGGGGCAAAATATGTTACATATTTTTTATAATTTGAGGACTCTTAACAAGAATCTGAAGTCAAAATAACGATACATCCCCTAACAAAAAGTCGGTAGTGAAAGGGTTAACTATATACGCCACGGTCGGCATAGCGCTGAGTGTGGCTAATTGAAGTTTTTTCAATCACAGCCAAACAATGTATGTTTTTGTAATCAGAAGAGCCAGAATTAACTAATACTTGAACAATTTATTTTTCAATTAGAATGTTTCCTCTCTTAATCCTATTGTTTTTTCTCCTTTTTCGCAATTATCACATTAGGTGTGTTTCTTTACTTTTTGGGTAAAGTTCGGTAAAATGAGAGTAAGCACAAAATCCTCTCACAAAATGACAAAATTACCCAATAGTACGGGAACACAAAAACCACTTTTCTAGCCCAAAATCTTATTTCAAAGAATAATGTGAAACAGTGATGGGACTTGAAAAATTTTGTTTTGTTCCAAGTGTGTGACTAAAATGTGCCAAATGGGCCTTCATTGAGCCAAAACTCAATTTTCACTCAGTACCCGTGTTTTCAACTTTAATTTCATTTCGTAAGCGCATCCTTATGGAATTAATTCTATTTTGAATGAATTCTAACCTAATGAATTAAAATTTTTTTGAATTCAGTCAATTAAAATGATAAATGAAATTCATTCGATTCTTATTAAAGATTTGGGAATGCAGCCAATGAATGAATTCTTTAGAAATGATTACTCGTAATGGTGTACATAGAAACATTTTCTAAAACTGAATTAAATTTTTCATGAATTAAACTTAAATTAATTCTATCAAAACTCTGTGCTAAATTTAAATCATTTCAATTTTTAAAATTCTATGGGTTATTTGGTAATATCTTCGATGACATTTTTTAGTTTTGCTTTGTTTGAAAAGGTATTTTAATACGAATAAATGCTTAGAAACTAAAAATTAAAGAATTTTTAAAGAATCGTTATTTTTTAAATCTATTTTCTATTAAATTTTGTAGATAACGAAAATGTGCCAAAATAGTATCGGTTGTGCCATTGTACCAATCAATCTTAGATTGTGCCACAAATCCCATCACTAATGTGAAAATGCGTATAATTTCAGTTTGCAAATTAATTCTTATAAAAAAACAAGTTTCTTTTGATTATTTCTTTATTTAATTAAAATTTTAAATCTATTTTCAAAATTGTGTTTTGTTTATACCAAAGCTGTTTTACCAAAGTTTACCCGAAGAAAAAGTCTGGGTAAATTTTGGTAAAAAGAGACACACTAATACACTCTCATTAGCGCTCTCAAATTTTTGTGAAACAAATACTGGCAAAACACTTTTTGCAAACGCTGGCAAAGCGTCCCAAATGAGTGTTCTGCCAGACATTTATTTTTAACACCTTGGTTACCCTGTGGTATGCCAGTGCTTAATTTTTTGTACCACTGGCGATTTCTGACTGGGTAGTCTTATCCAAAGATTTCGTTAATACATATATCTGCAATTCTCTATATTGATATTCACATTTTTTTTATCAATTTTTCGAGGTACACAGAACGAATTTACAAAATTCTAATTAAATTTTTATACACCTTTCTCAGACCGTTTTTGCAAATACAAAAAAAAATGTTTAAAAAGACACCACAATGGAAATTGTAAATCGAAAAAAAAATTTTTCATTTTTTTTTGTAACTTGAATTTTTATTTTTAAACGAAATTTATATGAAAAAAAACGAGTAAAAAAGTTAAAGTCGGGCATGCCAACTATATAATACCCTACACCAGTCTGATTTAAAGCCAACTAATGTTTGGATCCGAAATTTGAATGGGTTAAAATAGACTTGTGTCAAAATTTTCTATAAAGTCATAGAAGAGAAAATCGAAAATATAGCCGATATGGGCGATAGGTCCAAATATGGACCGATCCTATCTAGAATCAATAGGCTTTTTCCTTGGGACCATGTGAGTAAACGAACCAAATTTCATTGAAATATCTTCGTATTTGCGAGCTGCAGCGTGTAAAAAAGAAAATTTTGAGGGGTACCCTTATATGGGCACTAGGTCTAAACATGGACCGATTTCAATCAAAATCAATAGGCGTCATCCTTGGGCCGACATAGGTCTGTGTACCAAATTTCATTGAAATATCTTCGTATTTGCGACCTGCGGCGTGTAAAAAAGACAATTTTGGGGGGTACCCTTATATGGCCACTAAGTCTAAACATGGACCGATTTCAACCAAAATCAATAGGCGTCGTCCTTGGGCCGACGTAAGTCGGTGTACCAAATTTTATCAAAATATCTTAATATTTGCGACCTGTAGAGTGTTCACAAGAATGCATGGACAGACAGACAGACGGACATCGTTAAATCGAAATAAAAAAAAATTCTGAGCCGATCGGTATACTATAAGGTGGGTCTAGGACCAATATTTTTTGGTGTTACAAACATCAGCACAAACTTATAATACCCTCCCCACGTAGTGGTGTAGGGTATAATAACAATTTACAAACGAGTTACAAACATTTCAAACAAAAAATTGTTGGGAATAAAATTATGAAAAATTATTTGATGGGACCGCCAAGACCACTGACAAAACATTGAATATTTTAGCTTTCTACTACTCATCCTTATAATTAAACACATTTCTTAGGAAATATAACATTGTATCTTTTATAATATAAATGATGTTCGTGTTCCGCCATTAAATAAAATGGTTTTTAGAAAATCTTTTAATTTTGGTTATTTTTAAGGTTAGTTTGTTTACAAAAAAATTGTTGTTGGCTGATCGAAATCCCATTCATCTGTCAAATATTCTAATGTAAACGATATAGATTACGAATTAGATTTCAAAACGAAATCTACACGCAGAAAAAAACAGGTGGAAATATATCTAAGTGCTATGTAATTATACAACTACATAAGTTCCAAGTAAGTTTTACAATTTTACAGCAAAATATATGTAATTTTTAGGATATTTTCCGCTACACATGTACACACAAAAAAATAAAAACTAAATTCAATCATGAAAACCGCCTATTCAATAAATGTTATCGTTGAAATTCCTCCAATCACAAAAATTGTCCATTCAATTAAAAATTTGTAGCTCTTTAATTGGATAAATTTTCAATAAAAGAGTGATACATTTGATTAGGATTTTTATTGGTTTTTTTTTTATATGTATTTGATTAAAAATTAATTCATTGGATTAAAAATTTATCAATATTGTATACCTTCTATATAGCATTATATATGCATTTGATTAAAAATTGATCAATATTGTATAAATTCTAAATAAGACTCTAATCAGCTGGATAAAATGGTAGTTGTCATGCCAACTATAAAAAAATATATTTCTTTATTTTTAGCTTGAATTTCATAACCTGTATGCAATTTTCATTCATTTGATAGATTTATTTATACTTATATGAAAGATTCTCTCACAGAAATTAGTTTTATTTTTTTTTCTGCGGCATAAGGACTCTGTCAATTTTTTTTTTGAAAATTTTAAAAATAGTTTGTTTTTGTTTAAAACAAAATAAAATATATTTTTATGTAAAATAATTTTTAATTTATTTTTTGGGATTTTTTTGTTTAACTAAAGTATTAATTTATAATACTTTAGTTAAACAAAATTTCAAAAATTACATTATTAGTTTCTAATAATGTTTTAGAATAAATGAATATTCACATTAATGTTTTAGAATTAAAATATTTAGCTAAATAAAATAATAAACTTAACGAGAATTTATAAAAATTAATTTAAAATATCTGTTACTAATACATAAACATTTATAAAAGCGACCACATAAATAAAATAAACGAAAAACAACAACAATATGCTGATGTTTTTCTCTTTTTTTATGAGATGCTTTTGAGCGATAGAATAAAAAAAAATGTCAAGCAAATTGCAGTTTTGAGCAATTATTTAATCTATTGGATTAATTTTTAATTGACACCTTTTGAAATAATTTAACAAATCGTTTTAATTGAAAAAAGTTTAACATTATTTTTTTGTGTGTATATATTTTGCAAGGATTGTATATATTTTACAAAAAAAATGTGCATATTTTACTAGAACTTTGTAAAACTAACTTGAAAATTATGTAGTTGTATAATTACATAGCCCTTAGGTAATATTCCCCTGTTTTTTTCTGTGTGTAGTGAAAATTTTAAGAATGTGAATTAGCTATAACTCTTAAAGTAAAGGTTTTTCAGAAAAATAATACATGGGCATAACTACAGGCAATGAAGTGGCTAGCATTTTTCTCATGCACACTTTTGATGTATCAATGACGCCTCATGGTGATTTAAGTGGCAAATTCCATATATTTCATGGGTGCTCTAATACATATTTAGTTATTTTGATGTGTACCAACTTCGTTACCTTGGTTAAGGTAATGAAGTTGGTACTTAACCTTAACCACGAATAAAATTTTCATCAAAATTACTTTAAATAGTCTTAAAATAAGCATTCTTCTAGATAAGTTACCCAACCTAAGTTTAAGAAAAAACATAATTTTCTTCGATTTTCTAGAGTTATTCGTTTAATCGACAAAATTTACTCGAGTCATTCGTTAATCAAAATTGGTAATTTTAAATTTCTCGAACAGTTATTTGTTACAAATTCATCGATTGAGTAACGGTTAACCGATTGATTATCCTAATAGATGGTTAACATAAAAAGTTGTATGACGCGTTCGTTTTTATACCCTACACCACTACGTGGTCAGGGTATTATAAGGTTGTCCTGATATTTGTAACACCAAAAAATATTGGTCCTAGACCCACCTTATAGTATACCGATCGGATCTGATTTTTTTTTATTTCGATTTAACGATGTCCGTCCGTCCGTCTGTCCATGCATTCTTGTGCGCACTCTACAGGTCGCAAATATTAAGATATTTTGATGAGACTTGGTAGACAGACCTATGTTGGCCCAAGGACGAAGTCTATTGATTTTGGTGAACATCGGTCCATGTTTAGACCTAGTGCCCATATAAGGGTCCTACCAAAATTATATTGTTTATACGCTGCAGGTCGCAAATATTAAGATATTTTGATGAAATTTGGTACACCGACCTATGTCAGCCCAAGGACGAAGCCTATTGATTTTGGTTAACAGCGGTCCATGTTTAGACCTAGTGCCCATATAAGGGTCCCCCAAAATTATATTGTTTATACGCTGCAGGTCGCAAATATTAAGATATTTTGATGAAATTTGGTACACCGACCTATATCAGCCCAAGGACGAAGCCTATTGATTTTGGTTAACACCGGTCCATGTTTAGACCTAGTGCCATTATAAGGGTCCCCCAAAATTGGCTTGGTTACAAGCTGCAGGTCGCAAATATTAAGATATTTTAATGAAATTTGGTGCGCTGACTCACATTATAGAAAATTTTGACACAGGTCCCATTTTAACCCATTCGAATTTCGGATCCAAACATTAGTTGGCTTTGACCAGACTGGTGTAGTGTATTGTATAGTTGGCATGCCCGACTTTAACCCTTTTACTCGTTTTATATGGGGTTTTGGTGGGTAGAATTCGTATATTTGTAAGAATTGGATTGAGGTTAACGGTAGTATAACATAGTAAGTAGCCTGACTCAATAAAAATTTGACCTATCTCATGTAGTTGTAGTGGTTAAGACTACATTGGATTTTTCCTTTATAGCCTTTTTTAATTTTTTGTTATAGCTTCGGCATTTACAGTCTGATTTTAAAGTGTTATATATCAATTTTTTTGTCTCGAGGAGACCAGTGTTTTGCTATAAAGGAAAAATCCAATGAAAAAAAATTCCTTTAAACAAACACAAAAAATCCACCACCTTAATTTTATATTGGGACGATTAGAAAAGGCTCCTCTATCGCACATCCACATTTCTAATATTCGGAATTCTCACTTGGGAGTGTTTCCTTGGTAGGGCTTTGTATAACAGGTAAATAACGTTTGATCAAAAAAGAAAATATTTGTTTAGTTTTTCATTTAATCTTTACTTAAAAATAGAAAATAGAATTCTATTTTTTGAATATCAACCGACTATCAAATTATAATTTTAATAAACAAACATAATCTTAGAATTTTTTGATAAGATTATACAGTTTTGAAAATATGCGTAACATATGTTAAATGTTTTATTCCTTTTTTATATATCCTACACTAATAGAAAAAAGTCTATAAAAATTTAATTAAAACTACTAAAAATTAGTTAAAAATTACCTTGCAGAAGAAACTTCTGAAATTAACAGATTATGTTTGCTAAATTTTAGTATGTTAGGAACAGCAAAAATAAAACTGTTAAATATACAGAATTTTAGTAATAATTGTGTTAAATTTTAGTTAACAGAAAATAGCAACTTAATCTGCTAAAATCAGCAAAAATTTTTTAAAATAATTAGTGCTATTAAAAAATAACAAAAAACATTTCTGATTTTCAAAGTTTTTTTTTATTTTCTTTTTAATACTAATAAAAAATGTGGCCATCTGAAATCAGTCGTGTCCGCCCGTTTAATCGGATTCGGCTAAAAATTCACAATCGGTCAATAATCGTTTATACACTCATAGAAAAAAGTTTGTAGAAAAGTTAGTAAAACTGTTAGTACTTCAACTTAACAAATTTTTAACTAATTTTTAGTTAAAATTAAATTTTTAGTTAATTTTTTTGCTACCTCCACATTACTAAATTACAAATTTGTTTGCTATTTTTTTTGCTGAATTTAGTTACTAATTTTTAACAATAAATTTGCTAATTTTACAGTGTTTTGCTGAATTTTAGTTACTAATTTTTAACAGAAAATTTGCTAATTTTACAAATTTTTTGTAAACTAAACCACCAATTTTGGAGCGCATATAAACAGAATGTTAAATGAATCGTAAAAATTACTGCATATTTTTAACTCGTCAAAAATAATGCAAAAAGTTTTTAAATAAAGCTAAATTGAAATGGTTGAAAATTTGTCCTACTCAAAAAATATCTAAATTATTAAAATTTATGAGAAAAGTTTCTATTTATCGTAATTAGGGAATGCAAATTCCCGCACTTTTTGATTTCCCGGGAAAGCGGGAAATCTATTTTGAACTCCCAGGATCCCTGGATCCCGCAAGGGAAGTAAATCAGAAAATATTTTACAATTAAAAAAATACCTCAAATTTTCAGGATCGTGAAAAAGCTTAGGCCGTAAGTGGCTTTTCTTACAATTTCTTGGAATTTCAGTGGGAAAGAATTAATTTTATATTAGAAATTATATAAGTTTAATTATATATTTTTAAAAATTGAATAAAATAAAACAAATTTTTAGACCAAAAAATTTGTCGGTCAAAAAATAAAATAAATACAAAAATTAATATAGAAAACATTTAATCCAATTGGAAGTTTTAAAAATCAATGGAAAAATTTTGTACAGAATGATTGCGATTCAAATTTTTGTAATACAAGCTCTATTTAATTGAGTGTATTTTTTTAAATATGAAAGTTGGATCTAGTACACAAATTAATCAGTGTCTTCTCTTCGTTTACTCGAAAATCTTACTACATTTACTATATTGTATACAATTGGAAAGTTTTGTTTACTTTTTCAATTTTTCAGTAGTGGTAAAGTATCAAATTGTAGTAAGTAAACGAACAAACCTAATGTAAAATTTTTAATTTTCAAAACGTTGAAAAAATTTTGCATATGAAAATTTTAAGTAATTAACTTTATTATTTTAAATTGCATTTTTTGAAATCCCGGGATTCCCGACCAAAATTCCCGGGAATATATATTTAATCCTTTAATTCCCAGTGGAACATAGGGCCGCGGGAATTCCCGGGAATGCGGGAACGGAAATATGCATAATTTCCCGGGAGTCCCGGGATGCATTCCCTAATCGTAATACATTAATTTTCAAAGATCAAGGTTTATGGTGGACGAACCATGATTAAAAGTATCTCTGGGGAGCAAGTGGAGTTTACGGGGATCACCCTAATTTTTTCCCCCCAATATTGTACTTTTTAAGCTTATTTAAAGAATACGATATTTTTAATCGGCCACACCTTCTTTCCTGTGGTGGAGCTTTAGTGGGGAAAATGGAAACTCAAATAAATTCGGAAGTACATATCCGATCAGCAAACAATGAAAATCAAAAGAAGGGTCTCTGAAATACATTTTCCCAATCAGAAAAATACAAACGGGAAAGCGGTGGTAAAGCACTTTAACAGGTGGTACAAGTACTGGCAAAAAGTGCTTTCCCATTCCCAAAATGATAACATCGTTAGACAAAAGGACCGTCTGTTCAAAAAGCGCCGGAAAAGCACTGGAGGAACAAAATTTTTGAACGTTAGCAAAACACTGGCAAAACTAATAAATAGGTGGTCTGTAAATATATTTTCCAAAATAAAATTTAAAAGAAGTTCATATGTATATTTTTGGTCCTGCCGTGATTTGAACCCAGGGCGTCAGATTGGCAGACGAATGCTCTACCCACTGAGCTAACGAAGCATATAATATTTGATGGCTAAACACATAAATGAGTGATAATAGCTGGACAACTACTGGATGTACCAAAATCCTAGTACTGCCAAACAATTTTTTGTGACTAATATGCCAGCGTTGGGAGGGCAAAAGAAAAGTTGGTCTTGAAGGAGCTTTCCCACAAACAAAAAATTGATTTTATAAAACAAAAAAATTTTAAAATAAAAAAAATCCAAAAAAAATGTTTGCTTGCAACCGGATTTGAACTTGGAACCTTCTGACTACAAACCTTTTTTAACAAAGCGTCAGTGTTGTATAAAATCATTGGTCTACCAGTGAATTGATTTTTATACCACTGGTAGCATTGGCTAGGTAGCACTGGATAACCACTGGTTGCAAACCCTGGCATATCACTCTAAGGGCGAGTAACTTATTTCCGACATAACCATGGTTAAACCTTAACCACAGATATTTCTATATAAATTTGACATTCATAACTATGGTTAAGCACTAAACTCAGTTTATTTTGAGATAAGTTAACAGGTCTATGCCAATTAATTCTATGCCAGTGGTTTTTTTTATAAACCCTCGAAATTTTTGTAAAACAAATACTGGCAAAACGCTTTTTGCAAACGCTGGCAAAGAGTCCCAAATGAGTGTTATTTTTAACACCGTGGTTACCCAGTGGTATGCCAGTGCTTGATTTTTTGTCCCACTGGTGATTTCTGACTGGGTTGTTATGGTTAACATATTATTGTCTATAATTATTACCACTTTTACAAAAAATCATTCTTGGGAAATTTTCATTGGCATTGAAATATAATTGGCATTACTTTATCTCAATGTCAATGCCAACAAATTTCATCACCATCAAATTTTTTCAATTTGCATTGACGAAAACAATGGTAATGAAATGTACACATCATTGAAGAAAAAGCATTGTAATATAAAAAAAATATAAGAAAAACGCGAATTTTTAATTTTTTTTCTTAATTTATTCTTTTATTAAAACATGAAAACAAATACTTCTATCATCAATTATAAATGGGCATTTAGGCATTGAACAATGCCAATTGAAAAAATTTCAATTAATTGACACATTCAATAAACTGGTCCCAAGTATGTTTTTAAATACACATTTATTTTTTATTTATTAATTTTCATTTCATTTGCTCCTTTTTTACCTTTTTCCAGTCCACTAGTAATCTGCAAAAGTTTTGTTGATTTCAGAAAATTTTAGCAAAAATTTTGTAGATTTAACAGTTTTTTTGCTATTTTCAGTCTACTATTATTTAGCAATTTTTTTGCTGATTTCAGCAAGTTAAATTGTTATTTGCAATTTACAAAAATTTAGCTCAAATATTACTAAAATTCTGTAAATTTAACAGTTTTTTTTTTGCTATTTTCATTTTATTAATATTTAGCAAACTGATTCTGCTAATATTAGCAGTTTTTTCTGCAGCATCATTTTTAACTAATTTTTATTAACTTTTTCTGCTATTTTTACGGACTTATTTGTATGAGTGTAGTCTATAATTTCACCGATTGACGATTATTAACCAAAACAATTCGAAACAGCCCATACAACAATAATTTTCATACAATTATGAGTACGAAGACGCTTTTAGGCTGTTCTGAGTTACCAGGATAAATTATTGCTTAAAATATGTATTTCACGTTCTTTACTTCGGTAACCCAAAAGCGTTCGCGTACTCAAAAGTGTGTGTATAATGCTTTTTGGGCCTACACTCATAGAAATAAATCTGTAAAAATATCAGAAAAAGTTACTAAAAATTAGTTAAAAATGATGCTGCAGAAAAAACTGCTAAAATTAGCAGATTTTTTTACTAAATACTACTAAAATGAGAACAGCAAAATTAAAACTGTAAAATTTACAGAATTTTAGTTATATTTAGGCTAACTTTTAGTTAAGTGATAATAGCAAATTGTACTGTAAAATCTGCAGAAAATTTTACTAAATATTTGTAGACTAAAAATAGCAAAAATAAACTGTTAAATCTACAAAATGTTTGCTATTTTTAGCTAAATTTAGTTGAATGCAAATAGCAGTCTATTCTGCTAAAATCAGCAGCAATATTTGCTAAAAAATTGTAAACTTCTGTTTTCAAAAGGCTCGATTTTTATTTGCATTTACGATTTTTTAGGCTACTAATTATTTAGCAAAATTGCTTGCTGATTTTAGCAGGTTAAATTGCTATTCTCCATTTACAAACTTTTAGCTCAAATATAACTAAAATTCTATACATGTAACACTTTTATTTTTGCTGTTCCTATATTACTAATATATAGCAAAAATAAGCTGCTAATTTAGCAGTTTTTTTGCAGCATCATTTTTAACTAATTTTTAGTAGTTTTAACTAATTTTTTACGGACTTTTTTCTATCAGTGTAATAAAAAATTGGATTCGGCATCATCTTAGGCCGATTATTGTAAATTTGGCCGATGGTCGGCATCGTCATCAGCCCAAAAAAAAAGTGCCTTCGGTCGGACACAAGAAATCAACAGTTTAATATTTTTTTAGCAAATATTTCTGGTGATTATAGCTAGATAGACTGCTATTTGCATTCAACTAAATTTAATTTAAAAATAAGAAAAAAAATATAACAGTATTTTAGCAGTTTTTTCTGCAATTTTTACAGATTTATTTCTATGGGTGTCGTTTTTTTTATTATGTATTATAATGTTATCATAAGTGGTTATATCTGATTTGAATATCTACTAGATTTGCGAAATCATATGTTCTGTGAAAATTTCCAATAACTGATAGCGAATATATTTGGAAGAATACATTTTTCCATATATGCAAAATGGACTCATATATGGATAAATATGGAATTATATTTAATCTCATTTTTGAAAAAATGTAGTGAAACGGTCGCATGAAGTTTGTCTGTTATAGGAAGTTGTCATATATTAGGAGTGAACAAAGCATAAAGTTTTTTTTAATATGGACAAAATTTTATTTAAATTTACTGTCAGCGTTCAGACCTCTCCTATCGGGAAGTAAATTTACTCTAAAATTTTAATTTTGTAGACAGTCGCAGCAAAATTATGTATTAAAAAGAGGTGTGCGAAATAGGGAGTTTCTTTTTTAAGCGAGTTTAATGAGCGTCATTTTCATATAATCCCTTATATTGAAATTCGTAGTTTTGAGATTTTAAGGTATTTATATAAAATTTATATAATGAAAATTTGTTATTACTTTTGAACCATGTACGTCTTAATAAGGCCCACAATAATCATGAAAACAATTTCGATCTTAAGCTCTTACCTATGTTTTCGACGTAACTATACCAGTGTTGCCACCAGTAAAACAAAAAATTGCACAGCTGTAGTTCAAAAATTATCCAAAACTGTATGAAATTACACAAAAAAGTTTATAAATTTTTTTTTTTTTTTATTTTTCCAAATAATATATGAGGCCATTTAGACCAACTCTTATGCGCGTTGTGGGGCAGAATTAAAATATTTTGGAAATAATGTAGTGATTTCTTACCGGCTGGTTGGATTACTATGAAATTTCTCAGGGTCGAAGTCAAAGTAATTTCGAGCTTAAGTTTTTTCCGGCCGAGCCCACAATGCCACTTGACACCAAACCAGACCCTCTCGAGCATTGCGGAAACGTGCCTGAAATTTTGCATTTTTTAAATAACCTCCAGGTCCAGTTTTCTACAGGGCGAAATCAAAGCCAATTTTTCTCAAAAATATTGGTTGTTTGCAAAAAAATATTCTATTATCTAAACAAAAATTAAATGCAATATATTTTTCAGGCTAAAATAGTGAATTATAGGGTGACGTTCATAGTTAAAAGAAATCATTCTAGGTTAACTATTTCTAAATTGCTGAATTATTTTCAAAATATTTTGATTCTGAACCACTGTGATGAGTTAATAACATTTTTCTCTGATCATAGAAACTGCAGAAAAAAATTTCGCTGTTATAAAAACTTTGAAAATTACTAGTTTTTTTAGTAAATCACAAACTAACTAATCCAAATATCGCAGCATTCTCGAATGGTCTTGCCAGCCTAGAGAAAAGTAATTTTTTTACATGAAGTTTGAAAAATATGTTCACAAAACATGAACAATATACGGGGTTAAAAATAGAAATTAAATACGGAACAATGTTTTTGATTTCTTCTTCATTAAGCTTAGTTTTGAACAAATTTATGAAATAATTCGTCGGAAAATAGAAATTTGTGGTAAATATTTCACAAACTCATTTAATCGAAATATCGACTAATTTTCATTTCATTATTAAAAAGCTCTGGAAATGAATTTACGGAAATTTCTGCAAAATATGAAATTACACGAAAACTACACAAAAATGGCATTATTCAAAAATTATCCAACGAATGTGTAAACAGTCCCGTTTTTGAATAATAATTCAAAAAGTGGCAACACTGAACTATACCCTTTAACTCATAAAAATAACTCCAAGTGAATAAAAACATGTTTAAGACGAAAACTAACACATTACTTTTCGTATGCACGTTGACCGCCATTGTGGATAATTATCAACGTTGAAAACTACGTTATACATTTTCACATCTACATATAATGCGGCGTTCACACATACGTGTTTAAATATAAAATAATTACTTACTCGTAATAGTTTAAATAAGAACTTTTTACACAGTTAAGTTGTATACATTTTTTGTTTATTATATGTAAATATGCTTTGTGTTTAAATTTTTATGACGCGTCCTAAAATTACACACTAGAAAAAAATTATATTTTTCTGAATATATTTCCTTAAGCCAATAGCATTTGTGTAACTCCTTATTTTAAAGAATCAAGTGTGCAATCGGAAAACCACTTATAATTCAACTTTTCGTAAGCACTTATTATTCAAAATCTCATAACTATTTACTTTAAATTTTTTCGTAACCGAGCGAGTAAGCGTGACTCCTTATAAAAACGACCACGCCAAACAAAAATAATGAGTTTAGATGCCAAAAAATAAGTTGTGCGGACCTATGAATTTCTATTGTATAACCACTTATTTGGTAATGAAAGATTTTTCTGGGATATTAACAAATAAATATTTTTGTTTGAAAAATGTATAAAAATTTTGAATATTTAGCTTTCACATGTGAAAATCGAAATATATGAACACCCGGTGAAAAATGTTCATATACGCTCAAACATGTTCATATATGGTTTATGTATGGACACATATGAACAAATATGGCTTTTTTAAGAACATATATGGATTTTATGTGAACATATATGGAAGTATATGTGATTCCATATATGGAAAAAATTTCATATACAGACATATATGTAAGCATCTGTTATTTCATATATGGAAATGGCACTCATATATGGACAAATATGAAAGTATATGTTATTCAATTTATGCAAAAGGGACTTGTATATGAACATATTTCGAAGAATACATTTTTCCATATATGTAAAAGGAACTCATATTTGGATAAATATGGAATTATATTTAATGCCATGAATAAAAAAAGGAACATATGTAGCGCCTAATTTGAATGTCATACATAAATTTATATCTATCGTACAACCTTATAATAAAGGACAGCAACGTTCGCATGTATTCGCATATATATACTTAGGTGTTACCTCATTTTTCGGATCCATACATATATGGTTGAACCATAAATGTTCATATATGGACATTTTTCACCGGGCATACATGATCACACATTGACTTATATACGATCATGCATGGGCATATGTGATCATATACGTCAATGCATAGTTCAATGTATGACAATACATGATCTCATATATTTTTATATATCTTCGGTATATGGCCATATATGAGCATATATGGACGTATATGCATAATTTCTGAGCATATATGGGCATATATTAATGTGTACGGTCATATATCCTCAAATTTCGGATCCGAAGATATATGGAAATATATGAGATAATGTATGGTCATACATTGAAATATTTTCGCCTCCTTCACACGAATATTAAGTGAAAAATTCCGAGTTATTTATTTCAACCTTAATCCTGGGAAAATACTTTATGGCTCAAGATGACATAGAAGTATTTAGGAGGCTCTTCTGTTTTTAAGTCAAAATTAAAGAGAAATTAGAAATTTTTAAGACTGTTCTACCGAGCTCGTAAGGATCTCTAAAATCTACTTTTGAGAATTGTCCTTGAAGCACTTAAATTTGGTCAAACATTCAGACAACATAAAATTTTATTCAAACACTTATAGAAGTTAACCTGTGGAAATAACAAAAAAATTATTAGCTATTTTTACAAGTTTATTATTTAAAAGTGACGTTGCAGAAAATTTTTTTGCGGATTTTTGGTAAATATTAATAATAAATACAGCATTTATTTACTTTAAATTACATAACCAAAGCCCTGGGGCGATATATGATTAATAAAAGCTACTACAAAAAAAATTAGAAGAGCTAAAATAAAACTGTTGAGAATAATAATAGTCATCCTGCTAAAATCAACAGAAATATTTGATGAAAAATAGTAAACTGCTAATTTCAGAAATATTCATAGATTTTAATTCGCTTAAAACAATTAAACATTTTTTGGTGTTTTTTTTTTATTCTACTAATATTCAACAAAATATGTTGTTATTTCAATTAACTAAAATTTAGCTCAAATACAATTAAAATTCTGTATACTTAACTGCTTTATTTTTTTGATATTATCTTACTAATATTTTTAAAGAAAATCTGCTTAAAATATTGGTAGAAATTTATTAATTCTAGTTCGAGGCCAATTTCCTTATTATAAATTAACATAATAAGTACTTTTTTCCAAAAACCGCTATTTTTCTTCATCAGGATGCTCTCCTGACAAATACTTCACAGAGTTTTTGCTTTCAAAAAACTCTACACTTTCAGAAATGAAAATACGATCATTTATTTAATTTAAGCCGTTTTTTCTTTCAATATTTGTTATACATTTTTGATACGAAAATATTGTAGAACTATGAATTTTAATGGAAAATGTATCAAGATTAAAGAAAAAAAAAGTTGCAAAAGAAAGTTACAAATCATTTTAACTCGGAAAAACACAGAATCTGACTGTTTTAAGTGTTAGAAGATTTTTTAGATGTGGTAGGAAAAGTGATCAGAATTTACTTTCTCAAACCTAAGAAGTCTTCTATATTATTATTCTGTGAAAAAGAAACTTTTGAAAAATAAAAACATATTGTTTAGAAAAAAAGTTCAACATTTTCAGTTTGCGAATACAAAGTAAATGTTGTTGTAATCTAAGAATTTTTCATAAAACAAAAAACTCCTTAAAATTTAAATTTTATTGATATTTGAAACATATTTCCTTAAAGGCACATCTACACGGATAGAAATCTCGTAGAGTTTGCGCTAAATTTGTCATCTCTACTATAGTTGGCACTAATTTTTATCGTAAAAGTATCATCTCTGGTTGTCAAGTATTTGTTTTTATTAAAATTGTTGTATTTTAAAGAATAAATTTTTCACCAAATACCAAAAAGTGCATTTAATAAACTGAAATGTTCAATAATGTTGCAAGACATCTTAAAAATTGTTATTATTTAATTAAAGAAATTACGTATGACAGCAATTGCCAATGGCCTAGAGATCACATTTCGTAAACTTATACAGAGCTGCATTTTCATAAAGTCTAGCGAGTTTTCTATCCCGTGCAGATGTGCCTTAAGAGAGTCTCTTCGTATAACATTTTTCAAATTATTTAAATAACTAACAGATTCATTAAATTTCATTTACATTCAGATTTTCTATAAAAATTATATTTTTTACATAATAAATAACCCTAGGGACCAAATTCCTCTAAGTAGATTTAAAAATATTTAAAGAATTGGTAAAAATCTTAAACCAAATTTTGAAATAACGAAAACTATATGACATGTATAAGCCTAGCAATCCTTTGGAAAAAATGCTCTTATCCAACACTTTTTCACAAGTTCTTTTGTTGGTATTAAAAAAAATTAGGAGTAAAAAATAAGAATAGAATGCCAAAATTGTATTACAAAAAAAATCATTTTCGCTCTGGAAGAACTCAAATTCAGAACTTTAACTAATTTTTTATATATTACGATATCTAATTATATATTGAAAATACTATTAATTGAAAATATAATTTGCAGATCTAGCTTATATATATATATATATATATATATATATAAGGAGCATAGGGCCTTAACAAATTTTCGCCATTCTGATTTATCCGATAATCCAATTCCACTTTCGCCTTCGTACTTCAAGGTCAATTGGTGTTTGTTGTGCGAGTGACCATAACCTTGAGTTAGATATTGCAATGGGCCAGAAAATCCTCAGAATTCTACACAGACATCTGTTGACAAAGACCTGCATTGCGTTTATGTCAGGAGGTGCTGCATTCCAGGTCTCACATCCATAAAGCATGATAGACTTAACGTTGGAATTAAATATTCTTATCTTAACATGTCGGGATAATGTTGTTGATCTCCACACGTTACTGAGACGTCCAAAAGCTTGTTTTGCTGTTTTTATTCTGTTTGCGATGTCCGCTTTGGATCCACCAGATGTTGTTAGAATACTACCTAAGTAGCAAAAGGAATCCACGTCTTCAATAATATCATCCTGAATTCTAAATACTCGCGATACATCGGAATTTATGCGCAACGCTTTCGTTTTATTTATATTTATCCTCAGCCCTGCTGATTTTGCTGATTTGACAATAGTTTCAAGCTTCGTCATCATGTCTGAGAAATTGTGTGACAACAGACAAATGTCATCCGCGTAGTCGAGATCTTCCAGCCGTGCATTCATTCCCCACATTATACCTCGACCTAATCTTGTGGCACGCCTCATAACTATATCCAATACGATGTTAAATAGCAGTGGAGACAACACACAGCCTTCCCTTACACCCGTATTTACCGATATGTTCCTACTTAATTGCTTTTCATGCAGGATACGACAGCTGGCGTCCTCATATAAAGCCTTAATGAGGGATATTAGTTTCTTCGGTACCTGTTTACATTCGAGTGCGGACCAAATGACATTATGCGGCAATGTGTCAAAAGCCTTTTCAAAATCAATGGAGATCAGATACAAAGGCGATCGCCATTCAACAGATTGTGTAGCATGTAACTGAAGTTCACTGAAGGGTAAATTTTAGATTCGTGTTTCAAAAGTAGGTAGCCATAGCACGTAACTTTTCCGGCTCTATCTCGTCGGCAATTGGGGAGGATCATAACAGGCCGCTAACATTTGAATAGTATAAATTTAGTAAATGCACAGACACTTATTTAATTTTGTACGTGCTTTAACGAGAAAGAAAGACAAGAAAACTGAAAGGGAAAGGAAAAGAACATTCAAAAGAAGCAAAAACCATTTCTGTTAACCGGATGTGCGTTGATGTTTACACATATTTCCCCTCCCAACCTTGATCATGTAAGGAAAAGCTAAAATTATTGCACATGATCCCAAATATTCACCCTATCCGAACAACTTGCAGGAAATTAGAACTCCAAATTTAGAATTTCATTGTAAATTCAAACATTTTTTCCCTTTTTTTTATATATTTCAAACACTTTAATAAATGTTGCTTTAACTTTTAATTATTTTACCTAAACAAACCGATAACTCGAAACCGATATCTAATGTTACACCCGAATTAAAAACGATATGGTAATTTTATAGCTTTTTTCTTACAATTTGTTTTGATACCGAATTTTACTAAATTTTCTTTAACTCATCGCTTTTGACACTTAAATTTTTTCCTAACGCGCTCTAATCATTTCACCGAGGTAAGTGAATTTCCAATAAATTTATTAATTTACACAAATTTTAATCAAACCACCTTTTTCTTTTAGTTTTTCTTCTTTTTTTTCCAGCTTAAATTTTTTTACAAGGGTCGTTTGGACACACTTTCGATTGATGATTGATTGTGAGGTAAAAGTATAAATTAAATTAAGTGAATGTGTATGTATAAAAGCAACATAAAAATAAATCTCACTTCTAAATGTATAAAAAATATAAAACTATTATCAAGGAAAGTTCCTAAATTTGTTAAGGTGTTTTAATATGAGATTTTTGTTCTTTTTTTTCTTTTTTTTTTTAGAAACTATACTTTTGAAATTTCTGCTAATTTAAGCTGTGCTTATTTGGATTTATTGTAATGTTAGAGTGATTTATTGTTCATGATTTTTAATTTGTTATAATTTTTGCCTTTTCTTGTTCTTTTTTTTGTTGTACTAGCCAAATTTTATTTTTATGGTTTTAGCACTGTTCACTATTTATTTTAGCCTTTTTATTAAATAGCTTTAACCAAGTTAGTGTAAATTTTAGGCTTAATCATAAATTTATTTACAAAAACTTTTTCCCAAAGTGTCCATACGGATCTTTATAAAATTTTGGCTAGTTTCTTTTTTTATATTTTTTTAGCAGGCCTTTCACAAAACTACCCTGACACTTTCACTCAAAGTTGGTCTATAAAATTTTCACACACTCCACTACAAATTGTCTCAGAAATTTTTATACACTTTTTCACTAAGGATGATGATTCTACAGATGGTTTGCTATTTCAGAAAAATTTTAGGCGGGCGGGTTTCCGATGAGGGTTTCCCGTGCCCTAGAAAAAAATACTCGTCAGCACAACGATTTTCCCCAACAGTCTTGACGCCGCCTTTTCCGACCTGGGTAATACCGTGCCCTTAAGGTTTGTGAATGCTGTGTCTTTTCGTTTGGTTATCAAACAGCCAGGTATATGAATGATTTGCTGATTTTTATAACCAGTTGTGGTTATAAATTACCTTCGGATTTTCACCGAAAGCAAAATAAAATTTTATAAGGAATTTTTCCCAATTGATTTTCCTATATTATGTATAGGAATACGGGAATTTGGGGATATAAAAATCCAAAAATTTTATCCAAATAAAATTTAAAACAACTTTAAAATTTTGTTTAAGAATTTCCTGGAGATTAAATCCTTAAAGTGACGATCAGCAAAATGGACTGACTTTTTGGTAATGGCTGCCCATTTATACCAACTTTTGTGGGAAATTTTGGAAAACTCCGGTTTATTCAGCTTAACCATATACAAATATAATAAAAACACACACACATATACAACAACCAATATGTCACCCCCCCTTATCTTCTGACACAACACTGCATTACCTTTATCGCAAAGTACCTTGCGTCAAATGACACAATTGACAGATAAAAAAAATCATATTTAGTGTTGCAAAAAGAAGAAAAATCGTTATTTTCAAAAATGAAAAGAAAATGTGAATATAAATAATTAGGTAAGAAAACAAATTAAAATCATTAGGCTACAAGCGCCTCTACAAAACCCCCCCGCCTAAATCAGATTTGGGGCCCAAAAGTATCACAAAGCTGATACCGCTTGTAGCTTATAATATTCATAGAAAACCTGTAAACACCCTGAAATAAAAGTGAAACCATTCTCCAAATTCATTGTCGGATATCCTTTGCATGATATATCCCTATAAATCGACCATTCAAATCTTCAAGTTCGTAATAGCAAGTGCCTGTCTTCTTACGAATCCTTGCTTTCACAAATGGATGAGCCAATTTCGCATTATAACCTTTTTCAAAATTACTCTGCTTAAAATTTCTTCTAAACACTTCCTGACCAACTACATAATTAACTTCTCGGGATCTGAGATTGTAAGATCTTTCATTACGATCCTGTTGCCTCGAAACATTCTTAGCAGCTCTACTTCGAATCACATCAAAGGAATCTTCCCGATTAAATCTAACTGTTCTATCCTCTAACATCTCCAGATTTCGAAGAAGTGCATAAGTTTTACCATTGGTAATCATATGCTGTCCGAAAGCCATGTAATAAGGTGAAGTACCTATGGAAGCATGCACAGATGATCGCAAAGAACAACTGATGCTGCTGAGGTTTTCATCCCAATTACTTTGATCGTGTTTTATATATGCCCGAATCGCTGAAAGAACTGAACGATTAACGCGTTCAGATGCATTTGCCTGGGGCGAGTATGCAGCTGTATATACGTGATTCACACCATAGTTTTGCAATAGTTTATTAAATTGGATTGATTTGAACTGCGACCCATTATCCGAAACGACAGTTTCCGGAGTTCCATACGCATGAAACAGCTCCTGTTCCATGTATTTGTTGACCACATCAGCCGTAAATTTTTTTACTGCCTTTAAAAAACAAAATTTCGAAAAATGATCCAATACGATAAATATTCCAACATTACCAGATTTCGACCTAGGATAAGGACCTAAAAAATCTATATATAACTTCTGGAAAAATCTGTGTGTTTCGGGTGTTTTTCCCATAGGTGGACGCATTATATAATTTGGGTGTTTCGTACCCTTACATATTTCGCACGAATTAACGTAGTTTCTAACGTCGTTCACTAAATTCGGCCAAAAGTAAAACCGCCTAATACGATCGATCGTTTTGTTAATACCACCGTGTGATGAAAGCGGACTATCGTGTGCCCTTTGGAGTACTTCTCCTACCATCTCTTTGGGGATCCAAAGTTTCCACGAAAGATCATCTTGCACCTGCTCTCCAGTGCAATGTTCAGTTCGTCGGTATAAGTAATTGTCTACAATTTTTAAGTCAGGGGTTTTATCAATATTTTTCCTAACATTGTCTAACAGTTCGTTATACGCAGTACTTTTAAAATGATCTGATTGCAGATCTACGAAAATCCCAGTCTCGTCTAAAACAGACAGATTTAAATTTTGTAGTTCGGACAAATCTTCGATGTTGGTACGAGAAAGAGCATCAGGAACTACGTTCTGGCTACCCCTCCGGTGCTCTATCTTGAACTGAAAGCCTTGAAGCTTTAAAGCCCATCTTGCCAACCGTGAATTCAGGTCTGTTTGAGACATCAGCCACTTCAACGATGCATGATCGGTGATCACTGTGAACTCATGTCCTTCAACATATGCCCGAAATTTTTTTATGCTTAGCATGGCTGCTAAACATTCCTGTTCGGTCACTGAATAATTACGTTGGGCTTGGTTGAGTTTCTTCGACATAAAGGCGATTGGAAACTCTTCACCCTCCGCAGTTTTCTGGACCAATACACTTCCTATTCCAGTGTTGCTGGCATCACAGTGTATATAAAACGGCTGTGAAAAATCAGGACTGTGTAACACTGGTGCGGTCGTCAAAATGGACTTTAATTCCTCAAACGCACTTTGAGCTTCTTCAGTCCATGCAAATTTCCTGTTCGACTTTAACAAATTAGTTAGAGGAGCTGTCACAGAAGCATAGTTCCTGATAAACTTACGATACCAACCGGACATCCCCAGAAATCGTCTGATTTGTTTTACAGACCTCGGAGTCGGAAAATCAATTATGGCTGATATTTTTTCAGGGTCTGTCTGAATTACCCCGTTTCCCACTAAATGACCCAGATAACGGACTTCACGTACGCAAAATTTAGATTTTTCAACGTTAATCGTCAGTCCTGCAGAGCGTATTTGTTCCGAGATAACCCTTAACACCTCAAAATGCCTATCAAACGTGTCTGACACGATCAACAAGTCGTCCAGATAAACGAACACTTCCGTCCTTAACGTCGCTGGTACCACCTTATCCATAAGTCTGGACATTGTTTGGGGCGCGTTACAAAGCCCGAAAGGCATTACTTTGTAGTGGTATAAGGGCCGACCAGGAACGGTAAATGCCGTTTTATCTTTCGACGACCTGTCGAGCGGAATTTGCCAGAACGCGTCTTTTAGGTCCAGACTCGTAATATACTCCGCTTTCGGCAATCTACTCAAAATCCCGTCAATGTTCGGCAGAGGATATGCATCCTTCACGGTGACTGAATTAACCTTTCTCGAGTCCAAACACAATCTAACCTTCCCGGGTTTACGAACTAAAACAATTGGCGAAGACCATGCACTATCCGATTCCTCTATAACGTCCATTTCCAGCATACGGTCTAATTCCGCGAAAATTAATTTTTCAATTGCGGGTGAGACGGGGAAATGTCTCTGTTTGATGGGAGTGGCGTTACCGACATCAATCGCGTGAGATACAACGCTAGTACGCCCAAGACCCTCTTTCTTAAACGACGGAAAAGAATTTATCACAACTTGTAGCTGCTGTTTCTCCGAATCGGATAATAACCGTTGATCTGATATTTCAGAAATATTATTAATAAAAAGGTTCTGATTTAATTTTGGTATTAACTCAGGTGGTAATAAATCGAACAAATACCAAAAATCAATTCCGAGATAAAGATGTTGCGCTAAATTAGGTATAATATATAAAATTATAGGTTTTTTTACACCTCTAAATACGATATCCGTTTCAACACGACCTACAACACATTGAGATTTTCCATCTGCTGTTCTAACATATGATCGAATTTTCTTATATTTTTGATTTGATTTCAAAAAATCCTTGGCGGACTGCGCCCCCAAGCAACTCACTGATGCCCCTGTATCCAGCAAACCACTAACCGATTTATTAAACAACAAAACATCTGCATATGGTCGTATATCATTTGGCCTGTCATATATACAACTTACAAGACAACGCCGCGTATTATTAACCTCTTTCCAAAAAACCCTCATACGCCTAGCTGAACGCATTTTCCTCACAGATGGTGTATCTTTACTAAAAATCTCCGCTCGTTTGGCATTATATTCGGCCAACCGGACATGAAAAGGTTTGAAATATGTAGGTGGATGAGTTTCCGGAACATTTTCAGAATTAGAAAGTATTTTGGGTGTAAAAGAATGTAAAGAACTTTTCAAAATTTGTATTGGTACATCAGATTTATCTTTATAATCATTTGATTGAAAATCTAGGTTATTTGTAGAATTTTCTAATTGAAAATCAGTTATTTTTGTAAAATTATTTGACTGTAATCGGTTTTTACTAAAAACACAAGGAAAATCAGCATTAAGTTCAACCTCATTTGCAGGCGTTGATTCGCAGACATCAGAAGAACTTATATGATTGACTCCAGAAATTTTGGTTTTATTTTCAGAAAAAGTTAATGAATTATCATTATTTAAAATAGTTTCATCAGAAAAATTAGTAGAATTTAGAAAATTATTTTCATTTTTATACGTATCCGACGAAATTTCGGGACAAAGCCCTGTAACACAATTTGAAGTACTTGCTGAGTTTATTCTGTGTTGGTGCTGGTGGTTTTCGAAATTGTCGGTCTGCGTGCACCTATCGGCGCACTCGACTTTGAGTTTTTTGAATTGCATTTGGTACAATCAGGTTTGTACACCTTCGGAGTACCACACCCATAGCAAAAAACGGTACGATCTTCGAAGCAATCTTGGTAACGATGACCACTCTTACTGCAATTCCAGCAAACTAATGAAATTGCCGAAATATCCCCAACATCAGATACAATTGACTCTTCTTCCTCTATTTCGCTAACCTGTCTACGCGGAGCAAATGGTTTCGGATAAGCATATCTTTTCCCAATATCCTGCATAAAAAACTCTCTCCTACGGCAGATATCACGCAACTGTGAGACAGAATGCAACTGAATGTTTAAAATTTCATGCTGTATTTCAGGTAAAAGATTTCTACGTAAAATTTCAATTAAAACTTTCTCATCCAATGGCTCAGACAAACGATCAGCTATATCGAAAATCGCCTCGTAAAACGAATCAAAATTTTCATTGGACCGCTGTTTCCTATCTCGAATCATCTCTCTGAGATCTACGTCAGTACGAGAGTCCTTGTACTGCTTGCGCAGAGCCCTGCACAAATCCGGCCAAACAATAACATGAGTCCGATTGTGATAACTCCAAAACCAATCGCTAGCTTTGGATTCAAAAAGCATAGAAATGTAATCGCATAATAAACTAAAATTTCCGTTGAGAGTTTGGGTGGTCAAAGCCTCGACACGATATAGAAAATTGTCAATGGATATTCCCTTCGAATCACCAGAGAATTTAAGTTTCCAGTTATGGATAATATGACCAACTTTCTCGGGTCGAAAATATTCGTTAGAATGGGGCGAAATACGACTAACTGAAGTATTCGAAATATCACGCGAGTTTTGCACATCGTTCCGGCTACCAGAATTTGGCAAACCTAAAAGTTGCTCCAACGATTGATCTTCTACGGGAGGTGGACGACAATTAGGGGGAGGAAAAGATAAATCATTTGGAGGAGAATTTACAACTCGTTGAGTATTTCGAGTAGGATTCGATGTTTGCAAATTTGCGCCTATACTCAATCGTTGAAGGAGTGACTCCATATTTGCCTGGAATAGATTATTCAATTGTTGGCTAAGATTTCCAAACATCTCCGTTTGTCGTGCTTCAACCGCCGCTTCAACTATTCTCTGAATATCCTTTCCCTCAACCTGAGGATTATCATTTTCCATATCTATTAAATTTGGATTTGAAGCTAATGACGCATCAGATGACTTCATTGGATCAGGTCGGTTTGTGTCAAACATTAAACCCCGCACGTGAGACCGTGTCGCTGCTGGTTGAACTGGAGTACCAAGAGGTAAAGCCTTTAAGTTGACATTGCAAACTGGACAAGCTGGGTTAGATCTTGAATGCTTTGTCAGACAAGACTTATGGAACGCGTGACCACAAGGAGCCTTCACTCCATATTTGGATTCAGAAATAGAATTGTCACATACACCACAGGCTGGTAGACTAGCACCCTCTTCGCTAGATTTTTCAATATCAGACATTTCGAATAAAAACTCAGATCAAAATCTTATGAAAAGTAAAACCGAAAATAAATTTCCTAAAACTCCAATAGTCAAAGAAACTACGAAAAAATTTCCGAAATTACCAAATAAACTGCAAAAATTTAGAACTATTACAATTTTCAAACTAATAGAAAATCTAAAAAAAAAAATCCAATAATTTAACTTTAAAACCAAAATCCTATAACTTAAAGGAAATTCCCTTAAAGTTAATATGAGAAACTTCAACGAAAAGAAAACAATAAAATCCAAATAAATTCCGAGTATTGTACTCAAAAAAAATTTTAAAATAAATTAGCTTAAATTTTAACAAAATTTCATATATAAGATATTTAAAAATTCACAGGCTAGTAAAACCCAAATTAAATTCACCCAAAATTTCGTTATTAGGTGGGGAAAAAAATTTAAAGGCAATAAAATAAATAAGCAACAAAAAAAAACTTAAGGATTTAGCGTTGTTTAAAATATTTTCAAAACAAAACTCAAAATAAAATCCTTGAACATAAGGAAAAAAAATATTTTTGATTAAAAGAAAAACAATTGTATTAAACTGAAGAATCATTCAATTTATACAACGATATGATCGCAAAAGAAAAAATAAGCAATAAAAAAAAATTCAACTAAATTGAAAAACAAAAGAAAATTTCCGGAAAGAAAAGATATTCAATAAAACGTTCGATTTCCTACTAAATTGTCGGATAGGATAAAAAAACTTTGGTTAACAAAAAAAAATTAATGAATCTAATGAATGAACTTAGGAAATTTGAAAATGAAATAAAAGAAGAGTATAGTACAAAAAAAAATATCCAAAAATAGAATTTGGGAGAAAGTTTTGTCGGTACTACTTTAGATATCTTCCAAATAGCCATTTCCAGAGCAAAACAAAAAGAAAATTTTAGGAATTTTATCAAGAAATAATATTTGAACTGGTCTACGTTTAGTTTAAGCTTCCAAACAATAGCATTTCCGAGCAAAAAAAATTAAAAACCTGACAAAATATTTAGGAAATAGACGGAGGTAGGCAGATGAGATATTTAATTGCTGGTTAACAGCACGAATGTTTAATGCATGTCAATTCCGTAACAATAAAAAAATATTACTCATACGTAGTAGATAGAAAATAAAATCAAGAAAAAAAAAGTTAAGATAGAAAAATAACAGAACAGTAAAAGAATTAAAAGTTTTTAGAAAAATTGTTGAAGCCACACGAAATTGTTTTGAATAAAATTCAAAAGATGAAGCAAAAAAAAAATTAAAATTTTAAACGTGTAGGCCCCACGTTGGGCGCCAAAAATAATATCTGTAGCATGTAACTGAAGTTCACTGAAGGGTAAATTTTAGATTCGTGTTTCAAAAGTAGGTAGCCATAGCACGTAACTTTTCCGGCTCTATCTCGTCGGCAATTGGGGAGGATCATAACAGGCCGCTAACATTTGAATAGTATAAATTTAGTAAATGCACAGACACTTATTTAATTTTGTACGTGCTTTAACGAGAAAGAAAGACAAGAAAACTGAAAGGGAAAGGAAAAGAACATTCAAAAGAAGCAAAAACCATTTCTGTTAACCGGATGTGCGTTGATGTTTACACATATTTCCCCTCCCAACCTTGATCATGTAAGGAAAAGCTAAAATTATTGCACATGATCCCAAATATTCACCCTATCCGAACAACTTGCAGGAAATTAGAACTCCAAATTTAGAATTTCATTGTAAATTCAAACATTTTTTCCCTTTTTTTTATATATTTCAAACACTTTAATAAATGTTGCTTTAACTTTTAATTATTTTACCTAAACAAACCGATAACTCGAAACCGATATCTAATGTTACACCCGAATTAAAAACGATATGGTAATTTTATAGCTTTTTTCTTACAATTTGTTTTGATACCGAATTTTACTAAATTTTCTTTAACTCATCGCTTTTGACACTTAAATTTTTTCCTAACGCGCTCTAATCATTTCACCGAGGTAAGTGAATTTCCAATAAATTTATTAATTTACACAAATTTTAATCAAACCACCTTTTTCTTTTAGTTTTTCTTCTTTTTTTTCCAGCTTAAATTTTTTTACAAGGGTCGTTTGGACACACTTTCGATTGATGATTGATTGTGAGGTAAAAGTATAAATTAAATTAAGTGAATGTGTATGTATAAAAGCAACATAAAAATAAATCTCACTTCTAAATGTATAAAAAATATAAAACTATTATCAAGGAAAGTTCCTAAATTTGTTAAGGTGTTTTAATATGAGATTTTTGTTCTTTTTTTTCTTTTTTTTTTTAGAAACTATACTTTTGAAATTTCTGCTAATTTAAGCTGTGCTTATTTGGATTTATTGTAATGTTAGAGTGATTTATTGTTCATGATTTTTAATTTGTTATAATTTTTGCCTTTTCTTGTTCTTTTTTTTGTTGTACTAGCCAAATTTTATTTTTATGGTTTTAGCACTGTTCACTATTTATTTTAGCCTTTTTATTAAATAGCTTTAACCAAGTTAGTGTAAATTTTAGGCTTAATCATAAATTTATTTACAAAAACTTTTTCCCAAAGTGTCCATACGGATCTTTATAAAATTTTGGCTAGTTTCTTTTTTTATATTTTTTTAGCAGGCCTTTCACAAAACTACCCTGACACTTTCACTCAAAGTTGGTCTATAAAATTTTCACACACTCCACTACAAATTGTCTCAGAAATTTTTATACACTTTTTCACTAAGGATGATGATTCTACAGATGGTTTGCTATTTCAGAAAAATTTTAGGCGGGCGGGTTTCCGATGAGGGTTTCCCGTGCCCTAGAAAAAAATACTCGTCAGCACAACGATTTTCCCCAACAGTCTTGACGCCGCCTTTTCCGACCTGGGTAATACCGTGCCCTTAAGGTTTGTGAATGCTGTGTCTTTTCGTTTGGTTATCAAACAGCCAGGTATATGAATGATTTGCTGATTTTTATAACCAGTTGTGGTTATAAATTACCTTCGGATTTTCACCGAAAGCAAAATAAAATTTTATAAGGAATTTTTCCCAATTGATTTTCCTATATTATGTATAGGAATACGGGAATTTGGGGATATAAAAATCCAAAAATTTTATCCAAATAAAATTTAAAACAACTTTAAAATTTTGTTTAAGAATTTCCTGGAGATTAAATCCTTAAAGTGACGATCAGCAAAATGGACTGACTTTTTGGTAATGGCTGCCCATTTATACCAACTTTTGTGGGAAATTTTGGAAAACTCCGGTTTATTCAGCTTAACCATATACAAATATAATAAAAACACACACACATATACAACAACCAATATGTCACCCCCCCTTATCTTCTGACACAACACTGCATTACCTTTATCGCAAAGTACCTTGCGTCAAATGACACAATTGACAGATAAAAAAAATCATATTTAGTGTTGCAAAAAGAAGAAAAATCGTTATTTTCAAAAATGAAAAGAAAATGTGAATATAAATAATTAGGTAAGAAAACAAATTAAAATCATTAGGCTACAAGCGCCTCTACAATTGCTCCACAATTATCCTAAGGCTATTAACGTGGTCTACACAAGATTTATTTGGACGAAATCCGGCTTGTTCTGGGCGCAACTCGGGTGTTAATTTATTCGATAGCCTTTTTGTTATTATATGGGCAATAACTTTATACACCATACTAAGAAGTGTTATACCCCGCCAATTAGTACGTTCAGTTAAATCTCCCTTCTTTGGTATCTTAATAATAATTCCTTCTTTAAGTTCATCAGGCAGCATTTCACTCGACCAAAATTTTCTTATTAAAGGCATAATGAGTTGTGCACTCATAGCTGTAGCTATATTATATTTAGTTTATACATTTATGTATTATCTAAATCTTTAAATAAATAAATAAATTTGCAGATGCTGTTGACCCAAAATGGTTTAATCTTTTTAAGATCTGTAAAATAAATATTTATAACTAAATCAACTTGAGTTAAAAAAAAATTTTTTTGTGCCCGAGCTGGGTTTTGATAATAGTACCTCAGTCACATATATAATTATGTGTGGGGTTATATATGCCAATATATAATTACATATTAAAATATTATTACCCTATTAAAAATGGTTATAATATTATAGTATATAATTTGATACAATCATATCTAATCAAGTGTGGTTAATGTGATATCATATAAAATTGTATGTAATTTTATCAATATAAACAATATTATACAACTTAGATCTAATAACATTGGGTCATTTTCCCTATTAAATTATATAAAATTTTATATGGCTGTATATGGTCTAACAATTTATATATACTTATATACAATTTAATAGGGAAATTGACCCAATGTTAATAGATCTAAGTTGTCTAAATTTATTTATATTAGCCGTTTTTTCTAATCACTTGGATTTAATAAATCCAAAAAGTATTTCTAAAGGTGCTCAACAGATGGGCTTAGATTTTTCCTATTTTAAAAAAATTTTCTGTCCGACACTTCTTTCACCCTAATTTTTAATACCGAATTCGATGATGAAGGATTCTACTTTAACTTTTAATTTATAATTATATTTTACATAAAACAGCGATAAACAGTCTGCCTTTTCAGTTTTATCACTTCAATTTATATTTTTACACAATTGAAAAATTCCATTGCAATATTTAATATTCACTAATTGGATTTAATTAAATTACTTACTGTAGAGTGAAAAATTGCCATTTCTATTTGAGCTATTTTTCCATGTCCAAGATGAAAAATATGTATTTGGTGAGGTGTAGTTTTTTTTTCTAAACATATTTCATAAAAAAAATTTAAGAAAAACCTTTTATTTGTTAGTTTTTTAATTTTTTTGTTTCTCTTTTAATTTTCATTCGCATTTTTTTCTGACATTAAATTAATAGGCTGTTTCATATATTTGTGCTTTTATTGTGGATTTATTAAATCCAGCTTTTTTTTGGATTTAATAAATCCATTTTTTGTATGAAAAATTCTAAATCCAGGTGATTAAAAAACACGCTAATTGATTCAATTATATAAAATGATATATGATATTACATTAACCACACCTGATTAGATACAATTCTATCAAATTACACAAAATTTTAATAAAACCTTTTTTACTAGGGTAATCCCAAGTTGCAGTAAACATAAATTTCAGGTGCTGTTGGCAGAAAATGGTTTAATTTTTTTAAGATCTGTAAAACAAATATTTACAAGTAAATTAAATTGAGTTAAAAAAGTTGAAAAAAAAAAATTCGATAGTGGGGTCTCTCAGGTAATATGTGACTATATGTATATAATTATATATTAAACACAAATTATATTGTTAATCTTGCACTATATATGGAATCATATGTAATTATATCTTATAGCATTTAATATAATATATATTCATATATAAAAATATCTTACACCATACAACCAACAAATTTTTATAAAAGGGCATACATTATTATATCTCCAAATATATGGCTTTTATGCCACCATATGTGATCATATATTATGTTATATATGATCATTTATAATTATATATGAGAATAGATCTGTCATATCTCATTATATGTGGCATATATGGTTCATATCTAATTTTATAAAAGACAATATATAAAAATATATGGTTATATAAGGTACCACATAAGAAATATATAATTATATATGCCCGGTGAAAAATATCCATATATGAACATTTATGGTTCAACCATATATGTATGGATCCGAAAAATGAGGTAACACCTAAGTATATGTTCATATATGGACATATATGAACATATACATTTATTAAATATATGCGAATACATGCGGACGTTGCTGTCCTTTATTATAAGGTTGTACGATAGATATAAATTTATGTATGACATTCGAATTAGGCACTACATATGTTCCTTTTTTTATTGATGGCATTAAATATAATTCCATATTTATCCATATACGAGTTCCTTTTACACATATGGAAAAATGTATTCTTGCAAATATGTTCATATACAAGTCACTTTTGCATAAATTGAATATCATATACTTCCATATTTGTCCATATATGAGTGCCATTTCCATATATGAAATAACAGATGCTTCCATATATGTCTGTATATGAAATTTTTTACATATATGGAATCACATATACTTCCATATATGTTCATATAAAATCCATATATGTTTATAAAAAATCCATATTTGTTCATATGTGTCCATACATAAACCATATATGAACATGTTTGAGCGTATATGAACATTTTTCACCGGGTGGCTATTCATGACAATATATATACTCACATATTATAAGATAAAACAAAATATTACTATATATGACTATATATATATTTTTTTTTGATCGGGGATGCAAAAAACGAGACTTTTTTCAAATTTTTTTTCCAAAAAATTGCGTTAACACCTGCGAAACTTTAATCAAATTTTGTGAAAAATCTGGCTCATAAGTTAAAATAAACGGAGTTCTCCATTGAAATCAGTGTGCCCGAAATATACACGATCAATAGTCGGTGTTGTCTACACCAAGTTTTTTTTTAATTCAAAATTTTCTGTGCTTTTGCAGTCTAAATATTACGTAAATTAATTTTAAAAAAACAGAACAGTATCGCAGAAAGTAAATCCGATTCCGAACATCGAAAGGGAAATTGACCCAATGTCAATTAGATTTATGTTGATGCAATTAAATAAAATTTTATATGATATCACATTAACCACACCTGATTAGACATAATTATATCAAATTGTAGAATGTTTTATTAAAACCTTTTTTAATAGGGTAGTATGTACAAAAAAGTTCAAACTTAAAAAAAATCTAAAGACGGTAAGCCCCTTAAAAAATAGTTTTAAATACAAATATTTATATATGTGACCTTCTCCGAGAAAAGGGACCTAGTGTGTGAAAATGAAGTTTTGAGAAGAACGCATTTAAAGTTAAATTAAAAATAAAATTTTAATGTTTTCTCATTTTTATCGAAACCCGTTTTTTGACACACTAGGTCCCTTTTCTCGGAGAAGGTCACATATATCAAATTTAATTTATAGGCTATCGCTTATCACTAGGCCGACCAAAAAAGCCTTAAAAACAATGGCCCTTACTCTAAAAAATTATTTTAAATTAAAAGTCGACTATATTTTAAAACATACGGTTTTGTTGGTATTGCATATGAAAAATCATACAAAATCATTTATATTTTCAAACATTTTATTTAATTGTTTGAAAACAAAATAACCAGTTAAAATGTTTTAAGCTCTTAAAAAATAGTAAAATATCCAGATTAACGAAAAAATAAACCGTTAAACTTCATTAAGTTTTGGTAACTTTTTTTATTAAAACCTTAAAAACAAGACATTTTGTATTTAACTTTCTACTTCACACACTGGAAATTCAGGAGTCAAACAAAGTCAAACAAGATTTTGCAATTCAGGGTGGAAAATATAAAAATTTGTTTAAAGAACAGCTATTTTTAAATTAAAAAAAAGACAAAAAATGGTGAATATTTAATTAAAATAATAAAAAAATTAGGTGGAATTTAAAAAATGTATAATCCCAGCAAAATCCCAGTATTGGGTGCTCATTACTAATATCCAAATAATAAGCAGTAGAATTAGGGTCTACTGCATATAATTCGATGTCATAACTCATTGTTTTTGTTCGACAAGGTCGTTTTTGTAAATAGTTGTCCATATTCGCTGCATGAAAAAACGCACAAAATATGTACACCCGTTTATCCGCTGCATTACAAAAGTATATAAAATAAGTAGTTACCAAAAAAAGTAGCTATTCGCGTGCTTATACGCAGTTAAAAATTAAGTGGTTACAAGTTGTTAAATAATAAGACTTACTTACCCGGTTAAAAAAGTTCATATATGTTCAAATATGATCATATATGTCTGCATGTATGCACAAATATGTCCATATATATTTTATGTATGGACATATTTGGAAGTATATGTAATTTTATATATTCAAAAGAGGGCCATATATGGACAAATATGAAAGTATATATTACTCCATATGTATGAAAAGGACTCATATATGGGCAAATATGGATGTATATGACATTCATTATCTGCAAAAAGCACTCAAATATGGACGAATATGGAGGTATATGTCATTACATATACACATAAAGGACTTATATATGGGCATATATGAAAGTATATGTGATTCCATATCTACAAAAATCATATATGGGTATATATGAAAGAAAAAGGAATAACATACCATATATGCAAAAATCACTCGTACATATATGGACCATATATGATTGTAAATGATTTACATTTTTTAAATTCGTTATATTAAGGCCGAGTTTATAAAATTAAACTTAGTTTAGTTAACCCGAAAACGATTTTTTTCTGCAATTATAAGTTAATTATCAAAAATTTGGCTTGATTGAAATAAAACAAAATATTGTTGTGTTGTATTTCAAACTAAAATATTTTATTTTATTTTCAAAAGAAAGAATGTTAGTTATTTAACTGTATTGTATGTGTTTACTATTTTACAAATATAATTTCCAACTTGCATAACATGTTTAATTGAATTAATATCTTCTATTTTTATTATTTTGAAATCGTTGGAAACATTAAAGGGAATTATATGATCTATTACTGATTTTGTTTTATTGTGAATAAATTTGTTGGCGGTTTCCAAATCAAGATATTGGACAATTAAATAAAATGTATTATGGCATTTTATAAAACAATTAATGATAGCATATTTATAATTTTTATCATCCTTAAAATTTATCTTTACGGTAAAACTGTTAGCTTTTGTTATTTTATATAGAGTGGAAGTAAAAATTATATTTCTCATTTTAGCCCTTGCATAAAAATTACAAATCTCTATATCCAGCCCACTACATAAAAGTAAATTGCTTTGACACGTATTCGGTTTAAAGCATTTACTTTTTCCAAGTACTTTAAAAATTTTGACATTAGAATCAACAGATTCTAGTCGGGATTTCATAATTTTAGCTCCTTGTGCAATTTTGATGTTGTTAATAATTTCAGTATTCAAATAACGACCACCGTGAATGCTTTTAGCAATTAATCCATTTTGATCTTCAAATGGGAAAGCGGATGTAGCCCATAAAGGGCCCCATCGACGAACTGTTAAACCCAAATGCGTTAATTGGTGTACATTATAGGACAACTCCCGACTGCCGTAAAGTTCAGATATTTCTCTAACAAATTGCGCTAAGAGGTGTTCTGTTTCTTCAAGACTTGTGTTGTTTATTTGCTGACGAGTAAGATTGTATATTGAAATTACAATAAGCATCCAATGTTGCAAAAAAGAATCAGGTAGGATGCCATTTAATGTTGGAACCGAATAATAAACCAACCAATTAAACAATTCTGTTGCTTTATATAAGTGGAAGCTCTTTAAAGATCGTGGCATGCGACCAAAAGAATAAACTGGACGAATGCTTAACAAAAAATTATCCATTTGTTCAATTTTTTTGTTTATTCTCCATTCTCCTTTCTTGTTCATCCATACATTAAGAAATTGTTTAGTAACTCCTAATAGCACCGAATGCATAAATTCAGGAACTACACATGTTGAAATATCTATGTTTGGCAAACAAGATATTACTGTAGTTCCTTTAACGCCCTTGTTGTGAATCATATATTCGCTAAGGTCGACAATATGTCCCTGTTCCTCCATTTTTTTCCCATTTCGTAATTTACAGTTTTCTTTAAACGGGTATACCCTTACAACTCTCTTCCCACCGGCATTCTTACATGCGACGGTTTTTATTTCACAGATATTGCAGCCGTATGTACCGTTGAAATTTAAAATATTTTGGATCTGTGCTCTTGCAGGAGCATCCGCTATAAATAGTGGTGCTATAATTTTAGATGTATTTATTTGTTCAGAAACAGGATCCTTCCAGTTAATAATGTTTTGTTCTTTTAATCTCTGACAAAATGGTCTTAAAAAAAGGTTCATTGGTGGCTTAATTATGCAGTCATACCAAACTCCAGCAATTATTATGTGTTTGTAGCGGATTTGTGGAGGCAGTTCAGCTATCACAAACATCAATGGCCAACAATGGCTACTTGAACTTTTAATAAGTGAAATGCCATCTGTGTACATGATTAATGTTATGTCAAACTGATTTCTGTCAGCATTTACACGTCGATACTCCGACCCATCCACTATATCAGAAATTAAATCATCTTGAGTTGAAATGTTCATAAGGTTTTTAGAAAGATTATTAGTTTCAAATAACTTTACTATTTGGTCAAATATATCTATTTCATAAAACAATGAAATTTCTTTTCCATTGCAACTGATACAGACATCTACCTCTTTTGGATGATATATTAAACATTTTCTACAAAAGAAATGTTTTATGATTTGACAGGGAGGAGACTGATCTTCTATATATTTAAAAAAATAATAAAGTGTTTTTGGCATTTTGTGCCCCATAGGAAGAATATCATTAATTAAACTCAACTGGGCTTTTAACGCCGATTTGGGTAAATTGTGTTTTGTGAGCATATCCAAAACTCTTAAAACGGCTTGTTCAACACTAATAGTGCTGCCCGGATACAAGTCATTTAAATTGATTTTATTGTTTATATCAGACAAGTCATCTGCACTTGATTCTGGATCCGAAGTGATTGAATCTAAATCAGAGAAATCTGAGAGGCTCAATTCTGTATTCGACGAACTACACATCGAATCAGAAGTTAATAATTCTATATGAGAAGAACTTGACTGTGAAAGTTGATCAACATTTATGTCTAAGTCATCAGAACTGTTTGCATCGATGACATTTTGTAATGTGTGAACATTTTGTTTTTTTCGCTCCCAACGGTTCACTGTACTTAGTGGCACCTACATAAAAAAATAAGACAAGAAACATAATAAATTTATGACAAAACATTTTATTTGAAACAATAGTTAAACAATTGTAAATCAGGGTAGTGTAAACATGCTTCAGTAAAATAAATTTTTACACTACTCGTAAAAAGAATTATCACCATGATACCAGCCATACCAACCATAGATTTTGTATCGTTCTTCCAAGCCCTATATGACGTCTTCTTTTTTGCAGTAGGTTCATTGAAAGACAAGTTATCAATGCCTTGGCCTTCATCATTATTTCCTTTGAATGAACCACGTTTGGTTCGTTCCGAACATGAAGGGTTTTCAATGTTCATTTTATTTTGAACGTTTATTTCTTTCACAATATTAGATTGATTTATATTTGGCGGGTTTAATTTTCTCAAATTCTTTTTCTTTTTTGACAATTGAACAACAATTGAATGCTTTACAATGTTGCCAACAAATACTTAAAACAAAAACGCTTTGTATTTTATAATTCTGGAAAAAATGCTATACGCACAATTTTTTTTTATCGACCCTTTAGAAAAACGTATAAGTCCACACAATTTAATCGATTTCGTGTACTTCACATTGTGCGTACTTATGGGATACTTGTGTATAACAATTGTATACGAAACTTAAAATAATTGAAATTTTTCAAAAATTTTGTCTAACTTACATGCCACCATACTTGTGTGTACTTACGAAGTATATTGGCTCGTGGACCATTACAATGCGGCCATACCCTGGGTAAAGTAAGCCAGCTTGTGTTTAGAGTTTGAAAGCACTCGGGGATTCTAGTAAGTACACACAAGTATCTCCGAGTACTTTCAAAAACTACACACAAGCTGGCTTACTTTACCCAGGGTATGGCCGCATTATAATGGCCCACAAGCCAATATACTTCGTAAGTACACACAAGTATAGTGGCATGTAAGTTAGACAAAATTTTTGAAAAATTTCAATTATTTTCAGTTTCGTATACAATTGTTATACACAAGTATCCCATATCGTAAGTACGCACAATGTGAAGTACACGAAATCGATTACATTGTGTGGACTTACACGTTTTTCTAAAGGGGAATTAGTTTTACAATGCTTAGAACTTTTTACAATAAATACGGCAATATATTTTATGTTGGCCACGCTATCTTTTAAAATTGATTTTCGAATAAGGTTATACTTATACGAATAAGAAATACTTATACGATCAGGCCAAAATTGAAACTATAGTAAAGGTTTTTTAAGGATTTTTAGTTTGTTTTTCCATAAAATTTTTTGTAAAAATTTAACAAAAAAGACCAAACTTAGACTTTTTCCCCAATTTTTTTTTAATTTTGTTAAGAAAATAGAGTCGCGAATTCTTTAAATACGTAAAAATACGAATCAAAAATTGAAGAATTATATTTAATTTACAAGCATACTAAATTGTTTTCTTTCACAGGCCTCAAGCACATTTTTGAGAAAAACAATTTTTATATGGAGTACAACATATGGGCTTAAATACGTTTGTTAACAAATTTTTCCGTGACATTTTCATATTCCATTTCCTACGTATTGCGTTTTCACGGTATGCGAAACAAAGGGCATAAAAATAAAACACAACGTTAACAACACTGACAACACTGACATTTGCTAAACAAAACAAAATTACTGTGTAGAGTTGTAAATTCCCGATTCTTTTACGTACTCGACTACTCGAGACTTTTCTAACTGACAAGGAAGGTTTCCAAATGGGTTCTTTTCAATTTTAAAGAAATTTGGATATGTGATAAAGTATAAAAAATAAGAGACACTTAGTTTTCAGCGCCCCAATTTATTTTTCTATTAAAACGTGTGAAATTTACGAAATTTAAATTGGGTCATAAGAGTTGTGTTTTCACAGAGTTGTATTTTCATAGGCTATTTTCGTGGTAAAATTATGGATATATTTGGAAAATACAACAAAGTATTGAGTAGTTGCTTTTGGATATTGAGTACTCGAAAAAACAGGTGGTTTTGGGTACCCATTACCCAAATGCTCAATACTTATACAACTCTTACTGTGTCAAATGAAAATAACTGTTTATTGTATATGAAAAAATTAAATGGAAAATATCGTTTAAAACACAAGATGCCGAAGATAGGTAATTGTAAAATAAATTATTAAATAATAAAAAATATTAAATTTATGTTCTTCATTTTAGTGAAAACAAAAAAAAAACAAACCTGAGCTGCAGATGGAGAAAAAAGAAATAAAACAGTTAAAACTAAAAAGAAATATTAAAAGTGAACTCCAAATGCAGACCAATAAGTTTTTGTTAGCATCGCAGTCGCCATTAACGCGTACTGATGAGTCTGCGTCGCCAAGCGTATGCGGTGTAGACTCTCGACCCTGGAATTTCCACAATAATACGACATCGCAATCACCACTACCACGCCAGTGCGATTTACCATCACCTTCAGTTTCCAACTCGTCTTCAGACTCCCGGCCTTTGGCAAACTTTGTAAGTACGCATGTAGGTTGTCTTTTTAAATTATAAAAGAAATATTTGTCTTTTTTTTTTAGCTAAGTGATCGAAAAGAAGCAGAAAATTTACGTAGACAAATATTTGAAATGGAGCGCAAACTTCAGGAATTCGACGGTCGATTTATTCCTGCTGCCGGAGATGTAATCGATAACACAGCTAACGAGCAGGATGAAGAGGTTACTGAAGAGGTGGTGAACCATAACACCAACATTACTGTTGATTATTTTGAAAATCAACTCTTTGGAAGACATTTTACCGAAGAAGATGTAAGTATTAATGGTTACAGTCTAAGTTTAACTCTCCGATCAAAGCAATGTCATTAAATTTTGACAGGTATCATCTAAAGGTTGGTAGTTCCAGAAAGTCATTGATTTTTCATTAGTGGCGCCACCTATGTGTCATCATACGGAATTTCAGCCGATGTGTTATAACAATATAATTGTACTAGCAAATTAGTTGCCAAGACTTAGGTATAAAGCGCCAAACTTTAACTTTTTTCTTTTACATTACCTCCCAAAAAAATGTATGACTGAACTTTACTCCTTATAACTGCGGCCCTATTAGGGTTAAAATGAGAATTGTTGCCTAAAATTGAAACTTCTAATCTAAGCTATAAACATGTGTGCAGAAATCATACCAGTATACAAGCAGTCACTTTTTTAAATTCAAAGAATTTTTCAGAAAAACTCGCTTTAAAAATTAAAAAAAAAAACAGAACCCACACGTAATGGGTTAAGAAATATGAAAACTTTTTATGTTATATTAGAGGCATGGGCAAGCCCATGTTTCAATTTCGATCTGAAATAACACCCGAAATAGGGGGAAATTAACAATCGTACATATGTTAAAACTAAAGGCAAAGGTTGGATACCGTAGCCGCTAAAATATCTATTAAAATTAAAAACCGTAACCGACTGAAATCCCGCAAACGTTATTTTTCAAAAATCTTTTAATTTTATAATACTCAAAACAATTGATAAAATTTATTTGATTTTTGGATATGAAGTTACTATAACACTAAATACTACATTTCTTACAAATTATATTTTAGATGATTTTGGTTCATAATAACATATACTGTAAAAGCCGAATTTTCCATATGGCTACCAGCTGCTCGAATAAAGCGTCGCATATCGTGAGACGCCTCATCGAAGGCGTTTTTAAGAAGGATGCAATTGAAAAAAGCACCTTAACCGGACAGGCTCCAAAAAATTTGGGAAAAGATCGGAGAATGGAAAAACCCCAATTACTAAACCCAATTGCAATACAAGCAATTATTGGTATGTAAAAGCTTTTGTACAGATAAATAAAGAAAATGTTACATGTATTAATTTTTCGTTTACAGACTTCTCTTTAGATTGGGCCGATAAACGTAAATTTAAACAACGACAAACCGTTCTTGACCTGCATCGAACGATAAGTCAACGAATCTCTGAGCTTAAGCAAGTGTATAAAAAAAATTTAATTAATTAATTTAACTTTTATAAATTTAAAAATTAACTTTATTTTAAAAACGTTCGGATTTATTTTTTCCTTTCAAACTTTTATTACATAAAAAAGTGAAATTAATAAGTTTATTTAAGTTAACAGTAAAGAACATAAGATTTTATGAAATGAATTAGTAATTAATACGTGACTTAAATGTATTTAAAATAAAAATTAAAAAAAAAACAAAATTTTTGTTAAATATATGAAGGTATATGAATAATAATATATGTACATATATGGCCATCCATATATATACATATTAGAAAAATTACCCTATATCGTCATATTGGGACTTATATGTTCATATTCGATAATATATGACCATATTTGCCCATATATGGAGATGTAGGTTCATTTTTCTAGTATGTACGAATATGGATGATCATATATGATCATATAAAAAATATATATGATCATATATGAACTTTTTTAACCGGGTATATACTTAATAGTGGTTAAAAAATAAGTAGATTCCAAATTCACATTATCTTTATAAATAAATAAGTAGTCGCGCGAAAGCTAGACTGTTTATAAAAACGTCTTCGCCTAACAAAAATAACTAGTACTGACGCCGAATTATAAGTAGTAAAAAATTTTAGTTTCATTATATAACCACTTATTTGGTAATGAAAGATTTTGCTGTGATATTACTGCTTTTATGAGAAAAAAGCAAAACTAAGCTCTATTTTCGAAGAAAAAAATTTAAAGTTATCTTATCTTCTTGAAGAAAATAGCAGAAATAAGCCAATATTTGCAACAAAAAAAACTAAAAACAAGCTAAATTTAGCAAAATAAGTTAAAATAAGCTCTAACAATTGTAGCTTAAAATTTTTATATTTTTAAGATCAGAACTTGTATCCAATATAAATTGTTCTATATTTTCAAATTAAAAACAATCTCTGTTTTCTTTTTGGTTGGCCTACTTACCACTATTAAATTACGTATGACAAAATGTACTTTAATCTCTAACTAATGCACTAAAAAATTGGAATTTTTCAATTAAAAATTTATGCTTTACGTATTTATATTTTATTTATTAACTTAATTAAAATTTCAAGATCGTCTTTCTGCTAACTATCTAGTATTTATATGCCGTTCGTAACACTTTTTCGCTTTTAACACATTGCTATGCGAGTGAAATTTTGTTATCTTGTATTTAAAAACATTAAGGATTTTCCGATATATATTTTTTGCTGTAGGTAGTTGTTTTTTATTTGTAAATAAAAAGTATCTACACTCAGGGAATTCTGTCATTAAAATCAACTAAAAATGACAAATGCAGTGCAAACAACTTATAATTGTCCCGGTGAAAAAATTTGTATATGTTCAAATATCATCATATATGGTTGCTTATATGGATATATGTATATGCCGAGTTAAAAATTTTATATAAAATTATATATGAATGGATATATTTGTAATATGTAACTGGATATAATTTCATCCGAAAAATGTTTATATTAAATTGTATAATCAGATATAATTATATTTACAAGGATACAAAGTTATATCAAATGATCAACTTATATCCGAGTTTTGTCCCGATGAAATTGGATATAAGTTAATACAATACGATATGATTAAATTTAAATGATAAAAAAAAATTGTATTGGAGGGCAGCAGGTTTTCATGTACCAGCCGCAGGCTACTGTTGATAATAAGTAACTATTAAAGACTTTATTGTATAAATCTGTTATTGTTGAATTCTTTAAAGATTAGCCCCTGTATTCAAAATGAAAAATCATATGCTAACTTACTTGCTGCCAGCTTTCCCTTATGGGAATTTGTGTGTAAAAAGGTTAGCAGCAAGTTAGTTAGCATACACTTTGTCATTTTGAATACGGATGTAGATCATTTTTTTCAAATATGGGAATTTTCTTTGGACTTAGAAATATTTTTTAATATTTAAAGTTGTTTTTATGAATGGGGGAATATTTAGTTGATCTCTTATTTTTAAGTAAATGAATGTTCTTTTTAGTTTGACTCTGATCATAAATTAATATCACTTTCTATTTTTAAATTATTTTCAAATCAAAGGAAGATGATACAATTTTTACAAGTAAATTACAAAGAATAAAAATATATTTGAAAGAATTCGATAAGACCAGCATTACAGAATACTTATTTTCAGCTTTCGCTACAAAGCCATAATCAGTATATTTCGTCTTGAGTGCTTAATATTTTAATGATTGTCTACTTATGTGACCGCTGAAAGAAAATCGAATTTCTTATCAACAACTCATTTTAGACTAACGAAATTTAACAATGCTATTTTTATCCTTTGTTATTATTACTCTATTTTGCTTTGAACCTTAATTCTTAAGATATATCAGCTGATTCTTTTTTTTATTTCAAATAAAATTAAAATAATACGTCAGTAGAAAAATCTCTCAAACCGGTTTCAAATCGATTTGACTAATTTTTAACAAATTTTTATTTGAAACACTGATTTAAGCAAAGATTTTAGTTATTCTCATTTAACACATACTAAAAATCCTCAGTACTTTAACTAATTTTGTGTTTTAATTTTCAAAACTATTTATAACTAATTTTTAAGAACCCATTCGTTAAATTTTACAAAATTTATTGTTAAAATATAATATTTTCATGTTACTGTTATTACCCGGTAGATGGCGCTACCAATGTATCCGAAGGTTTAAAGATGTCGCTATTTCGTTCCCTCCTGATTTTTTTTAAAATGGCCCATATCTCGAAAACTAAGAGATAGAGCAAAATTGTTGAAAATTTCGACTACCCATAACCGTATAATATTCTAGCGAAAGGGGGTATCTCTATCCAAAAATGGACCTTGGACCCTCGGAAATTTTTAGTAAAAATTTTCCACTTCATAAAATGACTCATATCTCGAAAACTAAGCGAGATAGAACAAAATGTTTGCTCCACTGGAGTGCCCTTATATGCCGTCACATGATATGGACTAGGCCCGGGGAGGGTCCCGAGACCCTAAATTTGGATAAATTCTACGACTCAGTATAATCACAGATAAAACTGTAGTTTAACAAATTTCTTACTTAAATTTAGATTTGTTAAATTTCACAAAAGAATTTGTTAAAATCAACAAATTCTGTTTTAAGCCAAAAAACAGGAATAAATTTTGTTAAAGTAACAAATTTTTCTTTCCAGCCAACAGACGTATTATTTTGAGTGTAGTTTCCGATTTATGGAGCTGAAAATGATCTATAACAATATTCAATGGCTTATTTCTCCACTCAAAACTTATCGGACCAGAACAAAATATATCTATATATCGTTCGAAAGGTACTTGAAATACCTAACCAATGGTATGCAACATGCCTCGACTTATTAACCCATTAAGAGCCGGGTCATGATTTTAAATGTTAATTTTTTTAAATTGGAGTTTTTAAATTAAAAAAAAACGGTTAAAAATAAAAAAAGCTCAGAAAATATTAATTTAATGAAAAAATTTAGTAAAACATAAAAAATTGTTTTTGATGAAATGAGTTTCGAACTTGTGTCTGAGATTAACTAATATATTGGTAATATATAAAATAAAAACAAAAATATTTTTCGTATTATATAAAAAATTTTTTAACGGTTTTGTCAATTAGATATTCCTATATAAACAACTTACAATAAAGCAAATACTGATATATAATTTAATATGATTACATATGAGAAAATTTCTAAAATTTTTTCTTATATATCATCATATAAAAACATATAAAGACGCATACAATATTTTCATATATTTTAATATCAAAAAATATATGTCATATATACTCTTTTTACTCGGGTGGACAAATATGTTTCGTATATACATATGCAAAAGAGAGTCATATGTGGGCGCTGTGGTGCAATGTATAGCGCATTGGACTGTTACGCATGAGGTTGTGGTTTCGATCCCTAGCGACCGCAACATCAACTTGGAAAAATAATATGTGTGATTTTGCTATCCCTCAACCCCACCGAAGTAAAATAATATAAGAGGGCTATGAACTAAACAGTTTCAACAAAGTTCGCCAACTCACCATCAGATGGCGCGCCCCAACTGTTCTTCTCTGTTGCTTCTCTCTAAAAAAATAAAAGTTTGGACGTATATGGGAAATGGAGCCATATGTAGATAAATATGGCATTATATATAATACCATGTGTGCATGTAACGTATTTGTTACCTATAAATAATTTTTCTGGAATTCAAGTTAAAATCAGTTTAAAGGTTTAAAAAAAATTATAATTTTATTTTAATAGCAAAGTCTAGCAAAAAAGGAGCAAATACTGAAGTTTAAAGCTTTATTATTAAAGTACAAATGCAACAATTTGAAATCTTCTTTAACTTAAGTAAAATTTTAAATTTAATGGATAACCATAGATAATCTTATAAAAAATATGTATGATCATATATGAACTTTTTTAACCATAGTAGTAAAAATTTACAGTTAAAGCTTTGTCAAGAATTCTGAACAAACAACTGACAAAAAATTTAAAACTATTTTGCAAAAAAACAAAAATGTAAAACAATTACAATACATACAACAAAATTTAAAAAAATTAAACAATTGGATATTTTAAATGTTACAAATATAAAGTAGTTTTCGTTAGTTATTTCAGCAAATGTATTAAAAACTGTTCTTATTTTTTCATAGCAAAACAATTGCAATTATAGTTAAAATAACTACTACCGACTATTACGCAAATTACTGACATATGGTAACTATACGACTTTTTGAGTGTATCTCTATTAATCTAGTCTTCAGAATGCCGGAGATAAGAGTGCAAAATCTAAAAGTAGAAAAAAAAAACAGTTTTAATAACCACTTCTAAATAATGAACTCTTATGTTAGTGCTTTAGATTAGCATTTCCAATGATTACGTTAATGGTAACGAAAGAAGTCGAAATAAAAAATGATTAGCCTTAATATGAACTATAACCCAGCAAAACCTTCTATTAACGAATTTTTGTAAGACGAAATAAAGATAGGTACGTAACCCATAACTTTTCTATTACAAACCCTATTATTTCAACAAGGGCATATTCATCGAAGTAACTCTTACTAAACTCAAAATAATAAGTCTGTTGGCTGAACAGAAAAATTTGTTACTTTAACAAAATTTATTCCTGGTTTTTGGCTTAAAATAGAATTTGTTGATTTTAACACTTTTTTTTTAATTTAACAAATCTAAATTTAAGTAAAAAATTTTTAAAACTACAGTTTTATCTGTAATTATACTGAGTCGTAGAATTTATTCAAATTTAGGGTCTCGGGACCCTCCCCGGGCCTAGTCCCTATCACGTAAGGGCATAAAGAAATAGCACCATCTTTAAACCTTCGGATACATTGGCAGCGCCATCTACCAGGTAATAACAGTAACATGAAAATATTATATTTTAACAATAAATTTTTTAAAATTTAACAAATGTGTTCCTAAAAATTAGTTTTAACTTATTTTGAAAATTAACAATCAAAATTAGTTAAAGTACTGAGGATTTTTAGTATTGTATACAGTAATTTTGACTTAGCTGCACAACCAACTTTTGTCAGAATTTTTGTGCAGGTAAGCCAAAAACGCAGCTAAGTCAAATTGTTTACCTGCCTTAATGTGCATGTATACAAATACAGACTAAAAACAAACAAAACAAATGAAGCTAATTATTACAGCTTTGTGCTTTGCACCAGATCTTGCGATTTTTATGGTTTAAAAACGACTAAAGTAGGATATATTTGCCAGAAAAAATGTTGACAACACATTTATTTTATGTATGTTTTTTTCTCCTAGAATTGAAAAACAAAGCAAAACACAAGAGGCAGCTAACGGTGATCTTTTTTATGAAAATAATGTAAAACTGCCAAAAATATGAGGCAGTTATCTTAAATGCGCAGGTACAAACAGTGCACTTAAAGAAGACAATTGCGTACATAATTTTGTGAAATAGAAACGAAACCAAAATTTTGTGCAGTTATAGCAAATATGCACTTAAGAAAAAGGCAGTTAAATCAAAACTACTGTATTTAGGGACTACATTCAAAACAGAATTCATTATCAGAAGCTCTGCTCATATACCAGCTAAGTATTAAGTGAAATTTGATTACGATTGCAAGTATGAGCTTCGATTTCAAATACAGGGAAAGGCTTAAAAAATGGGGTATGTTAAAAAAAAATCCCTGCGGCGCTCCTTTTGAATACACATAAAAATTTTAATTTCTCTTTACTCAGACATAGCAAAAGAACAAAAAATAGAGTGATTTTTTAAAAAAAAAAGGGTTTATTATTTCGAAAAATATAATTTTTTTACTCAAACAGAACCAGATATTTAACAAGCTTTTGAGAGGCAATTTTATGAGATAAACTATGAAATTCGTAATCAAAATATATTTAAAATAGATCTAGATGGAACCACGTTTTATGGATCATAAAAAAAAATAATTTTTGCAATCCTGAGGAAAGTTTTTTTCATTAGAGCACTCGTACTTATATGTTACTACGCGCACCGATTTTTAGGGCCTGGAGGGCCTCGCAGGCCCCGGCCCCTTAACCCAAGATAGAAAAAATATTTTCTTTTTTAATTCCAGGGGGGCCATATTTTCTGTTTTTATAGAAAAACTAATTGTTTATACCAATAAAACTTCCAAACTTCTGAATTTGGTATCCGAAGTAATGCAAGGGTTTGCTGGGAATAGTCTTTTAAATCCGAATCACTTATTCATAAATATTAAAACCAATTTGATTCGTTTTACGACAATATCAAATCAAATCTTTTAGTGTGTACAATATAGATTTATAAATTTAGTGAAAATATATAAAATAAGTACTTATATATGAATGTTTTTTTAAATCTAATTAAATATGTGAAAGTATGGGTATTGTATCGGTAATTTGTTGTTTTTGCCAATATTTAAACTACGGCTAAGATAATCGATTCAAGAGTATTGGCTATAAAAGCTACTAGATTCTTGTTAATACATCTAGTTTGTAACGGTACGACGCACAACGAGTGTAACGGTATTTGCGAAAGAATGGCTCGACATATCCTTATGGGTGTGTCGTTGGTACTCCTAGTGCTGGTTGGTGTTACCCTTGCAGAGAAATTATCGAATAATCAAGTGTCTGTTTCACATTCTCCATTCAAAAGTGATTTTGCCCATCAGTTTTTTGAAATCGGTTCTCAATTTTCAAAAGAATTAAAAAATATTACAATTTCTGCTCATAAAAATTATGACAGTACTAAATGTGATTCTGATGTTGAAAAAATCTATGCAGGTCTTCGCAAATACGAAGAATGGGCTATTGAATGTAAGCATTTATTTTTATTAAATAATGAAAACAAAAATAAATCAAGTGCATTTAAAAGTTAAAAATTCTTATAAAGTATAATAATATAAAAAGGATTATATAACAATTGTTCTTTGAACAAGAAATTAATTTTAACTTTTTCACAAAAAAAGAGTTTTGGTTTTGTAAAATATAAAATTCTGATTACACTGTGAGACAAATGGTAGGGGTCAGTGATCGGGAAGGGTTCAAACTACCGGGGAAAGTTATATCGGTAAAAAAGAAGTTATACGTGTCCCGGCGTTTCGGTGGGTCAACCCTAGGAATCGAGATATATCGATTTGACCTTTGGTGGTCTTTTTTTGACATAACTCGAGAACCACTAGTCCGATTTTGCTCAAACAATTTTAAAAATTAATCTGTTCATATAACGTTTTTCTATATACTCAACAGTTTTGCCGGTAAAAATAAATGTATGAAGAAAAAAATATTTTTTGCCTAAAATATTAAAAAAAAGTAATAAACAAAAGGTTATTGATTTTTATGGTAGCGGTAACAAACATTTATTTTTACCGGCAAAACTGTTGAGTATATAGAAAAACGTTATATGAACAGATTAAAGGAATTGTAATTTTTAATTTTCTTAAAATGGTTCTCGAGTTATGTCAATAAAAAGATATATCTCGATTCCTAGGGGTGACCCAGCGAAACGCCGGGACACGTATAACTTGTTTTTGACCGATATAACATTTCCCGTTGGTTTCATCCCATCCCGATTTTGACTGTCGCATAGTGTTATTGATGGGATTATTGCACTACTTAAGTATACTCAGACCTCGTTTTGTATGAATTCAAATTAAGGCGGTTTTAAAATAGCAATTACCAGTTATTACCAGGACAACAAGATATATGCTCTAAAAAAATGCTCTAGAAACAGAAATATGCTCTTAAAATTTAAAAAAGATGCTCTTAAAATTTAATTAATATGCTCTTAAACACCCATTTTTCTTTAAGAATTCATGTTTCGAAACTTTTATCAGTAAAATCTAACTATATTTTGCAATGCCTAAATTGACGTCGTCTTAAAAAATACATATCAAATTTGCAAAATGCCCCTAATTTGTGAAATTTATGTTGCAAACAGGAGATGGCCACATGAGACAAAATATAATTACTATACTCACTTGATTCACGTGAGTAAGAATAAAAAGTCGTGCGTTATTCGTGTGTAAGTTTTTTCATCATACCGTTTTCATGTGAGGATTTCGTAATCATGAGCAATTGTTTATCATACTCATATGAGCGTGAGTAGGAAAAAATGATCGGACGTGTGTCGTGACCTTGAGTCAAAATCCACTCACGCGCCCATTTCAATTGAAATCTTTAGAAAATATAAAATACATGCAATAAAATGAAAAAAAGAAAGGAAAATTATGATTTTTTCTTAAACAAAAAATGCAAAAATATGCTCAAAACTAAGATTTTTTTTAATAACATAAAAATATTTAAAAATATGCTATTGCGGTCAAAATAGCGATGGCAGAATTTGTCAAATTGTTTTGCAGCAGAAAAATATCTTACGCATTTTTCAATACAACGTAGAGCAAAAATATGATACAGCATATTTCTGGTAGATCTGCTAAGAATACATGAACTGGTAATATCTTATTACCAAGGTTTTTGGCAGAAGGTTTTCATGGGATATGCTCTAAAAATATGTTTTTTATTATAAAAAGTACAAAAATATGCTAAAAGATAGGATCAAATTATATACATGTTATATTCTCAAGATCAAAATATGCAAAGATATCCTATTAAGCGCAAAATCATCAATTGCTCAATGAGACGCACAGGGAAAATATAGAAAAAATAGCCCTATTAATCACTTAAGGGTAAGTTTACGCAATACAGTTATAAACCTCATTAAAGGTACACTCACAATATTTTATCCTTAAAAACGACCTAAAATACATATTAAATTAATTGAAAACACAATTAAAAAAAGGACTACTGATTTTTCATTATATTCAAACCATTTTGCTATTTATTTTCAAACATTGTTTAAACAACCCATAAAAGAAATACAAATAATTGAAACAATTATTAATTTTTAACTGACAAAACGTAAAAAAAAATCGATTTTGTGGTTTGTTTTTTCATATTTGAAAGTTTTTTTTTTGTTTCGATTTTCAAAACACCATACACAACAGACACGTTCATATTCATATTTTTATTGGCTATGTTTGTATATATGAGTAAAGAATTTCTTGTAATTTGAATTGAAATAATTTTGTATATAAACAAACTATTTTAACAAAAAAGAAAACCGAAAATATTTGATTTTTTTGTTTTAAAACAGAAAACAACGAAATTATTTAAGTTATTTTTTCTAAAAATAGAAATCTAAAAATAGAATATTTGACTGAAAATAACAACTCCTATAGACGATACATATATTTTAGTAGTTTGTTTTTTATTGGTTGACAAAAAAAGTTAAACAATATGTTTCAATGTATTTTAATGGATTCTTCAATTGAAAACAAACTTTACCTATTACTTTTTAAATAAACCTCAGTCGGTTATGGAAAATATATTGTGAGTGTAAATAACGGTGCTCTTTTTATGTAAAATATCAATTTTTTATATTACTTTATTAAAGGATGTGGAGCAAAACTAAAGTGTTTATCATTTTTGAAGTATGCTAAATTCTGGGGAACGAAATTTTTTGAAAGTCAACCATAAATGGGAAGTTGAGAACAGAAAACCAAATTTTGTATTGTAACATGTCATACATGTCCCCAATCTAAAAAATATTTACAAAATACTTGTTTGGTTGAGAAATATCGTACAAAATAAATATCTTCGACTCTTTAGTACCCCAGCAAAAACAGACATTATCGAGTAATTAAGCGAGTAAGTAGCACATAAAGAGTTTCACTACTTACCAGGCTATTTACTCGCAACATTCCTTTTGTTCGCGATGTCCAAAAATTCATGGGTGGTCATTACCCTCTCGCTTACAAAAAAAGTGCGAATAACGCATAGTGAAAGAATAAGTAGTTACTCACAAAGATAGAATAAGTGGTTACTCAGAAGTTAGGAAATAAGTGGTTACCCTACATTGTAAAATAGTTGGTCATATTGGAAAAAAAAAACTTTTTACCTTGGAAAATTTCCTATTTATTTCAAAGCAAATTTATAAATAAAATATTAATATAAAAAAGACTTAATCAGTACTTATTTAATGAATTACCAGTAAGTGATTACTTCGCACGAATATGTAAGTACTTCTATAACTTATTATCGGTAAGTCATTATTTTGTATTTTAAAGTAATGTAAAAGGTAATGACCTATCATTACTTGGTAATCCGTATGGTAATGACCTGTCATTACCATGTTTTTGCTGGGACACAGATATATACCAAAATATTTTTCCTGAAGAAAAATTGACGAAATGAAATGTTAATGTTATGGCAATATGGCCAAATCAAAGAAAATTGTACCAAAAATGAATTATTTGCAGTTCCTAAAATTGGTGTTTTTGTACACTCAACCAAAAAAGTCTGTAATGGCTACTGAAACTTTGGCTGTTATTACGGGAAATTTAACTGTTTTGAACCCAGCGGTATTTTTTGCTAATTTTAGCAACACATGTCTTCTGATCTGTAGCACTGTTGGTAAAAGTGGCACAAAAGTGCCATTTGTGGCACTATTGAATGTTCAATGGCACCATGGCACTCTTTATAGAATTTTGGCACTTTTTAAGAAAATTTCTATATAATTTGATAAAAGGTCGATATTGCTGGTTTTTCATTAAATCCATGCCTACTTAGAACGGGTAGCAAAATTAAAAAACATACGCTACACTAAAAATTTCTACAATTTTCTGGACCAGCTTCCACTTCTTCGGGTACAATTTAATCATTATTTTGATCTTTAAAAATAAAAGCAATGGGGATAAAATTAGAAAAACTTTAATTGATTCTATTGTTGTCACTGGAATTTTTCAAAAATTTGTTATGGTATTCTAGTTTTTTTATGACAAGCAAAATTTTTAAAAAATTCACCATACAATGGTGAAAGCTTTTTCTGCCAAAAATAAAATAAAACGATCAAAAAATTGTAATTTGTAAAAAATTACGATTTTTTCGATAATTTTATGAAATCTTAAGAGAACTAGTTCTAAGCACTTGGAGTTTCCTTTAAATTTTAGCATCAAGCATCCTGAGCTTATTCCTAACAACTTTAGCCCCAAAAATCCCATGTTAATATGTAATATTTTGGAGGAATTTGCAGGAATTTTAGAATCGGTAAAAGGTTCGATGCATCTTAAAATAATATCTCAAAATATGAATTAGGTATTTCATATTTTATTTCTGTGAAGAAACATTATAAAATTCTTCAAAAGAAAATAAAATTTTTATATTTTAAATTGTTGACAAATGAAAATATTTGTTTGCTATGTGCTTTTTATTACATGATAATTTTGTTAAGTTTTGCTGTGACAATTTTTCTCAGAATACCAAAATTATAATAATTTCCATTCACACCAGTTTTGTGACACTTGTTATTGTTATAAACAGAGACCCAAAATAACTGTTATATTTCTAAAAAAGTCACCACCCAAATTTATTTAATTATAATATTTCAATAATGCACTATATTTTATAAATCATATTGCACAAAAAAATCACAAAGTTTGGCAAAGACTTTAATTTTTTCAATTTTTATATTTTACTCTATAAATTTCTGTTGTTTTTTGATTTTTATTTTAAAACTTTTTATAAAAGTTACAGAATGATTTTTTTGAAAAAATTAAGCACTAACTTTTTTATTTGATAATAAAATAAAAATTAAAAATTGACCTAAATTGAATGCCGGAAGTTGCTGGAATATACATATTTACTCACTTTAAATCACTGTTCAATCTTTTATTAACACTAGTTGACATCATCAGGATATTATAATTGGTGAAGTCATTGGTTCTATGGCTTTTGATTTATATTCTTAATTGTTATTTTTTGATAAAGAAAAAAAATCACAAAATAACTTTTATTATTTTTGAAAAAATAAAAATCGTGTTTGGATTGTTTTTGTTTGAATTAAAAATAAAAATCAAACAGAGCAAATAAACAGAAAATTAAAAATACTCAAACAAGAAATAATTGTAAAACAATCACTTTTTTGAATAAAAGTTATAACTGTTACGTCCCTGGTTATAAAGTTTAGAATAAGGGTGTAAATGTATAAATATTTGAAATAAAAGCTGAACATAATATTTGAAACATTTGCATGTTGCTTAATTGTTTTTGGCACTTTTAAAGCTTTTTTGGCACTTTTTTGGCATCATTTAGGCACCAAACTAAAATTCTCAAATACCATCACTGATCTGTAGTACAACAAAATTAGTAAAAAAAAATTAGTAGTCGCTACTAAATTTTAGCAAAATTGTTGTAAATTGCAATTCAAAATCGATTTGCTAAAATCAGTTAAAAAACTTCCTAAATATCAATAATTTTAGTACAATGAAATTAGTATAAATAATTAGTTACAGCTACTAAACTATCAATAAATTTAGTACAATGAAATTAGTATAAATAATTAGTTGCAGCTACTAAATTGTTGTAAACTGTAATTTAAAATCAATCTGCTGAAATTAGCAAAAAAGTGTACTAAAAAATAAACAAACTGTAAAATCTAAAAAAAAAAAATTAATAAAATTTTTTTTTTCTTTCGATTGTAACAAGCGTATAATTACTTCATCGTACTTGAAATTTGGAGTCAAAATTGCAAACGGTTCTCCCTCTTTTATGCATTGGAGATGCAATAAAATTTTTTGAGAGTTATTTCCAAACTAAGAATATATCAATAGTAACAAACATAAACTAAACAAGAATTGTAAAAAATTAACGAATTCTTGTAAATAAAATTTTTTAAATTAGTATATTTTTCTGCTAAATTTGGCACTCGGTTTTGAAAATGTTTTGCTGAAATCAGCAGTGAAGATTAGTAAAAAGAATCTGTGATTTGTAGTAAGAAAATAGCAAAAGTGATTACTAAAAAAAAATTGTACTAAAAATCAGTATAAAAATAGTAAAGTGCGATTGGAAACTGTTTACAATTTTTTTACTAACTTTTTTATCTGAGTGTACTACAATTTGCTACTTTTACCACAACTGGAAAAATTCAAAAAGTAACCAAAACAACGATTGAAAGTAGTAAGATTTTCGAGTAAACGAACACACTGTTGTGTACTTGATCGAACTTTTTAAGTTCCTTTTAGTGTCTCTTATAACCACTCAAGTAAAGTTTATATCAAAAATTTTTAATCGCACTTATCCTGTACAGAAATAAAGACAAATTTGTCCATTGATTTTAAAAATTTTCCAAGTAAGTTAAAATTTGTTTCCATAATTTTTAAAAATTTTTCCGATTTTCTAAAATTATTTTCTATATTCATTTTTTTATATATTTAGTTAGAATATTGTTCCACATAAAGTCCAAATTCTAATATGATATTGTCATATTATATTTTATTTGTTGTTTCCAGAAGGGTTGATCATTTTCATGATAGACAATACAATTGTTTCGTAGCCATCATACTACTCTTCAGTTGTCTGCAATACGAAAATGATAGCTTTATTACTAGGGTATTCAATTAATCGGGTTTTTATTTTAATCGAACAAAATTTTAAAAATAATCGATTAATCGAAAAAATTTTACGTAAATTAATATACGTACAATTGTATTTTTAATAATTTATTTAAAAAAAGAAACAAAACTAAATACAGTAACTCTTCTAAAATTCATAAAAATAAAAAATGTAATAATTAAGATCAGATTTTGTCAATATTTTTATTTTTTCTATCCCCTCTTTCACATATTCAAATTTTATCCAAACCGGGGAGAACACACCGCAATGAGTTAAAGAGTTAATATAATATCCCGTACATTGATTTGTATCCCTATCGTATGCGTGGAATACATAAAAAACGTAAATGTAGGGAAGAATTCTGTTGAGAATCATACGTTTACGTGGAGGCATCCCTTCATTTTATTTTGTTAATTCAGAGTGCTCACTAAACAAGCTTTATTACATTGAGCATTAATTGTAATTAATAATCATTAATTACAATAATTAGTAATATTTTCGTTTAATATCAACATTTTAAAAAGTCGCAAAAATACTTAAAAATTTATTATACGTAAATAGATACTACTATTTTACTGGATAAGTCACAACCAGGGCTGCCAGATTATTTTGATGAAAAATCGGCACTTTTTCCCAAAAAAAATCGGCATTTTCGGCACTTTGATTTTAAAAAATCGGCATAAAATCAGCACTTTCAAAAATACTCATTTATGTCATATTTAGGTTACTTTACATAAAAAATATTCGAAATTTAGCAATTAAATAAAAATAAAGGCTTAAGAGATAAATAAAATGATAATAAAAAAATGTTAGTTGCAATTTTATGAATATTTTTATGATGCATATTCAGATATTATCTTATCTGACAAATACTATGTACATAAATTAATTTTTCAGCTTTTTTTTATGAATATTTTTATGATACATATTCAGATATTATCTTATCTGACCAATACTATGTACATAAATTAATTTTACAGCTTTAAAAAATAGTTCTTCTCCGAACTTAAGGTACCCGTACACCTTGAAATATTATGCAAATATTGCCCCTTTTTTTAATCACTGGATTTATTTTATTTCTTTTAAATATTCACATTTTGTTGTTTTTATTTTCAAAATTTAATATATTTATCAAAATCTAATACTTATTCGCTAATATAATGTGAAAGAAAATCATTAAATTTTGTAAAAATGTGAACACCGGGATTGAATTAAACTAAATCGAAAATAGATTTATAAATAAAATAAGTCCGTTTTGGATTTAGCTTAATTTAATTCCAGAAATTGCGTTTTCGGCGCTATGCCGACCGTGGTGTAACTTGTTAAAAGGTGATGCTACGAGTCATAGCCTGTGCAGAGGGCTGCCGGTTCAATCCCCGGTCAAGGCAATACACAAAAAGTTTTTCATATAGAGACAAATTAACAATAACAAAAAAAAAAAAATACTTTGATCAGTTGACACATAAACTAACCACTGAAGAGTCTTTGGGTGAGACGAAACTGCAGCAGTCTGGTGATTCACTTGTGTCTGTTAAATTTTTCAATAAAAATGTTTTCTTCTTCTTCCTATAAATCAACTCTAGAATTAAAATTTTTTCTTTCACATTATATTAGCGAATAACTGTAGAATTGGGATAAAAATATTAAATTTTGAAAATTAAAAAACAAAATGTGGATTTTCTAACAAAATAAAATAAATCTAAAAATAAATCCAGTGATTAAAAAAAGGCCTATTATTACTAGGGCTCGTATAATCATGCATTTATAATCGTGTTTTATGTACATAAGATGTATGTATGATTGAAATTGAAAAATATGCACTTAAAATTTTAAAAGTATGCATTTAAAATTTTAAAAATATGCATTTATTATTGATTTTTCCAACGTTTTTGATATTATCAATTCAGTTTTAGTATTACATATTTGTGAATTTGTCTTTAAAAGTAGTTTAAACATGGAAAATTGCCATTAATCATCGTCAGAAATTGATTTATGTTTGATATTTTTGTATTCGGGATCAAAAAAATGTTTATCCCTAAAGTGCAAATCCTAACATGATATTTAGAAATTTTAAAAATATTTTTTTTGTACAGTGTATAGGCAAAAACACAGTTTTAAAGTAAATACAAAAAAGTATGCTAAAAAATATTCGTTTTTTGCAAATAATGCAAAAAAATATGTATTTATACCACAATATGCAACAAACTATTTTAAAAACATGGATTTTCAGGAAAATATGAAAAAACAAGCATTAACAATTCGATGCCATTTTGCTGAAAATTTGTTGATTGCAAAGCTATTTTGTTAGCATTCTTTTTCAGCTAACGATAACAAACATGAATTTACATGAACTTTCGAAATGTCAAAGATAGAATTATTTTCTTATTTATTAATGTATTGTAAATTACCAAAAATTTAAATTTCGTGTTTTTGAGTTTTAAGAAAAAATCGCCATTATTCGACCAAAAATCAGCAAATCGGCAATTTGCATATTTTTTAATAAAAAATCGGCAAAATGCCGAAAAATCGGCAATTCTGGCAGCCCTGGTCACAACAACAGGGTAATAAGCTGGAAGATGACAAAGCAAACTGTAATAATTTTATGTTGTCTTTGGGATTTAAGATGTTTGTTAACGCTCCTACTTGAAAACATGAAATTGTCATTGAGTTGAAGCTAACAAATATTCTAGAAATTCTAAAAGTCGCCCCTTGAATATTTTTAGGCCAGAGTGAAATCTGGATAGGTAGAAGCCTACAGCAAGTTATTTATCACAATTTTTTAAATGAGTTTTGAGATTTTCACATATTTACTTTAATAAAAAAATTTATATGTTTTTAACATTTTTGTAATTTTCTACCAATTTTGATTAATCGATTAATCGTATGAAATTATTCGAATTATTCGTTATTCGAAAATTGAACATTTCAAATTATTCGAACAATTTTTGGGCAAAATTGTTCGATTAATCGAATAACGATTAATTGATTGAATACCCTATTTATTACACAAACCGAGACATTACATAAGGTATGTACAAAAAATCAACGGTACGAGAATTTTGTACTTTCGTATATGAAATGTCTGATTTGGTAAAAACAGCTATAAATCAACTCCTTTTTAAAGCAATAATTACATAAAACATGTGTTTTTTGTTATTATTTCTTTTCCCAAAAAATGTAATTGTAATTGGCATTTTTTCAATTACAATTACATGTAATGTGTAATTGAAAACTTTCAATTACAAATTACTTGTACTTGTTCTTTTTTAAATTACAATCACAAATAATTTGTAATTGTAATTAAGTTTTTCAATTACAATTACATGTAATTGTGTAATTCCATGTGTAATTAACTACAAAATGTAAAGATTAACCCCCAGGTCTGGTTTGTAAGGGCTGTTCGTTAACATTTACTGTTTCCAATCTGTACATATGAAATAATCGAAAATTAAAAAAATACCAACGAAGTTAAAGGTTTCTAGGAATTTCTTACATATTATGTATAAGAAAACAAAATTGTGTAATTACTTCATACTACTTCAAATTTAAAGCAAAAATTTAAAAGGTTTTGCAGTTATTACATTTTTATGCATTAGAGATGTAATACAAATTTTTATTTGGATTTTATTCATTTTTTAAACAACTAATGAAAATAACTGTTTACTGAAAAAATTCGGGTTTGGTAGTAGTTAATTATAATATTAAAACTAACTGCTTTAGTCAACTGTTATGAAATACAGTACTTTTCATTAGTTGTTTTTTTAATAACTGTCATAAAAAATTGGTATTTCGAATTTACAGAAATGGCTCGAATTTCAACAATTTCGGTATTACTGAATTCGGTATTGGTAACCATATATCAACGGTGGGCAAATGCGGCCCATTGGGCCGCATTCGGCCCTTTGCTGATTTTTGTGCGGCCCTTGTTGAAATTCAAGTTTAGTTTTTTTTAGTAAAAACTTTAATATTTAATATTTAATTTAATATTTTATTTCCCAATTTTTTAGTTTTTTTTATTTTTATTTCGAAAATTTTTAGATAAAAATTAGGGCCAATTTCATAGTCGGAACTAAGATCGATTTAAAAATTGCTTACTTAAAAGATATTTAAAGGAGCAATAGATCTTACCCTTATGTCTATTTTAGTTAGAAAATTGTTACTTATGTAACAAAACATGATATTTTGCATTTTAAAGAAACTTTGTCACGTTTGTCAAGTTTGATTTTTGTTTTTCATCACATTTATGAAGATTTTTATAAATATAAGCATGTTCGTTTATTTACTACAAGTTACTACATTTACTACAGCTGGAAAAATTCAATACAAAAAGTAAACAAAACTTTCCAATTGTAGTAAAAGTAGTAAGAAATTCAAGTAAACGAACACTGTATGATGGAGGTTTTTCTTCCAGTGATACTAATATTCAGTAAAATTTGTAGCTACTTTTAGCAAATAATTTTTAAATTACAGTTTACCACAATTTTATAAAATTTAGGAGCGTTTAATAATTTTTCCTATTAATTTCATTATACTGCAAATCAGTAGGCTTGCGCTGCTAAAATTAGCAAAATATACCGGAGGGCGCAAAATAGTTAAATTTCCAGTAATAACTGAAAATGTTGACAGTAGCCATAACAGACTTTTTGTTGAGTGGGCGAGATTTATAGTCAGAACAGAGCACGAGTTTAAACTTAAATTTTACTTTAGTGAGACATTTTGTTTGAAAATTTTATTACTCAAGAAAAGGTTTATTAAAATTCGTGCTTAGTGCTGACTATAATACTGCGCCGCATTGGTCTGTGTGAAAAAGTAGGCGTTTTAATTTATCAAAAGCACTTAAATTACTGACTAAATCAGTAATCGTCTAAATTAACCCTTTAGTGCATAGCGTCCCTTTAAAGGGCGGATTTTTTTTTGCTCTGCGCATCGAAATTGTTATATAGAAATTCGAATCCAGGAGGCTATGAATTTTTTATACATGTTTTTGTTTGCGGAATAATATTCAATCTCTTATAACAAGTTGAGTTTTCAAATTTTCGTTGATCGATTCAGCGATACCCCGATCAATGCAAAAACTATAAAAAAGTGTTCCAATAATGTTTAACTCTACTTATGTAAATCAAAAATAGCAAAACAGAATTTGAAAAAAGTTGAGTTTGTAATGAGTTCTTGTGGAACCAGTTTTGGAATAGATAGATTTGAAAACCGTTTTTGCATTACAAAAAAAAACATATAAAAAAATAGCTGTTTGTTTTTCCCCAACTTTACAGGAGAGCAAAAAAAACTGTTTAATTTTATAATTTCGCGATATTTTGTTAATGTTATATTTTCTATTTGTTCCTTTACCACTTTCCAATAATTATACCACAAAAACAAATCCAGGCTTTTAAGGCGCATAGGCGATATTAAAGAGTTTTCATAAAAACTACACGTACACGCAAAAAATAAAAAGTGGATAATTGCCGTAGTACTTCGGTAAAATACAACTTCAAAAGTTTTCTGCTAAGTTACACAATTCTTTAATTGAAATATAATATTTTCGAAGACAATTTATTAAAAAAAAAAGTTAGGTAACTTAACATATTTTGAAGTACGTGAAAATGAAATAGATCAAAAACTAAGGCAAGTTGACAAAAACCAAAATTTGATAAATCTACATGTATTTTTTTACTAACTTACAAAATATACTTTTAAAGTTGTATTTTACCTAAGTACTTCGATACCGTCTAGCTATTGTATATTTAAATTGCCATTTGGTGTACCTTAATTTTGTTTCATATACAAATAGCTATTTTTGTTTATAAGGATCTTTCAAAATGCTGTGTTCTTACAAAGTATTTGTATTAAAATTGGATGATGGGCTTCGGTTAATATTACTTGTGGTGTCATATGCAACGATACACTCATAGAAATAAACCTGTAAAAATAGCAGAAAAATTTGTTAAAAATTAATTTGTAGAAAAAAACTGCTGAAATTAGCAGATTTTTTGCTAAATGCTAGTAAAAAAAGAACAGCAAACATAAAACTGTTAAATTTACAGAATTTTAGTTATATTTGAGTTAACTTTTAGTTAATTTAAAATAACAAATTATACTGTAAAATCTGCAGAAAATTTTGCTAAATATTAATAGACTCAAAATAGCAAGAACAAAACGTTATATCTACAAAAGTTTTGTTATTTTTAAGTTAATCTAGTTGAATGCAAATAGCAGTCTATCCTGCTAAAATCAGCAGATATAGTTGCTGATTTCAGAAGACTCGATTTTTATTTGCATTAAAAAAAACTTTGAAATTTTTAATTTTTTGGCCTACTAATTATTTTGCAAAATTTTTTGCTGTTTTTAGCAGGTTAAGTTGTTATTTTCTATTAACAAAAATTTAACTCAAACTTAACTAAAATTCTGTATATTAAATTAAATTTAAATTTTTGCTGTTCCTATCTTACTAATATATAGCATACATTATCTGCTAATTTTAGCAATTTTTTCTGTATTGTAATTTTTAACTAATTTTGAGTAGTTCTAACTAAATCTTTTAATGACTTTTTTCTATTAGTGTGAAATATTTTTTTAGCGGTTTAGAATATTTAGCCTAAATTAGTTATATTATCCTTTGGCCTAAAAATTGAATGGTTTCAGGTCATGCTCTTTCTTCTATCTTTATTTTGCAATAAACATCAATAAATTTTGACGAAATTATACTAACTCTGGGATTATAATATGTGCTTAATTTCAGAAAAATCTACCAATAAGTTTTTGAGTTAGAGAGGTATTCGTAAGACCTATCCTGACCTTATCCTGTAGGCCCTTTCTGTTTTAAGAAGTTAATTTTTTCAAATTTACGAAATTTTCACTTTACATCCTTCTTGCTTTAAAATCATTCCTTGTACAAAAATGAAAAGTAGCTAATTATGTTTTATATCGACACAATATTACTGATTTAATAAAAAATTGTTATTTAGCCAAAAACTATTTACAATCTGCAGACCGCTTTTTGGCGGCATTGGACATTAGAGGGTTAAGGATATAAAAAGAGTTGGGACAAGCGATTCAATTGGAAAGGATGCCAGAAAGGATTTAAAATCTATGAGAAGAAACTTTTAGTGAAACGAATTTACCATTAGTTTTCGTAAAAATTGCTTTGTTATTCAAATAAATTTATAATTGAATGCTTCAGTTGCCAAACCAATTAACTCCATATGAAAAAATTAATGAGTCTCAATGAGAAAAATAAGGAAAGAGTAAATGTTGTTATTAAACTTCCTTTTAAATTATGAATTTTGTCATTTAATAGTGTTAGTATTTATTATCATAAAAATTTATTTTGAATATTATACAGTTAGGAGTCAATAAAGTGTTTTGAAATTAAAGTTTTATTCAGAAAGTAGAGTTAATCAATTTGTCAACTGAAGCATCCAATTGTTATGATTTAAGATAAAAAAAATTCTTTACTAAATTTCAGTTTGGCATAAAACACAAAGCAAACACTTGAAAATAAAATAGCTATGTGTAGAAGAGCACATTAGGCTTTTTTAATGAACATTTTTAATATAGAAAACAAATAGCTAATTTTGCTAAGTTCTGAACCAATGGGTATGAAAACGCACGACCAATATGCGTTCTTAATTAAGGTGAACATACATCATCTTTTTTAGAGGACAATCATCTATTTTCACTCGCTGTTATCTATAAAATTTGTGTCCTCTTTCTGTCATCTTTTTCATAATCAGTCATCTTTTGTCATCTTTATTTTTAAAAGCATGATTAATATTTTTTATTATTGCTATTATAGTATAAACAGTACAAGCACGGCACGAGGGACGGTTTCCTTTAAAAATTACATCAAATTTTATTTCACGCCGCAAGCACCGGTTTTTTCTGTCAATTCGTATGAAAAATGTCGTGCCGTGCTTGTTCTGTTCATACTCTTACTTAACTTTCGATTTTGAAAATAAATTTTAGCACTTATTTTCTTTTCATAAGAGGGGGGGGGGCATACACGATACTGCATGCTGTACAATTTGTTCGATGAAAATGCGATTTTGATCGTGTATGGGCTTTTTTGACGACTATTACAAAAGCAAAACGCACACGTCCGTCCAGAAAGTTCGACGACATGCAATATCGTGTACGGGCTCCTGTAAGCTTTATGAGTACAGGGTTGATCCATTGCAAACATTTAGTTTTATTCAGAGCTTCGAAGAATTAATTCCCTTTTTTTGAACTGAATTTATATTTTGGGAATGAATTCCCTGACCAAACTTAAGTAACTGAATGAATTCCTTTTTCTTTCATTCGATTTATCTAAAAGGAATTCATTAATTTTTTTCTAATGCCTTCCTAAAATTTAATGTATTCATTCAACAAAGAATTTATTCAATTCTAGTTAATTCAACTTTTGCTCAAATAATTCATTCAATTCTAGTTAATTCAAGTTTTGGTCAAGGAATTCATTCAATTCTTGGTTAATTCAACTTTTGGTCAAGGAATTCATTCAATTCTAGTTAATTCAACTTTTGGTCAAGGAATTAAATTTTTTCGTTTAATTCCCTAAATTTAAATTTTCACTCACTGCCCAGCTCTTAATGCTCTATCTCGCTTAGTTTTCGAGATACAGGCCATTTTGTAAAATGGTGATTTTTTTTAAATGGCTCGTACCTCGAAAACTAAGCGAGAGAGAGCAAAACTTTAATTTTTGCTCTCTCTCGCAAATAGTGCTATGGACTATTAACACACCCCAATAATACAAATAGGCCAGGTCTTGTAACGCTTCCGATTAATCCATTTCCATACCTCATGTGAATAATAGAACTCAGGGAATTAAACGAAAAAATTTAGGGAATTAAACGAAAAAAAATTAATTACTTAGGGAATTAAATGAAAAAATTTTAATTAACTAGAATTGAATGAATTCTAGTTAATTCATTTTTTTTTCGTTTCGTTAGAATTGAATGAATTCCTTGACCAAAAGTTGAATTAACTAGAATTGAATGAATTCCTAGACTTAAAATTTAATTAACTCGTGTTGAATGAATTCTTTAGTAAATGAATTCTTTAGTGAATCAATCCTTTAGTGAATGAATTCTTTAATTCAAATGCTTAGTGCTTTGGTCAGGGAATTCATTCTATAAATTTGAATTCTTTGTACTCATTCACAGGAATGAATTCCTGCTTATATTTTATTAATGAATTCGTTCCTTGAATTAAAGAATTGAATTAAATTTTTGGGAATTCATTCCAAAAAGGAATTATTTCTTTAAAGCCCTGGTTCTATTATCCTATTTTTTAAGTTTCGTTTTTTTTTTAACTTTATATATTTATAAGTAAATGTAAATTTTTTTGTTGTTTTTTTAACTAATTTTACATATTTACATATGCGAATGTAAATTTTTCTGTAAAAAATGTTGAATTCAAATAAATTTTTCTTTTTCAAAATCTGGTCGCCTTATCTTAATGCAATAATAAAAAAAATCGGAAAATCATATGTACATATGTAAGTTAAAATTTACATTTCTTCGACAAATGAATGTTTTTTAGCTTATAAACAAGGGTGGCAACCTATGCCTTTATTATACAGTTATCCGTTTCCATGCAGATTACGCTGCGGTGAGGAAAAAAATAAATGACTGCGGCTGCGGTGACGGTGACGGTTGTTTTTATAAATACATTCACATTTTTTTACATATGTGGCTTTCCACACCAACTGCCCCGCTACTGTAAAACACATGTTGTATCAATGTCAAATTTTCGGTATATATACGTCTGTGTAGCGGGAAATAGAATCCGTACTTGTTTTTCTACTTTTTAGTTAAAAATTTATTAACATTTTTTTAAATATGTCAAGAGCCTAAAATTAAACATAATCTATAAAGTTTCTCACGTGCTATTTTTTTAAATGAAAAAAAAACACTAAAATTTTCAGAACAAGTTCTGAATTTTGATTTTTTGTATTTTTATGAAAAACTCAATTTATCAAAAAAACATCCTACTTTTTTTATTTTTTAAATATTTAAAAAAAAAATCTCCAGATAATTTTCTATTGGTAAGAAAATAATTGGAGTTGTGTGCGGCTTCATTTTCGAGATAATTTACATTGAATATGGTACAAATGTACACTCTCAAAACAATTCCGTTGTGACAAAAGAATTTTTTCCAACCGAATTCGTTCGGTTGCTGCAATTTCGTAATTCGGTTGCCTCAACCGAATTCAGTTGTGACAGCCAATAATTCGGTTGTCGCAACCGAATTGAAATCTAATTCGGTTGCCACAACTGAATTCGGTTGGGGCAACCGAATTACGAGGTTGCAGCAAATGAATCAATTCGGTTGGCAAAAAATTCGGTTTCCACAACGGAATTGTTCTGAGAGTGTAGTTGTACCGTATTTGGGAAATTTGTGCATGGGTGCGTATGAGTAATATATATGTATGTCAGGGTTGGCAAAACTATGACAGGCGTGTCAGTAGTGGCACGCGAGTGACTTTTGGGTGGCACGCGACGTTTTGTTGGATTTTTTCAAAAAATGTAAACTATTAGAAGACCAGCAAAAATTCAGTTAAATGGTAAATTTCGCTACAAAAATGTGTGATTCAACTCTATAATGGTGAAATTTTTCATAGAGCTTGTAAATCGTCTTTTAAAATTAATAAAACTCTGTATTGCCACCATTTTTTGTTTAAAGAAATATGGTTACTACAGAATTCGCAAATTCGATTATCAGAAAATAACAATATATGACCATATATGGTGTATGGCTCAAGTTTCGGATCCGAACATATATATCTGAGCATATATGATTATATACGTATCCATATTTCATATACCATCCCATTTTTACTTAGGTTATTTTAGCTAAAAAACATAGGCTCCTTTACAAGAAAAATCTGATACTTATAAAAAATATTCATAAATAAAAAAAAAACATAAAGATTGTCATAAGTTGACAACTCGTACCTAAAATAAGTCAAGAGCATGCCAAGCGGCTTCCCTATCATATATAAGTTATTTGACTCCTTTTATCACATACATAACATATGTATATCAAATTCTGAATATATCGTCAGCAAAGGGTTGGCTACATATGACCATCGGCATGATCTTTTATAGGTTTAAACATTTTTAGAGTGATATCCAGTTTAATTTTCGAAAAAAAAATACATTTATTATCGCTAACATTATATACTACATATATATTATTCATACGCACCCATGCACAAATTTCTCAAATACGGTACAACTACATTTGTACCACATTCAATGTAAAGTATCTCGAAAACGAAGCCGAACACATCTCCAATTTTTTTCATATGGAGATTTTTTTTTTAAATATTTAAAAAATAAAAAATTAGGGTGTTTTTTGATAAATTGAGTTTTTCATAAAAACACAAAAAATCAAAATTCAGAACTTGTTCTTGTTCATTCTAAAAACGCTTTTAAATTTTTTCAACATTTGACCACGCTTACCTAGCCCATTTTGTAGAAAAACAAGTACGGATTCTATTTCCCGCTATACATACCGAAAATTTGACATTTATACGACATATGTTTCAAAAGCTGGACATTTGGTGTGGAATGCCTCATATATGTGTGTACACGTAGTGTACGTATGGAGAGCCGGTCACATGTTATAGAAACACCACCAGGAGTAGCAAAAGAGATTTTTATTTCGGCATAGAAAAATTTTAAATGTATTTCAGTTTTTTTATTTTAACTTTAGTAAAGATCGTTAAATTAAAAATAAATGAGTCCAAAATAATAAACATGAAAAAACAGGGATTTTTCAGAATAAAAGTTCGATCATATCAACTTTTTCGTCTCTGAAGATCACCAAATAATAGGATTATTTTTGAAAATATGGCAACATTAAAGAGATTGTGAGAACGAAAATACACAAGTATGGGAGAAAACGCAGAGAAATTATATTAAACGATTTTCTGTGTTTAAATAATATTTAATTCAGTAGGATTTTTCTACACTCAGCGAATTATGTAGGTAAAATCAACTGCAAATGACAGTTAAAATAACTGCATTTGCTTTTGAAAAGGTGTAGGCTACATTTGCAGTTAAATTAACTGCAATATGAGGTTATTTTTAACTGTTAAAACTGACAAATGTAGTAAAAACAACTACAAATGCAATTGAAACAACATACATGCAAATTATTGTAAAACTGTACGAACAACTGCAAATGTAGTTAAAAAACATAAATAAAAATTATTTTAAAAATTATTAATTTAATAAAAAACAAATTTATTTATTAATTAGAAATTTATTAATTCAGTTCGAGGCCAATTTCCTTATTATGAATTAACATAATAAGTACTTTGTTCAAAAACAGGAATGAAAACTGAAGGTGTAGAGGTTTTTGAAAGCAAAAACTCTGTGAAGTATTTGTTAGGAGAATATCCTGATGAAGAAAAATAGCAGTTTTTGAAAAAAGTACTTATTATGTTAATTCATAATAAGGAAATTGGCCTCGAACTGAATTAATAGATTTCTAATTAATCAATAAAAAGGTCAAAAAAACAATTTTTATTTTTTGTATAAAAAGTAAAAACCAAAATTTATTTATTCTATAATAAATTTAAAATTGAGAAATCGAAATTGGCACTTAATGTCACTTTTATTTTTCACTATTAAGATATTGTTGTAGATGTCCGTCTGTGAGGGATGAAATGTGGTGTTGTTTGGCTTCCTTTTTTTTCTCCAGGTAGAAAGGGATGAGAATATAAGAGAACTGAAAGAAAATAAATACAATATTTTTTTAACATTCCCGTAAATAAATTTATATTTTATATTCTAAAACTAACCTTATTATTTTAATAATTTTATAAAAAATATATAACCTTTTCCGTATTACGCGTCCTCACTCTTTGGCGTTGTTTTATGACTAAGACAAGCGAAAACATGTTATTCTCATATCCTTTCACTAGAAATTTCTAAACAAGCGCTTCATACACATGCTCCTGTTTGCTTCGTGTGTGTGTACACAAACTTGAAAATTTAAGTATTTGTAAAAAAAAATTCAAAATAACTGCATAAAATAAATGTTACTACAATGTAGTAGTTTTTGCAGTTTGTTAAAAAAAATAACTTTCAAAAACATTGAAAAATTTTGCTCTAAGTAAATTAACTACAATTGTAGTTAAAATAACTACAACCGCATTATTACACAAATAACTGTCATGTAGTAACTGCAGAACTTTTCTGAGTGTTTGGCAGGTATATCTAAATATGGACCGATTCTAACCAATTTTTATAGGGTTCCTCCTTGGGTCAAGAGAAGCTAATGAAAAGTTAAAAAGTGCCCCCCTCAAAATAAACCTTGGTTTGTTTTTTGATGATTCCCAAAATATTTGGAGTCTAGCAATGAGATCTCACGAACTTGACAATTTTTAAAAAGGTCTTTTTTTAGTTTTTGTAAGAAATTGAGTACGTTGTCTTCAGCGAAGATGCAAATTTCTTACAAAAACTAAAAAAATACCTTTTTTAAAAATGGTCCAGCTCGTGAGATCTCATTGCTAGACCCGAAATATTTTGGGAATCATCATAAAACAAACCAAGGTTTATTTTGAGGGGGGGGGCACTTTTTTACTTTCTTTCTGTCCATATAGGGTGATTCGGTCTAATATACTATTATATATATTATTAGTGAGTAAAACAAGTCCTTGTTTGTTAGAATCGGTTGAAAATTCTTAAAGTTACAATCTTTTTTAAGATAAAATTTTAATTTTTCCCAGTATAGGGGAAATATACATACAAAGTAACGGTAAATTTGTTTGCGTCTAAAGTAGTAGGTATGTATGGGAAAAATTAAAATTTTATTTAAAACAAATGCAACTTCTTCAACCGATTCTAACAAACATGGACTTGACTTACTCATTAATAAACGTACTTTCAAATAAAAATAAGTAAAACATAGGATTTCAAATAAAGTATTAGAAAACAAAGGTGCCAAAGTTGAAAAAATTTAAAAAAAATTTTAAATTTGAAATGTTTTGGATAATATTTTCACATGGGTTTGTTAAAAGTATTTGGAAATGCTAACTATTCATCTTACTGAAATTGAAAATCGGTTCAAAAGGGATTTAGTTAAAAATATTTTGGTCCGCGAAGTTTTGAAAAAACGTTTTTTGCCGATAACTTAAGATTTTGAGGGTATATTCAAAATTCTGAAAATTGAAAAGTGATTTACTCAACCAGACCTACAACATACACTAGGTAATTTTACAAGTATATTAAATGTTTTCTATTTTGTAGCACCGTGTAATTAATTTTAAATTGAATGAAATATCTATTGTTTTTACAAAATTTTCCAGTTAATTAAGTAACAAATAAATGAAATTTTTATTACAAAAAAACTCTCAGTTTATTTGTTAAAATTCCAAAAAAATAATCTCTCTGCAACCCTACTAAATATATATTTTTTTAAATTACATTTTTCATCGAATTACCAAGATGGTATATTATTTTTTATGGGATTTATTGGATTTACGTAAACGTTACACCCAGAAAACAGATTCGGTGCTGACAACCCCATTTGTGCCAATCGAATGGTTGCATCAAATGAATTTTTCGGTTGCGGCTACCGAAATACTCTTGATACAACTGAAATTCCGTTGCCACAATCAAATTAGTCCTGTCTCAATTTGTTTTCTGTTACCACAACTGAAAAATTCGGCTACCACAACCGAACCATGCGATTGGCTACAAATGCGGTTATCAGAACTGAATCTGTTTTCTGGGTGTATGATTAAAAAACAATGATTTATTAAAACAATTAGTAACGTAAATATGAATAGAATTTTTCAAAGGTAAAAAAATGTCTAATGAAAAAAACAACATCTTATCGCAAAATTTAATAATTTACAATGCACCTGCAATTTTTTACTTGTTTTACAGCTAAAATATAAGCGTGTCATTTGCTTCGTACGAGGTCGTATGATTAACATTTAATTTATGACAAAATAACAATCATACGCCTTAGATAATAATCTACCTTGAATACATATTAATCATATGCCATAGATAACAATCAAGTTTGTTAAAATATGTTTATTTTTTATATTTTAGATCCGGATTCATGGGGCCGTATACCAATCGGTCTCTTGTGGGGCCATACCATTAGTATGGGTCAGTTTGAAGAATGTATTGCTGCCACACGTAAAATTAACAGCAATGAAGAAATAAGAGGTCAATATTGTTTAGCTAGAGTACCCATTAAGAATTTCATGAGCAAAATTGTTAAACGTGATGAATGGAGCAGAGCCATCAGTTACAAGAAAAAAGATCCCGAAGCATTTGAATTGGGTGTTTGTGTACCTAGCTCTTGTTCACCCGAAAAGACTGATGCCATCTTAAAGGAAGTTATTAAACAATATTATGGGCAAGAAATTGCAAATGATGTTGAAATGATTACCGAAAAGTTTTGCAAAATTGATGAACCCATTGAATTGCGTGGTATTGACATTTTCGCTATGTAAGTGTAATATTGCTGGTAAAAAACTAAATATTTGGCATAGAGTATTTGGTATTTGGTTTTTTATTGAGTATTCGATGCTTAAAAGTAACTACTCGATATTTCAGAGTTGTATTTTGGACAAAAAAAAGTACTCAAAAATACGACTTCGCTTAACAATTTAGCATTAAAATACAATGTAGCTAGAAGCGAAAATCAAAAATTTATAGAAATAAATTGAAAAATTATGAAAAACATATTGAATAGCCAGAGCTTTGAAGAATTAATTCCTTAATTCAATTTTTCAATTCTCAATTAAAAATTCGATGAATTAATTCACAAAGCACCATATATTGAATGGAATTAATTCATATTTGTTTTCGTTCGATTTATTTTGTTACGAATTAATTCAATTAATATAGTTCTTTTTATTAAATCAAATAATTCACTGGTGAAGGCGTTCAATATTATAAATCGAACGGCAAAAAAGTGAATTAATTCCTTACTGAATTAATTCACCACTGAATTCATTCAATTTCATTTTCATTCAGTGAATTAAAAAAAAATAAAATTACATTCAGTGAATTAAAAAAAATAAGATTACATTCAGTGAATTAAAAAAAATAAAATTACGTTCAGTGAATTAAAAAAAATACGTTCATTGAACTCAAAGCCTGTTTTCTGCCGTTCAGTAGAAGAAAACATTTATTTACAAATAAAATTACATATATATTAAGTGTTAGAGAAACCCGATGCACTTTATTAACCTACATGATTAAAAAATAAAGCCTTTTACTATTAAAAATAAAAATTTTACAGATATAGATGAATTTAGAAAAAATATAACTATTTTTTTCAAACTTATGCTTCCCAGTAAAATGTAGATGCTTCACTATGACGTGTTTCATTTATACGTTTTTACAATACAATGTTTTCTTCTACTGAACGGCAGAAAACAGGCTTTTAATTCAGCATACGTAATTTTTGTTTTTCAATTAAGTGAATGTAATTTTTTTTTCAATTCAGTGAACGTATTTTTTTCTTTTTTAATTCACTGAACGTAATTTAGTTTTTTTTAATTCACTGAATGTAATTTTATTTTTTTTTAATTCACTGAATGTAATTTTATTTTTTTTATTCACTGAATGAAAATGAAATTGAATGAATTCAGTGGTGAATTAATTCAGTAAGGAATTAATCCTTATCCAAATGTAAAATATCGAATAGTATCGAGTATTAAAAAGTATCCGATTTTATCAGCACTAAAGTGTAATATATCGTCGACCGGCCTGCAAAATGTCACATGTGTTTTTTAATAGATTTTCAGGAGAGCGAAAAAACTGTTACAAAATCTACTTTTAAGATATTTTATTGGCATCATATGCCTTAATGATGATTTTACTAAATGAGGTCGTGAAGGCATATGATGCCAATAAAATATCTTAAAAGTAGATTTTGTAACAGTTTTTTTTTCAGTAAGGAATTAATTCACTTTTTTTCTGTTCGATTTATAAAATTGAACGCGTTCACCAGTGAATTAATTCATTTGATTTAATAAAGAGAACTATTGCAATGGAATTAATTCTTTGAATTTATTGTTCGATGAACGCGTTCAGTTGAACGAATTCAGTGAATTACTTAAGAAAAGGAATTCATTCAATTCTAAAGAAAATTGAATTCAATTGGTAGTGAATTCATTCAAAAAAGAATTTATTCTTCAAAGCTCTGTGAATAGCTACTAAAAAATTAAAAAATAAAATTTAAAACTGAAATATTCAATAAACGGGATAATTTTTAAAGAACTTGTATAAAAAATTAAAATAACTTTCAAATTTAGCATCTGTTAAAAGTATCGGTTATCCAAATGTAAAATATCGAATAGTATCGAGTATTAAAAAGTATCCGATTTTATCAGCACTAAAGTGTAATATATCGTCGACCGGCCTGCAAAATGTCACATGTGTTTTTTAATAGATTTTCAGGAGAGCGAAAAAACTGTTACAAAATCTACTTTTAAGATATTTTATTGGCATCATATGCCTTAATGATGATTTTACTAAATGAGGTCGTGAAGGCATATGATGCCAATAAAATATCTTAAAAGTAGACTTTGTAACAGTTTTTTCCAAGAATGGTTACCGTTATCGTTATAATACCGTTATCGCTAAAATACCGTTTCAAATTGAATACCGTTACCGTTATCAATACCTCTAAAAAAATTTATAAATACCGTTATCGTTACCGATACCGTTATTTTTATGGGTAGTTACCGGTATTTTACCGGTATTTATTATTTTATATAAAAATTACAATTTTTTTATTTTTTATTTTATAATCTTGAGTGTTTTTTTTACAAAAAATTTATAATAATAATTTTACTTATTAAAATTACCAGTATTGAATTTAAAGCTTAAAATCTGTATTTTCAGTACTTAAAATTAAAAATATGCCATGTTTTTACTTGTTTTTATATGTTTTTAACATAATTTTTAATACCGGTACGTACCGGTATTGCTGTTTCGATAACGGTATACCGTTACCCAAACAGTCTTAAATACCGTTACCTTTACCGTTACCTAAACAAACGAAATCTGATACCGTTACCCTTACCGTTATTCGTTTCCGTAACCAACTTGGTTTTTTCGCTCTCCTGAAAATCTATTAAAAAACACATGTGACATTTTGCAGGCCGGTCGACGATATTTTAAATTCCCCTTAATAATTATTTCTATTTTTAATAACAGTGTTTTTATTGGCTTCATTGTATTCTGTATGCTTGCCAGTTCTGTATATGATTATATCCAAACTAAGAATAAACGTAAGTTTTTAAATAACAATTTGTTTTCAAATTTATTTACATTTATTTTTTATTAATTTAGAACCCAAGAAACCTTTATTTTTGGCTTTCTCTGTTCTTACAAATGCTCCTAAAATCTTCACTGTCAAGAAGGTTGATAATCCCAACGTAATTCACTGTCTTAATGGTATACGTTGCTTCTCTATGATGTGGGTCGTATTCGGTCACGGTTATATGACTTTCTATGATTTGCCCCACATAAACAAAAACAAATTCTACACCGTAAGTTATAAACTTATTTAACCTTAAAGTTTTAAAAAAATTGTTTATGTATTTACTTTCCACAATGACTTACTTTAGTGGGTTGAAACTCCATATTCAATGTTGGTACAAAATGGTTCTCTCTGTGTCGACACTTTCTTCTTCATGTCTGGTTTATTGATGTTGTGGGGTGCTTTTCGTGAAATGGAAAAGACGTAAGTATAATTTTTATTAGTTTTTATTGGAATTTTTAATGTAGATATGATTCTTGTTAAAATAATTTTTTTTAATCTTAATTTATATTTAAATATTTTATATTTTGTTTTTGCGTTATAAATATAAGTAGAAACACATTTAAATTAAAAAAAAAAACATTTTACTGCAAAGATGTTTCTATTTAATTTAATGTTATCTCTGCTTGAGTTAAATTTTTTCAGTGTGTAGGTCATCTAGAACAGAGATCGCTAACCTTTTTGTCTCGCGTACCACCAATGTAAAATATAATAATTTTATTTAAATCATTTTATTTTAAAATTACCGTTTTCACAGCACTGTTTGATTTTTCGAAAAATAGCACCACCCGATAAAAAAATTTATATACCCGGGAAATAATTTTAAAATAAGTAGCCACCCACACCTATTCTACAACTGGTTCCACTGCAACCGATTCCATGGAACTAGTTCCTGGGATCCCATATGGAAGGTATGACTGAAATAGAATCAGTTTTAGAACTAGTTCCAGAACTGACCGGTTCCACTTTGGATCTATAGAAGTGCTTGCTTTTGGGACAATTTCAAACAAAAAGAATCGGTGTTAGAATCGACAGTAGAAGGGCTTGTAAATGAAAAGTAGCTATTCTACAACCGATTCTTTAGAACACAAAATTTTCCTGGGTATATTCATATATAGTAAAATATTGTTTTATCTTATAATATTTGAATATATATGTTGTCATGAATAGCCATATATAGTTATACGTTTCTTATGTGGTATCTAGGGTTTGGGATTTCCCGGACTTTTTTATTTCCCGGGAAACGGGAATGAAAAAATTTGATTCCCGGGATTCCCGGGAATCCCGGGAAATATTTTTGAACAAAATTGGTAATGAAAACCATCTATATAAGTAATTTTTGTTAAAAAAAAAACACTATTTCAGTACAAATACAGTCTGTGTAGTGAGAATTCAAAGTAAAAAATATCAGAATGTTGAACATTTGATTTCACATAAATTACTCGCAGCACTGGCAAATGAATTGCATGATTTCAGCAGGCACCTACTACTGGACCGTCGAAAACAAACCGTTTCACCATTAGATATGGTGGCCACAATGTTATTTTCAAAGACAAAGAAAACTCTTCTAGTCTTATTTCTACAATTCTTCTTATTTCATCAGCATTACATCTTCCTGATATATAAACCAACCCCAGGTTATAAAATGAATTATTTCCGTTTATACATATGTTCAAATATCTCTTGTGATATTCTTGTCAATTCATCTAAGATTATAGTAAATCTCCTATTGTTAGAAATATTGCTCGATATTTCTTTTATCATGATATCTTTTACATGATTGTAGTAATTTAATATAATGTTCTTTACATCGGTTTCATTTTTTTGCAATCCCAGGTTTTTATTATAAAAACTTTCTCGAATAAACTAAGATCTAGTTATGGTGCGGATTGACTGCAGCTAATTTGGATACCATTTCAGGAAATGTTTACCCTACCATAAAACCTTTAATGCCTATTCAGCTTACACTTTTCTATTCAGGTACTTCGCTAATTTTAGCTGAAACGTTATTCTTGTTTTCTTCAAGAGAAGTTGCATGACCATCAATTTTTTTTTTTTTTTGTGAACCAAATTTTGATGTCGAATAACCAAATTTAGATACCACCGTTAACCATTAGTCTTTTCTTTTCACATTTATTAATGAAAACGTTACTTATAAAATTATTGACCCTTAATATAAAGGCGTATTTTATATTTAAAGTCGACTTTATTTTTAATCAAACGGTTTTGTTCATTTTGTGTATGAAAACCTTACAAAAATATTTATATTTTGAAATATTTTGATTGGTTGAAAATAAATTAACCAATCAGAATGCTCCAAAAATAAACCAAGTCAAGGTATACTGCCACCCAATATTTTAGCTAAAGTCGACTTTACCTAAATTTGAAAAATTTAGATAGTAAGCGCGATTATTTGTAAGAAACAAAGCTTTTTTTCATATTTCTTTTAAACATTTTACCAAGTTTTTAGGTTTTACTACTTAAATTTTGAATAAGTTATGCGAAAAATCTTTATTAGTTGAAATGCTACTTATAACTTGGCAAAGATTTTATTTGTGTGTCAAATAAATGTATTCCCTTTTAAAAGATTTTAACAATGACATTTTTGTTTTGGTGTTTAAAATGTTTTTTATGACTAAAATTTAAAAATCCTATTCGAAACAAAAACAATTTAAAAAATTTAATATTTTTAAAATTTCCCGTTTTCCCGGGAAAAATATATTATTTTCCCGGGAATTCCCGCCAAACTATTCCCGGGATTTCCCGGGAATTCCCGCCCGGGAATTCCCGAACCCCAAACCCTAGTGGTATCATATATAACCATATATTTTTATATATTGACTTTTACAAAATTAAACATAAACCATATATGCTACACATAATGACATCCCGAGAAAAAGGTTTTGATATAATCATATATTATTTTATGTAATTGCATATAGTAACTTATAGTTACATACGGCCACATATGCTTTTAAATTCAAGCATATATACTTTTATATAATCATATATAAGATATTTTTTCCTCAAAGGTTTTCATATGGAGATAAATGTGATTTTATATTATTATATACTGGCCTACATATATATGTATGTGCTATATATAAGTACATAAAGTAACATATAAAAGATATAATTACATATACACAGAACGAATTTACAAAATTCTAATTGAATTATTAAATACCTTTCTCATACCAAATTTGTAAATACAAAAAAAAACTTTTTAAAAAGGCACCAACAAAGAATTTTGTAAATCCAAAAAAAAAAAAATTGTTTTTTTTTTTAACTTTGAATTTTTATTTTTAAACAATTTTTATATGAAAGATAACAATTTAAAAACGAGTTACAAATATTTCAAACAAAAAAATTGTTGGAAATAAAATTTCAATTTCAAAGAAAATGTGATTGCTTTTACAAATTCCCATTGTTGGTGCCTACTGTTTTTTCTGTGTACGTTTATATATAATTTAGTATGACACTATATATTATAATATAAAACTATGTGGATCCATATAAGAAATATTTTATAATTTGTGTTAGTTATGATTATATATTGACGAATATGAACCCACAACGTTCTTTATAAAATCATCTATAATTATATATCATGCCACATAGGCAATTTTTTCAAAGTGATTTTATATAAAAATATATAAGGTCCATATAAAACCGTATTATATTATATTTGGTTCCATGTTATCAATGATTTTGAACTAGTTTTAGATTTAGTAATTACTAGGGATTGGCGCGTGACACGAAATGTTCGTGAGTCACGTTATTCACACGTGATCGTGTGTAATAATTACTATACTTAAGTGATTCGTGCGTGAGCGTGAGTAAGAATAACCCGTGCATGATTCGTGTGTGAGTTTATTTTTTGCATCATATGTTTTTAGTAATTTTTACTGTTTTGCGTGAGAATTTTCTGATTTGTAAGTTTTTAATATACTCATGTGTGCTGAGTAAGAAACGAAATGCTCGTGCGTGAGTAATTTGTTTTTGTTTAGGAGCATGAGTCAAAAATGGCTTACGCGCCCATAACATTAACAACACTGAAGCTTTAATACAAAATTCTCTATGCTATAACGTACACTTGACTGATTTCTTATATCTTGGTTGAATATCATAATCCTACTAACTTTAAAATTTCAATGTTGTTAATTTTATTTTAAAATTACTAAATTAAAAGAAAATTTTTTTCATTTTTATTGCACAGTCATGATAAATCTGGATAAAAGTAATGGAAGATTTATCGAAATTATAAGATCTCCAGCAGACATGGGGTTAATCATTACATTTTGTAATTAATTACACATGCAATTACACAATTACATGTAATTGTAATTGAAAAAAACTCATCTACAATTACATATTATTTGTAATTGCAATTCAAAAAAGAACAATTACAAGTAATTGAAATTTTTTTTTTATTTAAAAAAATAATTTTTGTATATTGTTAGATATGGTCCTACATAATATGATAAAAAGTATAAGGTTAATATTTAGATATATTTGTATCAAACTATGTCCACTTTTGTAACATTTTATATAATTTTATACAAATAGATATAATTTGATGTAATTGGATGAGGACAATATTCGGATACAATTGTATCGAATTGCATAAAATTGTATCAAATTTTACCAAATTGTATACAATTGTATACAATTCGATACAATATGATACAATAAGACGTTCTCATTTTTCGGATATAATTTTATCTAATTACATAAAAGATTATTTATAATTAAATATAACTTCATATGGCTCCATATCATTTTATTTTACAAATAAATGTAATTGAAATTAAAAAAAAACTCAATTACATTTCATGTAACTGTAATTGAAAATTTTCAATTACAAATTACAAGTAGTTGTAATTGAAAGTGATTTCAATTACACTTAGAATTAAAGTGTTTTTTGTTAAAATTTTGTAGAAAAAATTGACTGGGATAGGTTGGATAGGCGTGGATAAGTATAAAAAGAATAAGTCATGTTGGGCTGACACCCAACATGTGGTTTTTGTCATTATTTCTTTTCCGAAAAAATTTAATTGTAATTGATATTTTTTCAATTACAACTATAAGTAATGTGTAATCATTGGCGGACTTAGGCCGGTCTGGAATGGGCAAAGCTCATCCTAGACTGCTTTTTGAATTTAAAAAACCTACCTGTATTTCTTGTAATTATGACTTTGATGGTAACAAGTATTCCAATATTATTATTTTTTATTAAATATCAATTAATCCTATGTTTTTCGTTGGGAAAATGTCTACTGGTTTCCTAGGAAGATAATTAGTTGGAATTTAAGGGTCAGTTTTATAGTCAGAAGTAAGATCGATTTTTGTCTTAAATATTTCTTAAATAATAAATGTTGTTTGAAAATTTCTTCTTTAAGAAACAAATCGATCTTAGTCCTGATTATAAAACTGGGCCTAAGAGTTTTGTTTTTAAGAAAAATTAGAATCACAGAGTTGTTCAATAAGCATCATAGGGAAATGGAAAAGAACTTTTAAAAGGCGAATATAGCAGAATCTATTTTGATGAGATATATACATATACAAGACTTTATAATTTTTTAAAGGAATAATTAGTTAACATCGAACAATCGAGTTACTTCAACTAAACACTACTACCTTGATGAAATTTCAATACGTTGTAAAAACAAAATTTCTAAGTTGAACATTTCACAGTTTTTTAAACACCTCGGTTATTTAAATAGTTAAAATAAAGGATTAGAATGGGTTCGAAATGGGACGAAAATAATGAGACAGGTTAGTCTTAGATTTCTTTTCTCTATCAAATATCCAAATTTCATACTACACCCAGCAAAATCTTTCATTATCAAATAAGTGGTTATATAATAGAAATTCATAGCTCCGCACAACTTATTTTTTGGCGTCTAAGCTCATTATTTTTGTTTGGCGTGGTCGTTTTCATAAGTAGTCACGCTTACCCGCTCGCTTACGAAAAAATGAGAAATAAGTAGTTATGAGAATTTGCATAATAAGTGGTTACACTCATGCTTACAAAAAGTTGAATTATAAGTGGTTATCCGATGGATTACTTGATTCTTAAAAATAAGGAGTTAAGCAAATACTATTAGCTTAAGGAAGTACATTCAGAAAAATTTAAGTTTTCTCTAGTGTGTAATTTAAGGCTCGTCCTAAAAATTTTAACATAAAACATATTTACATATAATAAATAAAAATTTATAAAATTTAACTGTGTAAAAAGTACTTATTTAAACTATTACGTGTAAGTCATTATTTTATATTTAGAAACAATGAATACAATAGGCCGTTATTAGGAAGTCATTATTTTATAGTACAAAATAATGCAAAAGGTAATGATATATCATTATTGGTAATGCAGACAGCAATGAGGTGTCATTACCAATATTTTGCTGGGCACTGCTTGGAATACATTCCTTGTACGAGGGTTTCTTCAAAAAAATAGATGCACTTTTAAGAGTTTTCTATAAAAATATTATTGAATTATGAAAATTTTATCGAAGTGAGGGAGTAATTTTTAAGTTTTTTTAGATACCCGTGAAAAAAATTTATTCGGTAGCACATCTTTTTTAATTTGGCATCATACTAAATTATATAAAATTTCATCCGGAAAATGGATTAATCAAATTGTATATGAACGAATAAAAAAGATATTTGAGTTGATATAATTTCATCCAATTTTATCGAAGTTTTGGTCTTATTCAACTGCATTAAATTTTGTTTTTTTTATGAATATGTAGTGTAGGAAAACAACCAATTAATTAACTGAGAGAATTATCTGAATGACATTAATAAATTTTTGTATAAAACCGAATAATTTTCACTGGGCCTCGGCCACTGAAACTTTTTATTGAATTAATGGAATTTTTCATAAAATGTGAAAATATTCATTTTATTTCCCAGTGTAGAAACGGTAATGACATATCATTATTTTTTGGACTACCAGTAATGACACCCACTTACCTTCTGTATTATTTTAAAACATATAATAATGAGTTACTGATAATTACTTATTTTTATCATTATTTCAAATAGAAAGTAATTTTTTAGATTTTTTTTTAAATTTTTTGAAATCTATTTTTAGACTCAATATTTTTTAAACACTGGTAAGAATATATGTAACCACATATTTTTTGATTTTTTGTATGTTGGCGAGTAAGCTTACTTGTGTGCAGCAGGTCAATTGTGTTTTTATCTATTAAATATTAAATGTCGATATAGCTCAGATGGTAGAGCTGTTGACTGGCAATCTGTAGACCCAGGTTCGATTCCCGCACCAGAAAATTTTATTTAAAAAAAAATAAAATAAAAAATATTTTTTTTTATATAATTTATTTTTTAGAAAATCTATTTTTAGACTCATTATTTTTGTCAGTACTGGTAAGCACATAGGTAACGATATATTTTTTCATTTTTCGTATGCTGGTGTGTAACGACAACTCATTATTTTTCGCGACATCGCCATATAAAGGTAATAAGAAATGTAATAACAAAAGTAACTAGTTACCATTACCAAGTATGTAGTTACATAACCACATATCTGGTAATGATTTTCTACACTGGGTTATTAAAAGTTTCATACACTTAATGAAAAAGTTTCATTAAAACTGGATTCATAAATTATATGAAGCTTTTTCTAGTTTAAGAAAATTTTTCATTTACCGTGTGAAGAAAACGTTATTATTTATTATTTTACGCAAAAGTATATAATTTTATTTAAATCAACATACATTTTGTTCGATTCGAGGTAGTAAATAATTTTATCTGAAATATTTTTGGTCTTGGGTCACATTTAGTTTTATAAAATGTTGTTCGAAGCAACATACAAATTTATCTTCAACAAGATATAATTTGATCAAGTATATGTATTTGTATATGGCATGTAAAATGTTATAAGAGAAAAGATATTTTCGGATATGAATATATAAGGCAACGAATAAGAAAATTTTGAAAATCGGAATCGCAAATAAACTCAAATCTAATTTTATACTTTGTTATTCACTCTCTAATATGAATAAATACAATTGGATCAAACCTAACTTCATTGAATCTAATCGTTTTTTCACGGGTACTTAAGAATGGGTAATTAAACAGCCGAAGTTAAATTGGTCCCTTGCCCATCCCAGAAAAATGTGTAATTGAAAATTTACAATTACAAATTACTTGTAATTGTTCTTTTTTGAATTACAATTATTACGTGTGAATAACGTGACTCACGAACATTTCGTGTCACGCGCCAATCCCTAGTAATTACTAAAACTAGTTTAAAATCATTGTTAACATGGAACCACATATAATATAATTCGGTTTTATATGGACCTTATATATTTTTATATAAAATCACTTTGAAAAAATTGCTTATGTGGGATGATATATAATTATAGATGATTTTATAAAGAACGTGATATTGTTATATATTAAAGAAATCATAAAATATTGTAGATATGGAACCATATTAAGTTATATATGGGTTCTTATTCGTCAATATATAATCATATCTAACACAAATTATGAAATATTTCTTATATGGCTCCACATATAGTTTTATATTATTATGTATAGTGACATACTAAATTATATATAAACGTAAATGCAATTATATACCCAGTGTAGAAAATCATTACCAGATATGGGGTTATGTAACTACCCTGTGAAAAATGTTCATATACGCTCAAACATGTTCATATATGGTTTATGTATGGACACATATGAACAAATATGGATTTTTTATGAACATATATGGATTTTATATGAACATATATGGAAGTATATGTGATTCCATATATGGAAAAAATTTCATATACAGACATATATGGAAGCATCTGTTATTTCATATATGGAAATGTCACTCATATATGGACAAATATGAAAGTATATGTTATTCAATTTATGCAAAAGGGACTTGTATATGAACATATTTCGAAGAATACATTTTTTCCATATATGTAAAAGGAACTCATATTTGGATAAATATGGAATTATATTTAATGCCATGAATAAAAAAGGAACATATGTAGCGCCTAATTTGAATGTCATACATAAATTTATATCCCCGGTGAAAAATGTCCATATATGAACATTTATGGTTCAACCATATATGTATGGATCCGAAAAATGAGGTAACACCTAAGTATATGTTCATATATGGACATATATGAACATATACATTTATTAAATATATGCGAATACATGCGAACGTTGCTGTCCTTTATTATAAGGTTGTACGATAGATATAAATTTATGTATGACATTCAAATTAGGCGCTACATATGTTCCTTTTTTTATTCATGGCATTAAATATAATTCCATATTTATCCAAATATGGGTTCCTTTTACATATATGGAAAAATGTATTCTTCGAAATATGTTCATATACAACTCCCTTTTGCATAAATTGAATAACATATACTTTCATATTTGTCCATATATGAGTGCCATTTCCATATATGAAATAACAGATGCTTCCATATATGTCTGTATATGAAATTTTTTCCATATATGGAATCACATATACTTCCATATATGTTCATATAAAATCCATATATGTTCATAAAAAATCCATATTTGTTCATATGTGTCCATACACAAACCATATATGAACATGTTTGAGCGTATATGAGCATTTTTCACCGGGTCTATCGTACAACCTTATAATAAAGGACAGCAACTTTCGCATGTATTCGCATATATTTAATAAATGTATATGTTCATATATGTCCATATATGAACATATACTTAGGTGTTACCTCATTTTTCGGATCCATACATATATGGTTGAACCATAAATGTTCATATATGGACATTTTTCACCGGGTACATACTTGGTAATGGTAACTAGTTAATTTTGTTATTACATTTCTTATTAGCTTTATATGGCGATGTCGCGAAAAATAATGAGTTATGGTTACACACCAGCATACGAAAAATAAAAAAATATATCGTTACCTATGTGCTTACCAGTACTGACAAAAATAATGAGTCTACAAATAGATTTTCAAAAAAATTAATTATATAAAAAAAAATATTTTTTATTGTATTTTTTTTTTTAATAAAATGGTGCTGGTGCGGGAATCGAACCTGGGTCTACATATTGCCAGTCAATAGCTCTACTATCTGAGCTATATCGACATGTAATGTTTGATAGATAAAAACATAATTGACCTGCTGCACACAAGTAAGCTTACTCGCCAACATACAAAAAATCAAAAAATATGTGGTTACATATATCCTTACCAGTGTTTAAAAAATATTGAGTCTAAAAATAGATTTCAAAAAATTTTCAAAAAAAACTTAGAAAATTATTTTCTATTTGAAATAATGATAAAAATAAGTCATTATTAGTAACTCATTATTATATGTTTTAAAATAATGCAGAAGGTAAGTGGGTGTCATTACTGGTAGTCCAAAAAATAATGATATGTCATTACCGTTTCTACACTGGGTAGTTTATATGTTATTTTATGTACTTATATGTATATAGCACATACAATTATATGTAGGCCAGTATGTAATAATATAAAATCACATATGACTCCATATTAAAACCTTTGAGGAAAAAATATCTAATATATGACTATATAAAAGTATATATGCTTGAATTTAAAAGCATATGTGGCCATATGTAACTATAAGTTACTATATGCAATTAGATAAAATAATATATGATTATATCAAAACTTTTTTACTCGTATATATATAACCCGAGGTCCTACTTTCGAATACCAGTTCGGTCCAAAAAAATTTTTTTAACTTTTTTAACTCAATTTAATTTACTTATAAATACCCGAGTAAAAAAGACTATATATGTATCTTATATATAAAAATATATAATATATTCATATAAGTGTTTATATAATCTGATCCGAAAAATGGGTATTTAAAATTATATCAGATTGTATTATATTAGATACAATTCAACATAATATTATACAATTGGATATACTCCGATTCAATTGCATCATAAAATTGGGCACATTGAATTGAATCGTATTATATCTAATCTAATATAGTTATATACTATTTAATACAATTGGATTTCAAGGTGTATACTCAAAACATGTTGGGTTTTAAAATATGTATGAATTGTAAAACTGACAAAAAATATTTTCCCAGGGGTATGGCATCACCAAAAAAATAAGTTATAACAACATCGTTATCACTAGATGGCACTTTGTTGAAAAAATTGTACATTTTCTGATACTAAATAATTGCTCATGTTATACTAAATTTCAGCGCCCTCTCCCGGTGATTGGTGTAAGTTTTGATTTCCTATCTCTATATTTAATAGGCTCTGATTTTTCCTTTCGAACTTTGAAATTTTTCTGATTTTAAATAATATAAAATTTTATCAAAAATTGACTCACAAAATATATGTAATTAAGATTTATGTAAACTTATATATAAAATGATTTAGAAACTGTTATGGAGTCTGGATTATATAAAAATATAAATATAAAAATATTTTTGATAATTTATAATATAAAGTTATATCTAAAACGGCTTAGAAATTTTTTTTGATAAAGCTTTATATTAAATTATATCAAACATGACTTAGAAAATTTCTTCGATTTGGATTGTAAATGTGATTATGTATTGGGTTATATCTAATTGTATATTAAACCTCAATTTATGGTATCAACCCTGTGCGATTCTATATAGTTATGTGTATCATTAACACCCAGCAAAATCTTTCATTACCAAATAAAATGTTGGGAAATATTTGGAACATATTATAATACATATATGAATACATATGGATGCAAAGTCACTTTCTATTACTATATGCTAAGGTATATTTTTGTATTAAAAAATATATTTTTATACATGAAGTTTTGTAAGAAATCAATTAGAATATTGTTCCTTAATTTGGAACCCTTATGCCGCTACTCATTTTAATATAAATAAAAGAATTCAAGAACTATTTACTAACAAGGAAAGACTCATAACGCAGGCCGGCGAACCTTAATAATGAGTTTCGGATATATTATAGTGGAGAAAATTTTAAGGAACACTTATTTTTTTAGCTTCCCAATATTTAAGGGTTAAAAATGGTGTAAGAAATGGCCCAATTTTTCGTTTTTCCTGTTATTTTATATTTGTTCCAAAGTAACTATAGGAAAATTTGGTGTAAGACAAAAGGTATTTGAGAGGCCTATTTACCGGTGTATAAAACATGCTTATTTGGCCATTTTAACCCCATTTTTTAACCATTAAATATGAGATTGAGCAGCTAAAAAAAATACTCGTCCTTTAAATTTTTCTCCTCTATAACATATCCGACGTCCGGAGTCTTTCCTTGTAAGTTAGTATTTAGAAAATTTAACTGGCCTGAGAATATGCCTTTATATGATATTAGACGTAAATATTTCGTCCTACATTCTTTAAGAGATCGTAGATCTGCTTTTTCAATCATTTTCAGATATAATATATTATCCAATACGATAAGGTGTAAAGAGTTATCTGATCTAGTAAATCTACATGTCCCTCCACGAGATTTACGTCACGAACGTCTTTATGAGAATTTTCACAGAACAAATTATGGCAATAATGAGCGAATTACTAGATGTTTAAAACTTTGTAATAGTTTTTCATCATTATTGGATTTTAATTTAGGTAGGAATAAATTTAAACTAAATTTGTTTCAGATATTTACCCCTCAATTCATAAATGCTTTGTAAAGTTATATCAGGTTTACAAAACGTCATTTTCATACAAAATTTGTTCAATAAACCTCCTATAATTTTAAAAAGCGTTTATGAATTTGGGGGTTAATATTTTTTATTTTTAAATAATAAATATTTGTATATTAGTTTGTAAGATATAAATCAGTACACCTAAATAAATATACTTCGGTGTAATTACTGTTGGCTAGGAACGACTTTTAACACTAAATCTTTCCATAGACTTATAGAATAATCGAAAAATAAAATGTTTAATCTATCATACTTGTAATAAAGGAACTAAATGCTTCAACTTTAATCGTTGTAATGTTTTAAGTAACAATATTTGCATTCGAATAAAACTCGATCACGACTGGGGTAATTTGCCCCCTGGTATTTTAAGAGTTAGGCTGATTTCAAGGGGTTTTGAAACGATTACGGCATTTTAGGGTTAGTGCCTGTCAATCCTGTATAACAAATTAATCGAGTGTCGAATTTGTAGTCGTAATTTTCGACTCCATATAAAATGATTTTGTATATGATGGAAATTATAAAGAAATGAAACTCTGATGCTGGATTTTTTAAATCTGAGTGCTATATATGATAAATCCAATTGAAAAATTGTTCAAAAGTTGTGGTTTTATTAGGGATGTGCGATTAATCGATTAATTAAACTTCCTGATTAATCAAAATTCTGATTAATCAATTAATCGACTTTGATTAATCAAAAATATGATTAATCGATTAATCAGTTATTTCGGTTATTCAAAATAGTGATTAATTTATTAATCATGGCTTTGATTAATCAAACTTATGAATAATTTAATATTTTATTTTTCTCCGTTAAAGACGCCTTTTAACGCCAGTTCAATATATTTAGAAACATGAAACTTAAGAATGGACATTGGTCAAGTCTGAAAAGTGAGCAAACAATCTGTCTGAGTTTCTTTATTTGGAGCTACATATATCCACAAAAGAAAGATAAAATTGCCGTAATTTTTTTATTTTCAAATATTTTTTTTATATTACCCAGCCAGCAATTTCGGTGCGCTCATAAATAAGATTTTTAATTGGCTCGTAGAAATGATTATTGTTTTTTGAAAACACTATATTTTAACAATTATTTTAATTTTTGCATTAAAAAATACAAAAATCGTTTTTTCCCACTTTCTATATTTTTTTTTATATGTATGTTTTTTTCGAATTTTATATAAATATTCCATACAAATTTAAGTAGGTATAAACTTGTTAAGCAGTTATAGATATAGCTACTTAAAAATTAAGTACATATAAAAATGCTGCTAAGTTCTGAAATATAATTTTCTCTATTTTTCAACACTATGAATGTCAATAAAAAACTAAATTTTTGCCCACACGGTTTATATATTTAAAACAAAAACTTAAAAACATTAAGCCGAGCACACACGGTCAATATAATAATAATATAATAATATAATAATTCAATAATTAAATTTTATTGATCTTTTCACACACACTTTTAATGTTATTAGGAAAATATGAGTTAAAATTAAATTGATCAATATTTTCCATCCTATGAAAAATTGCAAAATTTTGCAGATTTTAACATAAAGCCACGTTAAAAGTGACTACGTTTTTATTTTGCAATAATTTATATGCTTTTTAATTTTATTAATTATTTTTCAACAACAAAAACAAATTTAAAATAAAATAACATTTCAATATTGGCCACACACTTTTCAATAATATGAAATTGAAAAACAAAAATCCAAAACATTTTGAATTTTTCAATTTAATTGATAAACATTCAATATAGGGTACAGACCTTCAATTAATTTGTAAACAATCAAAAATTGATCCATAATATTGAACGTGTATGCCCTACTTTACAAGCATCTGTAATACAATGGAAATTATATTAGTTTTGTCTAAATTCGAGGACTTCTTGCAACTAATATTAGTAAAAATCCGCCGAATTCCTAGAGCCTTTGCTAGCGGATTTAAATAATCTTGTTCAGTAGAAAAATTTTTTTCAGCACTTTGTTGATAGAACGTGCCTCAGAATTTTTACTGAAGAGTTTTCAAAGATTTTGAGTAATTTTCCCTTGTGAAAGCAATAAATTCTTTATAAGATAGACAAAAATCCACAATTTTTAGATTTTTGTTTATAAAGTCTTTTTATACTTGAAAATGATGAGATTATAAGTGAGATTGCCAAAAGAAAACATTCTGAACAGTTATATTTCTTAAAACTTAAATTCATGGAACTTTAAATTTTTAACAATTTTTCCTTTGCATTCAAAACTATGCTTGGTTCATTTAAATCCTACGCCAATTATAATGAATTAATCAAAAAAACATTTTAATAAATAATACATTTAAATTAATTTCAGTTTCAGATTTAGTTTTTTACATTTTTTTTCTAAAATTATCAATTATTTTTTTATTTTGACATAACAACACGTGCAGAGTGCCGACGTTTATTGGTGTTGTAAAGTTTAAAATATTAAGGAGCTATGTTTTATTCTAACAAGTTATAGATATAGAAAATTTTAAAAAACCTAATATTGTTCTACCTCAAGTCCAAATTCTAATATGAGGTTTGTTTTTTTCGAATTTTATATCTATAACGACTTGTAAAAAAACGACTATCCGTAATTACTTGATTTTCTTTCATTTTTTGTAAATAAATAGAATTTAAGCATTTGGGATCGCCTTTGTACAAAAGCTGTTTTCGTACAAAGACTTCGCCGGAACTCGAAATGGAGCAATTAGCTTGTGTGCCCTGGTCTACCTTTACTAACAAACGCATAATTCATTTGTTAGCTTTTGTTGTTTTTAATATTTTATGAAATAAAAAATTCTACAATTTCAAATATTTTTATGACAAATATTTTTGTTTACATTTGAAAGAGAAAAGCCAGAATTTTTAAGACTTGGTAGCATTTTTATAACTACCCGAGTAAAAAAAATTATATATAATCATATGTGGCATATATTACAATGTATAATTAGACATGTGGTTATGTATATCCATATATAATTATATATGACGTTTTTCCGAAAAATTTTCCTTATATTATGCCATATATAATTCCATCTAATTAGATATCGGCCTTCATAATATTAGATATGGCATATATAATTATATATTACATAACATGGTTGATCTTATTGCATATATAGTTATATATAGAACTATATCTTAATATATATGGTGGCATTTTAGCAATATATAATTATATATGGTATCATTTAAACAATATATAATTATATATGGTGGCAGTTAAACTAGATATTATCATATATGGTGCCATTTAAACAATATATGGTCATATATGGTACCTCATAAACCAAATCTTTAATTCAGTTCCAGATATGATAATATATGGTACTATATATAGTGCGATATATATTTATATATGCTGTTATTTAAACTATATATTATCATATATGGTGCCATTCAAACCATATATTATCATATATGGTGCCATTCAAACCATATATTATCATATATGGTACCATTTAAACCATATATTATCATATATGGTGCAATTTCAACAATATATGCCCATATATGGTACCTCATGAACAATATTTTTAATACAGTTCCACATATGATAATATATGCTACCATATATAGTGCCATATATATTTATATATGGTGTTATTTAAGCAATATATTACCATATATGGTGCCATTTAAACCATATATTGTCATATATGGTGCCATTTCAACAATATATGCTCATATATGGTACCTGATGAACGACATTTTTAATACAGATGCAGACATGATAATATATGCTACCATATATAGTCCCATATATATTGATATATGGTGTCATTTAAACAATATTAATATATAGACATATATGGTATCATTTAAACAATATATTGTCATATATGGCACAATTTAAACAATATATGGTCAAATTTGGTACCACATCAACATTTTGAATACAATTCCATATATGGTTTAATTTGAATAATGTAAAACTATGTATGTCGCTATAAAAAATATTATCAGATATGTTACTTCATTAACAATATTTATAATACAGTGTCATATATTGTAATATATGTATATCATTCAATATATATTGATGTATGGTAATGGTACAATAATTCCCATATCAGTTGAGATACAATTTGTGGGTCCATATCAACAATTTGTTCACGTACATTTAACATATATATATGTACATTTAAGTTATAATTTATAAACACTTTATAAAGTTAAATAGTTCCATAAACCTCGTCTAACTGTATAGAATGTTTATGAATATAAGATTTAATATATAATAATTACAACTACAAATTGGTACCATTATCTAAAATTCAATTTAATGTTAACTTATAATAAAATAAAAATGTATTTCCTAAAAATAAAAACATAGTGTTAATTAATGTTAATATACAATGCTGGCAAACCGTTGGCGATGGTCGGTTATGCGTTGGCAGAACGTTGCATTAACTATCTTGGCAAAAAAATAGATTTCAAAAAACATTTTTCAAAAAATTCAGAAAACTTTTTTAATATTTGCTTTTAAAAACATGAAATTTAACCCAGTCCACCAGATTGTCAGCCAAGACCTCTACACTCTAATCTAACGAGACTTGTTATAGATGTGTGATAGCTACAAATTAAATGAATGATAAAAGCATTTCGAGCTAACTTATAAGCATCGAAAAAAGGTATTCCAGAAATTATTAAATGTATTTTAGAAAATTTTAATTGTATATCAAAAAATATTATTTGCACTTCAGAAACTACAATATTACGCAAATTTAATTATTTATTTATTTAGTTGTGTCCAGAAATAATGAAATCTATTTCAGAATTTCATAGCTAATAGAGAAAAATTTCTCAAATACATTTCATAATTTCGGAAATACGATTGATAATTTCTGAAATACAGTTTAATAATTTCTGAAATACAGTTGTGAATTTCGGAAATACAATTAATAATTTCTGAAACACAATTGATAAAACTGAACTTCAATTGACTAGTTCTGAAATACAATGTGAAAAATAATTGATGAGTTCTGAAACACAATTGATAAAACTGAAATTCAATTGATTATTTCTGAAATACAATTGATAAATCTTAAAACAATTAATACAATTGGAAATGGTGTAGAGCGTCAAAAAGATGTAAATAAAATTATTTTATTCAAAGATTTCAATTTAATAAAAAAATAAATATATAATTTTATAAAAAAATTTATAGAAAAAAAAATTTTAATTTTATAAAAAGAAATTCATTTTGTAAAAGAAATGCATATTGAACTCGTTACCTTCTGAGTTTAAACCTTATTTTAACAAAATATTGTAATTTTTATACAATCAGTGCTCTGCCAGTCTATTATTTTTTGAACAGTTGGCAATATATGTCTGGGATCTTATTTAATCCCAAATAAATGGAGATCTTACGTAGTACCCAAATATAATGCGGCATCTAATTTTATCTGTCATTTTTATGGATACTTTTAGATGTCAATCCCCAAATATATTGCTGTTTCTAATTCGATCTGCCATTTTAATATTTTTCTGATAAATTTAGATCCAAGTTTATCCCCAAATATATTGCTGGATCTAATTTGATCTGCCATTTTTCAGATCAATTTATATCTAAATTTATCCACAAATATATTGCTGGATCTAAATCGATGTGCCATTTTTCGGATCAAATTAGATCTAAGTTTATCCCCAAATATATAGCTAGATCTAATTCGATCTGCCACTTTTTCGGATCAAATTAGATATACGTTTATCCACAAATATATTGCCGGATCTAATTTGATCTGCCAAAATTGAGATCAAATTAGATCTAAGTTTATCCCCAAATATATAGCTGGATCTAATTGGATCCGCCATTTTTCGGATCAAATTAGATCTAAAAATATCCGCAAATATATAGCTGGATCCGCCAATTTTCGGATCAAAATAGATCTAGGTTTATCCCCAAAGATATCACTGGACCTCCCAATGTTGAGATATAACTTGATCTTAGTTTATCCCCATATACACAATGGGATCTAATACGATATGATATATGATATATGGATACACCCAATTTTGAGATCTAATTGGATCAGCTAGATATTACAGCAGATCTTAAACAATATCAAATTGGATATAATTAGATATTGCGCGAGATCAATTTTTTTTACTCGGGTACTTAATTTTTAAGCAGCTAAATTTATACCTACTTAAAAATTTTATAAATGCTTAAATTTGTATGGAATATTTATACAAAATTCGAAAAAAACAAACCTATGAATTTGTCATATTAGATTTTATTTGTTGTTTTTTGGTAGAAAATATGAACCCTCAGAAAACAATCCAAAAAGTTGTCTCTACAATCAAAAAGATGTCTCAAAACGAGGGTTCATTTTTCGGACTCAAAGAAGATTCCAAAATTATTTAAATTTATGAAGAAAATTTCGATTTTATACGTTCTTTTTTCTGACTCATTTCTGAGTACACAGGGTCTTTTGGACGGACCAATTTCATAGGAAAAAGTGGAAAAATGGTTATGTTTTTGGAGCTGATTTCTGAGTCATTAATGATCATCTTTGTTTGCTGGGTAATTAAAATTATTCAAGTTTTGATTAATCAAAATTCAAATTATTCGATTAATCAAAATTGTGATTAATCAAATTTTCATTTAGTAGGTTATTTTTAGAGTTTGCTAAAAACCGAAAAATTTTAAAACCGCGGTTTCGGTTTTTCAAAATTATAAAAACCGCGGTTTCGGTTATTTTTCGGTTTTCTTGTGATATTAATAGAATTGTTTTAAAATAATTTAATATTAATGTATAACAATTAAATATTTTAATACATTCAAGATATTTATTACAGTTCGATTGAAAATCTCACTCGAATAAAGGCAATAGAACCATTGCTGGGGAAAAAAACGCAGAAACCGTTATAAATTTAAATTTTTTATTCTTTTTTCGGCAGATTAAACTGCATTTAAAGAGTTTAAATTTGGAATTTAGCAATTTGTTTAAAACAATATAAAGGTGAAATTTTATACAATAAATTTCGCGGACTACGAAATAAAACTTTTTGAAAAATAAGCAGTAAAAATCTAAACTGAATGCGTGAAACTCAATATCTCTTAAACTACATGACTTTTGGTGTTTTTTTTCTAAAATCATAATCCTCAGCTTATATTATCTGTAGTATTAAAAATAAAAAATCTTTAAAGTAATATTTAATGGAGAAATTGTTCATTACAATTAAATACAGAATTTTGTAAAATAAGAGCTGAAGCCTTTTCTAGGCTCAATAATATGTAATTTATTTAATTATTTTAATTGCTTTAAGTATTTGCTGAAAACCGACTTATTTTTGTCGGTTTTCGGTTTCGGTTTTGAGACCTCAAAAACCGCGGTTTCGGTTAAAACCGAACAGCAAACTCTAGTTATTTTGTAAAATGCAACGCCTTGCGTTGTAAATTGTTATTGTTACAAAAACAATTTGTATGGAAAACAGCGCAACGCAAGGCGTATTACAAAATAACAGCCTTAATCAATTAACTGATAAATCAGATTTCTGTTTGAATAATCGATTAATCGCACATCCCTAGTTTTTAACGAATTTTCAGCAAATTCGACTTAGTCTCGACTACGACACTCATAAAAAGGCCGAATATTATCATATAAAACCATTTAGTGCACTTTGATCATTGACGTAAAGAAACCTTTAAATATTTTATAAACTTTATCTTTCTTACAGTAAGGGTTATTTGAATATTAAGATGATGTACTTCCATCGTTACATTCGTTTGACTCCAGTCGTTGCTGTCGTTATTTTGTATATTATGTCTTTGTACAAATACTCTGGTGCTGGTCCTATGTGGATGAAACTTGGTACTCAAGATGTACGTTGTGAAGATACCTGGTGGGCTACTTTATTGTATGTCCAAAATTATGCTTTCCCCTATAAAATCGTAAGTTTAGTTACGTTGTTTATTTTTGTTATATCTTTCTAATTTGCCTAAATAATTTTAGTGTATCAGTCAATCCTGGTATTTGGCTGTCGATACTCAATTGTATGTGTTGTCACCACTGTTCCTTATTCCTTTGTGGAAATGGGGCAAAAAAGCTGTCGTACCAATTGCCATCTTCGGTATTTTGTGCTTGGGTTGTACGTTTGCTACATTTATGTACAATGACTTCACTCTCTTCCGTGTACAAGACAATCAAGTTGATTTGCGTCAACGTCTTACCTATTATCCAACACACACACGTATTCCAACTTGGTTGATTGGAATGCTCTTTGGTTACTTCCTGTTTACCAAAAATCGGGGCAGAAAGATACCAATGAAACAATGTTGGGTTATCACTGGTTGGTTATTAGCATTTGGTGTTATGCTTACCGATTTGTGGGGACCTTACTGGCGTATTCGTCCTGAAAATCCTGATGCTCCAATTATTGAAGGTGCCTTCTTTGAACCTTTAAGTCGTACCTCATGGGCTTTGGCAATTGGTTGGATTGTTTGGGCCTGTTATAACGGACACGGTGGTATAATTAACGACTTCTTGTCTTGGGGATTCTTTACCGGTTTTAGTCGTTTGACATACTGCATGTATGTCATTCACAGAATTGTACAATTGGTTAATGCTGCTCGTTTACAAACTGATACACACTTCTCAGATTATGATGCTGTAAGTAAATTCTAATTTATATACACGAGAAAATGTTTATATTTGTCTGTAATTTTTATTTTAGATTCTTCGCTGGTGGCATGACTTTGGTTTGACTTTGTGTGCATCTATCTTTGCCACTTTGGCCTTTGAAGCACCCATTTTGGGTATTGAAAAGGCGATCTTCGGTCGCAGCGTTGCCAAACCTGCTCCTAAAAAGATCGAACCTACTATTATTGCTGCTGATGTTGCAGAAGAGAGTCCTAGCAAAGCTTAAGTTTAAAAGTCATCTAGTATTTTATATATTACATTCCAAAGAATAAAAATTTAAACAAAGTACATTTTAAGTCTGTTTTACGAAATGATTTTAATTTATTTTTAAAGAACAACCAATTGACGATATTGGAATCGTATTGTATACGTTATTTTTTTTTATCAAACTTAGACAATAATACTTAAAGATAAAAATAATATTAGTTAATAAAATATATTTATTTAAATAAAATAATAATTAATTCTTCAAATCTTAAAAATAAAAAAATAATTCTCAATTCTTCATATCTTTAAAAGAAAAAGGTAGGCTTATGTAAAAATCTGTGATTCACTGAGAGAATTATCTGCATGATATCAATGAATTTTTGCATTAGATCTATGAATTGTCACTGGAATTCGTCCATTGAAACTTTTCATTAAATTAATGCAATTTTTCATGAAAGTTAATGAAAAATTTCATAATATTTATTAAAAATTTAATACGACTAATGAAAAAGTTTCATTAAAAATATTTTCATTCAATCTATGAAGCTTTTTCATTCCTATTGTGAAGAACACTGCATTAGTTTAGTGAACAAATTTCATTAAAACTAGTCCAAGGAATTCTCTCTGTGTTATTATAAACAAACTTTAAAAGTTTGTTTATAATAACAAATAATGAAATTTGTTCACTAAACTAATGCAGTGTTAGCAAAACTTTTGATGAAGATTACTATTTTTTTGGTAAAAATCAGCTCGCTGATTTTCAGCAAACCTTTTGCTGAAATTACCAACTTTTTTGCAAGCACGCTCCTGACTAAAAATTTTCTGACACAGCAACATTTTTTGCTGACTTTACTGACTTTTTTTTTGAGTTTAGATTAATCGGAAATTTTTTCCTTTGGAAGAAAATTAAAATCGCTTGATCTAACGAGAAAATTACCAAATTGGCAATAATGCATTGCAGATGTTTTTTGAGACAAATTTTTCGATGCTAGAAATAAAATATTTTCTGATACAAATGTGATTAAAATACGACATAAAAATACTACAAATATTTCAAAAAGTTTTTTGCTCTAAGTATCGTTTTTCACAGCCTTTCAAAAATTTTGTAATGGTTTTTAATGTATGGACTACCTTTAATAAAAAAAAATCTAAAAAACTGCCCAACAAACAATTCGTTCCGTTTACGCACAGTTTTCGGTCCGTCATAAACGGAATCCAACTCCGTTTTCGTACCGTTTTCTGGATCCGTATACGGACCAGAAAACGGAACTTAAGGAACATCGAAACTGATTCGAATCCGTTGAAAATCCGTCAATGACGGACCGTTTACGGACCGCAATGTCGTGTTAAAAACTGACAAGTCCGTTTTAAGTCCGTCAATGACGGACCGTTTACGGACCGCTATGTCATGTTAAAGACGGACTAGTCCGTTGAAAGTCCGTCAATGCCGGACCGTTTCCGGACCGTTATGTCGTGGAAAAACGGATCCATATCCATACCGTTTTGTTTTAAGAAAAACGGCATTATATATTTACCTAAATTTAGCCTATTTTCCATTAATTTTTAGAAGTACATATTATATTTTTTATAGATTTATTACAATAAAGAAAATAACAGAATATATATATATGTATACCATTCCTCCCCCGCGCAGATTATATCTCCATCCATCATCGCGTTGCATGCAGTTTTGGCCTTTTATAAAATTTAGTACCTGATAAAGACAAAAAACTAATTAGTTTAGGTTAAACTGTGGTAATCACAATGGCACATGATGCAAATTTCCGTACTGTGTCTCGCTAAAACTATTAGCGGCAGCCAGCAAGCATTTCTTTTTGCACCATGGCCACACCATGGCATACACATCGTGAAAACACCTTTCGAATTACTTAAATATTTACCATCTAATAAATGACACATGAAGTGCTTTGTTGATGTTGATGATGCTGGCTTTCATGTTGTAAAAAGTACTTTTCGAGAAACCGCGTAAAAGTACTTCAGGTTACTGTTTACGCACTTCATGCACATACATTTACAATTAACGGGAGGGTCGCGCGATGCTAATGCTGTCTTTTATTAAATTATTTTTTATTAATTAAGTATTTGTATTTAAAAAAAAAACAATAAACAACACCGTTTGTTACCGAATCAAAACTGATGAAAAACGGTGAAGTCAGTATTCAACGGAATGGAAACGGATACAGCAAAACGGAGTCAAAACGAATAGTTTTCGAAAAAACGGTTATACGGTCCGTTAATGCTCCGTTTACGTACCAGCTTCGACGGATACGTATATTACGGCCCGTAAACGCTCCGTAAAGAACGGATTCATGATTCCGTACGTGTCGGAGAGTCCGTAAAAAGGTTTCTTGGGTGGTTTTTGGAAAAAACGATTTTTTGAATAAGCCGAAATACGTGGTTCCAACAATTAATATACAGGAATATTTCTAATACGCCATGATATATTGGGTCATATGAATAAAACTTAGCAATTACTTCCAATTGGCTGGTAGAATAGCATAAAATGTAAACGAAAATTAAAAAATTAAATTTCTATTGATGGATGCAAGTTGTTGGAAGCCACACATTCTAGGGATCGGATGGCTTTAATAAATCATTTCATGCCTGAAAATGAAATAATTAACAATTAAATGGTGGCTTCCTCACTCCAAACTTTATAAAAGGTTTAAAGTTAATGAGTACCAACTATAAACCTTTATTATTTTCTTCGTTATTAAGCAAATATGAATACTGTTTTTTCACAAATTAGCTTAAAATCCTTCAATAAGACTGTTGTAAAAGTTTATGAATTAGACCACTAGTCTATTCCCAAGCAGACTAGATTTGTGAAGTAATTGCTTAACCCTTTCACTAACGACTTTTTGTTTGCGTATGTATCGTTATTTTTACTTTGATTCTTGTTAAGAGTCCTCAAATTAGAAAAAATATGTAACATATTTTGCCCCCTCCCCCTCCTATCCACCAAACATGACATTCGAAAATCGATTTTTTCAAACTTCTGGTTTTACCCCTTAAACATTCGAGTAGCCAAAAATCCTTTGGTTGATTTTCTTCACGTCATAAAATGAAGCTATATGCCAAATTTCAATTATCTATCTTCATTAGTTTAGGAGACACACCAAAAACCCTTTTCTCGGATATTGTGATAGTATATGCAAAAAATTATACTTCATTAACAAATATCGCGACTATATTGCAATGTTGAACTGCTAAAACATATGTGACCTTCTCCGAGAAAAGGGACCTTGTGTGTGAAACTGAAGTTTTGAGAAGAACGCATTTAAAGTTAAATTAAAAATAAAATTTTAATGTTTTTCTCATTTTTATCGAAACCCGTTTTTTGACACACTATTTCCCTTTTCTCGGAGAAGGTCACATATAATGATTTTTATTTGAAGCCCAAGATTCTAGTAAACTTATTTGCAAAAAGCATAAAGTTTTTTTTGCACTATTAAATTTTATATATTATTTTAAAGATGTGTACACTGTAGTGTACAAGGGTAGTGAAAGAGTTAAAAACCCCTGTATTTCCCCCTGTTAGTAATATCTATTTTTTGCCTTTGTATATTGTAGAAGTTAATGACGTAAGTACTTTTATATTGTCAAAAATGTACATAATAACACCCAAAAGCATCCTATAATACAAAGGGAAGTCATATTTTTCAGAGTCAGAAATAAAACTATCCTACATAGTCCAGTTACAGAAATGAAAAAGTGAGGATGGGTGGGTGGGTACTACAGATTTATCGTTGCTAAAACCGAAGCTGGTGTTAGAAAAATGAAAAAAATTGCAATGTATTTCGACCAACTTTATAAGAAGATTTATAGTCAGAACTTAGAACAAAAATGGATGTTACAAAGTTTTTCAGTAGTATTTTATTTATGAAAATGACAGTTAAGGCAAATGCGTATGAAGTTAAAAAGACAACAAAGTTATTTACTTTTAAAATAAAATAAAAACGTTGTTGTTGCTGTAAAAATAATTAAGAATCACATCAAGAAACGCCTTATCACTTCTTTATATCGTAGATAACTTATTAAGTGATACACAAACACAAAACTTTTCAAAGAATGAATTATTACACAGTACAACAAATTAAGAAAAATTTGATGTATCGGGATTGCGATACATCATTTCTAATAGACTATGAGACGCAGATCACGAATATGGCACTAGAATTTTAAAGTTAGCTATAGTTTAAGAAATATTTGCAAAACCGTTATTGCAGAAAAATTCAGTTTTGTAATAAACTTTTTGCAAAAAAATAGGATGAAACATACCCTTTAATTTGATATATCGCACGTTTTGACAGCTGCAATAATATTCCCTATATATTACTGTTTCCAATTATTCGACATAGGCGGTTAACCGGTTATTGCATTATTCGAAAAATCACTAAAACTGATTAACCGGTTATTCGGGTCGATTATTCGAGAAAATTGGCGATTAATCGATTAATCGTTTAAAGCAAAATTAATGTATTTCCTTAACTTTTTATCAACAAAGACACTACCAGCTTCTTGTTTTTGTTAAATATCAACATAACATACATATGAACACGATGTATTTAAAATAATTTTCAAATTAAAAAAGCACATCTACACTTGAGAGAAATGCTAGAGATAAAACAAAATCACCTCTAATTAGCTCTATTTTGAATGAGTTTAGCTATTTTGTAGTGTTTTTGCTCCATCTCTAGCAGTTTTCTCTCGCGTGTAAATGTACCTTAAGGGTGAAAGTTTCGGAATCTGAGATTATCTAAATTGAAACAATTCTTATACTAATAGAAAAATTTATTTAAAAATATAGCTGAAGCTATTAAAAATTAGTTAAAAATGGCAAAAAAAAACTGCTGAAACTAGGAGATTTTTTCTAAAAATTAGTAAGTTAAAAACAGGATAACTCAAGGTAGATTTTCTATTTCCTTACGATTTTTTTTTTTAAATCTGTAAAACTTTGGATACAAAATTTCTTTGAATGCAAATTTAATCAATACTACAATAAATAAAATATTGCATTTAAAAAAATTATTACCCAAAGTTCTTCCTTCTCCTCCTAGAGTTAGTAGACTAAAGAATATCATAAACAATTGTTAAATTTAAATAAACCAAACTATCCAAAGTTTGAGCCAACATACGCACAGGGATCTTTATTTCCACCAAACTAATGAAGTTTTCTTAGCAAAATGAATGGAAGGCTTCATAAAAATTATGAATCTTTTTCATAAAATTTATCAATTTAATGAAAAGTTTCAATGGACGAACTTCATTGAATCAATGTAAAAATTCATAAATAGAATGTAGACATTTCTCTCAGTGTACAGGTACAAATGTCAAATTCCATTTAAATTAGAATTTTTAGCTTTAATTTTGTGTTAACTTTAGGTTATTTCGTTATTGTTAATGTCACAAATGCGAATAAAAATTTAATTTCAGTGAAATGGTTACGGGTTCCCTTGTATTCTACACCTTTTTCAGTTTTATTGCAGAAAATTCCAAATATATTTCATAATTGTCAAAAAATGTTTTAAAATTCTCCAAAAATGTTTTTAAATTGTCAAAAAATGTTTTAAAATTGTCCAAATATATTTTAAAATTGTCTAAAAAGGTTTCAAAATTATCCAAAAATGTTTTAAATTTGTCCACAAATTATTCAAAATTGTCCAAAAATGTTTTAAAATTGTTTGAAAATTTTTCAAAATTGTCCAAACACTGTTTAAAATTGTCTAAAAATGTTTCATATTTGTCCAACTGCATTTTAAAATTGTCCAAAATGCATTTCAAAATTATACAAATATATTTTAAAATATTTTAATTTTATTTAAGAAAATTCTATTTGTATTTGAAAATTGTCCAAATACATTTCAAAATTATTCATTTGTATTTAAAAATTTTAAATCTGTATTTCAAAATTGTCCAAATGCATTTCAAGTAATTCCATTTGTATTTCAAAATTGTCTAACTGTGTTTCAGAAATTTCCAAATGTATTTAAAAAGACTCTATTTGTATTCCAAAATTTTACAAATGTATTTAATAAAATTCTAATTTCATTTCAAATTTTTCGAAATGTATTTCAGAAATTTCTATTTTTATTTCAAAGGCATATTTACTAACATACAGGTCTCATAATTCTTATAAAATTTTCATTACGAAAGAGAAAACATGTATGTTTTTAAAAATGTTTTTAAAATAAAAATAGAAATTTCTGAAATACATTTGGAAAAATTTGAAATGCAATTAGAATTTTATTAAATACATTTGGAAAATTTTGGATTACAAATAGAGTATTTTTAATTACATTTGGAAATTTCTTAAATACATTTGGAGAATTTTGAAATGCAAATGAAATTATTTTAAATGCAATTTTACAATTTTGAAATACAGATTCAAAATTTTTAAATACAAGTGAATAATTTTGAAATGTATTTGGACAAATTTAAAATACAAATAGTATTTTCTTAAATACAAATAAAATATATTTGTGTTTGTTTCTTGTAATTTTTAAGCCAAAAATAAGAAAATTATGAAGTTTTGGGAAAAAAATAAGGGATAAATTCCATATTAAAATTGTAACCGGTTAATCGACCTGTTTTAACCGATTATTCGGATCGAATAATTATTTGTGTTTTGAATTATTTGTTTCGACATTAACCGAAATAGAGGCGATTAATCGAGGAATCGGTTAATCGATTAACTGAATTGGAAACACTACTATATATGCATTTCAAATTCAAATTTCTCTTTTTTCACGATTTCGTTAATAATTAATCTGCGATGAAAGCAATATAAAATTTTTTAATTTATACCATTAGTAAACATATCATGTTACTTAATTTATCAAAAAAATGAAGTAAAAATTGACTAAAACTGAAAAAGATTGATTTTTTATAATACCTACACTCAAAAAAATAAATTAGTAGAAATATTAGTAAAACGTCTGGTATATCAAGTGTACTAGTTTTCAGCAATTTTTTTGCTGAAATTCCGTTTTCAGCAAAAGTTTTAGTTATATTTTTTTAGCACTAAACTAATTTTGAACTAATGTTTTACTAATTTATTTTGCTACAAAAATTGTGCTGATAACCGCATATATAGCGTGGACGACAACCAGATAGGCAAATGTAGATGTCGCAGCTTGTCTGGATGTAGTACAGACAACGGAAATGATAAAAAAGAAAAACAACTCTACACCATTTCTATATTTAAATTTTCAACAAATAAATTAACTAAAGTAAAATTTCGCTACAAGTTTTTTGAGTTTTTTTCAGTCTACTAATATTCAGCAAAAAGTTTAGTGATTTTAGCAAGGATTTTTTTCATTTGCAATCGACTAAGTGTTAGCAAAACTTTTGCTGAAGATTACTATTCTTTTGGTAAAAATCAGCTCGCTGATTTTCAGCAAACATTTTGCTGAAATTACCAACTTTTTTGCAAGCACGCTCCTGACTAAAAATTTGCTGACACAGCAAATTTTTTTGCTGACTTTACTGACTTTTTTTTTAGTGTAACAATTAAGGAGTCTGTGACTAATCTTAAATTGAAAATTCAGATAAGACCATTGAAATATATAATACACATATTTTCTAATCAATTTCAACAAAGCTTTAGATAATTGAAGTGCAAATTCCTAAAAAATAACGATTTTAAAATATGCATGTTCAAAAAAGTACTATAAAAGAACATTTTAAATTAAGTCCGTTTTAATGTTAACAATACGGTTTTGTTCATTTTGTGTATGAAAACCCTACAAAAGTATTTATATTTTAAAACATTTTGATTGGTTGAAAATAAATTAACCAATCAGAATTCCCCAAAAATAAACCAAGTCAAAGCATACTGCCACCCAAAATTTTAAATGAAATCGACTTTAACAAAAATATCAAGGTTGGTTACCGTTATCGTTATAATACCGTTAAATACCGTTTCAAATTAAATACCGTTACCGTTATCAATACCTCTAAAAAAATTTATAAATACCGTTATCGTTACCGATACCGTTATTTTTATGGGTAGTTACCGGTATTTTACCGGTATTTATTATTTTATATAAAAATTAAAATTTTTTATTTTATAATCTTGAGTGTTTTTTTTTACAAAAAATTTATAGATAATAATTTTACTTATTAAAACTACCAGTATTGAATTTATAGCTTAAAATCTGTATTTTCAGTACTTAAAATTAAAAATATGCCATGTTTTTACTTGTTTTTATATGTTTTTAACATAATTTTTAATACCGGTACGTACCGGTATTGCTGTTTCGATAACGGTATACCGTTACCGAAACAGTCTTAAATACCGTTACCTTTACCGTTACCTAAACAAACGAAATCTGATACCGTTACCGTTACCCTTACCGTTATTCGTTTGGGTAACCAACCTTGAAAAATATGCATTTTTGTAAATTGACGATAAAATTTTTGTTTCAGATTGAATTTTTGGAAAATGTTGATGCAAAAGTTGTGATTTTTTTGACAAAAGAAATTCAGTGGAATATGAATTTACGTCATGTGTTAAGACTTTGCAAATCCGTTTAAGAGATTTTATTTGATTTGCAAAATAGGAAAGTAAGTGAATTTTTCATTTGAATTGCAATTATATCCTAGATCCTTTACCTAATAAAAATAAATTGGTATGGTTCTAAAAGCCCAAAGTCTATACTTTTAAACGATATTAAAAATTATCCGAAGTTTAGTCAGGTATATGAATAAATAAGAAATTTTAATGAAAAAACCGACTTTTTCCTAAAAGTTAAATTTGCGAATATTTCAAAAACTAGAGCTAATTTTAAAATTTGGTGTTCACATTCGTGATACTCATCCTAAAATCTATCAGAATTGATATGTCGCATGCCCTATGCATTTTTAGTGTTGTACTGTGTTATAGTACAATATAACTACAATACATATAACATATTTGGGTATTCAAATAACTCGGGTTTGGCTTTGTTCGAGTAACCGAGTAACTCGATTTTGAGGTTTTGAACTTACTCGATTAACGGTTAAGGTTTTAAAATTACAAAAAAAATTTTACACAATTTATTTGCAAAAAAAAAAAAGAAGATTTTTAAAAGCCAAGGTAGTGAGTGTAGTAAAAACGGTATATACCAAAATAAAATTGGAAATCTCTTATTTTAAACAAAAGAAAAAAGTTTGCGCAAGTTTGCGCCATGATTTTTGGTGATTTTTTGAAAATTTCATCTTTTTTCAATTTTTGCCCACCAGGCACTTTTTCTCTATATTTTTTTGTGAGTCATAAACATAATGATGCAGCCAAATTAATAATGAATATAACGAGATCTCCAAGAAAAGCAAGAATTTGCAAGCAATCTTTAACAACTTCTGAGGTTAACCCGGTACGAAAGACCAATATGAAATTATATTGTTAAAAGATGCTAAAAAAAAAATTTGTTATCCTACTGAAGGTGCCATAACCGTAACTGAAACCTTATCGGAAGTAAAGATTCACTCTCTTCTCGACCGATTATGTAAATACCTTGATGAGATTTTACTGCAGTAGAACTATGAAGAACTTCATTTTCTGGAACTTATAAGTAAATAGGGTTGTGATGGTTCGCACCAATCATCTTATATGCAAAGCTCTTGTGTGCCTTCAATTAATCACAAATGCTAATGGAAAAATAAAAACGGTACACTTAAAAAGCTTGGCGGTAGAATCTACTTAAAAAAGACAGTTAAAACAAAATGTATATGCAGTTAAAAAGGCGACAAAGATATTTACTTTCAAAAAAATTTTAAAACGACTGACAAAATGGGTAAAAACTACTGTTTTTACAGTTAATTCTTTTGGTATTTGGTATAATAAACGCAATAAAAAAACAATTTTTTCTTTCGATTACAAAAATAATCGTAATTACTTCAGCCTACTTAAAATTTTAAGTAAAAATTCCAAACGGTTCTCCAATTATTATGCTTTTATTGGAGATACAATATAAGTTTTTGATTTGATTATTGCAAACTAGGAATATATCAATATAACAAATATAAACTAAACAAGAATTTTTAAAGAAATTTTTTATTTTTTAAATAACTAACAAAAAGAACTGTTTACTGTTAAAGTGCTGTTTTGGTACTTGTTCATTATGATATTAAAAATAACTGCTTTAAACAAATGTTAAGAAAGTACAGTACTTTTCGTTAGTTGTTTCCTTAAATAACTGTCATAACAGTTGCTTTCCATTTTTCCATAGAAAACAACAGTAATTACAGTTAAAAACAACAATTATTGATTAATACACAAACAACTGTCATGTAGTAACTGTCAAACTTTTTTGAGTGTATGGCAAAATCCAACACCATCAAAATCCAACATGTCAAAATTTGAATTTTACTTCCAAATATTTCCACTAGGGGGCATTGCAAAAGCAAAGTGTAGATTCTTTTTATCAAACTAAACCTAAAAATATCAAAATCCCCGAAGTTTTAATTCAAAAAACACGTTTAATAATTTTGGCCAGCTTTTCGGGTCAAATACTCCTCTGTGCGTCGCGTGCACCTAAAATCCATTCGCGTGCCGCTACTGACACACGTGTCATAGTTTTGCCAGCCCTGCCATATATGTTGACAACACCTTACAAAGTAAGTTTTTGATAGCAACAATTCAACTTATGAGAAGTTGTTTGTAAGGTATTGTATACAAGAATGTATTTTTATTATATTACTAAGTTTGCTCATTTACTTACTACTAGTTATGACAAATCATGGTAATGACAAATCATTACCATTTATATGAAAAAAAAAAAATGAATCAATGGTTTAGTCGCAAGTATATACGCACTGATAATAATTCATTCTTTTGAAATTTCCTTCCTTCCTTTATTTTTTGCTGGAATTTCGTAAAAATAACTGGCAAATTTTTACTACAAAAATTTTAAAACAACTGACACAACTGGTTAAAACTACAATATAGTTAAATAAATATATTTAAATAAAATATATAAAATAAGATTTTGTTTAGATTGAAAAAAATATGTGTAATTATTTTATCCTTATTAAAATCTACAAGTAAATGATTTGCAAACTACACTCAAAAAAATAAGTTAGTAGAAATATAATAAAACGTCTTATCAAGTTCACAAGAAATGTACTGTACTTTGAGCTAATGTTTTACTAAATTATTATACTATCAAAATTGTGCTGATAAAAACATTGGTAATTTTTTTGTTCCCTTTCCTTGTTTAAAGAAAACGGGTTTTAGTGATATAAAAGCGATATTTTGTTATTTCCTTTTTTGTTTTTCAGAATTAACTACATCATTTGTACGAGTAGGTATTCAATACCAACAATGAGCATATAGTAATTCAGATACAATTTTGTTTATTAATTATCTCGACGATGTGTAATTCTGGACATTTTTATATTTTAAAAAGTTTTGTAAATAATTTCAAAAGAAATTAAACTTAAACTTGTAAGATCATTAATTGTTCCCATAATTACGTACGGTAGTATAGTATTTGGTAATCTTGATGCGACATCGTTATATAAATTACAAATGACTATAAATAATTCTGCCAGATATGTTTACAACAAACTGAAATATAACAGGATATCTCAGTACTCCATAAATATTTTGGGATGTAGCTTACAAACGTATTTGAATATCCGTAATCTTACATTTTTACACAAAGTTATTTATTCCCAGAAACCAAAGTATTTATTTGAAAAGTTAACTATCGGTCAATCTAGTCGCACAGGCAATCTAGTAATGCCTTTTTTAACTATTTATCGTCCTCAAGAATGTTCTTTGTTAGTGCTGTGAAATTGTGGAATGATTTACCTAATCACATTAAAATCGATCGCCGTGTTTTGTTATTTAGAATGGCAGTTACTAATTATTTCAATAATTAATTATTATGTTTATACTAGAATGTGTTTTTAAGTTTGGTTTTACTCTATTCGAATTTTAGTTCGTTGACCATGTTATTTGAAGCCGAGAGTTCAGTAATCTGTCCTAGGATTTGTCTTGTGACATGTCACAAGGGGTCAATTTCCCTCTCCTATGACAACGCCATGTAAAAGTGACCAGTCTATTTCATATAAAGGGGCCAGTTCGGTGACAGTTTGTTAAAATTTCCCGTAGGGTAACGACACTGACTATAGATACTTCAAAAACACTGTTTTGGTAGTTGTTTATTATAATTATAATATTAAAAATGACCGCTTTAATCTCTGTTACGAAACACAGAAGTCTTAAAAACAACAACCACTAGTTTTACTATACAAGCAACTATGATGTAGTAACTGCAAGGCTTTTTTGAATGTAGTTCTGAATATAAAACTGGTCCTATAAATTTTGTTTGTAAGCACACCATCGCGAAGGACATAATAGTCACCGGCATTAAAACACGCTTTTAACATTCACTGTAATTTTTTTATTGAGATATGAGTTTATTGATTTGTTGTTGATTGCTTTATAATAATAGTGAGTTTATTAATCTGCTCTTCAAACAATTTTTTATCAATCATGATGGCAATAAGTTTGCAAATATTTTAGGAATCTCTACTTTTAATAAAGGGTATATATTATAATTCTAATACTTTCCAAAATGCTTTCCACAACTTAATTTAAATTTTTCTAAAGATATTTTAACATGGTAGCTTAATGCCAAAAGTTGTTCTGACTTTATCATATACGATAAGAATAAAAACTTGCAGAATAGAAATATAAAAAATTGGCTTTCAGATTGCAATAACTACATTTTTCGTTTCTTCACTCAAAAAAATTTAGTAAAGCCAGCAAAAAAGTTGGTTGATATAGAAAAATTTTAGTCAGAAGGGTGCAGGCAGAAAAATTGCTAATATCAGCAAAATCGTTTTGCCTTAAATCAAAAAATAAATAAATAAAAAAATAGTAAATTCAGTCGTTTACAAATGAAAAAAATCTGGCTTAAATCAATAAAACTTTTTGCTGAATATTAGTAGACTAAAAAAACCCATAAAATTTGTAGAGATATTATATTACATTTAATTTGTTTGCTGAAAATTTAAATCTATTGTAGAATTTGTGTTTGTGAGATTATTTAGAATACTTTGTAAAATATAAAAGAGTCCAGACTTCCGCATTGTTAATTTAATTAGAAATCTAAAAATTTATATATTTTTAAATAATATATAATTAAATATAAACAAAATTGTATCTCAATTACTTATATGGTTATTGTTAGCATTGAATATAAGTAAAGCAGTAGATATTTTACAAAAACAAAAAAGGAAATAACAAAATATCGTTTTTATATCACCAAAACCCTTTTATTTTAAAAAGCGAAAGGTAGTAAAATAAATTAGTAAATCATTAAGTAGTTCAAAATTAGTTTAGTATTAAAAATATTACTAAAACTTTCGGCAAATAAAAATTTCTGAAAACTAGTACACTTGATAAACAATAAGTTTTACTAATTCTTCCATTAGTACACTTAAAATAATACGGCAGTAGAAAAATCTGTCAAACGGCTTTTAAATCGATTTGACAAATTTTTCACAAATTTTTAGTTGAAGCCCTGATTTAAACAAAGATTTTAGTTGTCTTCATTTAATAATATACTAAAAATTCTCAGTACTTTAACTAATTTTGAGTGTTAATTTTCAAAACTATTTATAACTTATTTTTAAGAACCCATTCGTTAAATTTTACACAATTTATTGTTAAAATATATTTTCATGTTTTTGTTATTACCCGGTAGATGGCGCCACCAATGTAACCGAAGTTTTAAAGATGGCGGGCGATATTCTTTCCCTCCCGAATTTTTTAAATTAAGATAGAGTAATATTGACGAAAATTTCGACTACCCCTAACCGTGTAATACCCCTGTGAAGAAGGTATCTCTATCCAAAAATGGATCCTCGGAAATTTTTAATAAAAAATGTTCACTTATAAAATGGCCCATATCTCGAAAACTAAGCGAGATAGAACAAAACGGACAAAATGTTTGCTCCTTTGGAGTGCCCTTACATGCCCTTAGATGATATGGACTGGGGAGGGTCCCGAGACCCTAAAATTTAACAAAATAATCTTACTTAAATTTAGATTTGTTAAATTTAAGAAAAAGATTTGTTAAAATCAACAAATTTAATTTTAAGCCAAAAACAGGAATAAATTTTGTTAAAGTAACAAATTTTTCTGTTCAGCCAACAGACTCATTATTTTGAGTGTATTATTAATACAAACTTGAATATGTTAACGAATAGAAGGGCTTTACGATGTTGTTTTCACGACAAGATCGGAAATTTTACTAAATTTTCCCTGATGTGTTGTTATTTCCTTTTTTATTATTTTTTTTTTTTAATTATCTATACATCATGCCAACAATAAGCGTATAATAAATTGACATACAAGTTTGTTTATATTTTATTTATAATTATTTTTATATACATATTTTTAGAATTATTTGCATATAATTAAAACATGTCAGCAATGTGGAAATCTTGGCATTTTTATATTTTACAAAATTTTTTTTAAATAATTTCATGAATAATTATCAAAACACAATTTCTAGATTTAAATTTTCAGCAAATAAATTAGCTAAAGTATAATTTATTTACAAATGTTTTGAGTTTTTTTTATTACTAAAGTTCAGCAAAAAGTCTTACTGATTTTAGCACATCTTACTAATTTACTAATTTTTTGCTAAAAATTAGCTAGCTGATTTCCAGCAAAACAATTTTGCTGACTTTAACAATTTTTTTGCTAGTATCTTCCTTGCTTACTTTACTTACTTTTTTATTTTTAGCGTATAAATCAAATTTATTGTTGTTTTCCATGTTAATTATTTGGGTACAATATTTTACAATATTAGGGGTTTTCATATAAAGTCGTATTCGACTGGTAAACAGTGTAAACATGGTATATCAAAATCACTATTGTTTATTTTGACTGTTATATATAGGACTACAGTTTGGACAAATACTCTTGTAAAATCCTACAGCACCACACTGATGACATTTTGGCATAAAATTATTTGTAGTACGTGTAGTCGTTGCCATTATTTTATTTGGTGGGTAACCAGTATGGGAATCAGTACTTTTAGTAGTTAATATAGAGTTCATACATTTTTTTGGAATATTGTTAAGTATGGAAGAAATATTGGTAACTGTCGGTGTTGTAATTAAGGTAGTTGTTAAATTATTTGTACAATTTAATGACGGTTTATTACTATCATTTTCAGACATTGAACAATTCATTTCCGTTTCACTCAGAAATTCTGATTTCATTATACATGTTGTATTCTTAGCATGCTCGGGATTTAGTTTTCTTTGTTTTGTTTTTTTCAAACAAGTGTCGTAATTATGTCCTGTAAAGCGACACAAGGAACCGCGTTTCTTCTCTTTTATTGTAGCATGTATTTTGCTTTGAGATGTTATGGATTTTTTTGTTAAAGTATCTGATTGTATGGTAGTTTCAGTATTATACAGAGATGATATGATAGGACCATTTGGTAGTTGTGATATAATTGTAGGAAAATGTTGATTGTGATCTAATGTTTGCATATTCATTTCGGATTCATTAATAATGTTATTAATTTGAGACATTATTTCTGAATCAGTTTGAACATTTTCTTCGCCACCATGTGGATAATTGATAATTCTTGATTCAACATCATTTGATATAAATTCTTCTTCTTCCTTAATTTCGGGCATTAGATCTTGGGAACGTCTAACTTTAATTGTGGGTTTTCTTTCATTTGTGTTTAAAATTTCATTTTTTTCGTAATTATTTATTTCAGCATTTATGTTCTGAACTTTAGATTGTTGTTCATTGCATGATTTATATTCAGTTATATTTTTAGTTAAATCATATTCAGAAGTTTTGCATTGAGTGATGCACTTTATAGTATTTCTTCCCGATCGTCGTAGTGTTACTTTGTAACTTCCATTATCCGGCAATTTAAGCACAAATCTTAATTTCCGCTTCTTTCTAGGCCCTAGTTTAATCATTGCTATTAGTTGGTCAAGCACTGATTTTGGAATTCCATCAGCCTCAAAAGTTTCAGTCACAGGAGATCCAATATTAGAGGTTAAAATATTAGAAGTGGCAATATTAGCCATATTCCCCGGTTCTTTGTAATTTTCTTGAAATAATCTTTGTGTGCTCGACATTGCATAAAGTTCATCTCTGTTTCGTAACTCGTCCACAATTACAGCCTCCGACGACAAAATTCTTACATTGGAATGCTTATGAATTTCATTAAGCATCATATCTGCTGGTCCTTGTTTTGAATATTGATTTTCTAATATTGTTAATGCTTCTGCCCATGTTGTCAAATGAGATTTTTTTCGAATCCACCAAATATGTGCCTCATCTTTTAATAAATATTGTAGTTCTTGCAGAGCTTGTTCATCTTTTATGCATTTAATTCTTTTATAATATTCTATATATTCTACAAAATTGTGTACTTTTTGTCCATTATATTCTCCAGAGAATTGGACAGGGCAATCCAATAATGTATTGAAGCTTTGTACAATACTTTTAAATATTGAATAGAGGCTAGTTGCTGTTATACTATCCATTTTTAGAAGCCTCAAACATAAGCTTTAAGAAGAGAAGAAAATATTTTTTCAAAAGTTACCCGATTAAAAAGTATGATATGGTGACATATCTAATTTGATAGAATATAATATTTATTTATATATTATTGGGTGTATTAAGTATAAACACTTTTAATATTTTCAACGTCGACAATGTACTCAGTACATCACCTCAATGACTTATAAAATATGGCTTGAATTCACTAAAATTTTTTGAATTTTATTATAGTTTAATAAAACAAACTAAATTGCAAAACAATTTAATAGCATAAAGAAATTTTTAAACAATGTTTTCCAAATAAAAGAGGAGTGTAATTGATTTCGATAAAATCTTATTTAAAATTAAATATGCAACAGGCCCAAATTTGATCTTACAATTTAAATTCTATGTGTGAGATCTGATTACATATGACAACATATGCAAAAAGATATATTTAGATATGAAGCCATATAAAATTTGTTCGAAAGACGAAAATAATGTCTTAATAATGCAGTGTATAACGAGATATAATTGTATTAAATAATATAAAATAATGTATAACCCTTTTTACTCGGGTATATAAGAAAAAGGGATACTACTGGCACAACATATTTGGCCTTTTTTTTAATCAGTTGATTTATTTTATTTTGTTAAAAAATCCACATTTTGGTTTTTAATTTTAAAAATTTAATATTTTTAGCATGGATGGTACATGGTACCCGAAATGATGCGGTTATTTTTTTTAAGGGTAACGCTATTTTAAATTATTTAGGTAACGGTTTTTTAAGGGAAACGCTATTTCATTTATTTCGCTATCGGTATTTTAAGGATAACAGGTTTTTAATTATTTCGGTAACGGTATTTTAAGGATAACGGTAGTCAGTTATTTCGGTGCAGCCCGCAATTTTTTTTTTACAAAAAACAAACGAGATTAAAAACAAGGCCAATTTATTAACTTTATGTACGAAAAATACTCAATAACCATGTGCAATTACCAAAAGCAGAAAATTAAAAATAATGGTAACGGTATGTTAAGGGTAACGATATTTCATTAATTTCGGTAACAGTATTTTAAGGGTATCGATATTTCATTTATTTCAGTATCGGTATTTTAAGGATAGCGATATTTCAGTTATTTCGGTAACGGTATTTTAAGGGTAATGGTATTTCGGTTATTTCGGTAACGTATTTTAGGGATAACGATAGTCAATTGAAAGGATTTTGAACCCTGATTTTTATCAAAATCCAATACGTATTCGATAATACAATGTGAAATAAAATCATTAAATTTTGTAAAAACGTGAACACAGGAGTGAAATTAAGCTAAATCAGGCACTATCCACGGCTCTCATCTGAAAAATTGAACTGGTTTTAAGAGAGTTTCAATGTAAAATAACAAAAAACTTGAAAAAGTGGTAATTATTAATTATTTTTATTGTTTTTAAGCAATTTTAATTAAATTGTAAAGTGCACTTGTGTTGTTTGATATGTTCTCTGCATTAGTTTTGTATAATTATCACAAAATCTTGCTTATTAATATTAAAAAATACGCGTTAAAAAAACACTAAAACCTGTTTCTCTTAAAACCAGTTTGCATATAAAATTAAAGAGACTTTTTAACAGCAGTTGAGGCTTATGGTTTGTCTTTAGTCTATATAATCTTTGGCTAAATCCAAAATGGATTTATAAAATAAATAAATCCGTTTTGGATTTAGCTTAATTTAATTCCATAAATTGAATTTTGGCAAAATTTTATTTTTTCTTTCATATTAAATTAGCTAATAAGTCTTAGATTTGGATAAAAATATAAAATTTTGAAAATTAAAATTCGAAATATCGATTCCAAACCAATGAAATGCAAAATCAATCGTTTTTCGCTCCAGCAGTTTAGGGTAAAAAACTGATAACTTTTTTTGATTTGACGCATAATTATTAGTTGAATAATCTTTTGACGCATAAATATTAGTTGAATCACCTCTGTTTATGCTCATTTAAAAATATTTTAAATATTTACCTACATTTTTTTGAGTGCAATCTGATGCAAACAATTTTGGTTACGGAGTTTACAGTAACGGAGTTTGCATTTGGTAACTTTTTTCGTTTTCTTTCAGAAACGCTTTGTCAGAATTTTCTTTCCGAAACAAAATCGTATGATGCCAATAGTTTGGTGTAAAAATTAGGAACAGAGTTTACAACATTTTTTCAAATCTTATTAAAGACATCTTTTTTTATCTCGAGAAAGTTACATGCTGCATAAAAACTTCAAGTCTGTTATACTAGATGATTATTTATCAAAAATTATGACGAAAAATCGTTACAGAGTTGAAGTCGTGTTAGCAAAGATATACGAAAAAGTTTGTAAAATGTATTCATTTTTATTAAAAACGTCACTTTTCCTCTTCATAAAAATTCTTACGGTTAGTGTTTAGCTTCATTGGTTATTAAAATATAAATTGTTAAAATTAAAAAACTTTATGAGTTACTGGTTATGGAGTTTACATTTATATATAAAATTGGCCTATAAAATTGGTGACAAATTTTATGTATTAACCAAAAATTGGTCAGATTGCTATAAATTTTGTAAAACAGGTGACAATGCGCTGATATATATCGCAATATATAACTCAAATGTAATCCATGCATTAGAAATTAGAAATTAGGTTATACGGTTTTTATCACATTTTTTGATATCACCCATTACTAATTTTTAGAGCTGTCTTTACCGAGCAATGCCGAGTTTTTTGGAATCCAGTTAAACCACGTTTTGTTGATCCGAAAGCCAATTTTGTCCAAAAAATTTGTCGGAACAACTTTTTCTTGTTTAAAAATTTACCTTTAACAAAGAAACAAAAAATATACGTCAAACTAAAAGTTAACTTAAAGTTAATCCATATCCAAAAAAAATCTGCTTAAGATTGCTGATTTTAACTTAATATTGCAATGACTGTCTTTAATATGTTCGAAGAAAAATTATAATAACTAGGGCAAGGAATTTCATGCACTTAAAAAACGATAATATGCGCCTAAAAAATTAAACTAAAAAAAAAAATATGCATTTAAAGCATGAAAAATATGCACTTAAAACACATATTTTTCAAAAAATAATGCATTTTAAAACCTAAAAAGTTATTTATTTTTCCAATGGCCACAGAACTTATCGCTTTTCATAGATCAATAAGATTTTTAAGAATGTGTATTTATCAAAAAAAAATTTTTCTGATTGAATCAAATGTAAAAATTTTTTTACATTTTTAACACATTAAAAAAATGCTAAAAATTAAAAATATGTATAAATTACAAGGTTGGCAACCGATACCGTTATAATACCGTTATCCGTTTCAAAACCCTTTCAAATCGATACCGATACCAATACCGAAATTCTTGATTTCAAAAAATACCGGTATTCAAAAACCTTTTCCCTTAATACCGGTATCGTACCGGTATGGAATCGGTTTTAAAAAATTGTTTTTTTTCACGTTTTTAGCAAAAATACAAATTTTTTTAATATAAAATTGTTAAACAATTAAACTTTATTATCCATTGTTAATAGAAAATCGTGTTATAAATTCAAAGTGCGGTTATCAGCCTTTAGTTTTCATTGGCAACATTGGTAGCATTCGGCAGAGAAACCTTAAACTGATACCGGTGACTTGTAGCGCTTTGTGATTACTTACTCTGCTGAACGATGTTTTCTTTGTTTTATTTTTAAATACATTTTTTTCTATATTTTCCTTTGATTTTTTAAATTTTTTGTTTTTGAATTATATTTGTATGTTTCTATTTGTCAATCATACAAAACAAAAATTTTTTAAAATCAACAACAAGAAAAGTATCACTATTTGATCAAAAGTAGCAAACATTTTTTACGCTACCAAAATATGACAGCGCTCAGACTGAGCGGTTAGTGATCAGGTCGTTCAGCAGATAGTTGCACAACTGTTGTAGAACTGTTGACTGTCAAATTGTATCTGCCGAACGCACCCATTGTTTTTAATTTATTTAACTTCATAAATATTCTCTAACTTGTGACAAATTTAGTAAATATAATTTAATATATAAACTGGTTTCTTAAACATTTAATTGAATTTACAGTTTCTTTTAGAGAATCCTTTTATTAATTTTATAAACTTATTTTTTTTTATTTTATTATATGATCTCAATACAAATATAAAAAATTTGTAGTGAATCAACTTGTGTTCCGAAAATCAAAAACAAAAAAAAAAACAGTCTAATATAGGGCCTATATTCTGCAAAATAACCATTGGTACTTTTTTGTAAGAGAGCATAACTTAAATGCCTTTATTCCCTTATTTTATTTAACGACGGTTATATATATATATATCATGTTATACAATACTGGAAAGCTTATAAAAAAATAAATGATCTAATATGGAAATAAGTATAACATTTTATATAAAAAAGACGGAGTATGTAAAAAACGCATGTTTTTAAAACTTTTTGTATGGGAGCATATTTCAAATTTACGAAGTTAAAAAAGAGTATATCACAGGATTAATATATCCATCAAAATATGAAGTTTGATGTACATACTTCCTATGTTTAGCACAGAAAGAGGCCTAAATTCTTTAAAAATGTACCAAAAAAGGTGTTTCGGGTAAAATTTTGGCAAACCTGATGTAGTGCGAATATCGAAAAACGCAAAAACACGTTCCGCTTAAATTTAATAAAGTACCCAACATTTTTGAAAATTTTAAAACAGCAAATTCGAAAGAGCAAAAAAGTACCAAAAAAAGCTACCAGTGAAAAGCACTCAAAAATTGCTTTCCAACAATACCACACTTGCACATGGTTCCTTTGGTCAAAATATCTTAAAAAGCAAAAAAAAACCTAAAAAGGACCCATTTTTGAACCCCTTTTTGGACCCTTAAAATTCCGAGGTGGCCGATAAGCTGAGACAGGTCGATCTTAGATTTTTTTCTCAATCACATATCCAAATTTCATCAAAATCGGAGTGTTTAGGCTGAAGTACTTCCGTTGTTAGAAATTTTTAATAACTTAAATACTTATCCTTTATAAAAATTTAATAAAATTGAGTTTTTTTATAATTAAGAACGTTTTTTTTATATTTTTGTAAATTTTTTCAATAATACCGGTATATACCGGTATTAATGTTTCGGTATCGGTTAAACCGATACCGAAATGATTAAAATACCGTTACCGATACCGATACCGAAACAAATAAAAAATCGATACCAATACCGATACCTATACCGTTATTCGTTTCGGTTGCCAACCTTGATAAATTATCATGAAAATGCACAAAATATGCATTAAAAAGGAAATAAATATACATTTGAAGCCAAAATATGCAAAAACATGCATTTTTGTTAAAATATGCAAAAATATGCAACTACAAATCGATGCCATTTTGTTTTAAAATTGATGATTCAGACAAATATTTAGTCCACATTAGTTTTGGACTATCGAGAAAAAACATGCATTAGCATGGAATTCCTTGCACTAATACAACACTGAAAATGCATCGGACATGCGACCTATCAAAACTGATACATTTTAGAAAGTAGACCACTAATGTGGACACCAAGTTTTAAAATTAGGTCCAGTTTTTGAAATACTTCCAAATTTATCTTTTACCAAAAAACAAATTTTTTAATTGCTTATTAGCCCATATACATACCATATATAATTAGGATAATTATACCCTACACCACTACGTGGTCAGGGTATTATAAGTTTGTGCTGATGTTTGTAACACCAAAAAATATTGGTCCTAGACCCACCTTACAGTATACCGATCGGCTCAGAATTTTTATACCCTACACCACTATGTGGTCAGGGTATTATAAGTTTGTGCTGATGTTTGTAACACCAAAAAATATTGGTCGTAGACCCACCTTATAGTATACCGATCGGTTCAGAATTTTTTTTTATTTCGATTTAACGATGTCCGTCTGTCCGTCCGTCCGTCCGTCCGTCCGTCCGTCTGTCTGTCTGTCCATGCAATCTTGTACGCACTCTACAGGTCGCACCTATTAAGATATTTCGATGAAATTTGGTACATAGACCTATGTTGGCCCAAGGACGAACAAGTTTGATTTTTTTGAACATCGGTCCATGTTTAGACCTAGTGCCCATATAAGGGTCCTACCAAAATTATATTGTTTATACGCTGCAGGTCGTAAATATTAAGATATTTTGATGAAATTTGGTACACAGACCTATATTGGCCCAATAACGCAGCCTATTGATTTTGGTGAACATCGGTCCATGTTTAGACCTAGTGCCCATATAAGGGTCCTACCAAAATTATACTGTTTATACGCTGCAGGTCGTAAATATTAAGATATTTTGATGAAATTTGGTACACAGACCTATATTGGCCCAATAACGCAGCCTATTGATTTTGGTGAACATCGGTCCATGTTTAGACCTAGTGCCCATATAAGGGTCCTACCAAAATTATACTGTTTATACGCTGCAGGTCGTAAATATTAAGATATTTTGATAAAATTTGGTATACAGACCTACATTGGCCCACTAACGCAGCCTATTGATTTTGGTGAACATCGGTCCATGTTTAGACCTAGTGCCCATATAAGGGTCCTACTAAAATTATATGGTTTATACGCTGCAGGTCGCAAATATTAAGATATTTTGATAAAATTTGGTACACAGACCTACGTTGGCCCAAGGACAAAGCCTATTGATTTTGGTGAACATCGGTCCATGTTTAGACCTAGTGCCCATATAAGGGTCCTACCAAAATTATATTGTTTATACGCTGCAGGTCGCAAATATTAAGATATTTTGATGAAATTTGGTACACCGACTTATGGCAGCCGAAGGACGAAGCCTATTGATTTTGGTGAACATCGGTCCATGTTTAGACCTAGTGCCCATATAAGGGTCCCCCCAAAATTATATTGTTTATACGATGCACGTCGTAAATATTAAGATATTTTGACGAAATTTGGTACACAGACCTATTTTGGCCCACGGACGAAGCCTATTGATTTTGATGAACATCGGTCCATGTTTAGACCTAGTGCCCATATAAGGGTCCTACCAAAATTATACTGTTTATACGCTGCAGGTCGCAAATATTAAGATATTTTGATGAAATTTGGTACACAGACCTATATTGGCCCAATAACGCAGCCTATTGATTTTGGTGACATTAGTTGGCTTTTACCCAGACTGGTGTAGGGTATTCTATAGTCGGCATGCCCGACTTTAACCTTTTTACTCGTTTTTATTTCGATTTAACGATGTCCGTCCGTCCGTCCGCCTGTCCATGCATTCTTGTGCGCACTCTACAGGTCGCAAATATTAAGATATTTTGATGAACCTTGGTACACCGACTTATGTCGGCCCAAGGACGAAGCCTATTCATTTTGGTTAACACCGGTCCATGTTTAGACTTAGTGCCCATATAAGGGTCCCCCCAAAAGTATATTGTTTATACGCTGCAGGTCGCAAATATTAAGATATTTTGATGAAATTTGGTACACAGACCTATGTTGGCCCAAGGACAAAGCCTATTGCCCATATAAGGGTCCTACCAAAATTATATTGTTTATACGCTGCAGCTCGCAAAGATTAAGACATATTGATAAAATTAGGTACACCGACCTATGTCAGCCCAAGGACGAAGCCTATTGATTTTGGTTAACACCGGTCCATGTTTAGACCTAGTGCCCATATAAGGGTCTCCATCAAAATTGGCTTGGTTACAAACTGTAGGTCGCAAATATTAAGATATTTTAATGAAATTTGGTTCGCTGACTCACATCATAGAAAATTTTGACACAAGTCCCATTTTAACACATTCGAATTTCGGATCCAAACATTATTTGGCTTTTAACAAGACTGGTGTAGGGTATTGTATAGTCGGCATGCCCGACTTTAACCTTTTTATTCGTTTTTAATATGGATTGAAAGTATGGACTTTGGGCTTCAAGAACGATATCATTTTATTTTGATTAGGTGAAGCATGTACACTCATAGAAATAAATCTGTAAAAATAGCAGAAAAAGTTACTAAAAATTAGTTAAAAATGATGCTGCAGAAAAAACTGCTAAAATTAGCAGATTTTTTTACTAAATACTAGTAAAATGAGAACAGCAAAATTAAAACTGTTAAATTTACAGAATTTAGTAATATTTAAGCTAACTTTTAGTTAATTGTAAATAGCAAATTGTACTGTAAAATCTGCAGAAAATTTTGCTAAATATTTGTAGACTAAAAATAGCAAAAATAAACTGTTAAATCTACAAAAGTTTTGCTATTTTTAAGCTAAAATTGGTTGAATGCAAATAGCAGTCTATTCTGCTAAAATCAGCAGAAATATTTGCTAAAAAATTGTAAACTGCTGTTTTCAAAAGGCTCGATTTTTATTTGCATTTAAAAAAAAATTGAAAAAAATACTTCGAAAATTTAAAATTTTTTGGTGATTTTTTAGGCTATTAATTATTTAGCAAAATTTTTTGCTGATTTTAGCAGGTTAATTTGCTATTCTTTATTTGCAAAAATTTAGCTCAAATATAACTAAAATTCTATATATATATTTAAAAGTTTTATTTTTGCTGTTCCGATATTAATAATTTATAGCAAAAATAATCTGCTAATTTAGCAGTCTAATCTGCTGATTTTAGCAGAATAGACTGCTATTTGCATTCAACTAAATTTTGCTTAAAAATAGCAAAAAATTTGTAGATTTAACAGTTTATTAACAATTATTTTGATTTTTGCATTAAAAAATACAAAAATTGTTTTTTCGGACTTTCTATATTTTCATATATTTAGTTAGAATATTCTTCCACCTCAAGTCCAAATTCTAATATGATATTGTCATATTAGATTTTTATTTGTTGTTTCAAAAAGGGGTTGATCATTTTCATGATAGACAATACAATTGTTTCGTAGACATCACTCTACTCTTCAGTTGTCCGCAATAAGAAAATGATGACTTTCTTACTCAAACCGAGACATTACATAAGGTACAAAAAATCAACGGGACGAGAATTTTGTACTTTCGTATATGAACTGTCTGATTTGGTAAACCAGCTATAAATCAACTCCTTTTTGAAAGCAACAATTACATAAAAGTACCCTTTGGGTACTATTTATATGTATGTCTGTTGTCAATACATTTTGTAAAAACAACTATTTTAAACTGAAAACAAAATAAATATTTGAATGAGATTTTAGCCGTGGTGTGCTTATTTTCAACAATTATTTTAATTTTTGCATTAAAAACTACAAAAATTGTTTTTTCGGACTTTCTATATTTTCATATATTTAGTTAGAATATTCTTCCACCTCAAGTCCAAATTCTAATATGATATTGTCGTATTAGATTTTATTTGTCCATATTAGTTTTGGACTATCAAGAAAAAACATGCATTTGCATGGAATTCCTTACCCTAGTTATAACTTATTTATTTGGTGATGCCATACCCCTGATCGTTATATTTATATTATTTGAAAAATGGTCTATAAATTCAAAATTTTTTTCGGAACAGCAAATTTCCAAAATTTCTAATTCCATTCTAATTTAAAAGTTTCTAAACTCAGAACAGCGTTGAATGGAAATATTTATTCTTAAAAATGTGCATATGTATAGACACAGAGATAATTAAAAAAATATTAAATATTAGTAGTAATTTTTTTTTGTTGTTTTATATTCTCTATTCATTATTCTATCCTTCGCACTAAGATATTGTTTTGATACATTTCGCTCTAGAGTACTACACACCACTGTTGGTAAAAGTGGCACAAAAGTGCCATTTGTGGCACTATTGAATGTTCAATGGCACTTTGGCACTCTTCATAGAATTTTGGCACTTTTTAAGAAAATTTCTATATAATTTGATAAAAGGTCGATATCGCTGGTTTTTCATTAAAAGAGACGTCTACTTAGAACGGGTAGCAAAATTAAAAAACAAACGCCACACTAAAAATGTCTACAATTTTCTGGACCACCTTCCAGTTCTTTGGGGACAATTTAATCATTATTTTGATCTTTAAAAATAAAAGCAATTGGGATGAAATTAGAAAAACTTTAATTGATTCTATTGTATTGTCCGTCACTGGAATTTTTCAAAAATTTGTTATGGTATTCTAGTTTTTTTATGACAAGCAAAAGTTTTAAAAATTTCACCATACAATGGTGAAAGCTTTTTCTGCCAAAAATAAAATAAAATGATCAAAAACTGTAATTTGTGAAAAATTACGATTTTTTCGATAATTTTATGAAATCTTAAATGGAATGAAAACTTAAAAAAAATTTCCAGGAACCGCAGAACACGAGAGAACTAGTTCTAAGCACTTGGAGTTTCCTTTAAATTTTAGCATCAAGTATTTTGAGCTTATTCCTAACAACTTTAGCCCCAAAAATCCCATGTTACTACGTAATCTTTTGGAGGAATTTGCAGGAATTTTAGAATCGGTAAAAGGTTCGATGCATCTTAAAATAATATCTCAAAATATGAATGAGGTATTTCGTATTATATTTCTGTGAAAAAAAAATTATAAAATTCTTCAAAAGAAAATAAAACTTAAAGCATTAAACACATAGACGACTGCAGCTACACGACTACAGCCTGTCAAAAATAAAATACACACGTTTATATGAAAACGATTATTTTGACACCAACACAGCTACACGGCTACACGACTACTTTTGCCGCTGTAGTCAACTTAGGATAATTTCTATTTTTGTTGGCTACAAAACAAAAATAGTGTTGACAATATAACAAAATATGTAAAACAGGACAATTTTTCCCGCTAGAGGCGAAATAAAATCGCTAGTTCTGACTAGAAAATCACCGTTTTGGGAACACTGAAGAAACAGGTGTTTATATTTTACAATTGTTTGAAGGTTTCATTAATTTATATTTGGAAATAAGTTTATTGTGATGTTTTGTAAAAAAAAATGGATCTTACAAAATTAACAAAATATTACTCAGCCATTATTTTAGAAGCACAAACCAAAAAAGATTAATATTTATCAAAATGTCAAATATTTAGGATTATCTGTTTACATGTTGCTGTCGTTTTCAAAAAAATTAAGTAGCTGACTACACGACTACAATTGCAGCCAGCAGCATTTGTAGTCGTGTAGTCGTGTAGCTGCAGTCGTCTATGTGTTTAATGCATAAATTTTAAATTGTTGACAAATGAAAATATATGTGCTTTTTATTACATGACAATTTTGTCAAGGTTTTGCTGTGACAATTTTTCTTAGAATACCAAAATATAATAATTTCCATTCACACCAGTTTTGTGACAATTTTGTTATTGTTATAAAATTTATAATAAGGGTGTAAAGGTATAAATATTTGAAATAAAAGCTGAACATATTTTTTGAAACATTTGCATTTTGCTAAATTTTTTTTTTGGCACTTTTAAAGCTTTTTTGGCATCATTTAGGCACCAAACGAAAATTCTCAAATACCATCACTGCTACACACTTTAATATTTTTTTAATCTGTTCTTAAATAATTTCCAATCGTGAAAAGACACTTCTTAATAATAAATATTTATTTTATTTATCTTATTGCTTATTTTGATTGTTATATATTGGACTGCACTTTGGACAAATACTCTTATAAAACCCTACAGTACCACACTGATGACATTTAGGCATAGAAACACTTGTACTGCGTAATTTCGCAGCCACTACTTTATTCGATGATGGACCACTGATGGGATCAATAAGTTTAGTGGTTAATAAAGAGTTGATACATTTTTCTGGAATATTGTTGAGTAAAGAAGAAATATCATCAGTAGAATTAAATGTAGTTGGCGAATTGTTTAGTAAAGATTGTGTATTTATTAAAGATATTTTTGATGTCGATGCTGTTTTACCATTATCATCATTTTTAGATGTTAAACAATTTATTTCCGATTCTTTGAGAAATTCTGATTTTTTTAAATTTGCAGTAGTCATTAGATGATCGGGAATTAGTTTAATTTTTTTAACTTTTTTTAAACAAGTTTTGTACGAATGTCCTTTATTATGGCAAAAACTACAACGGTTACTCTTTTTTATTGTTGAATGTGTTTTGCTATGAGGTTCGGGAGATTTAGGTGTTAAAATTTCTGTTTGTATTGTAGTTTCACCATTATATAAATACGCTATGGCAGAACCACTGTCCGGTAGCCCTGACAAAATTGTTGGAATATCTTGATTGTGATCTAATGTTTCCATATTCATTTCGGATTCATTAATAATATTATTAATTTGGGACATTATATCTGAATCAATCCGAAAATTTTCCTCGCTATTATGCGATGTATTTTTGATTTTTGTTTTTACATGATCTGATATAAATTCTTCTTGCTCTAGTTCGTTCTTAATTTGCTTTGTTGCTGATTCTTCTTCGTCAATAATTTGAGGCATTAGATCTTCAGTACGTCTAACTTTAATTATGGGTTCTCTTTCATTTGCATTTAAATTTTCATTATTTACTTCAGCATTCATGATATGATTCTGGGATTGTTGTTCTTTACGAGGTTCTTCTGGGTCATTGTTAACATCAACCTCGTTGAAAGGATTTAAATCTTTAGGAAATATGGCCTTTATTGAATTTTTTCCCGATTTTCGCAGTACTACTCTATATCTCCCAATGTGTGGCAATTGCAGTAGTAAGTTTGTTCTTCTACGTCTAGGCGTTTTAAGTCGAGATTCGTTAATCATTGGAATCAACTGGTCGATCACTGATTCTGGTATTTCACCGGCAATATAAAAATCTTTAGCAGTAAGTGATTCTATGTGTTCCTTTTGTGAACTATTTTCTACACCCTGAACTGTAATTGCACCAAAGTTAGGATCAACTTGATATTTTTCTAATACTGGCATTACATCAGTTATGTCACTGTTACATGGACCACGTTTGACATCTAATTGATCATTTTCTAATATTGGCATTTCATCAGTTATGTCACTGTTACATGTACCTCGTTTGAAATCTACTTGATCTATGTCTAGTATTGACATTACTTGGTCTATTTCGCGTTCAGGTTCATCTCGAACGATCGCCTCAGATGGGATTACCGCATTTAGATTATTACGTATCCTATGAATTGGTTGTTGTATTGAATATTGATATTCTAAAGATGATAAGGCTTCTGACCATTGTGGTAACTTCGCTTTACTTTGAAGCCACCATATATGTGCCTGATCTATTAATAAATGTTGTAGTTCTTGTAAGGCTTGTTCGTCCGTTATGCATTTGATTTTTTTGTAACATTCTATATATTCTATAAAATTATGTACGTTTCTTCCATCATACTCTCCAGAGAAACGCACAGGACAATCCAATAATGTATTGAAATTTTGTATAACTTCTTTTAATATAGAATTTATACTAGTTGTTATACCGTCCATTTTTAGGGGCGCCAAAAATTAGCTTTAAGAAAAAGAAAATTTGGTTCAAATTATATAGAATAATGCACTCAAAAAAGTTTATCAGTTACAACATGAACAGTTTCTTATGGAATAATTTGTATACATATTTTGTTTTTATTAACCGTTATAATAATTGTTTTTCTATGGAAAAATTCAAAACAACTACTACCACAATTAATTTTAAAAAAACTCGAAATGTATTGTATTTCGTACCAGTTATTTAAGGCAGTAATTTTTAATATGTATTAAAATCAGAGAAGAAAAACCTAAAATTTAATATTTAAGGGAACCAGTCGTAGAATAGGTGTGGCTGGCTACCGATTGTAAAAAATTTTCCTGGGCATTTTATTATTAAGCTTTTTTTAAAGGCAAAATCGGGTGCCACTGTGCAGCCATGAGAAATCGTCTGAAAACAAAAAGAGAAGGCAGTTTTTACAGATGAATATATTCTTTAGTCCCTGACGTGACCGTATTTTAAAATTTTTGATTTGCGTATAAATGGTAGGAGAGTAAACTCAAAATTTTTAAAAACAGCAAAAAAATATCATGGAGTTTTATTTTTCAAAAAAAAATTAGGTAAAAATTTACAAATGTCTCTACGTCAAGGACTTAATTTTTTAGTCCGCTAAAAACCAAAAAAAGACAGATCGAAAATCGGTCTACCCGTTGAAGCTGCACAGTGGCACCCGAACACTGAAACTAGTTCCAGAACTGATTCTACGTCAGCCATACCTTCCATATAGGATCCCAGGAACTGGTTCCGGAACCAGTTCCATGGAATCGGTTGCAGTGGAACCAGTTGTATAATATGTATGGTTGGCTACTGATTGTAAAAAATTTTCCTGGGTTACTTATTAGCAGGGCAAGGACTTTCATGCACTAAAAAATCGAAAATATTCGCTTAAAATATGCACTATAAAATGGAAAATATGCGCTTATTTATAACGAAATATGCACTAAAAACCAAAAAGTATGCAATTAAAAATAAATGTTTTTTTTAATTATATTTATTAAAAACTAACATAAACGCAAAAATTAAGGTATCGGTTACAATAAGCTTGTTCGTTTACTTACTACTAGTTACTATATTTACTACAGCTGGAAAAATTCAATACAAAAAGTAAACAAAACTTTGCAATTGTAGTAAAAGTAGTAAGAAATTCGAGTAAACGAACACACTGAATATGTCTTCAAATACACATAGTTAAATATATTTTTGTGTGTGGCATTTTACCTGAAAAAAACTTTATTATAAAATAGAACTTAAATATGTGTACTATAAAATCGTACTCTCTTTCGTAACTCAGAGAAAAAAGTGTCAGAAATTAAAGCTCGGGGACAAGTTTCTTTAAAATAATTTTTATAAAATTTTAAACCCGAAAACGTTAATTTAAAATTACATCTATAAAAAATGTGTTAGTGGATGACAACATATTGTATACTATGTGTTTCTCTTTCTAGTGTAGTGTTATATTACCAACAGAGCTTCCAAATAATTAATGCTTTAGAATTTTTTTTAGTTTTAAATTATGAATTCTTAAATCGAATTTCATATTTAAAAATATGCAATACTAATGTGCAAAATATGCAAAAATATGCACAAAAATCATAAAATATGCAATAAAATATGCACTTAAAAGCAAAATATGCATTTATAACAAAATATGCAAAAATATGCAACAACAAATCGATGCCATTTTTTGCAAATTCTTTGATTCGGAAAAGTATTTGGTCAAAATCATTTTTGGGCCACTGACTACAAACATGCATTTGCATGAAAGTCCTTGCCCTGCTTATTAGTAAAACTCAATTGATCAAATTTATTTTATTTTATTATAAATTAAATTATGAAATAAAATGGAAAAACAAAATATAAAAAATTAAGAATTGGATGAGATTCCGCCATTAGATTTTTCCTATACAGTCGTAAATTTCGTGAAACAAATACTAAGAAAATCCTTTTTGCAAATGTTGGCAAAGCGCTTTAACCCAATATTTTGTCAGTAGTATTTTTCATATACAGTCGTAAATTTTGTAAAACAGTCGTACATTTTATGAAAAAAGGAAAGGAATACATTTGGTAAAACAAATATTGGGAAAGCACTTTTTGCGAATGTTGGCAAAGCGCACTAAGAGACCTACATATGGCAGTAAAATTAGTTGCAATTGCAGTTAAAAAAGTGTATAACTGATATTGTAGTTATTTTAACTACAAATTCAGTTATTTTTAACTGATATTGTAGTTATTTTAACTACAAATTCAGTTAAAAATAACTGCAATTGTAGTTAATTCAAATGCAATTTACACTTTTTAACTGCAATTGCAGTTAATTTTACCGACAAAATTCTCTCAGCATTCACTCAGATAAAAAAGTTAGTAAAAAATTTTGTTTACAGTTTTGAATAGCACTTTACAATTTTTGTACTGATGTTTAGTACAATTTTCTTTTTTAGTAATAATTTTTGCTATTCCCGGACTTTTTTTTACTAATTTTCGTTGCTGATGTCAGCAAAACATTGTACTAATTTTTCAAAACCGAATGCTTAACTTTATTTTAAATTAAATTTATTTGTTCTTTTTAATTGAATTAATTATATTAAATAAATAAATAAATTTTTTAATTATAATAGTCTGTAAGATAGTTATCAGTAGACTCAATAAATAAATAAAATAAACTTAGCAAAAAAATATACTAATTTAACAACAAGTGGATACTTTAAGGAAATTTTGTTTACAAGAATTCGTTGATTTTTTAGAATTCTTGTTTAGTTTATATCTGTTATTATTGATATATTCTTAGTTTGGAAAGAAAAAATATTTTTTTGTAATAAATTTGATTTTCCTTTTTTAGATTTTTTAGTTTATTTTTTAGTACAGCTAATTTCAGCAGGTTGATTTTAAATTGCAGTTTACAACAATTTACTGAAATTTAGCAGTCTACTAATTATTTACACTAATTTCATTGTACTAAAATTATTGATATTAAGACAATTTTTTTAATAATTTTAGGAGATCGATTTTGAATTGCAGTTTACAACAATTTTGCTAAAACTAATTTTTTTGTACTACAGATCAGCAGACATGTGTTGCTAAAATTAGCAAAGAATACCGCAGGGCTCACAACAGTTAAACTTCTCTTAATAATAGCAAAATTTTCAGTATCCATTATAGACTTTTTTTGTTAAGTGTACTTCAAAACGGAAATAAAATTTTCTACGTTGTAGGAGTGAAAATTAAAACAATTTTTGTACTTTAGTCACTGAATATTCTAGAAAAATTGGTTCCGTTGTTTTTAAGATATTTGGCTTATATTAATTTTTAACAAAATTTATTAAAAAAACAAGAAAATAAGCTTAAATTAAAAAAATCTGCAAAAAAAAACATTGTACAAACTACAACTATTACTTAAAACTAGTAAAAAATTTAAGTTAAATTTTCACTAAAATTTTTTACAAGTGTATTAGCATAAAATTTGATTATTACTAAATCGGTGAATTTTGACTCACTCACATAAACAACCGCTACTCCCATTAATTTTTCAAGTTGTTTTATATATGTTTTCAATATACATATGTACATTGCAATAAAATTTAATAAATTATCTCATTACGAGTTTGTTTTCCATATTTTTAAAGAATATAAAAAAAATATCGAACTTATGAAATATGAGAAAAAAAATTGGAATATAAATAAAAAATCGAAAGTAAAAACCTTTGAAAAACAAAACTTTTTTTAAGAAGTTTAAATTAAGAAAACAAAATAATTTTTATGATTAAAAAAGCATTCTTAAGAAAAAAAATCTAAAAAAAGCAATTTAAGGCATTAAGAAAAAGCTCAAACAGGGGGTATCCAGTAAGGTGTTTTAAGGTTCAATTAGACGTGCCATAACCATAACCATATAAAACAGCTGTTCAAACCAATCTTATGGGCTACAATGTATTCGATTATTGGTGACATGCCATAACGCCATAACCGTAGATACCAATTGAATTTTGATTTTCTGCTATGGCGATATGGTTACGGCTATGGCGATATGGCACGTCTAATTGAACCTTTAAGGGTTCCTAGTTTCCTAGAGTTTGTTAAAAACCGAAAAATTTGAAAACCGCGGTTTTTTTTTTTAAATTATAAAAACCGCGGTTTCGGTTATTTTTCGGTTTTCTTGTTGTACTATAGAATTATGGTCTAATTCATAAACTTTTACAACAGTCTTATTGCAGGATTTTAAGCTAATTTGTTAAAAACAGTATTCATATTTGCTTAATAACGAAGAAAAAAAGGCTGAGTTCCAAAACGTCATTTGCAATGCAACTGAACAAGGTCATGCATTCGTAAACGCAATTGATGCGCATATAAAAAGCAAACTGTGCATCACAAATGTTGTTGATGCTTTGTTGACATGTTTTTATTACAAAGTAAGCAACACACTTGTTTGCTTTGTATCGAAACAGTAGTAAAACCGCAAACACTGCAATGTGTTTTGACGTTTAGGAATTCACCCATAATAAAGGTTTATAGTTTGTACTCATTAACATTAAACCTTTTATAAAGTTTGGAGTGAGGAAGCAACCATTTAATTGTTAATTATTTCATTTTCAGCATGAAATGATTTATTAAAGCCATCAAACTGAAAAAAGCTACAACAATTTTGTAACCTTTTTTGAAAAAATTTCCAAAAAAATGTAAAAATAAATTCAAAAAGAAAAACAAAACAGTAGTGATGTACAGACTGTCAAAACATCATTCGAAATTCGATTACTTTTGTATGCTTCGAATAATATGTTCTAAAAAATTTCTTTTTTACACACATTTCCATTAATTTGCTTTATAAATAAAAAAAAAAATATTTTGAATGGCTTTTAAATTTATCTTAGCACATCATTAGTTCTCTAATTAAAGAAAATACATTTTCACTTCCGATTACCGAGTCAATCGTTTACTAAATTTGCACATCACTTACGACTTATTTCGGAGAAGAGAGAAAATAAACAGTAGTGTTGCCAGTATCAAACGAAAAATTAATTTATAGTTAAAATGCGATTATGAATCAAGATTTTTAATAACTCTTTATTAAGCGAAATATGTACTTTAACTATAGCAAGCTTCAAATACCAAATAAATTTTTTTTATGAATTAGCATATTAATATATAAACCAAAGCCCACCCTAGACTGCTTTTTGCCCACCCCAGAATTTAAAAAAATTTACTTATAATTCTTGAATCTATGATTTCGATGGCAAAAAGTGTCACAACATTATTTTTTTTTAAATATGTCTACGGTTTCCTAGGAAGATAATTTGTTGGAATCAAAGGGTCTGTAAGATCGATTTTTGTATTAAATATTTCTAATTAAAATATGTTATTTGAAAACTTCTTACTTAAGAAATATTTAAGAAACAAAAATGTTCATCTTAGCATCCCACAGTTTTTGATCACCTTGGTAATTTAAGTGGTCAAAATATGGGGTTAGAATGGGTTCTTCAGAGGTGGAAGAAAATATGAGACTGCTTAATCTCAGATTTCTTTTCTCTATCAGATATCCAAACTTCATACTATTCTGAGCGTATAACATTTCCTGCACAAGATTTTCGTGAGAAAAATTGATTCAGTTTTCAGAGTTTTCTATAAAATCATGGGACCATAATGGGGCCCTTGCCCACCCCAGCAAAATGGTCTAGGTACGCCAATGGTTCCCTTTCGCATAGTTTATTTCCTTTTTTGTTATTTAGAATTGTCAACTTATATGGAAGTCTGGACAGTTTTATATTTTACAAAGTTTCCTAAATAATGTTCAAAAGAATCACAAAACACATTTTAAGTGCACCATAAATTTTCACTATTTTTGATCAATATTTGATTGTTTACAAATTAATTGAAAGGTTATCAATTAAATTGAAAAATTCAAAATTTTTTGGATTTTTGTTTTTCAATTTCATATTATTAAAAAGTGTGTGGCCAATATTGAAATGTTAGTTTTTTTAAATTTGTTGTTAAAAAATAAATAAAATTCAAAAAGCATATAAATTATTGCAAAATAAAAAAAATAATCACTGTAAACATGGTTTTATTTTAAAATCTGCTAAATTTTGTAAATTTTTCTGGGATGGAAAATATTTATCTATTTTAATTTCATTTATATTTTTTTTTAATAACATTGAAAGTGTGTGTGAAAAGAAATAAATTATATTGACCGTGTATGATCGGCTTTATAAATTAACTAAAATACAATTTCTCTACAAATTTGTTTAGTTTTTTTTAAGTCTACTAATATTCAGCAAAAAGTTTTATTGATTTTAGCAAAGATTTTTGTCAATTGCAATCGCCTAAGTGTTAGCAAAACTTAGCTGAGATCACTATTTTTTTTTTTTTTTTGGTAAAAATCAGCTCCCTGATTTTCAGCAAATCCCTTTTGCTTAAATTACCAACTTTTTTTCAAGCACGCTCTGACTAAAAATTTGTTGACACAGCAACATTTTTTGCTGAATTTCTGTTCGCTCTTCTTTGAACACTGATTAGTCTAGATGGATCAGCATCTAGTAATGTAAACTTGACGAAATAACGAATAAAAGATAAGAAATACGCGAATTTTTAATTTTTTTTTTTGTTAATTTTATAGTTTATCAAAACATGAATGCTTTTTTCATCAATTATAATTGAGAATTTAGGCATTGAACAATGCCAATTGAAAAAATTTCATTGGCATTGATCAATTGTAATGCCAAAAACTTTCATTGGCATTGGTCAGTTGTAATGCCAATGAAATCATCAATTAATTGGTCCATTCAATTAACTAGTCCCAAGTATATTATGTAATTCTAATTATTTTAGTAAAAAAAATGAAATAAAAAAAATTTCCATCTGAGGCATACGTCAGGATTCCCTTATAATTTAGAATACACGAAATAAGATAGCATACAAGTTTGACTATCACCACAAATAAAAAAGTCTTTGATTATAATTACAGGATTGCCAAATACTGATTACAAAATCTTAATGTCGGATTTTTTAAAAAAGCTTAAAAAATCACAAAACAAAAAATTAAAAAACATCCTAAAAATTGCATATTTATCGCATAGATGTGTTGATAACAAGGTTGGTTACCGTTATCGTTATAATACCGTTATCGCTAAAATACCGTTTCAAATTGAATACCGTTACCGTTATCGATACCTCTAAAAAAATTTATAAATACCGTTATCGTTACCGATACCGTTATTTTTATGGGTAGTTACCGGTATTTTACCGGTATTTATTATTTTATATAAAAATTACAATTTTTTATTTTTTATTTTATAATCTTGAGTGTTTTTTTTTTACAAAAAATTTATAGATAATAATTTTACTTATTAAAACTACCAGTATTGAATTTATAGCTTAAAATCTGTATTTTCAGTACTTAAAATTAAAAATATGCCATGTTTTTACTTGTTTTTGTATGTTTTTAACATAATTTTTAATACCAGTACGTACCGGTATTGCTGTTTTGATAACGGTATACCGTTACCGAAACAGTCTTAAATACCGTTACCTTTACCGTTACCTAAACAAACGAAATATGATACCGTTACCGTTACCCTTACCGTTATTCGTTTCGGTAACCAACCTTGGTTGATAATGAAGGTAGTAGCTCCTTATACATCGCACACAACGAGCTTTCAGTCAGCTTATCATACCGATTAAAAACAGGCCTGTGTTTAAATATCAAAGGCTTTTTTATTACTGGAAATGGAATTTTTTCTTTTTTACATTTATTGACAGAACTTTAGAAGACTCTTAGCAACAATTTGAGTTAAGCAACGTTATTATTTGAGTTAAGCAACGGAGTTATGAATAAAACTCATATTAACGATACGCTAAATTTTCATTATGAATACAGCTATAAATGATTTATGTTTGGATCATATGAAATGCATCCACAGACAAAGACAACGAACCGTTAATTTTAAATACATATTGTATTTTTAATCTACAACATAAATGCACGTTGATAGTAAATAATTAGGCATATTAAATTACAGTTTTAAATGTGTCTAGTGTGTTTCACAAATCTGAGCTTCATAATATAACCCAGGTGGAAAAATACGGTTGTGAAAACGTTTTAAAAGCATTTTAAAAGGTGGTACAAACGTTTTCAGAATATATCGATTTACAAGTTTAAAGCGTTTTGACAACGCCCCAAATGATAACCATGCTTTACGGTGTGAGGGTGGTATTTTATAACGTTTTCAAAGCGTTGCAGAAACAAATTTCAAAGTACTTTTTCGACAGTCTATAAACGTTATTACAACATACCAATTTTAACGCTGTCAAATCGTTAGAAAATAAAGAAATGAAGTACTTTGCCATCGTTTTAAATATAAATATGGGAATAATTTTTTGAAACATTTTTATATATTAACATTTTTTAATAAATTTTATTTTATTGAATTTTAATTAAGTTTTATTGTAAAGCTATGAAAAATACATTTAAATTGATAAACTTAAACATAAAAAGTATTTTATTGAGGCTTTTGATTATTTAAAATGTTACACAGAAAAAAATGCTTGTACAAATCGGTTGTATTTAGAAACGTTTAACTTTTGAAATCTCAATTTTTAAATACAAACAATTTGTTATGAAATATATAGAAATGTAAAACATTATTTATACCAATGGAAATTGCTAAAACTACGTAGAAAATTAAACATTTCAAAATGATATTAAAAAAAATTATCATTAAAGACAAAATTTTCATTAAAAAATAAAAAAAATAGATTTTAAATTCAAATGAAAGCAATTAAAATAAAGATTATTTTATTTTAAAATAGCCTAATTACAGATTTTTATGCTAATTTGGCTAAAAGAATATTCAAAAATGATTAATAAAGAAAAATTTATTAAACGCTTAAAGATATTTTAGGCTATACCCTGATAGCCTAAAATATCTGTTTAATAAAGTTTGGAAAAAGAAATCCACTGTAAAAAAATAAAAAACATAAATTTACAATGATTAAATGAATTGTTTAAGAGTCATCCACCCAAGAATAGATGGAATACAACATTTTGTATCCAACCAAAACAAAAAATTCCACGACTAAACTCTTTTTTCGAAAAGTTAACAACACTGTTAAAATTTCATTGTTGTTAACTTTCTTTTAAAAAAGCTAAAAACAAAGAAAAATTTGGTCATGTTTAAAGTGCTGCAATTTTAAGTCTCGTGACTATTTGTAAATAAAAATAATGCAAGACTTAAGGAAATTTTATAGGATTTCCAAAAATATACAGTTTGTACAGAACCGATCAGTACTGCCTAAATTTTACTATGTAATTTGATAAAAAGTTTATATCGCTAATTTTTCGTTAAAAGCCACGCCCACTTAAATCAAGTGACAAAATGAAAAAACAAACATTACTTTAAAATTCTGTACAATTTTCTGAACCATCACCTCGCCTTCGTGGCGAATTTAGCCACTATTTTGATCTTTAAAAATAAAGGCAACAACAATAAAATTAGAAAAAACTTGAATTGACTTAAATTCGTGGCCACAACTGTATATTAAAAAAAAACGTTTTTTTATCATTTTGATTCCAAATTAAATACTCTCCTGCATTTTTTGTTTAACTGTAAACAATTTTGTAAAAAAAGTGCTTGGAATGCACTTTGTCGAACATTTTGAAGGCGCCTTAAATCAATGTTTTGACAGTGTTTTTTAAATAATCGGTTACATATTCTTTAAAAGAAGTACTGCTAAAATACTCTTTGCAAACGTTAGAAAAACGCTTTAAAGCAATGTTTTAACAGTGTTTTTATTTCATAAACGGTTGTAAATTTTGTATGAAAAGCACTCCTAAAATACTTTTTGTGAACGTTCGAAAAGCAATCCAAAATAATGTGTTTCAACGCAGTGAAAATGTTTTTTTTTTTTTTGTACTATTGACAACAAACGCGTTCACAGCGCTTTGTTTTTTGTACCGTCTTCAATTTCCAACTGGGAAGTTATCAGAGTTGAATTTCATAAAATTTGCTTTGAATCATTAACGGTGGGTCTCATACTGCAGGTTTAAACTTTAGTTACTAGTTAACCCAAAAATTTGTTGTTGTTTTGTGTACATTTTTTTGACATTTTCTTGTTTATAGTTAAGTTAAAGTTAAACCTACAGTATGAGACCCACCGTAAGAACTTTTTATTAAAAAAAAAAATTTAAAACGAAATGTTTATTTTTCTTTCTTCTATCACAAACGATACGAGAAATATTATTCAAGTTTAAAGATCAATAGTTTTTGTTATTATTAATTTTCCAAATGTATTGGAATTTGTTCGAACATATTTCTTTGTTTATTTACTTCTTTATGAGTTAACAAATTGATATGAATGAACATTGATCTTTCTCCTTCAAAAATTGGGTCCTACGCCCTCTTTTCTACACGTTCGGTAGTGCGAACAGAAACATGTGAAAACTTACTTATATGGAGACCGCATTTTTTTTAAATAACATTTGAGCTGCATTAAAGGAATTAATAAAATTATAATAAATAATAACAAAAACTATCGATCTTTAAACTTGAATAATATTTCTCGTATTATTTGCTTTAAACTTTAATAATTAAAGTTAAGCAGTAATAACAGTGGATAAAAAAAGCATTGTTAGAATTTCGTTGATGTTAGTCTAATTGAGTTGTTTCGAATTTGTAAATTTGTTTCACATCTCAGCAAAAATATTAAGGAGTACTTCAAAAAGAATGACTATTTTATCTACATCCAATAAAATAATATACAAAAATAAAATAAAACAAATACAACAACACATAGCGACATGACCCACAAGCATAGTTTTCTACTGAAAAATTGTTAAATTTACAGCAGTATCGGATCTTTCCTATGACACGCACGTGTTAAATTCATTGATGGAAATGCGAAATTTGAACTACTTTTATTTTTGAGTTGTGTTTTTGTAGTTCAAAATTTGGCATTTCCATCAATGAATTTAACATGTGCGTGTCATAGGAAAGATCCGATACTGCTGTAAATTTAACAATTTTCCAGTAGAAAACTATGCTTGTGCGTCATGTCGCTATGTGTTGTTGTATTTGTTTTGTTTTATTTTTGCATTATCTTATTTTGAATGTAGAGAAGTCATGCATTAAAAAGTGGATGTTCTCTTTTTGCAGGGATGCTATATAAATTAGATCATCAATTACACTGTGCTAGTTGAAAAATCCAACAAGCGGGGGACCCGGTGGGTAAACCTAATTCGAGTACGCTGAATCCAGTGGTGCTATCCGTTTTTCTAGATTAGCTCTTGAAAAAAGATATTTGTCTTTAAAAATTCTGGGTCCAAAGACCCCAAAAACGCGATTTATCTAACTTTTTCACCGATTTTGATTATTTTTAAAACAAAGCTTCTTGGTAGAGTAACAAACAACTTAACTAAAAATTAACGGTAAAAACATTAAAAAATCGAGTGTTTAGGGGTGCTTCAAACCATAATTTTCAAACTCAAATATCTTTTTTTTTAAGAGCTAGCACCACTAGATTCAAGTTTTATTTCTCTGTAATCTTATTTTAAATTTTATCGTCTTTCTTTCATTTGAAAAATAATTTTAAAAAAATTTGATAATGGGTCATATGAATAAAACTTAACAATTACTTCAAAGTAATTACTTTGGGATTAGAAATGGCTTTTAACTCCAAATTTACCATTTGGCTGGTAGAATAGCATGAAATGTAAACGAAAATTAAAAAAATAAATTTCTAGTCTACTCCCAAGCAGACTAGATTTGTGAAGTAATTGCTTAAAAAACCCTGCATTTCCCCCTATTACACTCAAAAAAAAGTCAGTAAAGTCAGCAAAAAATGTTGCTGTGTCAGCAAATTTTTAGTCAGGAGCGTGCTTGCAAAAATGTTGGTAATTTCAGCTAGTGTTTGCTGAAAATCAGCGAGCTGATTTTTACCAAAAAGCAAAAGTTTTGCTAACACTTAGTCGATTGGAAATGAAAAAATCCTTGCTAAAATCACTAAACTTTTTGCTGAATATTAGTAGATTGAAAAACACTCAAAAAATTTGTAGAGAAATTTTACTTTAGTTAATTTATTTGCTGAAAACTTAAATATAGAAATTGTGTAAAGTTGTTTCTTTTAATTATCATTTACGTTGTCTGTACTACATCCAGACAAGCTGCGACATCTACACCTTGTGTATTGTCGTACATGCTATAAATGCGGTTATCAGCACAATTTTTGAAGCAAAATATATAAGTAAACCATTAGTTCAAAATTAGTTTAGTGCTAAAAAATATATAACTAAAACTTTTGCTGAAAACGGAATTTCAGCAAAAAAATTGCTGAAAACTAGTACACTTGATATACAAGACGTTTTACCAATTTTTCTACTAACTTATTTTTTTGAGAGTAGTAATATCTATTTTTTATTCATACGAGCCAATATGTGATCTCAAATCGAACCAAAATCATTCAATTAAATAATATTTATGTATTTTTTTTTTCATTTCATTACAATCTAAAAAATGTAATACCCGACTAAAAAAGTTTTCATATAATCTTATATGATTTGATATAATTATAAATGTTTATATGTGTGGCTTTATATGACCATATACATTTATATTAACACTTTGGTTTTATAAATATGTTTGATATGACGTTATATATAATCATATGCGATTTGGTCTCCAGGCATATATTAAGAGATCTGCAAATATAGTTTATACATAATTATATATAATGGCGTATAAGCTTCTCTAAACAATCTTATATCAAAATATATAACAAATTTAATATAAAATTGTAATAATTTTATGTAAAAATTTATCTGACATGATATCTAATTATACAAAATTTTATAAAGTTTAATTGCACTATAAAAATTAAAAAAAAAACTCCGAAATTGTGGATCTGGTTTTGAATTTTGCACTTTGACATACATATAAATAAATGTTTATAATTGAATTTAACATATATTTTCCAAATAGTTAGCGAAATACTCTTTATTAAATTCAAAATTATTTTAAAGAAATAAATAAAGGAAATTTTTTTTTTTTTGTTGTGGAATTAAAGGTCGAAATAATTATTTTTACTTTTAAATTTAAAAATTAGACAAACATATGTTGAAATAAATATGGTTTAAGTTCATTTATTTTTCCGTAAAAAAAATTAATTGTGAAAGTTAATTTTTTATCATGTTGATTTTTAATTTTTATTTTAAAAAATAAAATTTGTTTTTTTCGACCTTTTTAATTCATTAATTAGAAATTTATTAATTCAGTTCTCGGACTATTTCGTTATTATGAATTAACATAATAAGTACTTTTTTCAAAAACTGTTTTTTTCTCTTCATCAGGATACTCTCCTGACAAATACTTAACAGAGTTTTTGCTTTCAAAAAACCTCTCCACTTTCAGGAATGAAAAGAGGATCGTTTCGGGGATTTTCCAGGTCCCCTTCATCAGTTTTCTTTAGAAAGTGGTGGCGTAATCCCCGAAACGATCGTCTTTTCATTCCTGAAAGTGTAGAGGTTTTTTGAAAGCAAAAACTTTGTGAAGTATTTGTCAGGAGAGTATCCTGATGAAGAAAAATAGCATTTTTGAAAAAAAAGTACTTATTATATTAATTCATAATAAGGAAATTGGCCTCGAACTGAATTAATAAATTTCTAATTAGTTAATTCAGTTATTTTATAAGAAAGATAAAAACTCTAACCTAGAAAAAGTTGTTCCGACAAATTTTTGTAATGTTTTATTTTGACACGTATTTACAAGTTTATTAGCAAAAATTGTTCTAAACATTAAGCATTCGATTTAATATGAATGAAATAAGTGATCTCAATAATATTTACTAAAATTTTCTTTGAAAATCTTCATCAAATTATATGTATTTATATATAATTTGATGCAGTTAGATAGACCCATTTTTTGGATCAAATTGTATCAGGTGAGATAACATGCTTATCTCGCTTGATATAATTATATATTCCAATATTCGGATCAAATTAGATATGAACGTATATATTGGTTTATATATGGTGATATATGATTATATAACATCTTTTTTAGTCGGGAAATTAATTTTAATTTCAATACAATTGTTTTTGAAAATAATTAAGATAAAACATCCATTACCATTACATAAAGTAAGTCACAACAATACTGACACCCAAAAATGTATTTAAATTTAAATATGTATATATATTAACACAAACATTATCATCGAAATAAGAATCGTATTTATTAAAAATTATATAAAATACAAAAAAATACATGATAAATTCAGAAATGATTATTAACTTAAAACTAAAAACAATTATAGCTTAATTTTATATATCGGTGGTTATAAACTGCAAGTGTTAACTACCATACATATTTATTTCGTAATGACTTCTGTATGTAATATATACACTCCGTTTCATAACTATAGCCGCACTATAAAACAGCTGATATGTGAGGTTCTGAATAATTTAGACATATAAAAGACCTTATAACTAAAAACTACATCTAAAATACATATATTTAAAAAAAAATTTTAACGTAGATTAATTTAAATCGCCATTTTTATTTTCCTAGCGTTTCATAACTATAGCCGCACTTTCAGAAAAATGGATTTGGAAGTTAAATACATTTGAGTAAAAAATTAAATAAAATAATTTAATATTAGGTATTTATTTTTGATTTCCCGGTGAAAAATGCTCATATACGCTCAAACATGTTCATAAATATATGTTTTATGTATGGACACATATGAACAAATATGGATTTTTTATGAACATATATGGATTTTATATGAACATATATGGAAGTATATGTGATTCCATATATGGAAAAAATTTCATATACAGACATATATGGAAGCATCTGTTATTTCATATATGGAAATGGCACTCATATATGGACAAATATGAAAGTATATGTTATTCAATTTATGCAAAAGGGACTTGTATATGAACATATTTCGAAGAATACATTTTTCCATATATGTAAAAGGAACTCATATTTGGATAAATATGGAATTATATTTAATGCCATGAATAAAACAAGGAACATATGTAGCGCCTAATTTGAATGTCATACATAAATTTATATCTATCGTACAACCTTATAATAAAGGACAGCAACGTTCGCATGTATTCGCATATATTTAATAAATCTATATGTTCATATATGTCCATATATGAACATATACTTAGGTGTTACCTCATTTTTCGGATCCATACATATATGTTTGAACCATAAATGTTCATATATGGACATTTTTCACCGGGTTTAATTAATACCAAAAATTCCATTTGGCGTCCGCCATTGTACACTGTCCACCAATTTTGTTCATTCATTGCTCTTCAAACACGAGTTTCTGCTGTTTTGAGATCAAAAACTGTTTGATACTATCGGTTTTGTAAAAAACAATTACATCCCGGTGAAAAATGCTCATATACACTCGAACATGTTCATATATGGTTTATGTATGGATACATATGAACAAATATGGATTTTTTATGAACATATATGGATTTTATAGGAAGTATATGTTATTCAATTTATGCAAAAGGGACTTGTATATGAACATATTTCGAAGAATACATTTTTCCATATGTGTAAAAGGAACTCATATTTGGTAAATATGGAATTATATTTAATGCAATGAATAAAAAAAGGAACTTGTAGCGACTAATTTGAATGTCATACATAAATTTATATCTATAGTACAACCTTATAATAAAGAACAGCAACGTTCGCATGTATTCGCATATATTTAATAAATGTATATGTTCATATATGTCCATATATTAACATATACTTAGGTGTTACCTTATTTTTCGGATCCATACATATATGGTTGAACCATAAATGTTCATATATGGACATTTTTTACCGGGATAACAAAATTCCGTACCCGGTGAAAAATGTTCATATATGCTCAAATATGTTCATATATGGTTTATGTATGGACACATATGAACAAATATGGATTTTTTATAAACATATATGGATTTTATATGAACATATATGGAAGTATATGTGATTCCATATATGGAAAAAGATTTCATATACAGACATATATGGAGGCATCTGTTATTTCATATATGGAAAAGGTACTCATATATGGACAAATATTGAAGTATATGTTATTCCATTTATGCAAAAGGGACTCGTAAATGAACATATTTGAAGGAATACATTTTTTCATATGCCCGGTGAAAAATGTTCGTATATGTTCATATATGGTTTGCACATATATGAAGAAATTAAAAAAATGAGGTAACACCTAAGTATATGTCCATATATGAACATTTATGGTTCAACCATATATGTATGGATCAGAAAAATGAGGTAACACCTAAGTATATGTTCATATATGGACATATATGAACATGTACATTTATCAAATATATGCGAATACATGCGAACGTTGCTGTTCTTTATTATAAGGTTGTACGATAGATATAAATTTATGTATGACATTCAAATTAGGCGCTACATATGTTCCTTTTTTTATTCATGGCATTAAATATAATTCCATATTTATCCAAATATGAGTTCCTTTTACATATATGGAAAAATGTATTCTTCGAAATATGTTCATATACAAGTCCATTTTGCATAAATTGAATAACAGATACTTTCATATTTGTCCATATATGAGTGCCATTTCCATATATGAAATAACAGATGCTTCCATATATGTCTGTATATGAAATTTTTTCCATATATGGAATCACACATACTTCCATATATGTTCATATAAAATCCATATATGTTCATAAAAAATCCATATTTGTTCATATGTGTCCATACATAAACCATATATGAACATGTTTGAGTGTATATGAATATTTTTCACCGGGTGTTTAAAAGGAGCTCATATGGATAAATATTTAATGCCGTGAATAAAAAAAAGAAAATATGTAGCGCCTAATTTGAATGTCATACATACATTTATATCTATAGTACAACCTTATAATAAAGGACAGCAACGTTCGCATGTATTCGCATATATTTAATAAATGTATATGTTCATATATGTCCATATATGAACATATACTTAGGTGTTACCTCATTTTTCGGATCCATACGTATATGGCTGAACCATAAATGTTCATATATGGACAATTTTTCACCGGGTAGGTATTCTAAATTCCGCTCTTCCCACCCGGTGAAAAATGTTCATATACGCTCAAACATGTTCATATATGGTTTATGTATGGACACATATGAACAAATATGGATTTTTTATGAACATATATGGATTTTATATGAACATATATGGAAGTATATGTGATTGCATATATGGAAAAAATTTCATATACAGACATATATGGAAACATCTGTTATTTCATATATGGAAATAGCACTCATATATGGACAAATATGAAAGTATATGTTATTCAATTTATGCAAAAGGGACTTGTATATGAACATATTTCGAAGAATACATTTTTCCATATATGTAAAAGGAACTCATATTTGGATAAATATGGAATTATATTTAATGCCATGAATAAAAAAAGGAACATATGTAGCGCCTAATTTGAATGTCATACATAAATTTATATCTATCGTACAACCTTATAATAAAGGACAGCAACGTTCGCATGTATTCGCATATATTTAATAAATGTATTTGTTCATATATGTCCATATATGAACATATACTTAGGTGTTACCTCATTTTTTGAATTTCTTCATATATGTGCAAACCATATATGAACATATACGAACATTTTTCACCGGGCAGCTAAAAATCGACATATATGAATACATACAGGTTAAATGTATGTTCATGCATGCTCATAAACATACATTCATGTCCATGCATGGATACATAAAACTCCACCCGGTGAAAAATGTTCATATACGCTCAAACATGTTTATATATGGTTTATGTATGGACACATATGAACAAATATGGATTTTTTATAAACATATATGGATTTTATATGAACATATATGGAAGTATATGTTATTCCATATATGGAAAAAGATTTCATATACAGACATATATGGATGTATCTGCTATTTCATATATGGAAAAGGCACTCATATATGGACAAATATGGAAGTATATGATATTCAATTTATGCAAAAGTGACTTGTATATGAACATAATTGCAAGAATACATTTTTCCATATGTGTAAAAGGAACTCATATATGGATAAATATGGAATTATATTTAATGCCATCAATAAAAAAAGTGCCTAATTCGAATGTCATACATAAATTTATATCTATAGTACAACCTTATAATAAAGGACAGCAACGTCCGCATGTATTCGCATATATTTAATAAATGTATATATATATGTTCATATATGTCCATATATGAACATATACTTAGGTGTTACCTCATTTTTCGGATCCATACATATATGGTTGAATCATAAATGTTCATATATGTACATTTTGCACCGGGCATACATCCACCATATATGTCCACACATGTGCATTAACGAAATTTGAGGTAATATCTACATGCATGATCATGCATGTTCATACGTGTTCATGCGTGTTCATGCATGTACACACATGTAGATATTGGCTCATATGAATAAAAAATAGATATTACTAATAGGGGGAAATACAGGGTTTTTTAAGCATTTACTTCACAAATCTAGTCTGCTTGGGACTAGACTAGAAATTTAATTTTTCAATTTTCGTTTACATTTCATGCTATTCTACCAGCCAATTGATAAATTTGGAGTTAAAAGCCATTCCGAAGCCCAAAGTAATTACTTCGAAGTAATTGCTAAATTTTATTCATATGACCCATTACCTCAAATTTCGTTAATGCACATGTGTGGACATATATGATGGATGTATGGAGATTTATGTATCCATGTATGGACATGAATGTATGTTTATGAGCATGCATGAACATACATTTAACCTGTATGTATTCATATATGTCGATTTTTAGCTGGGTTATCCCGAAAATATATGGGCCATTCCATGGCTTTAGTATTTTCAGTGTGAATGCATCCCTAAATAAGTGGATATTTAAGGGCTGATGCGTTACCAGGTAACACCAAATCAACTATACCCTCACAACAAAAAAGTAGTTCTTTCACAACGAAGTAAATAAAATTTGAAATTGTGGAGTTTCTTCCATTCATCGCTTAAACGCAGTTAAAATCGATTGAAATAATTAAAATCTGAAAAGTATAGATGATATTAATAACTATTGGATACATCTGAAAAAAAAATTTTGGCATTTCTTAACATTCATTTCGGGGTTATTTGTTAGTGGTTCGGGGAATATTTCATTGTAACAGGAAAGCTTGCTTTGTTGTTTTGGTGTGTCACAGATGAGATCATTGGAGTATGCTTTAATCTTGGAAGAGAAATTCGTATATTTTTTTGACAAAAAATGCTCACAAACACTGATTTTTCAACCTGGCAACGCATTAGGTCTTAAAAATCTACTTACTCATGGATGCTTTCAAACTGAAAATACTATAGCTATGGAATGACCCATATATTTCCGGGATAAGAGATGAATCTAGAATACCTACGGAACATCATTATGTAATTTTTTCCAGAAAATCGATAGTATCAAACAGTTTTTGATCTTAAAAGAGCAGAAACTAGTGTTTGAAGACCAATGAATGAACAAAATTGGTGGACAGTGTACAATGGCGGATACCAAATGGAATTTTTGGTATTAATTAAAATCAGGTCGACTTTACCTAATATTAAATTATTTTATTTAATTTTTTACTCAAATGTTTTTAACTTCCAAATCCATTTTTCTGAATGTGCGGCTATAGTTATGAAACATTAGTAACAACGAGTAAAAAGCTTAAAGTCGGGCATGCCGACTATATAATACCCTACACCAGTCTGACTTAAAGCCAACTAATGTTTGGTTCCGAAATTTGAATGGGTTAAAACGAACTTGTGTCAAAATTTTCTATAAAATCATAAAAGAGAAAATCGAAAATATAGCTCATATAGGCGATAGTTCCAAATATGGACCGATCCTATCTAGAATCAATAGACTTTTTCCTTGGGACCATGTAAGTCAGCGAACCAAATTTCATTGAAATATCTTCGTATTTGCGACCTGCAGCGTGTAACCAGGCCAATTTTGGGGGGACCCTTATATGAGCACTAGGTCTAAACATGGATCGATTTTAACCAAAATCAGTAGGCTTCGTCCTTCATCTGTGTACCAAATTTCATTAAAATATCCTCGTATTTGCGACCTGCAGCGTGTAAAAAAGACAATTTTAGGGGGTACCCTTATATGGGAACTAGGTCTAAACATGGACCGATTCCAACCAAAATAAATAGGCGTCGTCCTTGGGCCGACATGTATAAAATTTCATCAAAATTTCTTAATATTTGCGACCTGTAGATTGCGCACAAGAATGCATGGACAAACAGACAGACGGACGGACGGACATCGTTAAATCGAAATAAAAAAAATTCTGACCCGATCGGTATACTTAAGGTGGGTCCAGGACCAATATTTCTTGATGTTACAAACATCAGCACAAACTTATAATACCCTCTCCACGTAGTGGTGTAGGGTATAAATAATATCGATTTAAATTGATCTACATTAAAATAAATTTTTTTTTTGGAAATATATGTATGTATTTTGGATGTACAGTTGTGGACACGAATTTAAGTCAATTCAAGTGTTTTCTAATTTTTATTGTTGTTGACTTTATTTTTAAAGATCAAAATTGTGGCTACATTCGCCACGAAACGCAAGTGGTTGGTTCAGAAAATTGTACAGAATTTTAAAGTAATGTTTGTTTTTTCATTTTGTCACTTGTTTTAAGTGGGCGTGGCTTTTAACGAAAAATTAGCGATATCAACCTTTTATCAAATCACATAGTAAAATTTAGGCAGTACTGATCGGTTCTGTACAAACTATATATTTTTGGAAATCCTATAAAATTTCCTTAAGTCTTGCATTATTTTTATCTAGAACTACTCACCAGACTTAAAATTGCAGCACTTTAAACATGACCAAATTTTTCTTTGTTTTTAGCGATTTTAAAAGAAAGTTAACAACACTGAAATTTTAACATGAAATGCTTTTTACTATAACGTAAAAAAAATCTTGACTGATTTGTTATATTGTGGTAAGAAAAGCATAAAACTATTCACTTTAAAATTTCAGTGCTGTTAACTTTATTAAAAATCGCTAAAAACAAAGAAAAATTTGGTCATGTTTAAAGTGCTGCAATTTTAAGTCTGGCAACTATTTGTAGATAAAAATAATGCAAGACTTAAGGAAATTTTATGGGATTTCCAAAAATATACAGTTTGTACAGAACCGATCAGTACTGCCTAAATTTTGCTATGAAATTTGATAAAAGGTTGATATCGCTAATTTTTCGTTAAAAGCTTCGCCCACTTAAAACAAGTGACAAAATGAAAAAACAAATATTACGTTAAAATTCTCTACAATTTTCTGAACCATCTCCTTGCCTTTCGTGGCGAATTTAGCCACTATTTTGATCTTTAAAAATAAAGGCAACAACAATAAAAATTAGAAAAAACTTGAATTGACTTAACTTCGTGTCCACAACTGTAACTTCTAGTTATAAGGCCTTTTGTATGTCTAAATTATTTAGAACCTAACATATCAGCTGTTTTATAGTGCGGCTTTAGTTATGAAACGGAGTGTATACGGGTGAAATCAAAAAATGTTATAAGTTTTTTGGCCAAATTTGTGAGAAGCAAAAAGTGCTAATATTTCGGTTGTTTTTTAATGGAATCAGTAAGTTAGTCATTATAAACCTAATTGCAAAAAATCTTTTCTACAAGTTTTTTTGCACAATTTTAATTTTTTTGTGGTAACGGAGTTTACATTTCCACAAGCAAAAGATATAACAAAACGAGTAAAAAGGTTAAAGTCGGGCATGCCGACTATATAATACCCTACACCAGTCTGACTTAAAGCCAACTAATGTTTTGATCCGAAATTTGAATTTGTTAAAACGGACTAGTGTCAAAATTTTCTATAAACCCATAAAAGAAGAGAAAATCGGAAATATAGCCCATATAGGCGATAGGTCCAAATATGGACCGATCCTATTTAGAATCAACAGGCTTTTTCCTTGGGACCATGTAAGTCAGCGAACCAAATTTCATTGAAATATCTTCGTATTTGCGACCTGCAGCGTGTAAAAAAGACAATTTTTGGGGGTACCCTTATATGGGCACTAGGTCTAAACATGGACCGATTTCAACCAAAATCAATAGGCGTCGTTCTTGGGCCGACGTAAGTCTGTATACCAAATATATTAATATTTGCGACCTGTAGAGTGCGCACAAGAATGCATGGACAGACAGACGGAGGGACGGACGGACAGGCGGACATCGTTAAATCGAAATCAAAAAAAAATCTGAGCCGATCGGTATACTATAAGGTGGGTCTAGGACCAATATTTTTTGGTGTTACAGACATCAGCACAAACTTATAATACCCTCTCAACGTAGTGGTGTAGGGTATAAAAATTGCGTACGAATTTTCTTCAATTTATTAGATTTTCGTTAATATACAAATTGTGTTTATCAAGTAGTCGGTTTTACGAATAAAAATACAATACATTCCGAGAATTTTTTTTTAATTTAGTATTTTTGGTCCTTTTAAATGCTTTTTAAAAATATATAATTTTTGATAATCCAATCAGCGGTTGCGAAGTTACAAAATAATATATTAAAACGAGTAAAAATGTTAAAGTCGGACATGCCGACTATATAATACCCTGTCTGTCCATGCATTCTTGTGCGCACTCTACAGGTCGCAAATATTAAGATATTTTGATGAAACTTGGTACACAGACCTATGTTGGCCCAAGGACGAAGCCTATTGATTTTGGTGAACATCGGTCCATGTTTAGACCTAGTGCCCATATAAGGGTCCTACCAAAATTATATTGTTTATACGCTGCAGGTCGCAAATATTAAGTTATTTTGATGAAATTTGGTACACCGACCTATGTCAGCCAAAGGACGAAGCCTATTGATTTTGGTTAACAGCGGTCCATGTTTAGACCTAGTGCCCATATAAGGGTCCCCCAAAATTATATTGTTTATACGCTGCAGGTCGCAAATATTAAGATATTTTGATGAAATTTGGTACACCGACCTATATCAGCCCAAGGACGAAGCCTATTGATTTTGGTTAACACCGGTCCATGTTTAGACCTAGTGCCCATATAAGGGTCCCCCCAAAATTGGCTTGGTTACAAACTGCAGGTCGCAAATATTAAGATATTTTAATGAAATTTGGTTCGCTGACTCACATTATAGAAAATTTTGACACAAGTCCCATTTTAACCCATTCGAATTTCGGATCCAAACATTAGTTGGCTTTTGACCAGACTGGTGTAGGTATGCATGCCCGAGTTTAACCCTTTTACTCGTTTTTGTTTGAAATTGTCTCAAAAGCAACCACTTCTACAGCTGCAAAGTGGAACCGGTTGCCCTAGACATACCCAGTCATACCTTCCATATTAGATCCGTGGAACTGGTTCGGGAAGCAGTTCCATGGAATCCGTTGCATTGGAACGTGTTGCAGATTTGGTGTATTTGGCTACCGATTGTAAAAAATTTTCCTGGGTCACTATAAATTCAAAAAAAAATATAAATAATCTAAAAACATTTCGTGATTTTCAAGTTTAGCAGTGAACAAAATAATAAAATCATGCTTAGAGCACAAAAAATATCTTTTTTGGTAAACAACCTTTATGACTTAATTCAACTCTATTATTTATATTGATTATTGTAAATAGGACTACAATTAGGACAAATACTCTTGTAAAATCCAAGAGCACCACATTGATGGCATTTTGGCATAGAGCCACGTGATTTTGTCGCCATTACTTTACTAGCTGCTGGGCCATTTATGGGAGCAATAAGTTTAGTACTTAAGATGGAATTCATGCATTTGTCTGGTATATTGTTGAATAATGGAATTTGCACTGTAGAAGTACTAGATGTTGTTACGGTGCTTGGCAAATTAATAACTGGAGATTGTGTACTTAAAGAAGGTTCTTTAAAGGTAGTTGATGTTGCAGTATTATTGTCACTGTCATTGTTAGATTTTAACGATTCTACACCAGCTTCATTTGTAGGTATTTGGGAATCATTTGAATTATTTATTTTTGACGATGCAAATTTTTCGGGAAATAGTTTCATTTTTTTAGCTTTTTTTAAACAACTTTGTGCTGTATGATTGAAATGACGACAATAACTGCATCGTATTTTTCCTTTTTTCTGAGCTAGAGTTAATTTTTTTTTAGATTCGGGACGATTTGTTACTAAAAGTTCGGTTTGTATTGTAGTTTCATTATTTAATCTGAACGCTATTGCAGGACCACTATCATCTAAAACAATTGTAGGAATATTTTGATCGTGCTGCAGTGTGTCCATATTCAATTCCGTTTCATCAATGATATTGTTAATTTGATTCATAATATCTGAGTCAATTTGAAAATTCTCATTACTATTAAGGGAGCTACTGTTATGGATAATTTGTAGATCATTTGATAGAAATTCTTCTTGTGGTGTTAAATTTTGTTCATTTTCATTTTTAATTTGAGGCATTAAATCTTCAGTACGTCTAACCTTAATTATGGGATCTCTGTCATTTGTTTCCAAACTTGAATTACTATTTTCTTCATGATTCACTCCTGCATTCCTTTCATGGTTTTGAAATTGTTGTTGTTTATTAGAAGAATCTGTTAAATTATTTAAAGCAGCATCAATATTACTGGCAGCTGCATTTGTATCTTTTGAATGTTTCTGAACTACATTACATTTAAGATTTTGTAATTGCTCTTTTAAGTCTATTAAATTTACAATATTTACAAACTTTATTTTGGTCTGAATTTGATTTGGTAGTAAAGAATAAATAATTTCTAGCTTCTTTTCTGCAGTTAATTCTGGTTGTTGCAATTCACCTAATAATTCGCATTTGTCATCTACAAAATCTTCCTTTGAATTATAGTCATCATAAGGATGTTTAAAAATTTCTTTATATATTACATAAGCGGGACGTTTTTTTGAATATTGATTTTCTAATGATGTTAATGCTTCTGACCATGTTGTCAAATTGGATTTTCTTCTGAGCCACCAAGTATGAGCCTGATCTAATAATAAATATTGTAATTCTTGTAAAGCTTGTTCATCTGTTATACATTTGATTCTTTTATAATACTCTATGTATTCTATAAAATTATGAATTTTTTGTCCATCATATTCTCCTGAATAACGTACAGGACAATCCAATAATGTATTGAAATTTTTTATAAGATCTTTCAATATTGAATTTATACTAGTTGTTATACCATCCATTTTTTTGTAGCCAAACAAAAGTTGCTTTAAGAAAAAAATCAGTAATTCAAAACAAAATAAAAATATGATTTTCAATATGCTAAAGTTAAAATTAGTCTTATATGTAAATATTTTTTATGCTAATTTCATTACAATTTATTTTTTATACATGCATATATAGTACATCTGTATGTTAAATTCCAACAGCCCTGCAAACATTGAATGATATCTTCCCAGAATATATTACATATTTCGGCAATATTTAAAAAAAATAAATAAAAATTGTATTTTATGTCATAATTTTTAATGAAAATAATTTCATACAAAAAAATTTGAACAAACAACAAGGAATGGAAATATGGCAAACAAATGCGTGTTAAAATCAAAACTTCCAGTCACACTGTAAAATTTGTCAATAGTCTTTGGAATATTACTAGTTGCTAGAGTATTTCTTATAAACATACCAGTACATTTTTTAATATATCTCAAAAAGTAGGAGGCATTCCACTCTGAAATTTTTAGGATGTTTAGAACACATATGTGGCATTTTGTGCAAAAAATATAAAAATTTTAAAAAATGGGTTTTTTTCAAAAAATAAATTTTAATTTTTTTTTTTTTAAAAATTTTAAAAATTTAAAAAAAAAATAATAATAAATTTCTTAAACCTAAAAACTTCACTAATCCCACGCAAAAAGAATTTTTTCAATATCTTGCTCACAACAAAAGTTATGAAATTTTAAGTGTAGTGCCTACCCTGCAATTTTCAGTATTTCAAAGCTGCAGGGTTGCCACAGTTTTCGAAAACAAAAAAATTAAAAATCGTTTTGTGAACATACATACACTACTACACACATTCACCAAGTTTTATCAAAATCGGACACTACCGACAAAAATGTTCGTTGAAATAAAATGGAATTGCTCTTTTCTAAAGCAACTTATGTCGAAATGAGTTACAAAATTCCAAACAATTGTTTTTTTTTTTAATTTTCTTTAGGCAAAAAAAAAATATTTTTTGGAGTGAATTTTTCCAGAGACTGTCAGAAATAAAATTTGCAATTGAAAGAAATTCTGTATAATTTTTTTATAACACAAGCTTTTAAACTTTTTTAGAAAATGTATACAAATAGTTTTATAGAATAGTGAAGATGTTTGTCCTTTCCTGTAAAATGTGCTTTTGTCAAAACCAAAAAGCATAATAGTTTTCATAAAGTTTAACGCTAAAGCTAAAAATCATGAACTTTTCACAAGTGAGTTTGATCTGACAAAAACCCATACTCTCAGGTATTTGTTTTTGCAAATTTTCAGGATTTCAGCGAGATTTGTAGTACATAAACCTTATACAACAATATATGATTTTATATATGTTCGTATCAGTAGCCCCGAGTAAAAATAGTTATATAGGAAATTATATAATTTAATATGGACTAATATGTTTATATATAGTCAAGTGTAACACTATATCTTTGCGGATATAATTATGTATAGCTTTGAGTTTTTCAAAAATTTCTTATATGATGTCATATATAGATCAGTATAAATATACATGTCCCCATATATATTTTTATGTGCCATATGCTATGACAATTTTAATACATCGTCATATATAATTAAAAATGGCTTTATCGGAAAATATATAAAGTTTTATATAGCTCAATGTTAAATTTTTTCTAAGTTGTTTTAGATATGTTTAAGTATAGCGCAATGTAAAAAAAATTCTATGTTTTTTTGAGATATATTTATGTATGATTTCAAAATATAAAAGGCGTACTCATTATAACTCGTAAATTCCTTGTAAACCTTGTATAAATACAAGCCATATTTTTATGTATGGAATTTGACATTAAACTCATAAACATACCAGGTTTACACAGTTTACGGGTAGAATACATGTTTATATGAGAAGGCTTAAAATGCTTGGTTAGAATTATGTACAACTTCTTTTAAATTTTTATTTAAATTTTTAATTCTTAACTTAAGGGTGTTATTTTTCAGTACTTTTTAATAGTTTTTGTTTTGATCTTGAAGTATGAAGCGTTATATAATTATGTCTTTTTACATCAAATTAGATATAAATTTATCGGGTCAAAATCCGGATAAGATTCTATATGATTCAATATATTTAGATCTTATCCGATATAATTTTATCCACCATTTTTCGGATCATAGCATATCTCCAATTATATTAAATAAGATATCATAACATATGACATCATATTATTTTTTTTACCCGGGGCTTTATTTTTAAACAACTATATAAAACCCGATCAAATTATATCGCGCTATTATTCGAATACATTGATATCTGATATTATCAAATGGTAACTGAATTGATGCAAACTTATGTAATTATTAAGGCTTGGAAGTTGATACAGTTATAATCGAGTTTTATGTACATAAAATATACATATATTTAAAATTGAAAATAGCTGTGTTTGTGCGGCATGCCTATCAATGCTTTCTCGAACAATTTTGACAGTAGAAAGCCGGAATACGTTGAAAAACTGTCAAAATTGTTCTTGATAACATTGATAGGCAGTCACACAAACACAGCTATTACTCACATATGTACACTCACAATATATTTTCCATAACCGATTGAGGTTTATTTAAAAAGTAATAGGTAAAGTTTGTTTTCAATTGAAGAATCAATTAAAATACATTGAAACATATTGTTTAACTTTTTTTGTCAACCAATAAAAAACAAACCAGAAAAAAATATGTATCGTCTGTAGGAGTTGTTATTTTCAGTCAAATATTCTATTTTTAGATTTCTATTTTTATAAAAAATTATTTAAATAATTTCGTTGTTTTCTGTTTTAAAACAAAAAATTCAAATATTTTCGGTTTTCTTTTTTGTTAAAATAGTTTGTTTATATACAAAATTATTTCAATTCAAATTACAAGAAATTTTTTACTCATACACACAAACATAGCCAATAAAAATATGAACGTGTCTGTTGTGTATGGTGTAGTGTTTTGAAAATCGAAACAAAAAAAAAAACTTTCAAATATGAAAAAACAAACTACAAAATCGTTTTTTTTACGTTTTGTCAGTTAAAAAAATTGATGATTGTTTTAATAGACTTTTCAATTATTTTTATTTCTTTTGTGGATTGTTTAAACAATGATTGAAAATAAATAGCAAAATGGTTTGAATATAATGAAAAATCAGTAGTCCTTTTTTTAATAGTGTTTTCAATCAATTTAATATATATTTTAGGTTGTTTTTAAGGATAAAATATTGTGAGTGTATATATACATATGTATATGGGCAAATATGGAAGAATATATTATTCTAAAAATCAACATTATGTATCCATTCATGAACAGGTGTGAACTCACACAAGCTGGTATATGAAATCAAACAAGTTCATACATCTCCATATACTTCCACTTAGGATTCATATAACATACATATCCCTACTAATATTATAAATGTGATTGTCTGTCTGTTTGTGGCGAAATCAGAACCAAACGGCTGAACAGATTTTCTTGAAGTTGTCGGAACAGCCATTACCAACTCTCGAAATTAAAATAGGCTATATTAGATCTTGATCGGACAAAGAGGCGTGGCACCTCCATACAACACCAACATTTTTATGTGATATTTCTCATCTCCTGTTCAACTGTTTTTAATAAATTTATAAACAACATATTCTACAATGTTTCCGAAGCACTTTGCTAAAAGTGGGCAGGACAGAATAAGGGGGTGGTACCACCCATACAATCCAAAGCGATTTATGTAGGCTTCTGTTGAACATATTTGAGCAAAACCTGGCAGGGTGCTTTCTAACAAAATTTTAAAATACTGTTTAAAAAGGGGGCGGTACATGGCAAGGGGGCGCGGCACCAATTCAAATTTTTAAAGTGCTTTTTTAGGCTTCTGTTGAACATATTTGAGCAAAACCTTACAGTATGGTTGCTAACAGAATTCTTAATAACTGTTCCAAAAGTGGGCGCGATAGCACCAGGGGCGTGGCACCTCTCATACAACAGCTTTACCTCTGTTCCTATTGAATGTAGGTAAAGAAAATTTTATACGGCGTTTTCTAACTAAAATTTTTAAGTACTGTGGCAAAAGTGGGCGTTACAGGAAATAGAGGCGTGGCACTCTCATACAATTCTACTTTCTTGACTGCTTTACAGTGTCTTATGTCGAACATATTTGAGTAAAAATTGGCATGGTATTTCCAAATACATAAGTTCTCTGCCAAAAGTGGACGGAACAGAGCAAGAAGGCGTCGAACATACCATACAACCTGAAATTTTAAATAGCTTTACCTCGGCTACTGTTAAGCATTTAGGAGCAAAACTTGACACAGACGTTTCCATAAAAATTTGTAAGTACCTACTATTCCAAAAATAATCGGTATGAGACAAGGGGGCATGGCACCTCGCAATACAATCCAAAATGAAAAATTGCTTTAACTCGGCTGCTGTTGAACGTACTTGCGTAAAATTTGGTACAGTGTTTTATAAGTGCTGTGCTAAAAGTGGGCGAGATAGGTGGAGGGGCGTATTAGCTTCCAAACAACGGAAATTTTAAATTTTCTTTACTTTTGCCCACACCGGCAATGTAGGCAATGTGTGAAATGTGGGTTGGATGGACGAGGAGGCCTAGCATCTCCCATACAATCTAAAATTTATAAATGCCTTGCCTCGGCACCTGTTAATTACATTCAAGGTGAATTTGCCAAAGCGTTTGTTAATATTCTTTAGTACTGCAATACTGCGTTTTTAAAAATATTTTTGCCGCTTTCCCAAAAGTGGACGGGATCAGCGAAATGGGACGTGGGGCATTTAATATAACATAAAATTTTAACGATATAAAAATATGTTAAACGATATCAAAATATATATGTACTAGGGATGCCAATCGGGATTGATATTTGAAAATCCCGGGATTCGGGATTTTGTATAAAATCCCGCGATCCCGATCTCAGGATCCCGGGATTTTCGGGACTACGGAATTTTTCGGGATCCCGGGATTTTACGGGATTTCGGGATTTTTCGGGATTTCGAGATTTAAATTTTCCTTTATTTATAAAAATTTTATGTTATGTAACTAATTTTTTTATAGAATAAAGCGTTTTATAATTATTTAATAGTTGTTAATTAATAATGTGGTACATTTTATGAATACCACTGGGTAACCGCGATTCGGGATTTTGCCAATCCCGAAAATCCCGTGATTTCGGGATTCGGGATTTCCAGTTTGGCATCCCTAATATGTACTTTAAAAGGGGGTGGAATGGGAAAGCGGGTAGTGGCACACCTCATATAACCCAACATTAAGTGCATTTAAGTATGAACTTTAAAATCAACTCTAATTCGTTTCGGTTGCCAACCCTGCTTATAAATTAAATTCTTCTAACTCGACTACTGTTGAGAATATTTCAGCAACATACATATATTTTAGCAAAAAATTAACAATGCGCCAAATATATTCGGGATTGGACGAGGTAGCACCTAAACAACATTAGACTTAACTCCCCGTTTCCACATGCAAGTGCAAGTTCGAAAAACTCAATACACTCACACTTTTTCACTAATACTATCACACTTATACGACTTGCGGCTCAACTTGCAAGTAAATTTTGAAGACAGTGGATTTTTGATACTTGCGGCAAGTGAAATGACAGAATAAAGAAAACAGTGTTGCCTAGTAATGTTTTCTATTAATTTACTAGTATTTGGTAAAGTAAAAGTTGTAAGGCAACTGATTTTGTATTTATTTGTAAAAAACATATCTTAATGGTAATTTAAAATATCAATTTTACAAGTTTTTGAAAAAAAAATTGTTAAGAATAAATTTTTTCCCAGCTTTGTTAGAATATTGAATACTTGGCAATACTGGAGTGTTATTTAGTGACAACCTATGCCTTCGACGACATTTTAAAAATGAACTTGCTGCAAGTAGTGTGGACACATGTAAAATTTTCAAGTTTTTTCGGTAATTTTCGAAATTTTCGCTGACAATATGTATTCTCAACTTTCAACCATTTACTTGCATGTGGAAACAGGGAGTAACAAGCCATGTACAATTTGGGTCATATTCCAAAAAGTGACCTATACATATAAAATGGGCAAAACATTAACGAGACAGAATATATAGAGAAAAATCTGAATGAAATGACATAATTTTTGGGATTTATAAACATCGGTGCAAACCATTAATACCATTTTCCCCATAGTGGTGTAGGGTAAAAAATGTTTAACATCGGCTTCTGCTTAACCAAAAAATAGAAAATTATAAGCCTGAATCTTAATTTTCACTATATTTGTGATCATTTGCCACCTGGAGACTCCGGGGTTTAAACCGCTTTTTTATATAAGCTTCAAATAGGCATTCGCATCGAAAGGGGCTTTTGAAGATTTATACATTAACAAAACATGCCCTTACTACCAAAGGGTATTTTAAACAGTGTTGCCAACAAATTTTCAAAATAAATCGCTAGATCAGACCCAAAAATGGCTAGAAAATCACTAGATTTATAAAAAGTGCAAAATTTAGCGATTTTATCGGTAGATTGTTGAAAAATGGTACTTAAAGGAGTTTTTTTATTAAAAAATTTCTTTAATATGTTCATAAGAAGTATTTAAACTTTTAAATAACGAAAAACTTTACGATTAAGCTTCAAATAATAAATCCCGATTTTTATTGAATTAATATTAGTATTTAAAATACTCAATAGAGGGCGTTGTTCAGTGAAAAACTGCATACCCATATTTTATCGAAATGTGTATTTTTTAGAAAGTTTTTTTTAGTGAAATCGTTTACCAAGTTGTGTTTTATAATAAAGGAATAACAGTATGCAAATTTTATAATATTTTTCAACATAAAACCGAGTTTTCAAAATTATATTACGGCTGATAAAAAATCGCTAAAATTTTGGCTAATAGCAACAGGAAATTTTTCCCGCTAGGGGCGAAATAAAATCGCTAGATCTGACGAGAAAATCGCCGTTATGGCAACACTGATTTTAAATTTAAAGTCGACTTTATTTTTAATCGTACGGTTTTATTCATTTTGTGTATGAAAGCCCTACAAAAATATTTATATTTTCAAACATTTTGATTGGTTGAAAATAAATTAACCAATCAGAATGCTCCAAAAATAAACCAAGTCATGGCATACTGCCACCCAATATTTTAACTAAAATATACATTTGAAAAATTAAGATAGTAAGGGCGATTATGTTTTAATTTCATACAGGCATGTCACAGGTTTTTTTCGGAATTGATTTGATTTCGCAATTTCACTTCCGCAATTTTTATCCTAAAGTGATCGAAAACATTTTTTTTCTTCTGAATTTGCAGTTTAAGGTGCTACAGATAATTTTGTATTGAAAATAAAAGGTTCTGGTAAGTATTGAGTTTCCTACAGTCTTTATAGTGGTACTTAAAACGTTAAGTTTCTCCAGAAAACGTAAAACGAAAAAAAAATCGTTTTTATTCCACTTTCAAAAACCAAAGTGGAATTGGTATTTAGAGGAGCTTAAACTCATAAAAGCTTTTCAATAGTGCTTGATATGTATCCCCTAAAGTGTCGTTAACTATTTCACTTGAAAAAATTTACATTTAAAACGCTTTTTGTTGGTAAATTCAGCAATTTTCTAATTGGTTAGCAAAACGTTATTTTTTCTGAAAAATTAAAATTTTAAATTTTGATCGGCGATCTTCTCTTTTTTAGCTACAAATGTCAACTTATATCAAAATTTAGCAGTTGGATACGAATTTACCATAAAAACTATTTTTTTATTATTTTAGAATTTACGAAAACGCAAAAAACCTGAAGAAGCAAAAGTAAAACGTTACGAAATTGTACACCGAAATCATATTAATTTTATGCGAAATATGTGTTAAAACTTTAAATATGCTCTCAAACAAACAAAACAGCATTCTTAACTTATAATTAATTATGTTTATCTGTTATATTTGGTCTAAATATGCAAAAATACCATTTAATTCTGGAGAAGCAAATTGCGTTTTCAATTCCACTTTCAAGTGAAATTAAAGTCTGTGACATGCCTGATAGAATAGTTTTCCTATCCAAAATAAATTACATTTTAAACTTTAAGATGTGCTAACCAATAAAGTAGCGGGCATGCACGATACGACAAAGTTCATTTTCGGTTTAACTAAACCAAGTATAACTGATATCCCAAAAACTAGGCCTAAAGGCTGAGTTACCCAACCGTAAACGTATCTGTAACGAATCAGCTGTTTCGAAACCACAAGAAGAAATGTATACGAATGGTTACCAACCCGTAAATGTAAACGTACTTGCCGGATCATTCTGTTGAAATCAGAATTTTCTATCCGGCATCGAAACAGCTGAATGATTTTAGTCGGAAAAAATATGAAATGAATAAAGAAAATTGATTCAAACAACAAATAAGGAATAAGAATTAACAAATAAATGGAAAAATTTAGAATAAAATAAAAAACCACATGAAATAGATGCTAAATAGTAATGTCGTTTACGGTAATCTATAAGTGTACTTTTTAGCTACGGCACGGTACAGTTACATCACATTTACGTTTACGGTCCCATAATCCGCCCTTAAGGCATGCTAATAACGTAGCGGGCTTTGCCCGCTAGTAACGAATATATTAAAAGAATATATAATACAGTGGGTCCTTTATTGTAGTGTTCAAGGGTAGTGAAAGAGTTAATTTAATATAAAATGTTGGTAATTACAAGATAATTTTTATTAAAATGAGTCAAAAATTATTCAAATTACATATTTCTGAAATTTTAAAATTTTTGTCCCAAATTGCTTATTTTTTTTTTTTTAATTATAGAAGTCACAAAAAATTAAGGCAAATTATTAAATCTTGTTGTGTTAAATATATGTTGTCAACAATTCAAAAAAGGCTCAAAAAACAGATTAGTTTATGAGTTTATGATGAAAAAAGTCTCTTTTGGAATTTTAAATTTTCTTCGCGCATTTTTAATGATAAAATGATATTTTAATTTTGCTACTAATAGATTTCATCATATTTATTACATTGAAGCATAAAATTCATCAACTTGTCTTTGGTTTTCCTTAAAACTATCCGGTTTTATGTCCAGGCCTAAGCTGTTGACATAGGCTCATATGAATAAAAAATAGATATTACTAATAGGGGGAAATTCAGGGTTTTTTTAAGCAATTACTTCACAAATCTAGTCTGCTTGGGAGTAGACTAGAAATTTAATTTTTTAATTTTCGTTTACATTTCATGGTATTCTGCCAGCCAATTGGTAAATTTGGAGTTAAAAGCCATTCCTTAGCCCAAGGTAATTACTTCGAAGTAATTGCTAAGTTTTATTCATATGACCCATAGAGTGAGAGAACTACATAGCCACTACTTTTAATAATATATTTTGAGCTCTTTCCTGATTAATTTTGGGCTCGTTTGCTGGCTGGGTACAATTTTTTCAATAAATTTTTATTTTTAGAACCCCCAGCCAGCAAACGAGCCTAAAACTTAATCATGGAAGTGCTTCACGCAAAAGAGCCTTCTTTGATTCAAAAATTACCCAAAAAAAGATTTAAAAAAATTCTATAGGCTCAAAAAATAATCTTTTCTTTGAGCGTTTTTTGAATTGCTGACAAAATATTAAAATTTATTTTCATTTCTGAACCATTTTTGGATTTAATAATTTTCCTCAAATTTTTGTGTTTTTTATGATTCATTTTAGAAGGCTCATATTTTCGTCCAAAAAATTAGCAATTTTTGACAAAAGTTTTTAAATTTTCAAAAATATCCCATCAAAAAAGCCAATGCATGGCACGGAGAATATATGCTTTTATATATTACAAAGAGTAATACTTCTTTGCGTGCTGCATTACTTTTCATGTGTGGAGAGGCGATTGCAATACAATGAAATGCATAAGATATGATTTGATGGTTGTATAGAAATATAAGAAAAAGAATTTATTCTATAATGCATTACAGATAATATAAGAAGAAATGTCTACTTCTTTTTGCATTGTTTTCTACATTATCGTACTAGAAAAAATCTTTGAGTATATTAAATAAAATTTATTATCTTACATTGTTATTCACAAAAACTTTTTGTCTTATTAGAGGATAATTGAACGATTTTTGTTGTTCTTTTGCATATTAATTTGTTTTATTAAACTGTAATAAAATTCAAAACATTTTTTTGAATACAAGAATTTGTATTAGATAATTAAAAAAACTAAATAAAATTGTGGAACAATTTCAAACGAAAAGAAAAAGTTTATAAACTTGTTATTCTGTGTTTTCGCCAATTTGTTTTATAATAGAAAAAAAAATAATAATTTCCGACAAATTTAAAGTATTAGGAGTTTAATAATGGTGTGTTAAACATATTTTGGCAAAGGTGCAGTTTATCGGGAGTTCCTAAAAAAAATATGGCCCCCTCTAAAATTAAAAAGGAAAATTTTTTTTTTTATTAACGATAAAACGTGGTTCCATCTACAGCCATTTGAGGTATATTTTGGTTAAAAAAATGAGGGAAAAGGTGGAAAATTTTACGAAATTCATAATTTATCTCATAAAATTTAGATAAAATCCTGTGACTTTTTTAACATGCCTCTCACAGACATGTTTTAAATATCGGGTGGCGATATCACTCGATTTAAAAAAAATTTAAATCTTTGTGTACGTAAACTTTTTAGTTTTTTTTTTTTTGTTCTGTTTGAGTAAAAAGATGAAAATTTATATGCATATTCGACAGTAGCGCCACAGGCAATATTTTTTAGATAGAATTGGGCGATATTAAAATTATTTTTTTATTTTTTTGAAAAAATAAAAGCCTTTTTTTAAAAAACAAGGTTAATTTTTGTTTTTTTTTTTTCTTTATTTAGTAAAAAAAAATTAAAACTTATATGTATTCGAAATTAGCACCGCAGGGAAACTTTTTTAAGATATTCAGAAATTTTCCTTGTGGAAAAAAATGTTTTTCTAAAAAAATTTTATCAAAATATCTTAATATTTGCGACCTGCAGCGTATAAACAGTATAATTTTTTTCGAAAAATAAAAAAATAAAAATTGATTAAAAAAAATTAAGTATTTTTAAAATACAAAAAAAAAATTTTAAATAATGTCAAACAAAAAATATTTTAATATAAATTTCTGGTATTTTCGAGTAATATACGTCAATATTTTTTTTCAAACATTTTCACATAACTACTTCAGAATAATTTAAAAGACATTAGATTTCATTTTCACTGCTATGTCGCTGCAAAAAGAGATTTTTAGCGTTAATATTAAAAAATGGAAAATTTAGACCAAATATTTTATTAAATAAAAATATCTTCAAGTATTTTTTTATTTGATAAACATGTTTTTAAATATTTAACTAAATATTTTTTTATGAAAAATGTCAAGAATTTTTATTTAAAAAAAATTTAACATAATAGGGGTTTTCATATATACTCTTATTCTACTCGTAAACGATGTAAACCTGCAACGATGTTCTGTAACTATGTGAGAAGTTACTCACATAAAAATTTCAACTCTACGATGTGTCTACGACAGGGATGATAAATGGGATCTTTAAAATAGTACTAACCAGCTTAAAAAATAGTACTTACTTTTTTGACCCATATAGTACCAAAAAGTTTTTCATTTAATTTTTTATCATTATAAATTAGGAAATATAGAGTTCTGTAGTTGGATTCTCTATCTCTAACCTTTTAACGACAAAATTCGGTAGTTAAATTGTCAAGTTTCATAGTAAACTGACAATTTAATTTGCCCCTCTGTTATATCTAATTTATACAGCAAAACGTAAAAATTTTAGTTAAAACTATTAAAAACGAGTAAAAAGGTTAAAGTCGGCCATGCCGGCTATACAATACCCTACACCAGTCGGGTTAAAAGCCAACTAATGTTTGGATCCGAAATTCGAATGGGTTAAAATGGGACTTGTGTCAAAATTTACTATAATGTTAGTCAGCGAACCAAATTTCATTAAAATATCTTAATATTTGCGACCTGCAGTTTGTAACCAAGCCAATTTTGGGGGGACCCTTATATGGGCACTAGGTCTAAACATGGACCGGTGTTAACCAAAATCAATAGGCTTCGTCCTTGGGCTGATATAGGTCGGTGTACCAAATTTCATCAAAATATCTTAATATTTGCGACCTGGAGCGTATAAACAATATAATTTTGGTAGGACCTTTATATGGGCACTAGGTCTAAATATGGACCGATGTTCACCAAAATCAATAGGCTGCGTTATTGGGCCAATATAGGTCTGTGTACCAAATTTCATCAAAATATCTTAATATTTGCGACCTGCAGCGTATAAACAGTATAATTTTGATAGGACCCTTATATGGCCACTAGGTCTAAACATGGACCGATGTTCACCAAAATCAATAGGCGTCGTCCTTGGGCCAACATAAGTCGGTGTACCAAGTTTCATCAAAATATCTTAATATTTGCGACCTGTAGAGTGCGCACAAGAATGCATGGACAGACAGACAGACGGACGGACGGACAGACGGACATCGTTAAATCGAAATAAAAAAAAATTCTGAGCCGATCGGTATAATATAAGGTGGGTCTAGGACCAATATTTTTTGGTGTTACAAACATCAGCACAAACTTATAATACCCTGACCACATAGTGGTGTAGGGGATAATGACCACATAGTGGTGTAGGATATAATTACGTTGCACAAAAAAATTCTATCAGATTACTTTTTTAAAATATTAGTAAGATAAGAACAGCAAAAACCAAAATGTTAAATACATATACAAAATTTATATTTAAATAAATTTTAGTTAACAGAAAATAACTTAACCTGCTATTAGTAATAAATAATAATTTGTAGACTAAAAATCACCAAAAATTTAAAATGTAGAAAGCTTTTTTTCTATTTTTTTAGTACGAATAAAAATCTAGTCTTCTGAAATCAGCAAATTACTATTTTTAGCAACCATTTCCGTTGATTTTAGCGGGATAGACTGCTGTTTTCATTCAACTAAATTTAACTTAAAAGTAATTTGTTATTTTCAATGAACTAAAAGTTAAATATAAAAAATATATAAAAAAAATCTGCTAATCTCAGCAATTTCTTTTGTAAGGCCATTTTTGCTTAATTTTTAGTAGCTTTTTCTGCTATTTTTACAGGTTTATTTCTGTGAGTGTTGGGTTCGGAATTTAAAGTCCCTGAATATCGTATTTGACTTCGTTTTAAAGCGAATATTATTTTAAAGTTATTTACAGGTCTATTCCACCTTGTAATTTCATAAGAATATTTTCGAATGAACAGATTGACAATCGAATCAAATGATTTTAATGATTGCATTAGGTGCATTAAGAATTCATTCGATTCTTCGAAATAGGTTTTAGGTATTTAATCATTCAGAAATAAAAACCCAGTGTAGAAACGGTAATGACATATCATTATCTTTTGGACTACCAGTAATGACACCCACTTACCTTCTGTATTATTTTAAAACATATAATAATGAGTTACTGATAATGACTTATTTTTATCATTATTTAAAATAAAAAATAATTTTTTAGATTTTTTTTTAAATCTATTTTTAGACTCAATATTTTTTAAACACTGGTAAGGATATATGTAACCACATATTTTTTGATTTTTTGTATGTTGGCGAGTAAGCTTACTTGTGTGCAGCAGGTCAATTGTGTTTTTATCTATTAAATATTACATGTCGATATAGCTCAGATGGTAGAGCTTTTGACTGGCAATCTGTAGACCCAGGTTCGATTCCCGCACCAGCAAATTTTATTTAAAAAAAAAAAATACAATAAAAAATATTTTTTTTATATAATTTATTTTTTAGAAAATCTATTTTTAGACTCATTATTTTTGTCAGTACTGGTAAGCACATAGGTAACGATATATTTTTTGATTTTTCGTATGCTGGTGTGTAACGACAACTCATTATTTTTCGCGACATCGCCATATAAAGGTAATAAGAAATGTAATAACAAAAGTAACTAGTTACCATTACCAAGTATGTAGTTACATAACCACATATCTGGTAATGATTTTCTACACTGTGAATTGAATGAGTGAATTATTTATGAGCTCTGATGGGGAAAAACATTTTGCTAGTTTAAAAAAATAGAAAAATTTCTAGATTTCTTAAGTCTCCTAAATTTTAATATTTTTTTTTTTTTGTATACATACGTATTTTAATAAAAAAAAATGCGAAAGAACATTTTTTATGTGTTTAACTTGAGTTTTCAATAGTACCTAACATCTAATTTTTTAATATTTTTAACATAAGTATTTTTTATTTAAAACTCCGATATTTGATGTGTTCGCTATAAACACAATAATATCTCTGAAAATTAAAAAAACACAAAAAATTTAAAAATCCAAAAATATGTAAATAGTACTAAATGAGTCAGAGGAGTACCATAGTACTTTTGAGGTTCCAATAGTACCACAAAAAGTACTACAGTACTAACTTTATCATCCCTGGTCTACGATATTTAAAACAGGGTGAGTCACAAAATTTCAAACTGAATATAAGTAAATTTTTTTAGAAACCTCTGGCTAAATTTGACATTATGATACTCACTCTGTTTTAAATATGGCAGAGTTGCAATTTTTATGTGAGAAACTTCTCACATAGTTACAGAACACCGGCACTGGTATGTTTACGAGTTTAAGGCTCAATTAGACGTGCCATAACCATATAAAACAGCTGTTCAAACCAATCTTAAGGCTCAATTAACGTGCCATAACCATAACCATATAAAACAGCTGTTCAAACCAATCTTATGGGCTACAATATATTCGATTATAGGTGAAATGCCATAACCATAACCGTAGAAACCAATTGAATTTTGGTTGTCTGCTATGGCGTTATGATTACGGCTATGGCGTTATGGCACGTCGAATTGAACCTTTAATGACAAACTCCATATGTGACGCGCAAAATAGATAGGGACCAAAGGGTAAAAAAAGGGTTGATGTTGTCCACATCAAAAAAAAAAATTTGATTTTTTTACCCTTAGGTCCCTTTCTCTATGCGCTGTCACATATATAAAAAATATGGTTTGTATTTATACAAGGTTTATAAGGAATTTAGGAGTATATATTAAAAACCCTTAATATTTTTATTTAAAAAAAAAATTTATCAAATATTTTCATTTAATAAAATATTCTTGCAAGGAAATACATAAATTTTACATTTTTAAGGAAATACATACATATAAAAAATATTTTTACTTATTTATTTTTATTTTTAAATATTTGTACTTAAAAATCACTATATAAATATCAAAAATATGCATGTAGACTTTTTTTAAAATATTTTTTCGGCAGTTATTCTTTATTTTCAACTCTATTTTTAAAACACATTCGCTTACACCTTATATTCTTTGTAATGTATTGTTAAGGTGTTCTTTGTCAACTTACTTATAAGGTGTACCTACGTAATGCATTCACTGTCAAACTTACATAAGGTATAAAACACGTTATAAGTTGACTAAAATTTATGCGACACAATTGCTCGTAGGTAGAGTGTCCGAATATCATCCCGAGGGTTGCGGGATACACACTCGCTTACGATTTTTAGAAACAAAATCGCTTACGATTCACATTCGTTGTAATGTCTAGGCAAGGCGTTGTTTGTCTACGTACATACAAGGCATTATAGATTTTCTTCTTTGTATTCTAGAGGTAAGTTCTTGAGACATTGCCAAACTTTTTGTAATTGAGCAGAGAATGCATTACATATTACATAATTTGTAAGAGCATTGCCTTGCTTTTTCACCATTGTTGTGATAAATGCTATTATACATTCTTTTAGAAAGTAATTTTTTGCTGGGATGTGTTTTATTTCAGTAATTTTTGACTCATAAAATAAGAACACTCAAAAAAGTATCCAAAGTTTGCTTGGGCTCTTTACTGAATTAAAAAAAAATCAAAAAAAATTTTATTCAACATTTAAAAAAAAAATACTTTTAAGGAGTTTTTTCGGCTAAAGTTGAGTTTAGGGCTACCTCACCGATTGACTCCAAATTTTTTCCACTGATAGAACTCTTTTTTGGGAGTCTTCGTTGTTTATATTCGGACAATATTTACACCATTGGAAAGGTAATAGAAATATCTTTTAGATGATTTTTTTTTATTATTATTATTCGACCCGGAGAAAGAATTTTCATTTTTTATTTTATTTTTTTTTTAAGAAACGTTTTTATTTTATAAAAAGGACTGTATAAGAATAAAATTTGTACTTATTTATATATTGTCAAGACTTAAAGCTTTAACTTGAGATATACAGTGGTTGAAAATATAATAGGAACATTCAAATTTTTTGAAATTTTATTCTCGCTGCCTTTATTTTTAAAGATCAAAATAGTGACAAAATTCGCCCCGAAATGCGAGACGATGGTTTAGAAAATTGTGCAGAATTTAAGTGACGCCTGCTTTTTTATTTTGTCACTTGTTTTAAGTGGGCGTGGCTTTTAATAAAAACTAAGCGATATCGACCTTCTAGAAAATTACATAGCAAAATTTATCGAGCACTGATCGGATCTATACAAGCTGTATATTTTTGATCATCCTTTAAAATTTTCCTAACAATTTTATAGGATTTCCGAAAATATACAGTTTGTATAGATCCGATCAGTGCTCGCTAAATTTTACCATGTAATTTGATAGAAAGTCAATATTGATTGATTGATTTTTAAGAAATTAAAAAATCGTGAACGCGTTGAATATAAACGATGTCAACGAAGCCACTAAACTGCCTTTCACATAGGGAAAACTTCCCAAGCCCGGCCAAAGTTTGTTACACAGAAAAGCTTTACTCAGCGAAGCCACTAAACTATCACTATCACATAGGAGAAAACCCCTAAGCCCATCCTGAGGCCGGTTACGCAGCAAAACTTTACTCAGCAAAGCCCTAATCCCGGCTCGAAAGGGGAGAAATATAATTTGCAAATCAGCTCAAAAAGTTCTACATTGTTCCAATTACAAAAATAGAAAATTTAAATATCAAATTTAACATACATATATTTAGTTAGAATATTCTTCCACCTCAAGTCCAAATTCTAATATGATATTGTCATATTAGATTTTTATTTGTTGTTTCAAAAAGGGGTTGATCATTTTCATGATAGACAATACAATTGTTTCGTAGACATCACTCTACTCTTCAGTTGTCCGCAATAAGAAAATGATAACTTTCTTACTCAAACCGAGACATTACATAAGGTAAAAAAATCAACGGGACGAGAATTTTGTACTTTCGTATATGAACTGTCTGATTTGGTAAAACCAGCTATAAATGAACTCCTTTTTGAAAGCAACAATTACATAAAAGTACCCTTTGGGTACTATTATATGTATGTCTGTTGTCAATACATTTTGTAAAAACAACTAATTTTAAACTCAAAACAAAATAAATATTTGAATGAGATTTTAGCCGTGGTCAACCCCTTTTTGAAACAACAAATAAAAATCTAATATGACAATATCATATTATAATTTGGACTTGAGGTGGAAGACTATTCTAACTAAATATATGAAAATATAGAAAGTCCGAAAAAAACAATTTTTGTATTTTTTAATGCAAAAATTAAAATAATTGTTCAAATTTAACTCTTAATATGTGCAGTGTTTGAAGTAGAGATGGGCACGTGAGTGAATTTTCACTCACACTCACTCACGCTCACGAGAAAAAATTCTAATCACGCACAATCACTCACGATAAAAAATTACTACTCACACTCACTCACGCTCACGTAAGTAAGTTGAACTTTCAGTCACACGCACGCGTGATCACGCGTGATTCACGTGAATCACGCAAATTCACGAAACAAAAGCTTCACAGAAAAAAATATTCAAAAATTAAACTCGAAATTGCACCCTGTTTGGGGTTTCATGTTAGTGTCATTATTTAACCACTTATTGGGTAATGAAAGATTTTTGTGGGATATTATTCCATAGAGCATACAATATTAATAGGTCCGTTAAGGATAAACTGTTCAGGCCTATTTTGGCATAAAGGTCAAAATTTGCATCTCTCAAAAAGTTCTACATTGTTCCAATTACAAAAATAGAAAATTTAAATATCAAATTTAACTCTTAATATGTGCAGTGTTTGAAGTATAGATTGTCGTTACATACCCAGGAAAATTTTCTGTTCCAAAGAATCGGTTGTAGAATAGCTATTTTTCATTTACAACCCCTTCTACTGTCAATTATAACACCGATTCTTTTTGTTTGAAATTGTCCCAAAGCAACCACTTCCATAGCTCCAAAATAGAACCGTTTGCCCTAGAATCAGTTCTGGAACTAATTCTGGAACTGATTCTACTTCAGTCATACCTTAAATATGGGATCGCAGGAACTCGTTCCGGAACCAGTTCCATGGAACCGGTTGCAGTGGAACCAGTTGTAGAATAGGTGTGGTTTACTACCGATTGTAAAAAATTTTCCTGCACGCAAAAAATAAAAAATGGATAATTGCCGAAGTACTTCGGTAAAATACAACTTCAAAGTTTTCTGCTAAGTTACACAATTCTTTAATTAAATTATAATATTTTCTACGACAATTTATAAAAGAAAAAACTTAGGTAACGTAACATATTTTGAAGTGCGTGGAAATGGAATAGGTCAAAAACTAAGGCAAGTTGACAAAAACCAAAAATTGATAAATCTACATATATTTTTTTACTGACTTACAAACAGAGCTTTGAAGAATTAATTCCTTAATTCAATTTTTCAATTATGAATTAAAAATTCGATGAATTAATTTACTAAGCACCATATACTGAATGGAATTAATTCATATTTTCTTTCGTTCGATTTAGTTTGTTACGAATTAATTCAATTGCTATAATTTCTTTTTATTAAATCAAATGAATTAATTCACTGGTGAACACGTTCAATTTTATAAATCGAACGCAAAAAAAAGTGAATTAATTCCTTACTGAATTAATTCACTACTGAATTCGTCCAATTTCATTTTCGTTCAGTGAATTAAAAAAAATAAAATTACGTTCCGTGAATTAAAAAAAAAATAAAATTACGTTTAGTGAATTAAAAAAAAAAATAATAAGTTCACTGAATTGAAAAAAAAATAAAATAAGTTCACTGAATTCAAAGCCTGTTTTCTGCCATTCAGTAGAAGAAAACAATAATGTACAAATAAAATTTTTAAATAAGCAATTTTACAGCGTGTGCTAGTAACAAATTAGAAACCGGATGCTGTTTATCAACCTACATGATTCAAAAATAAGGCCTTTTACTATTAAAAATAAAAACTTTACAGATATAGATAAATTTGGAAAAAAAATATAACTATTAATTTTTCATAACTAGTTTGAAAAATTAATTTTTAAATTAAAAATTTTCTTAGTAGACAAAGGTCTGCAAAAATTTTGATAAAGCTACTAAAATTTCATTGAAAATGGCAGAAAGAACTGCTGAAACTAGCAGATTTTTGGTTTGGCAAATATTAGTAAATTAAGAATAACAATCAATACTGACGCAAAAAAATTAATATTGCAGTTAAATATATCCCAGCAAAAAAAAGTCATTACAAAAAAGTTATTTTAAAAGCACTCCGAATAGCATCAACTGATTGTGAAGTAGTTACAATTTAGCTCTAACACTGATTTATTTTACACGTGATGTCCCATGTTGTCTGTAGTTCAATTTAAGCATTTTGTTAGTAATTTAAAAGTGATTACATGATGTTAATAAAAGTATGGTTTTTAGGTATACTTTTTCATCACATCAATACGAGTACATTTTGTTTGCATTTTTAGAGTGATTTAGAAGTACTCTTTATAATATATAATATAATACATTTTTAAAAGTGATTTAAATGTGCTTTTATAATGTCTGAAATAGCATATTTTAGAGGCAACTTTAATATTTAGCCTTTACGGAGTCCATTTCTGAACCTATTGTGTAACAAAAGCTTCAATTTATTATTATTTGTAGAGCAATATTAGGGAAACACTTCTTTTGCATCTGAATCAATTCCATTAAGTCAAAATCAGACAAAAACAATTTTTTTTTTTTATTTTTGTTCAACAGTTTTTTTTTAAATAAGTTTGTAACATGTTTACTTCAGTCTTTAAATTCGAAAAAGATACGATATTGAATTAAATAAGATTAATACATTAAAACCGAGTTTTTGGGATGTCAGTTAAACTTGGTTTAGTTAAACCGAAAACGAAAAATAAAATAGATTTTAGAAGCAGTATTCCAGTTATAAACTGCGTTAAACTAAATTTAAAGATAATCTACATCCTAAAAGCTGTCCCTAAACGTTATATTTAACCCTCTGATTAATCTTTTTAAAAACATAAAAACAAATTTGCAGAATATTAAAGCGTACTAGGAAACTATTTTTTCATTTTACAACTCTACAGTAATAAGGCCATCATTATAAATTTGCTGGAGCCGCAGATCTATGATTGAAATTTTAGCTTTAAATTCATTAAAAAATCCGAAAACCGCTGGAGGACAGTTTTTCCCCAGACATATTTTGAAGGCGAATACCATGTCGACATTTGAATTTTGCATGTCAACAATCGTTAGCTTAAAATCAACGTTTTCATTAAATGAGGCATTAAGTTCCAATGCTATAATTTGCAATCGTGATTAGTTAAATTCTTATGTTGAAGAAGTTCATTTAGCAAAATTTTAACTTTAAATAAAATTTGGAACTTTAATGGACATTTTAAAGTTGACGGCAGTTATTTTTTAAATCTATTTTTGAGTTGAAGAAATAATATATTTTTTGTCACTATAGAATTATTTATTTAGCTTGATTTTACGACTTTTAAGGTGTAAAAGCAATTAAAGCATATCGACATTTAAAGCAGGTGACATTTATAGAACTTTTAATGTATAAGCAAAGGTAAGCGACCAACCTCTGTTAACGAACCTCTTGATTGGTCTGTTTTAAACGATAAAATATGTTAACATTGCAACAAATTTTATTAACATATTTCTTTGGTGCACGGTACAAAAGCACGCGAGCGACTTCATAGAGCCTTAACAATTCATTTTAATTGTTAACTTTTATATATTTGCATTTAGTGAAAAGAAGAATTCATAATGGGATCCAATTCTTTATGTCCTTTTCTTTTTCAATGGGAACTGTAATTGAAGTATTTTTTAAAATATGTACGAATAATTAAAAAATATGTAAATATTCGTAAATTAATAAAGTACGTTAATAAAATTAACTATTTTTTTAAGAGATAAAAAATGGAATCTCTAATAAATTCGTAATTTACAAACAAATGCATTTACAAAGAAAAAAAACAACAATATATATACATTTTTGAAAGTTGTTTTAAAGCACATACATACGAAACAGAAAAAGAGCACTTATCGCTGCATTGTAACCAATTTAAAAGTTGTTTGTTTTGAATGACTTACACATATTTTTGCTGGGATGTTATATCTAAAGTTTTGAAGATTTTATTAAGATTCTTCCTTCTCCCCTGAAGAAATAAAAAACGAGCCCACGATATAAAAAAAATAGTTGAGTTGAATTTCAGTTAATGAAAATACTAATTTACGCTGCAAAAATTAGAATAACATTTTTCTGATTTTCTCAGTCTCTTTATCGTTTTCTAAGGGCCATTAATAATAAAAAAATAACCTAAAGTTTGAGCGAACTTTCGTCAAACGAGTTTTAATGAAAATTTTCAGTAAGCTAATGAAGTTTTCTTCCCAATGTGACAAAAGCTTCATTATTTTTATGAAGCTCTTTTAATAAAACCTTTTTTGGGTGTATAAAATTTTTAATAAATAATATGAAATTTTTTATAAAATTATATCTAAAACTGCATCAGTTCAATGAAAACTTTCAATGGACGAATTCCAGCGAAACTTAATTGAATCAATGTAAAAATTCATAAGTAGCATATACACAATTTTCTCAGTGTGCAGTTATAAATGTCAAATTCCATATAAATTAAAATTTTTTAACTTTCATTTTCTGCTTTTTGGTTATTTGTTTTAATTCGAATAAAAATTTCATTTCATTGAAACGGGTTCGGGTTCCATGGTATTCTAGTGGAACATGTCGTAGAATTGATGTGGTTTTGAAGCGATTGTACACACTTTCTTGAGAGAAGTAAGAAAAGCTAGAGTTCTTACAGAATTAATGTCAATTGTGTGACACAGTTTTAAAACAAATGCAACTTTGTCTTAAGTGACATGGAAATATAATTTAGTTTTAATTTTTAGACGAATTAAAACCGAAAAGAAACATTGTCTATTGTATTTCCTAAAACCTGCCAAACAAAGTTTTGAAAACACCTTTATATGGGCCTTTCGCGATGTTTTTTAAAGCTCTTTTTTACAAATAGAAACTTCGATATTTTGTTATAATATTTGCAAACAAATTTTATTAAAATTTATCAGTCTCTTAAAACTAGTGTTTCCAATTATTCGACATAGGCGGTTAAACGGTTAATGCATTATTCGAAAAACCACTAAAATTAATTAACCGGTTATTTGGGTCGGTTAATCGAGAAAATTAGCGATTAATCGTTTAATGCAAAACTTAATGTATTTCCTTAATCGTTTACCAATAAAAACACAAAGAGCTACCTGTTTTTTTTTTAATGTTAACGTGGCATATAAATAACTCGATGTATTTAAAAAAGGTTTCATATTTTAATCCAGGAATATTCTCTGTTCCAAAGAATCGGATGTAGAATAACTACTTTTCCTTTGAAATGCCTTCCACTATCAATTCTAACGTCGATGATTTTTGTCTGAAATTGTTCCAAAATCAACCGTTTCTATAGCCCCCAAAGCGAAAATGGTTGCTCTGGAAAAATTATGGAACTAATACTACACTCAAAAAAATAAGTTAGTACAAAAGTTAGTAATACGTCTTGTATATCAAGTGTACTGGTTTTTAGCATTTTTTTTTGCTGAAATTCCGTTTTCCTCAAAATTTTTAATTATATTTTTTTAGCACTAAACTAATTTTGAACTAATGTTTTACTAATTTATTTAGCTACAAAAATTGTGCTGACAACCGCATTTATAGCGTGGACGACACCCAGATAGAGAAGATGTAGATGTCGCAGCTTGTCTGGATGTAGTACAGACAACGGAAATGAAAAAAAAGAAAAAAACTCTACACAATTTCTATATTTAAATTTTCAGCAAATAAAATAACTAAAGTAAAATTTCGCTACAAGTTTTTTGAGTTTTTTCAGTCTACTAATATTTAGCAAAAAGTTTAGTGATTTTAGCAAGGATTTTTTCATTTGCAATCGACTAACTGTTAGCGAAACTTTTGCTAAAGATTACTATTTTTTTGGTAAAAATCAGCTCGGTGATTTCAGCAAACCTTTTTGCTGAAATTACCAAATTTTTTGCAAGCACGCTCCTGACTAAAAATTTGCTGATACAGCAACATTTTTTGCTGACTTTACTGACTTTTTCTTTTTGAGTGTAGAACATCTGGGATTAGTTCTAGAACTGATTCTCCATCAGTTATACTTTATATATGAGATCCGTGGCACGGGTTCGTGAACCAGTTCCATGGCATAGGTTCTAGTAAAACAAGTGGCAGAACTGGCGTGGTTGGCAACCGATTGTAAATAATTTTCCTGGGAAGGTTAAAAAGTTTCGGAATCTATTTCCCAGCTATTTTAGATTGAGCCATCGATATAAAAATTTTTAGCGTATTTGAAAATACCAATTTACTCTGCAATGAAATCAATGAAAGTTTGAAATTTAAACTCCTTCATTGGGTGTATGAAAGTTTCAATAAATAATAAGAAATTTTTCATAAAACTGCATCAATTCAATGAAAAGTTTTAATGGACCAATTCAAAGTAAAAATTCATAACCAGAATATAAATAAAAAACATCGAACCAGAGGCTGAAAACCTGCTCTCACTTTTAAAAATTAGTTTTACTTTTTAAAAGAATTAAAACCGAAATCAGAAATTTTCTATTGTAGCTGTGTTTGTGCGGCAAACTATCAACGTTGGCTTATGTCATTCCCGTACAAATTTGGCATTAGTAACGTTTAGAGGTTAACGCTAAACGTCGGCTGATGTCAACATAATGTGGGAAAGACATAAGCCAATGTTGATAGTTTTCCGCACAAACACAGCTTGTCTTTCCTAAAGCCTGCTCCAATCAGAAACGTAGTGTGTTTTGATAAGTTTAAAAAGACCTTTATTTTGGCCTTTCGCGATGTTAAAAAAATTCCAAAAAATTTTATTATTCCGTTTTAGGAGTCTCTTAAAAACTCATCACGTGTCTCGCTGGAGCATTGTCCACTTACGTGGAGTTGCTCAAAATATGGTATCTAAAAGTTTAAAGAACTCTTTCAGTAGATATTAAAAGAATTTGATCGTATTTTAGTTAGTATTTGTTTTTTCCAAGCGTTTCTCACAATTTTTTAGCCAAAGTTATGAAAATCATGAAATTTTGGGAAATAATAAAGGGAAAATGATCAACCCTTTTTGAAACAACAAATAAAAATCTAATATGACAATATCATATTAGAATTTGGACTTGAGGTGGAAGAATATTCTAACTAAATATATGAAAATATAGAAAGTCCGAAAAAACAATTTTTGTATTTTTTAATGCAAAAATTAAAATAATTGTGGAAAATTCAATATTAAAAATGTAACCGGTTAATCGACCTATTTTAACCGATTATTCGGGTCGAATAATTATTTGAGTTTTAAATTATTTGTTTCGACATTAACCGAAACAGAGGCGTTTAATCGAGGAATCGGTTAATCGATTAACCGAATTGGAAACACTACTTAAAACAGATGAAGTGTCTCGCTGGTGCAATGCCGACTTGCTTAGAGTTCCTTCAAAAAAGGTATTTAAAGGCTTAAGGACCTCTTTCTCTCGATTTTATAGTAAATTTTGAATTTGGTGGTATTTTTAGTTAGTATTTATTTTTCTAATAAGCTTTTCTTGCAATTTTTTAGCCAATGCTAAGAAAATTATGAAATTTTGGGAAAAAATAAAGGAAAAATTCCTTATTAAAAATGTAACCGGTTAATCGATCTATTTTAACCGATTATTCGGGTTGAATAATTATTTGAGTTTTAAATTATTTGTTTCGACATTAACCGAAATAGAGACGATTAATCGAAGAATCGGTTAATCGATTAACCGAATTGGAAACACTATTCGATTTTCATTCCCGTTTCCCGGAAAACCCTAGACGAATATGAAATTTTGACATTTATTTTGTATTAAAAATGCCTAAAAATATGAATTCGCCTAAAACAATTACTGAAAATTGTTAAAATTCGACTCACGCACACTCACTCACGCAAAATTTTTACTCACACACACTCACGAACATTTTGAATCTACTCACACTCACTCACGTTCACGTGAATAAATTAAGGTTTTACTCACACTCACGCGTGATTCACGTGAATCACGCAAAATTCTGCTCACGTGCCCATCTCTAGTTTGAAGGGTTAAAGGCTAGTTTACGGTCCGCAATGGGTTAACAGTTTAGAAATTTTTTGGTTAAAGTTGAGTTTAGTGGCACAGCTCCGATCAGGTCAAAATTTTTACCACAGGTAAAACTTTTTATTGGGATTCCACATCAACATTTTTTTTTGTCGGTCGGACCTATCTCGGGAGTTATTTCGGTTCAAAGTTCGAAGTTGGACTTGCTTATAACTCCGTTGTTTGCGGTCGGATTTGGACAGTACGCAAACCATTAGAAAGGTATTTAAAATATCTTTCATATGGCATTAAAATTTTTTATACCAATTAACCCATTGCGGCCCAGTTAAAATTTTTTTAATTTTCAGAAGGTTAATTTTAACAAAAAGGGTTTTATTATAAAATTGCGTATATAACAATATAATTTGTACTTAATTATTTATTGTCGAGACTTACACCTTTCATTCAAGATATAGCTCGACCTCTTAACCCATCAAACAACAAAGTTATTGGGGGTCAAAGTTTTATTTTTTTTTTTATATTAACTTAAAAAATTCATGTCAATTATAGAATTATAGAAATATCTTTCACTAGGACCAAAAATAAGACCGATTAGTTAACCCAAAAGAAACTTTTCAAGAGACTTTTTGATGGTGAGATATTAGAATTTCGCAAAAAAATAGCCATATTTGGAAAGAAAAAAAATTCAAACGCGCGATTTTTTCAATTAAATTTAAACACCAACTTTTAACAAAATCAAGCTTATGTACCAAAAATTTAAAATTTTTTAGATAAAATCGCACCCCCAAACATTCATTAAATATTAATTTTTTTTTTTTTTTGGAAAAAATACCGCGATTTTTTTAAAACTTTATTCGCCTGCGACGCTGTGTCCCATAAAATACAAAAAAACCCCTAAAATTCGTATAATTTTCACTTTTTCCTAAAAAATCCCACACTTTTATCACCAAAAAGTTTACGTTTAAAACAAAATGCATATTTGGAATCTTGAGAATTTTCTTTAATTTGAGTCGTCACACGTGCCATTTTGGGCGTGTTTCGGTTTTTCGGACCTAGCGGGTCCTGGGGGCCCGGCCCCCTCATATAGAAAAAATATTTTCTTTTTTAATTCCCATGAGGGTGCCCCATAAAGTAAAGTTTTGCCCAATTTTTACTTAACAAAAAAAAAAAGTTGTACATCAAATTAAAGCGTATATTCTCTATTACAATTATGTTGAAACAAATCATACCATTATATAAGCACTTTTTTCATATACAAGGGCTTTTCCCGCATATCTCCCTCTAAAAATATGAAAAACTTGAACCGGCTCGTAATGGGTTAATAAATATTAAAAAAGTTGTATGTCATATTAAAGCCATTTCAATTATCTCTCCAATGGGTCTCATATTGTCCAGATCCGATAATAAATAGCGGAGATACGGGCAAGTCCATGTTTCAACTTTGACCCAAAATAACACCCGAAATTGGGGTCTCCGACAAAAATTTTTTTTTCCTATTCAGCCCAAAAAGTACTATCTGGGTGAAAAAAAAAAATCGGAGCTGTGCCCCTAAACTCAACTTGTTCCAATTTTTTTATACCGGATTAAAGAAGCTTAACCCTTTCAGACCCAACCAAAAATTTTGTGACTAAGGTAAAATGGTATTAAAACTATAAAAATTTCCTGATGTCAATTCATATTTTATGAAATATAATTTAGGTAAAAGTATAATTGCAATTTTTTTATCTAAGTAAATCTATTAGTATTGAAAATATTTGCAACTTTAAGAGAAAGCAACCCATCTCACAATCGTGTATGCTGGGTCTCAAAGGGTTAAATAAGCTCTCTAATGATACGAATTTCGTTCCGTTCCGATAACGCATATCAAAGTTAGAAATATAGAAATTAAATGATATATCCAAGCTTAAGAGGCCTATAGCTCGGAAAATATGAGCCGCCGAAACAAAAAAAAAATGTTTTTTCTGAACTCACTTATTTTACCACTATTATTGTTTTTCTTTCTTTTTTTGAGCTATGCCCGTGAACTATTGTTCCATTTTTTTCTCAAATCACCTCAAAACTACTGAGAAAAAAATCGCTGAGGTGCACCTAAAGTCAAGCCTTGCCGCGTGTACATTGGCCGGGTTTTATTTTAGGGATTATCTAGAGGTAGCTTTCTTCCCTCAGCTTTAAACTATAGGCCAGCATCACAAGTTCGATACACATCCTTCTTAAATTATAAATACGTTTTATAACTTCATGTTCACATATAAAATATATCTACCAGTTTATCATGCAGAGTTTCAAAGAGCAGGAAATAGACGAATAATAATCTAGTCTTCAATAAACGTAAATTCTTTGTATTTAAATAACTTAACGGTATTTAAATATTTTTTTTATAATGATTTTACAACAATATAAATAATCCAATCAGTGTGCAGAGAACTAAGCCGATATTAAATTATCGACAAAGGCCGCTAGAACATAATATAGTTGGCGGCGGCTATAAATCGACGAAAGCAGAAAAATCTGCAGCGGCATATTAACGGTAAAAAAATCGGCGGCGACTAAATGTCGCCTAAATCCGACGATTTATGAAAAAAATTCGTAAATTTTTTAATTTTTTACAATACCGCAGTTAAAAAAAAGTTATTAAAGGAATTAAATGTGCTAAAATCCCAAAACTTATTTCGCAAATTGTGAAAAACTATCTGTTGAAGGCATGTCCCTATCCGGATTTCTACCTAAGGAAATCGTTAAGGGACGACGTTTTTGAATTTCTAGAAATATTAATTAGGTTAAATCCCAAACTCAATGATAATTTCTTGCTATCGTCTAGGAGCGTCATTTAACATTTAAAGATATCAAAGAAAAAACAAAAAAATTTTATATAGAAAATCTTATGCTGCTAGTTCAATAGGGACTAATCTCCTCATTTGCGTTCTTAATTCTATTACCATATAATGTTAATATATGATGTTATATGGTTATAGAATAAAGAACACAAATGAGGAGATTTTGTTATCTCGTTCATGTGAATGACCTATAAGGCTGCATTCACACCTAGTTCTTAAACACGTGTTTAGCTAAAACACATATTTAAGCTCTTTATTCTATTACAAAAGTTTTACACTCGTTTTAGCTAAACACGTGTTAAGGGCTTAGGTGTGAATGCCGTTTAATAGGTCATTCACATGAACGAGATAACTAAATCTCCTCATTTGTGTTCTTTTTCTACTACCATATAACATCATATTTTAACATTATATGGTAATAGAATAAAGAACACAAATGAGGAGATTTAGTTATCTCGTTCATGTGAATGACCTATAAAACGCCATGCACATGAAAGAGATTACTAATCACCAAGGTTGCCAACACTTGAACTGAAAAAATGGATAGATTACGGAGAAAAAATGGCTAGAAATGGCTAAAATTGGAAAATAATGCTAAAACCCAATAATTTTAATATAAATTAGGGATGTTGGTTTTTAGTTTTTATTTAAAAGAAATAAAAATTGTATTTTCGACCTTTGTAATAGATTAATTAGAAATTTATTAATTACATTCGAGGCCAATTTCCTTATTATGAATTAACATAATAAGTACTTTTTTCAAAAACTGCTATTTTTCTTCATCAGGATACTCTCCTGACACCACTTTCCAAAGAAAACTGATGAAGGGGACCTGGAAAATCCCCGATACGATCGTCTTTTCATTCCTGAAAGTGCTGAGGTTTTTGAAAGCAAAAGCTCAGTGAAGTATTTGTCAGGAGAGTATCCTGATGAAGAAAAATAGCAATTTTTGAAAAAAGTACTTATTATGTTAATTCATAATAAGGAAATTGGCCTCGAACGGAATTAATAAATTTCTAAATTAATCAGGGATAATTAAGAGTTCTAAAACGAATTTCATGAAAGTAGCCTTTAAATTTTAATGTTTTCCGAATTTCTAAAGCATTTTCATTCAAATTTTACAAAAAACATGATTTTAAATCGAATGTAAAAATTACATGTGTCTGTGAACCCAAATAAAAGTTTCAAAAATTTAAAATTTTTTACTAAAATTTTGCAAATCATAAAAATTCAAGCAGTTTTATATGAAATTAACTGTTAAACATTAAAAGAAAAAATGGCTAGGGAAAAATAAAATGGCTAAATCTTCCGGCTAGATCCAATCTAGCCATTTTTTAATGGCTAGATGAAATTAAAATGGCTAGATCTAGCCGGAAAATGGCTAAATTTGCAACATTGCTAATCACCTCGTTTTTGGTTCTTTATTCTATTACCATATAATATCAAAATATGTTATATGGTAATAGATTAAAGAACAAAAATGAGGAGATTTATGCGGCAAATAGACCATGCAAGTCATTTGCACAATAACGAGTTTGTTCAAGTCACCTTACTCGACACACACAATTCAAGTAAACTGTGCAATATTCATTTTAATTTACACACAGCAGCAGAAACATGTAGCGGATTGTTATTGCTATGAGAAAATATTAGTCTTTAAATGCTTTATTTTACACTTTGCGCAGGCCAAAATTCCTGAAATCCGTTGGCGATGTTACTAAATTTATATTAACATTTTTTACTTTACGTTTATTCATACTTTTAATTTTTTTATCCGTATTTATGATGTTCACTCTTCAAAAATTACTGCTGAACTGTGCTAATTTCAGCATACACTGCGCAAATGACTTGCACAAGTTCTAAAATATTGCGTAAAAATCAAAATCGTTTTGATTTTGACTCAAGTCTAAAAATATACTTGTACAAGTACACAAACCAGGCCACACATTATTGTGCAAGTAACTTGAGTAGTCTATAGGCCGCATTAGTTATCTCGTTCATGTGAATGACCTATAAAGGCTTCATTAGTCTAATCGTAAAGTAAAAAAACGTATCTGTAATCAATTCAATGTGTTAAAATAATATAGAAATATATTTTTATCTTTTTTCTATGCATTGAAACTGTTGTCAAGTAAAATCGTCAAAAAGTTCTGTTGAAAATAAAATTTTATATTTTATTATTTGACATTCAATTCTATGCACAAGAAAAGAATAAAAAATACAATATTTTTATTTTTTATACTCTTTTTATTCATTATACGAATGATACGTTACTTTTTTTACGATACTTCCAAACTAATTTGGGCTTAAAGCAGCGAATACATTACTTGTAGTCTACACGAGACATAAATCAGTTAACATGGCCACTAACATCATGTTAATGTTAAGTGTGGACCACTCATTTTAATGTTATGATTTACGTTTTTTCTGTGTTAACATAGTTGTTACTCTGAGTCTTGACGAGACATTGATTTGTTTGCCCAAAAACTAATCGTCGGCAGAATAACGGGAAAAACTTTGTCCATTTGTTTTGGGTGGAGAATATGTAATGTCAGACAATTCATTATTTTTTGTTTTTTGTTGGAGTAGGTCACAAACGAAACTATTTTCATGTTTTCAATGCCTTTTCCACTAATTTTTTAACAATAATAAAAGTAAATTGCTTTAAATTTAATAATAATACAAATTATTTACTTTTTCATAGCATTTTATTAATTTTCTAATATTTTCTTTTGTTTGTAGTAATGCCACTAAGTAAAAATTAGATCTGGCATCGTGGCTGATGTTGCACATAGTTGTGAGAACAATTGTGCTGACAACGTTGTCTGAACAAGAACAAAATGGGTGCGTTCGGCAGATACAATTTGACAGTCAACAGTTCTACAACAGTTGTGCAACTATCTGCTGAACGACCTGATCACTAACCGCTCAGTCTGAGCGCTCAGGTAGCGCTGTCATATTTTGGTAGCGTAAAAAATGTTTGCTACTTTTGATCAAATAGTGATACATTTGTTGCTGTTGATTTTAAAAAATTTTTGTTTTGTATTATTGACAAATAAAAACATACAAATATAATTCAAAAACAAAAAATTTAAAAAATCAAAGGAAAATTTAGAAAAAATGTATTTAAAAACAAAACAAAGAAAACATCGTTCAGCAGAGTAAGTAATCACAAAGCGCTACAAGTCACCGGTAACAGTTTAAGGTTTCTCTGCCGAATGCTACCAATATGAACAAGAGTGGTCCACACGAGACAAATTCATGGGTCAACAAGAAATTGTTCGTTGGTTGAACAAATCCATGTCTCGTCAAGACGCTAGTTAAAGTAGATGTTAAGGCTGCATTCACACCTAATTCTTAAACACGTGTTTAGCTAAAACACATATTTTAGAATAATAGAATAAAGAGCTAAAATACGTGTTTTAGCGAAACACGTGTTTAAGATTTAGGTGTGAATGCCGTTTAAGAAAACTATTTTATAACATTTTAGTCGATGCCATATTTATTTACTGCTTAATGGCATCACCAACAAACAAAGCTTATAGAAAATATATAAAAACACTGTAATTGTGAAGTAATTTTCATTATTAGAACTTAAAATGTAGTATTCTTTTTATTTATCAAAGAAAAAATATACAACCAATTAATTACTGAATGCTACCAATATGAACAAGAGTGGTCCACACGAGACAAATTCATGGGTGAACAAGAAATTGTTCGTTGGTTGAACAAATCCATGTCTCGTCAAGACGCTAGTTAAAGTAGATGTTTAGCTGCCTACACACTAGGGAACATGGTTGAGGGAACAAAAAATATCAAAAAATTTTGTAAACACGAAATGCACGCTCTCAACACTTACACACACACAAACTCACTCACACATTCACAAAAAATGCTCTCTTTTTTTAAGTATGTTCCCTAGTGTGTAGGCAGCTTTAAGGCTGCATTCACACCTAATTCTTAAACACGTGTTTAGCTAAAACACGTATTTTAGAATAATAGAATAAAGAGCTAAAATACGTGTTTAAGCGAAACACGTGTTTAAGATTTAGGTGTGAATGCCGTTTAAGAAAACTATTTTATAACATTTTAGTCGATGCCATATTTATTTACTGCTTAATGGCATCACCAACAAACAAAGCTTATAGAAAATATATAAAAACACTGTAATTGTGAAGTAATTTTCATTATTAGAACTTAAAATGTAGTATTCTTTTTATTTATCAAAGAAAAAATATACAACCAATTAATTACTGTGAAATAAAAGACATTCATTTGCGACTGACGCCGGCAAGTAAAAATAAATAATGAAATTTCTTAACATTAGTGTTCTCCACCACAAAAGTAGTAGATTTTATTTCTGAATCTCATAACAGCTATCTTATAGGTCATTGACAACAACGAGATTACTAATCTCCTCGTTTTTGGTTCTTTATTCTACTACCTTATAGTGGCAAACAATTACCTCATGTAATAGAATAAAGAACAAAAATGAGGAGATTTAGTTATCTCGTTCATGTGAATGACCTATTAACAGAATCTCATAGCTAATGGAGACTCAGAGTTAAAACGGCATTCACACCTAAATCTTAAACACGTGTTTAGCTAAAACGAGTGTAAAAGAATAAAGAACTGTTGTAGTAGAATAAAGAGCTAAAATACATGTTTTAGCTAAACACGTGTTTAAGAATTAGGTGTGAATTCAGCTACAATGCAGAACATTGAGTAGGGAACAAAAAATACCAAAAAATTGTGTAAACATGAATTGCACGAATGTCAACACGAGCATTAACATACACAAATTAACATTCGTAAAAAAATGGCCTTTTTCACGAATGTTCCTTAGTGTATTCCCCGCTTAAACGCCATTTACATGAACGAGATTAATAATCTCCTCGTTTTTGATTCTTTATTCTATTACTATATATATATATATTTGTTCCTTTTACTCCTGCAAGGAGCATAGGGACGCGTAATGTTTAATGTCAAATAATGACAATATGTGGTAAAAGAGTAAAGAACAAAATTGAAGGTATTTAGTTATCTCGTTCATGTGAATGGCCTATAAGAAAGATAAAAAAATCTCATTTCTACCGGCTTATAGGTCATTCACATGAACGAGATAACTAAATCTCCTCAATTGTGTTCTTTATTCTATTACCATATAACATATTTTAATATTATATGGTAATAGAATAAAGAACACAAATGAGGAGATTTAGTTATCTCGCTCATGTGAATGACCTATAAATCTCCTCATTTGAGTTCTTTATTCAATTACCATAAAATGCCAACATATGTTATATGGTAATAGAATAAAGAGCACAAATGATTTATTTATAACGCATTTCTTTAATGAAAAAGTAAGAAAAATAACTAAACAGGCTTTCTTTTTTTTGTTTTCTCGCGGCATTTTTAATAAACGACCAGCACAGCACATGTAAATATGTAAATACTGACGCGATAAATATTGAACCAGTAGCATACACGCGCGATCCATCAATCCATTACAATGGATCGCGATCCAAATATCACAATATATATTAAACGTGTGGCAGTGCCCTAAAACTTACTTCGAACTTATGTAGTTGTATAAATACATAGCACTTATAGGTCATTCACATGAACGAGATAACTAAATCTCCTCATTTGTGTTCTTTATTCTATTACCATATAATATCCCACCAAAACCTTGTTAATGAGTTTGACCTTTTTCACGCATTGCCTCGCAATGGGTACCCCTTTACCCTTGGTTTTACTTAGAAACCTAAAGTAATACGTTACTAATATTGTGATACATCAATACTTATGTGGGAGGTATGAAATAATGAGTTACCGACATGGAGATATATCACTACTTATTTGGAGCCTTTAAAATAATATATTACCGATATTGTGTTTTATAATAAGAAGGGTAAAAATAATAAGTTATTGGTATTGCATAATGTAACTACTTATTATGCGAAAGTACGATTTAATAAAAATTTAGAATCTAATTACATTGCTCGCATCGGTGTACTTTTAAACAAAGTCATTACTGGTAACGTCTTATTTTACTCCCTATATGTAACCAATGAAATATGTACTAATGTGTAATGACTTACTTCACTCTATAAAAGTATGTACTTATTTTAGCTAACTAGTGAATTTAATATTACAAGTAACAACTTATTTCAGTACTTCCTTCGTAATCACTTATTTTATCCTATACCCGTACGACTTAGGCAACCATTTACCCCCAATGACACCCCCATGTTAAAATAATGCATTATTCGACCAAAGTGTAAGTAGTTACAATTTTTGGTTTCTTATTACATTTCCCTTTACCTGGTAATAGAAGGTTTTGCTGGGATCTTATTTTGACATTATACTATAATAAAATAAAGAACACAAATCTCACAAATAGTTATCTCGTTCATGTGAATGACCTATTAGATACAGTTCCACCTGTTTTTTTCTGCGCGTATAAAAAAATGATTTTTCACTTGTGTGGAATTGTTGCGAAAGTGCGGTGGAATTTTTCGCATCAATTTAATAGACAAGATTATTTGAAAATGTTGCGAAAAAGTGACATTTGGATTAATTATGATTGTAAATTTTATATACGCCATTCACATGAACGAGATAACTAATAGGTCATTCACATGAACGAGATAAGTAAATCTCCTCATTTGTGTTCTTTATTCAATTACCATAAAATGTCAACATATTACAAATCTACATGTATTTTTTTACTAACTTACAAAATTTACTTTTGAAGTTGTATTTTACCTAAGTACTTCGATATTTATACACTTTTTATTTTTTCCGTGAAGCAATTATCGAAATGATTTCATCTCAAGTGAAGACACTCAATTTTAATGTTATTGCAATATCATGATATTGCTGACATGCAAGCGGGTCTTGCAATGATGCCTGCCATCTAATGTCACTTTCCGTTTTAATTTTAATTTTGTAATAAAAAAAATAACAGAAAATTTGGTAAAAAAGAATTTTTGATAAAATTTTGTGTTTTTTGAAGAAAAATCAACGATATTTCTTAGCCATGAAGTGGTCAAGTGTTCTCCACCACTTTGCAATTGATATCATTTTGACGTTTCTCTGCAATTGTTCTGACATTTCATATCATATAATTTATTGCATTTGAAGACACCGGGTAAAAGAAATATTTGTTTTAAGGGTGAATGGCCCTTAAAACAAATACGAGATAACTAAATCTCCTCATTTTTGTACTTTATTCTATTAGCGCATGATATTTTTTGACATTATACGGTAATAGAATAAAGAGACAAAAACTAGGAAATTCGAAATCTCTTTCATGTGAATGGCCTATTATCTGTGTAGACTTTCGCTACAATTTCTTTTTTTAGCGGGTTATAGCTCTTTTCATAACAAATATTGCGGTTTTTAGCAAAAAAAAAAGTTGGCAACACTGCAGAAATAAATCCATGTGTAATCTGTTACAATATAATTAAAACGTCAACACAATGACAGCTGTCATCTCGATTTTCCTTTCTTTCCGGTGTCTGCTCCACTCAAGTCGATAAAGTACGTAAAATTATATTGAAAAAATCATTAAAAATCTAAACAATCAAAACCTATAATGTGCAAATGAATAAATATGACATGAAATTGTAAAATTTAACAAGAAGTTTGATGCGTTCTTTGTTGTGAGAAAACTTCCTCAACCTTCCGGGATAATGAAGTTTTCTGAATTGAACATAAAAAAGGGTTCATCAGTAATCGCATGCAACAACTCAAGTGCATTTTTCGTAATTTAGTTGAACCGATAAAAAATGCAAAAATTGTAGTTTGTTGGATAATAAAATTGTTATAAAATGACAGCTATTACAACTGTTTTTAGTTATCCGGTAAAACTACTAAAAAAGCAATTGTAAACAAAAAAAAAATATCTTCAGTTACTAACGAAATATTGTAAATAATGTTTCCTTCAAAACTTTACTAATTTCTTTGTTTTTCTTTGCAGGATGTTTATGCCAAAGGCTCATCGTGTCGCTATCTATGAATACCTCTTCAAAGAGGGCGTTATCGTAGCCAAAAAAGATACCCATGCTCCTAAGCATCCTGAACTTGAGAGCATTCCTAACTTGAATGTCATCAAAACATTGCAGTCCCTCCATTCCCGTGGTTTGGTTAAGGAACAATTCGCCTGGAGACATTACTACTGGTACTTGACTAATGAAGGTATTGAATTCTTGCGCAGTTACTTACATTTGCCCCCAGAGATTGTTCCCGCCACTCTTAAGCGCCCCAGTAGACCCGAAACGGTACGCCCCCGTGCTGCTGCTGCTCCCCGCTCTGGTGATGCCAGCAAAACTGGTGAAGATCGTTCAGCTTACAGACGTGCCCCTGGCGGTTCTGACAAGAAGGGTGATGTTGGCGCTGGTGCCGGTGATGTAGAATTCCGTGGTGGTTTCGGTCGTGGTCGTCCCCAATAAATAAAATTGGACATGGGTGATTTGTCACCTATACAAGTAATTTTATTTTTAAAAGATTTTTTTTTTCTATTTTAAAGAAATGATAAAAATATAAAAAAAAACAATTTGCGGTGTTATTAATATTGGTGAATACAATGTAGTAAATTAAAGTTTATTACAATCAAGCGGATATAGTTAAAATTAAATACTTTGTAAAAAAAGTGTATGTTAAAAACTCGGCAAAAAAGGAGTATTTCAGAATACATCACTAATTTATATACATCCAACAAGGAAATGCAAAAATAAAACTACAACGTCAACAAGATTTTGACATTTAATGCAAATGATCAAAACTGTTAATTGCAAAATTATCGGACGTTTCCTATGACACACGCAAATTCACTGATGCAAGTTTTCAATTTTGCATTTCCAGCAAGTCATTTTTAAATCTGATTTGTTTTTCAACGAATGGATTCGAAAATTCTTTTTATAAAATAATTTACTACTTTCCTGATTAAAAAAATATAGAAAAATGGTGAATACGATTGTATCTGCGTGGATCAAATTAGATTTAATTACTTTAAATTAAGGTCTCTTGTATCGTGTATACTATATAAATCTTGTAAGTTCGCGTGCCATATATGGAATTTGTAAAAAAGGCTCGTATGAATAAGAAATAGATTTCACTAATAAGGAGAAACGTTAGGGTTTTTTTTTTTTTTTTTTAATTTTCATTTTATAGTATTCTTCAAGCCTATGGATACAATTTGAGTTGGTCTTTCCAAAGCAAAATAAAATTCTAAAGTAATTACTAATGCAAGGAATTCCATGCAAATGCATGTTTTTCCTCGATAGACCAAAACTGATATGGATTAAATATTTACCCGAATCATCAAATTTTAGAAGAAAATGGCATCGATTTGTAGTTGCATATTTTGACAAAACTGCATGTTTTTGCAGATTTTGACAAAAATTCATGTTTTTGCATATTTTGACTTCAAATGCATATTTTAAATGCCTGTTTGTGCATATTTTTCATTTTTATGAGAATTTTTTATTTTGTAAAAAAAAAAAAATTTATACGTTTTCATATTTAGTGTGTTCGTTTACTCGAAATTCTTACTACTTTTACTACAATTGGAAAGTTTTGTTTACATTTTGTATTGAATTTTTCCAGCTGTAGTAAAAGTATTAACTTGTAGTAAGTAAACGAACACGCCTATTTTGATTCAATCAAAATATTAGGGGTTTTCATATAAACTCGTAAATGCCTTGTAAACTTTGTATAATTTTATATAGAAGTTTGTTATTTAGTTAGTAGCTTTAATTAACCATATAAGGCCCTAAGGGATCGGTTATGTAATAGAAGAATTAATAAAAAAAAAAAATACAAACTATATTTTTTATATATGGAGTTTGATATTAAACTCATAAACATACCAGGTTTACACCGTTTACAATACCGTACAGTACGAGTTTATATGAAAACCCCTATTAATTTTTACCATTATTTTTAAAAATACACATTCTTAAAAACCTTATTGACCTATGGAAAAGCATCGAGTTCTGTATCTGTTTGCAAAATAGCTAACTTAAATATATTTTTAAGTTTTAAAGAGCATTATTTTTTTGCAAAAATAATAGTTTTAGTTCATATTTTTTACATTTTTTAAAACATATTTGCCTTTTTTTAGGCGCATATTTTCTATTTTTAAGTGCACGAAATTCCTTGCCCTTGTAATTACAATTATTCATACACTCTGAGAATTATGTCGGTAAAATTAACTGAAATTATAGTTCTAAAAGTGTACACTGCAAATATAAATTTATTTCATTGCTATACCTGTTACGAAATCCTCACACAAAACTTTACTTTGGGCATTGTTAGAATTAGCAATATTTTCAACGTCGATTATGTGTGGGCAGACCTTTAAAAACATAACTCCTTAATTCGATTTATAAATCTGATTCAATTTTCAACACATCGATTCGCAAAACTAATTTAATTTATTGAATATTGTCTACATTATTCAATCAATATCTTCAAAGAATCAATTTAATTTTTGTTGATTCTTTTCATAGAATCAAACGAATTGGTTAATTTCATTTCAACTAAAAATGGTTAATTTTTTTTCATTTGATTCAGACCTTTAACGGTTGTTCTCATACTGTAGGTTTAACTTTAGCTTAACTATTAAGCAAAAGAAAATGTCAAAAAATTTTATGCAAAACAACAAATTTTTGGGTTAACTATTAGTTAATCCTTAAGGCACATCTACACGAGATAACTGCCAGAGATAGAGCAAAAAACACCTCTAATTAGCTGTATTGTGAATGATTTAAGCTATTTAGAGGTGTTTTTTGCTCTATCTCTAGCAGTTTTAACTCTCGTGTAGGTGTGCCTTTAAACCTTCAGTGAGAGACCCACCGTAAAAAAATAATTCGATCTGTAATAATTTAATTAATTTCTAAAAAAGAACAATTTTTTGATTCGCGAGTTATATGTTGATTTTTTTGATTCGCGAGATTACAATTTTTTGTTTTCATCCGGGATTTAATTTTTTTTTCATGGTGTGCGCAAAGAGGATTTGGTTTGCGTATTAATAATAATTTAAATACAAAATTGAATTTTCTCCTAATAAATCAACGTTTTAAATTAAAGTAAGAATCCTACAAACGAATTAAAAAATTGACATCAATTCGTGAATCAAAAAATATAAAAATAAATCGTGCAAATTTATATATATATATTTTTTTTTGAATCGCGATTTTATAAATCATCTTTAAAAATAATTCTTTTGAATTAAATGATTTCATATATACTTTGCGAATTACCTCTAAAAACAAATTCAATCGAATCAAAATTGATATACTAATGTCATAAATGACATGTGACACTGAAACCAGAACTTTGGAAAATGAATTCGTTTTTCAATGATATTATTCTAATATTATAATATTCTTTAAAGGCACATTTACACTAGAGAGAAAACTGCTGGAGATAGAGCAAGAAGTAGCCCTGAATAGCTCAAATCATTCACAATAGAGCTATTTAGAAGTATTTTTTGTTCTAGGGGCTAGTTTTTATCGTTTAGCCGCCACCTCTGAAATATATTTTACCATAGACGGTTACTAGCCGCTGCCTGTGAGAATTTAAATATCGGCTTCGTTCTTTGTACGTGATTTTTTTTGATGTATACATAAAAATGTCAAGCATTATCAGCTGTAAATAAAAACAAATTTGTAAAATATTTAAACAAACTTAAGATGTCTTTCAACACTTACAATATTCCAAGTGATGATGAACGTTATGCAGATTATAATGATGATTCTCGCTCCAACAACTTTGAACAAAATGCCTACGACAGTGAAGAAGGTGAGGAAAATAATTTGTTATTGTTTTTGATTTAGTACAAAAAATATAATTTTGTGTAAAATTAAGATACTGATGATGCTAGTGAAACAGAATTTCGCAACAGTGGACGTACTCCAGGCTATAATAGTGCTACGCAAAATACCAACGGCACAAATCATGAACTAAAGGAACAGTAAGTAAACAATTGTGTTAAATCGTTTTCTTAATGAATTGAATTTTGGATTTTATCACCAGAATGTATCAACATAAATTGGCCAGTTTAAACAAACAATTGGAAGAACTTAAAAATGTATCACATCCTGAATATATAAAAAGACTCAAAAAGTTGGAATATCAGTATAAAGAACGTTTAAGACTCAATGAAATTTATCGAGATTATTTAAAAGAATGTGTTGATAGAGATTATGTTTTGGAAAAGAAAGCTGCTCAAAAGGAATATGATGAGAAAAAGGTAATCAATAATGTAACCATTATTTTACAAAAACTTTAGCCGTGACCGAAATGAACAAAATTTTACCAATACGAAAACTGCAACCTAGATTTGTTAAAAAAAGAATCAAATGTTGTGTAGCAATACTTGGTTAAAAATATTAACAATTGTTATTTAGCCCTCACCTATAATACCAATTGCAAAGTAAACATTTTTTTTGGAATTTTATTTTTTTCTTACACAGTTTGTCTGATAGCAAAATAGTTAATAATTATTTTACAACTAACTTTTTAGGATACCCCGTTTGCTATACATGTTTTTTTAATAACTTTTGCGCGCTGAACAGAAATCGGCCTGAATTTTTAAAAATGGTTTAGGTCGTTTTCAAAATGCGATAATTTTAAGTTTTAGCAAAAAAAAACCGGCCGACATAAAAATGTAATAATTTTGACGTGTTACCTTGCCGGTAAAAATAAATGTATGAAGAAAAAAATATTTTTTGCCTAAAATATTAAAAAAAAGTAATAAACAAAAGGTTATTGATTTTTATGGTAGCGGTAACAAACATTTATTTTTACCGGCAAAACTGTTGAGTATATAGAAAAACGTTATATGAACATATTAAAGGAATTGTAATTTTTAATTTTTAAATTGTTTGAGCAAAATCGGACTAGTGGTTCTCGAGTTATGTCAAAAAAAAGATATATCTCGATTCTTAGGGTTGACCCAGCGAAACGCCGGGACACGTATAACTTGTTTTTGACCGATATAACATTTCCCGTTGGTTTCATCCCATCCCGATTTTGACTGTCGCATAGTGTAATCAGTACTGTCGATTGTGTGAAAATGAAGTTTTGAGAAGAACGCATTTAAAGTTAAATTAAAAATAAAATTTTAATGTTTTTCTCATTTTTATCGAAATTCGTTTTTTGACACACTAGGTGCCTTTTCTGGGAGATGGTCACATTTAAATAAATGTTATATCTAAAGTTTTGAAGATTTTATTAAGATTCTTCCTTCTCCCCTGAAGAAATAAAAAACGCGCCCTCGATATAAAAAAAATAGTTAAGTTGAATATCAGTTAATGAAAATACTAATTTACGCTGCAAAACTCAGAATAACATTTTTCTGATTTTTTCAGTCTCTTTACCGTTTTCTAAGGGCCATTATTAATAAAAAAAAAAATAACCTAAAGTTTGAGCGAACTTACGCAGATAGCATTTCGTCAAACGAGTTTTAATGAAAATTTTCAGTAAGCTAATGAAGTTTTCTTCCCAAAGTGACAAAGCTTTATTATTTTTATAAAGCTCTTTTTAATAAAAAATTTTTTGGTTGTATAAAATTTTTAATAAATAATATGAAATTTTACATAAAATTTTATCTAAAACTGTTCAATGAAAACTTTCAATGGATGAATTCCAGCGAAACTTAATTAAATCAATGTAAAAATTCATAAATAGCATGTACACAATTTTCTCAGTGTGCAGTTATAAATGTCAAATTCCATATAAATTTAAATTTTTTAACTTTCATTTTCTGCTTTTTGGTTATTTGTTTTAATTTGAATAAAAATTTAATTTCATTGAAACGGGTTCGGCAAATATTTTGATAAAGCTACTAAAATTTCATTGAAAATGGCAGAAATAACTGCTGAAACTAGCAGCAAATATTAGTCATTTAAGAACAATAATCAGTACTGCCGAGTGTGTGAAAATGAAGTTTTGAGAAGAACGCATTTAAAGTTAAATTAAAAATAAAATTTTAATGTTTTTCTCATTTTTATCGAAATTCGTTTTTTGACACACTAGGTGCCTTTTCTGGGAGATGGTCACATTTAAATAAATGTTATATCTAAAGTTTTGAAGATTTTATTAAGATTCTTCCTTCTCCCTTGAAGAAATAAAAAACGCGCCCTCGATATAAAAAAATAGTTAAGTTGAATTTCAGTTAATGAAAATACTAATTTACGCTGCAAAAATCAGAATAACATTTTTCTGATTTTTTCAGTCTCTTTACCGTTTTCTAAGGGCCATTATTAATAAAAAAAATAACCTAAAGTTTGAGCGAACTTACGCAGATAGCATTTCGTCAAACGAGTTTTAATGAAAATTTTCAGTAAGCTAATGAAGTTTTCTTCCCAAAGTGACAAAGCTTCATTATTTTTATAAAGCTCTTTTTAATACAAAATTTTTTGGTTGTATAAAATTTTTAATAAATAATATGAAATTTTACATAAAATTTTATCTAAAACTGTTCAATGAAAACTTTCAATGGATGAATTCCAGCGAAACTTAATTAAATCAATGTCAAAATTCATAAATAGCATGTACACAATTTTCTCAGTGTGCAGTTATAAATGTCAAATTGCATATAAATTTAAATTTTTTAACTTTCATTTTCTGCTTTTTGGTTATTTGTTTTAATTTGAATAAAAATTTAATTTCATTGAAACGGGTTCGGCTTCCATGGTATCTAGTGGAACATGTCGTAGAATTGCTGTGGTTTTGATTCTCAGTCTCTTAAAACAGATGACGTGTCTCGCTGGTGCACTGCCGACTTGCTTGGAGTTCCTCCAAAAAAGGTATTTAAAGGCTTAAGGACCTCTTTTTCTCGATTTTTAAAGAATTTGGTGGTATTTTTAGTTAGTATTTGTTTTTCTAAACTTTTCTTGCAATTTTTTAGCCAATGCTAAGAAAATTATGAAGTTTTGGAAAAAAACAAAGGAAAAATTCCTTATAAAAAAATGTAACTGGTTAATCGACCTATTTTAACCGATTATTCGGGTCGAATAATTATTTGGGTTTTAGATTATTTGTTTCGACATTAACCGAAATAGAGGCGATTAATCGAGGAATCGGTTAATCGATTAACCGAATTGGAAACACTAATCAGCAGAGACCAGAGATTTGACGTACCCCCACAAAAAAGTAGTCCAAAAGTGTCAAATCACACGAACGTGGTGGCCAATTCACAGGTCCATTTCTTGAGATAATTCGGTCACCAAACGTTTGGTTCAACAAAGTGATGGTTTCACGCGCTGTATGGCATGATGCGCCGTCTTGTTGGAACCATTTCCCCTCCAAATGATTTTCAATGATAACAGACTACAACTACTGGCTGTGCTAAAATGCTAGTACTGGCAAACAATTTTTTGCAACTAATATGCCAGCGCTGGAAGAGCAAAAAAAAAATTGGTCTTAGCTTTTCCACAAACAAAAAAATTGATTTTATAAAACAAAAAAAATTTTAAATTAAAAAAATGGTAATGAAAGTTTTATCTTCATTCCTATTATATAAAGTAATGGTTTGAATTTCATTTCCATTACTTTTTGTAATATAATAAAAAAAAATTTATTACTTGTAATGAAATGAAAAAAAATCATTACTTTATTAAAAGCGAAATACGTTTGATTTTTCTATAGTCGCGCCTTTATTGGCAAAGTTATAAATTTTCATATAAAATATTGTGGTTGATGAGCGCTTATGGGGCATTTTATATCTTGAGTCCTCAAAATTTAAGCTTATTCGTTATTTGAGCTTTCAGCGACGAATCAGCATACCATGAATTCAAATTAAAGCACACGAAAAAAGAAAAATATTTACCTTTGTATAAAAGTAACGGTAATAAAAATCCATGTCTAATTTTGTAATAATTAAAATTAATTTCATTACAATTACTTGAATGTAATGGAAATGAAAAATATTTCATTGTAATTACGTATATGTAATCGTAATGAAAGTGCTTGTATCTTTCACTTACACGTAGAGTCACAAAAATTTCTATTTTTTGCTGGGTTGATATTAAATATCACTACAAATAAATTCAAAAGCACGACAAAAATTAAGTAAATACCAAAAAAGCGTGAAGAACAATCTTTTATAAATATTAATTAATGTTAAAATTAATCCAATTGAATTAATTTGATGCAATTGAATTAATTTTAACATTAATTAATATTTATGAAAGACTGTTCTTCACACTTTTTTGGTATTTACTAGTGTTTCCAATTATTCGACATAGACGGTTAACCGGTTAGTGCATTATTCGAAAAACCACTAAAATTAATTAATCGGTTGTTGTTGTTGTTGTAGCAACGCCTCCTACAATAAAATATGTAAGCAATATATTATAATTAATCTTCTTCTTCATCTTGTTCTGCTGACTCAGCTAGATCCAGACCCAGGAACCGGGCCGCCTCAACCGGGTGGGTCCATAGTGACGTGGGATCTAGGTGAGTCGGGTTTGCCGTGCAGCCAAAGAGGTGGTTTACGTCGTGGGGACCTCTCTGGCATGCGGGACATGTGTTCGAGATGGTGGGCTCGATCCGAGATCAATATGAATTAAGGCGTGAACACCATCCCGAACGCAATTGCGCGAGGAGAACTTTTGAAGATCGTGGGAGAGTCCTCTCCTCGTTCTCCGCAATAGGTGGGGGACGACCTCCAAGAACGATATTCATCCGGTAAGAATTGATGACGTCATTTACCGTGTCCCGATGAATATCGTTTATACCTGCCCTATAGGATGCTTCGTCCAGCGGGTCTCTCATATAACGCTGGACCGTGCCCTCAAAGACACGAAGGTCCTTTCTGACATGCCTCGGGGGGGATCCACCTCCGTAAGATGGTGATTCGGGTGGTTCCTCCGATGACATCCCAGCAGGAACTGCTTCGAGAGCATTTGGCAGTGTTCCTTTACTGTAAGGACCTTCGTTTCCTCGTGAAGATGTTGAACCGAGGACATTTGCAGGCATCCTGTAATTGTCCTGAGGGCAGAGTTTTGGCAGGTTTGGAGCTTTCTGCACTGGGTATCGCTGACTCTAGGCAACCACACTGGCGCAGCATAATTAACCACTGACCGACCAATTGTTTTGTAGGTTGCCAACAAGGTTTCTTTGTCCGTACCCCAAGAGCTGCCGGCTAGCGACTTGAGGACCTTGTTCCTACTCTGCATCTTGTTGCAAATTGCAGTGGTGTGCGCTGAGGACATGAACAGGCTGTCGAATGTAACCCCAAGAATTTTGGGGTGGTTGAGTGTCGGAATTCGCACGCCATCGACTACTACATTCAGTTCCAGCCTTACTTCTTTCGTCCAAGTGGTAAAAAGAGTCGCCGAGGATTTTGCAGGGGAGAGCTGCATATTCCTTCCAGTGAAGAAATTCGTAAGATCATGAAGATAACTGTTCAACCTACCGCATAAGCCATCAATATCGTGACCCGTCGCCAGTATCGTACAGTCGTCGGCATATGAGATCAATTCCACCCCTTCTGGTGGTGCCGGGAGTTTCGAAACGTAGAAATTAAACAATATCGGGGAGAGAACTCCACCTTGAGGAATTCCTTGTTTAATTCTACGAGGTTTGGATCTTTTGTTACGAAACTCCACAAACGACTGGCGACCACACAGATAATTCGCTATCCACCTCTTCATACAATTTGGGAGACTGGATTCGGCGATGTCTCTGAAGAGGGTCGCGTGGCTGACCGTATCAAATGCCTTCGATAGGTCAAGCGCCACTAGAACCGTCCTTTCGCAAGGGCGGCTCTGATTTAGACCGCTAGTTATCTGTGTGGCAATGGCGGTTAAAGCTGTTGTTGTACTGTGCTGCTTACGGAATCCATGCTGGTGCTGGGCAAGCTGAAAATGCTGTGTGAGACTGGGGAGGAGTAGAGCCTCAAGTATCTTAGCGACCGGTGACAGTAGGGAGATTGGTCTGTACGATGTTCCCTGGTTCGCATCCTTTCCTGGCTTCAAAAGTGGCACCACCCTGCCCATCTTCCAGACCTCGGGCACAATTAGGGTGGATAGGGAAAGGTTAAAGACCTTTGTCAGGTACTCTACTCCTGGTATCTCCAGTTGTTTGATCATCAGCATGAAAATTCCGTCGGGTCCTAGAGCTCTAGATGGTTTGGCTCTTTTGATGGCTTCGGCAACCTCTGTTGACGTAAAAGCTAATGGCTCGTCATCGACTCGGAGTTCGTGCATTTTCCTCACGACACTCCTTAGCTCGCGCACCTCTTCGGGTCCGATATCGTCCTATCGGCAAATGAGATCGATACCCTGTTGTCCCTTTTGGACGGGTTCGAGAGAGCTTTGACCGTTGACCATAGCTTGCTGGCTCCGGTGCTGAGGTTGCATATTTTCAGATGATCTACCCATTTGTTCCGTTTATGCTCGTTGACCAACTTGCTGATCTCCCGGTTGAGTTCGCTGATCCTGGGGTCGCTGGGGTTGGTCGAACGAAGCTCGTCCCGCTCATCCGCGAGTTCTGCCGCTTCGGCTGGGAAATTTGGTCTGATGTTGGCGATCCTTCCAGCCGGAATGAAGCGAGCAGCCGCTGCGTTGACGATTTCGCGGAACTTCCTTTCCGCGGAGCGCACATCGGTTGGGGTGGGTAGGTCACTGAATTTGCGGTTGGTGAACTCTCTGAACGCTAACCAATTAGCTTTCTTGTGGTTAATGTACGTGCGGCGTTCAGAGACGATAAAGTCACTTGGTCTATCGAGCGCGATAACTATAGGAAGGTGGTCTGAGGCCAACGATATAATCGGCCGCCAGGAGGCGTAATTTATCAGACCTGCACTCGAAATTGTTATGTCTGGCGAGCTAGTGCAACTTCCTACAATTCTGGTGGGGGCGTCCTCATTCAGTGTGCAGAATGTGGAGTCATCGACCTGTTCCGCCAGGGCTATCCCTCTCTGGTCTTCCCCCAGATTGGAGTGCCAGAGCTCATGGTGTGCGTTAAAGTTGCCCATCACCATGCGGTTATCGCCCACCAGAAGGAATCTGATGTCCGGGTGATATGCGGGGCAACTGGCCACTGGCAAAATATACACATTGTACAGCTCGATCTCGGCAGCTCCTGACCTTACTGCTATACCTTGATGTTCCATGTATACGTCACGTACGTTTGGGTCAGGCGAGATTATTCTGTACTGCACGGTGTTGTCGATAATGTATGCGAGGCCCCCGCCTCCGCTCCGTGTGCGGTCCTTGCGCAGAATGTTGTAATTACTACAACTCTGGAGTCTACAGGTGGCATTGAGTTTGGTTTCCTGGACCGCAGCGACCATGACTTTGTGGAGCTGCATAAATCGGGTTATCTCCGTGATCTTACCTTGGAGGCCGTTGCAGTTAAACTGCATAAGTGTTATCACCTCAGGTCGGGGGACAGCCACATGCGGTGTTAGTTGTGGTGTCTGCTGTTGGTGTTGTAGCTGTTGTTGTCGCTGTGGTTGTTGCTGTTGGGACGAGATCGGGGTCATCGCGACCGATGATGGCAAGGCCGACGATGTCGCCGACGTTGACAACTCCGATGACGATGAGCTGTTACGTTGGCCTATACAGCATGGGGCCACGTAGTTACCGTCCCAGTCCCTATGGGTTCTTAACCCACTGCAGTTTCTACTGCTGTCCTTCCTGAGGTGAACCCACTGATTGCAGATGTTACACCTGACTGATGTTCCGCCAGAATGTTACCGGTCCTGGCAAACCGAGCAGAACCATGGTCCAGGATTTTGTTCGATTCCGGCACGGACCAATAGGATATGGAGCAAGTTCGCCGGATAAAGTTTCTCCAGGTTAGAAAAAAGAAGAGGGCATACATACGTATTGTGGGTTTGTTGAGTTGGCATTCCTTAGTCGGGGCTTGTTGGGCTCCGAGTCGTTCCGGTACGAAGAACCGAGTGCCGCGTGAACGATTAATTAATCGGTTATTCGGGTCGGTTAATCGAGAAAATTGGCGATTAATCGATTAATCGTTTAATGCAAAACTTAATATGTGTGTTCCCGTACGTTACCGCTGGTACCCGCGGGAACCCAAAACAGCCCAGACAACAACAATTTACACGCAATTTTGAGTACGGGAACGCCTTTGGGCTAGTTTGGGTAACTTCGGTAAAGTACGGGAACAGACATAATGTATTTCCTTAATTTTTTACCAATAAAAACACAAAAACCAGCCTGTTTTTACCAAATTTAACGTGACATATAAATAAGTCGATGTATTTAAAAAAGGTTTAATATTCTAATCCAGGAATATTTTCTGTTCCAAAGAATCGGTTGTAGAATAACTACTTTTCCTTTGAAATGCCTTCCACTGTCAATTCTAACATCGATGATTTTTTTTGAAATCGTTCCAAAATCAACTGCTTCTATAGCCCCCAAAGTGAAAATCGTTGCTCTGGAAAATGTTATCGAACTAATACTATAACATCTGGGACTAGTTCTAGAACTGATTCTCCGTCAGTTATACCTTATATATGAGATCCGTGGTACGGGTTCGTGAACCAGTTCCATGGCATCGGTTCTAGTAAAACAAATGGCAGAACTGTAGTGCGATTCTCTAACTTTCTTAACGATTTTATCGATTTCGTTAACTAACGATAATTGTCGGTTGAGTTACCGAAAAAGTGATTCACTATATTTTAGTTAACGATATTATTCACTAGAAAAAGTTACCGACAAATTTCGGTAGAAATAAAAAATGCCAAACAAAAAGTATTTGTAAATAAAAAACAAAATGAAAAACAACATTTGTATGAATAAATTTTATTTTTTGAAAACCGGCGAATTAGAATGTTTTTTCGTGGTTTTTTGCATGCTATCGGGCTTAATAAATATGGAATACCGCTCCATATAGTGTTTTTTTAAATCGCGAAAGCCTAAATGCGTTAAATTTAATGTGTATTTTTTCACCCTATAGCAGTATTATAATATAATCCATAAGGTAAGGGTATGTAATAAAAGCGACTTAAAATTTAACTAAGTGTCTTCAAAGGCGTTACGCTCCCCACCGCGGTTCTTGTTTTTCTTTTGTAATTGTGAAACTGTTGGATCGTTAGTCAAACTAAGGCTATTCAAGTGAGTTGTAAGTGTTCGAGTTTGAAATAATCACCGTTAATCAGTTAAAAAGTCAGTGGCACATTTTTGCGATTAATGTGATTTCCCCTGCTTTTCTATTTTGAATTTGTCCATTCAGCGACTAAATTGCATAAAGTTGAGTGATACGAAATTTTCGCGGTTTACATAAGTGAGATTTTTCACAAATCTTGTATTGATTACGCGTTGAACCAAAAAGTTAAATAAGTTATTTTCAAATTGTAAAAGCACAAAGAAATGTGTCATTAACTTTGTAGCTGATTCACAGCTATTTTTTCAATCACGTATACTCACGACTTATTTGAATAACTTTAATTTCGCCAAGAAACACACAGTTTATCAATTAAGAAAGTAAAAACCGCGGTAGAGCGCGTAAAGCATAGCTTCTTAAAGAAATAAAAAAAAATAAAAATGTTCAGTCGCATTTATAACAAACACCTAATGGAATTAATTCTAATACTTCTGTAGTTTAAAAAAGAAACCTTAAATTTAACGCTTTTGGCGTTCCGCGATTCGAAAAAAATATGTCATTCGGTTTGCTATATATTTATTTTCTAGTTATTTTGAAATATGTTATATATATCGCAGCAAAAAATATAAATGGTTTTAGCAGCACTGCAGAACTAGAAGATCATTTTTAGTGCTACTTGTATCCAGATATGGTGCAAAATTATTACCATTACATTTTCATTACAATTTCTTTATGTGATGGTAATGAAAGTTTCATCTTCATGCCTATTATATAAAGTAATGGTTTGATTTTCATTTACATTACTTTTCTTGTAATATAATAAAAAAACAATTCATTAATTGTAATGAAATGAAAAAAAAAAATCATAACTTAACTAAAAGCGAAATACGTTTGATTTTTCTATAATCGTGCCTTTATTTGTAAAGTTATAAATTTTCATATAAAATATTGTGGTTGAGGAGCGCTTATGGGGCATTTTATACTTTGAGCCCTCAAAATTAAAGCTTTTTCGTTATTTGAGCTTTAAGCGACGAATCAGCATATCATGAATTCAAATTAAAGCACATGAAAAAAGAAAAATATTTACATTTGTATAAAAGTAACGGTAATAAAAATCCATGTCTAATTTTGTAATAATTAAAATTAATTTCATTACAATTACTTGAATATAATGGAAATGAAAAATATTTTATTACAATTACGTATATGTAATGGTAATGAAAGTGCTTGTATCTTTCGCTTACAAGCAGAGCCACAAAAATGTCTATTTTTGCTGGGTTGATATTAATTATCACTACAAACAAATTCAAAAGCACGAAAAAAATTAAATAAATACCGAAAAAAGCGTGAAAAACAGTCATTCATAAATTTTAATTAATGTTATAATTAATCCAATTGAATTAATTTGATGCAATTGAATTAATACGATATAATTGAATTAATTTTATTTGCACATGTAGGGTAAAAAATTATGTAATTAATTTTAAGCACTAAGCAGTTATAAATATTGGCAAATTTTATTTTTAAGAATATAGAATGGTATTCCATTTATATTCTATGAAAAGGATATTACCTAAAATCCTAGTTTTCGCGATTTATAAAAATTTTAGTCGAAAAAACCAGTATTTATTTAGTAGTATGTATCAAAGCACTGTTAATTCACTGATTCGCTGTTAAACGAGAGCCATTGAATTTAATGCAAATGCCAGTTCCTTATTCTTAATGTAAATTGTTAAGAAATTTGCAATAAAATACATTTCTTTAGCGAATTTTGAAATTATTTTACTCATATTTTACCTTATCTACAACTTTTTTTCTGTTGTTAACTTAACAATAATTGTCGGAAGTTAACGATATTATTTAACGACAAAATTCGGTAGAAAAAGTTATGGAATCAGTTTTAACGACAATTGTAGTTAATTATCAAATTTTGACAATCCAACTACCGATTTTTGTCGTTTAAAAGTTAGAGAATCCCACTACCAAAGAGTATACATAATAAAGAGATTGGGGGACTCTCTATCACTGAGAAAGCATTTGTTCTATTATGTGCCTTGGAACAGGAACATACTCAAACCAATATCACCCAGCAAACATGGCAATACGAAGAAGATTCTCCGAACATATCGCCAGGAAGAAAACATTTATTGCCGGCAATATCAATTTCGTATTCCGGAAGTTTCCTCCGCCGGAAACAACTGTTACACTAAAACAATACTTCCAGGCAATATGAAAGCAATAACTCATATGGAAGATAAAAGAGATATCGCTAAATAAACTCCCAGTACAATAAAAAAGCGATTTAATTTTTTCATTATTAAATTTAAACCTGAAAAACCATATCTGCATACATAATCCATTGAACAACTTATAAATTATTTTGATTTCATCTTAGCCGATTTTTCCTGCGCAATTAATCTTAATTTTTCACGAGTTTATTTCCTATACATCTTTTGATTGTTTTTGTACAAATTTAGTTTTAATTTTTTCCAAATTGATAAAAGATTTCAAACAAATTTGCTTTATCTTCCAAATGATACAAAGATGATATTGCCGAAATATTGTCATAAAAAGTTATGACAAAAGATAAAATTTTTGAATTGCTTTTTTCCAAATATCGTCGAATTTGCTTCCAAGTGATAAAAGGAACACAATTTCAAAGTAAATACTACTTGATTTTTTTCATTCAAATGAAATATCTTCTTGGAAGGTATCTTTTAAATGTTTGCAGGGTCATTATGTGCGCTCTTTGTATGACTCAAAACATCGATTGTAACCAGGGATGGAAAATAATAATTTAGTTATAAAAATCAAGAATGGAACTATACTGTGGAATTATACTATTCCAACAGTATTATAGCCCTAGATTATGAATTTTAAAAAACCATAAGTAAAAAATTGCAAAATAATATCGGAATGCGATAAAAGGCTTTGGGTTTCAAAAAATTAAATAAAAGATTTACATTCTGCAAACGATGCCAAAATTTTCTTTTTTTGCAACTAACCACCAAACCTTATTTTATGAAATGGGCATTATACTCCGCAGATTATAAATTTAAAAAACCGCACTTAAAAAATTGCAGAATAATAGAGGAACGCGAAAAAAGACTGTGGTAGAAAAAAATAATTAAAAAACTGATTCAGCGATTAACAATCTGCAAATGAAGACAATGACGCAAACATTTTCCTTTTTGCAAATATTTTTTTCGCGATTTATTTATTTATTTTTTTTTGCAAACTAAGCACCAAACTTTTGTGTATAAAATTGGTACTATAGACCCTAGATTATAAATTTAAAAAAACCACACTTAAAAAATTGCAAAATAATCGCGGAAAGCGAAAAAAGGCTTTATGGTACAAAAAATTAATTAAAAAACTTAATCAGTGATTTACATTCTGCAAACAAATATATTGATGAAAAAATTTATCCTTTTTGCAAATTTTATTTTTCGCGATTTTTTTTTGCAACTAGCCACCAAACTTTGTTGTATGAAATTTGTATTATAGTCCCTAGATTATAAATTAAAAAGAAACGTACTTAAAAAATTGCAAAATAAAAGCGGAACGCGAAAAAAGGCTTTGTGGTACAAAAAATTAATTAGAAAACGTAATCAGCGATTTAGATTCTACAAACAAATATACTGATGCAAAAATTTTCCTTTTTGCAAATTTTATTTTTCGCGATTTTTTTTGCAAATAGCCACCAAACTTTGTTGTCTGAAATGTGTATTATAGCCCCTAGATTATAAATTAAAAAAAAAAACGCACGTAAAGAATTGCAAAATAATAGCGGAATTTGAAAAAAGAAAATTTAATCCCTAGGTTATATATTTAAAAAAAACCGCACTTAAAAAGTTGCAAAATAACGGCGGAATTCGAAAAAGGCTTTATGGCTGCAAGCAAATATATTGTTGCAAAAATTTCGTTTTTGCAAATGTTTTTCTTCGCAATTTGTGCTAATATTTGCTAATATATAAATATTTAATTTTTATGTTTTTTAACGAGCCAAAGAGAAAGCTATTTTTTTAGTAACTTACATTTTTAAATATGTAAGAGCGATCTAACATTTTTTGGTATGAGCGACCGATTAAGTGAGCCTTTTCCATCCCTGATTAAACAGTCGGAGTTCGTTCCTGTTCCAAGCCGCCTAATATTTTTTCAAATAAAAAATATTGAGAGAGTTGCAAGGCCATTGCCACTACTGGTGTGGTTGGCAACCGATAGTAAATAATTTTCCTGGGAAGGTAAAAAGTTTCGGAATCTGAGATTATTGAAACTGAAACATTTTTTATACATACTAAATTAGGTCTGTACAAGCTTTGCTTAAACAACTAAAAATTAGTTAAAAGTGGCAGTTGAGATAAGGAAACCCGAAACTGTTGCATATCGATCATTTAATGTAGATTTTTTACATCTTTAGAAAAAATTTTAAAAATCTTGAAACCTTTAGATAAAATTTTCTTTGAATGCAATTTTTAATCAATACTGCCAACAATAAAATATAATATTGCATTTAAAAAAATTTATATCCAAAGCTTCCCAAATTTTATTAAGAGCCATTTTAGAATGAGCCATCCATATAAAAATTTGTTAGCTGTATTTGAAAATACAGTAGACGCTCGCAAATTAGAACCGCTTTGTTTTTGAGGCAATTCTAATTTCTGAATTATTCTAATTTCTGGACGTTTTTTTTTCGAAAAAAAAATTGAGTAAATTTACTTCCAAAAACTTAAAAAAAAAACTCTTTAATATTTTTTAATTCAATTTTATTTGATAAAAACAAGAAAACAAAACACAACAATTCAGTCCAATACATCAAATGTATTTTTTTAAATTAAAAATATGAATATAAAAAAAAACGAATGGCAACAAAACATAGCAATGCAGTCCAATTACATCACATGTATTTTTTTTAATTAAAAACTAAAAAACTGTATTTAAAAAAAATTAAACAATTAAAATTAAACAATGGCCAAGTTAACAACTAATCTTTGTTTGACATATAATCAGTTATATTTGTTTGTTTTTTTGGTTTCTTTAAATCCGAAATATCATTACGGAGAGCCAAAAGATTACTTATGTGCTTAGTTGAAAACAATTCACTGTTATTGCACCATTTTATTAAATTATTTACGCTTTCAATGGCTGTAGTATTAGAGACAACTGATGATACTGCAACAACGTCGTCTTCGCTGCTATCTGAAGACTCACCATCGCTACTGAGAACATAAACAGATCCGTCATCAAACATATTGTAACGATTCGTCTGATTTGGTTGACTACCATGGGAACAGCTACCTATTAATTCCGGCTGTGCTCGTCGGCGGGTGTGGTCTATTAAGTTCCCAAAAAAAAATTTTCTGAATCAGTTACAAGGGATTTTACTTTAGGTAGCAAAAAAAATATTTTAACTATATTTATACAGACGTTAGAATAGAACAAGTAAATGTTGAGGATGGTTTTGTAGTTAGAGGTGTCATTAACTACAAACATACCAAAGCCCACCCACCATACTGACAAAATTATAAAGTCCGTTGTCAGCCCAATAAAAAAAAATATAAAAAAATCACCTACCTAATATAACCCATACCACCGACTTTACCTTTCGTAATAAAAAAAATTTCAAAATTCCATTTTAAAGAATCTTAACATATTATAATTTATTAAATAAATAAAAAAAAATATGAATTAACTTGCATTAATATAAAATTAAAGATTGGCCATCTACATGGTAAAATTATATATTTAAACTATTAGATATTTTCTTTATAAACAAAAAAAATTTTATAGTTAAAATTTTAATTATATTCAATCGATATTAATTGATATTTAAGTTAATTCCCAAAATCGAAACATGAATACCTTACAATAATAAAATTTTTAATTGATGGCAACCCTAGTTGCAAACTATTCTAAATTATTTTCAAGTTAATCGCTAATGAAAGTAAAAAAAAATCTAACAGATATTCATGTTTTGATTTCAAAAAAAAATTTTAAACAAAGTACTTGTTTAATAGGAATGAATTGGTGAGAGAATGAGAGTATATTAAAAAAATGTACTATTTATGTATTTAAAAAGAAAATAATAAAGAAAAAAACTTACATTACACAATCCATCGATGTCAGGCGCCGGACTGTTGATTACCTGTGTAAATTGTTTTATTTAATTATTTAGTTAAAAGTATTGAATGTATGTTGAATGTGTTTAAGTGTGGATTGTGTGTGTGGATTGTGTTACTTATGAGAGATTCTTTCCGTTTCCCCCTTATAACAAAATCCACATAATATAAACAAGTAAATGTGGTTATTGACTGCGAATGTGTTTATGTGTGTTTTTTCTTAGAAAGGAGAATAATAATGATTGTGAAGTTTAATCTAATTTATATATGCATGTGTATTTTATGTGGAAGTTATAAGTTTAATGAATAATTGAATTTGACTCAGGTGACCGTATTAATATTAACACAAAATACAAAAAAAATTACGAATATGAACAGAATAAATAAAGTTTAAAAAAAATTAATTATTTAAAATAAAAACTATTTAAGATGAAATATCAAATTTGTTGATATCCTGAGGAAATCATTAAATCATAAACCAATGTACCGCGTAAACAAAAAAAATCTCAATTATAAAAATTAATTTGGTCACCTTATGGTAGTTGTGTGTGGAGGGTGGATTTTCCACAAGATGTATAAAGTTTATTCAATTAAACAATCGCTTATTAATATCTTCGCGATGACCAAAATGCAATTATATTCCGCTAACTGAGCATAATAAGTTGTGGGTTAACACCGCAACCTTTATTTTCGGGAAATTCTAAATTTTCAAAACTTGTACTATGATTAAATGATTCCAATGTATTGTTGAAGAATATGCTTTTCTATGTACCACTTTCACATAAAAAGAAAACTTCTATATATGGCAATAGCAAAATTAATGTACACAATCCAATACGGCACAATGTAAAAATCTGGAAACAACAAATTGACGAAGTTATAGCCTAAATCCACACACTAATATCACAGATTGCCTTTCTTACCAAAATTTAGATATTCGAAACAGTAAAATCCGCAAAATTCTCCGCAAATTATGTTGACATTGACCATATAAAAAAATTCATATAAACGAGAGTAATATAAAATATTCAACCCCAATTTATAAGCAGAATTTCACTTTCACACACACAAGAAGATATTTACGTTTGATAGAAAATTTTCCCCAAATTTCCGACTTTTTAAAAAACATTAAAATGAAATGTTGAATTGATCGAAATAAAATACATTTCATCTAAGTAATTTCGAAAATACACCCACAGAAAAATTCTAGTTCGTCCATAATAAAATGTAATTCCCCTCAATAACTTTGGTCCTTTATTGAAATAGTCGCCCTCACAATATCTTCATTCCATCTGTCGATGTCTTCTATACCGATGCAATCGTTGGGAGCTTTTCTTTTAAAAGAGCTTGAGTTATCTGAATAACTTCGTTGCAGTCCTGATCTATTTGCAACAATTGTGCTATTGGCACGTCATCGTCGCTGTCGTATTGGTTAGAGTCCCAATTGGACAACTTTGACCAAGATTTCTTCATAACACTTTGTGGTACCGCATCCCAAGCTTGTTTCAGTAATAATATAGCATTGCGGATCGAATGGGATTTCAAATGATTCTTCAGTTCACCACCTTCAGCAATTAACTGAGAAAGAAACATACTTCTGTAATTGAGCTTTGTTAACTTAATAGGGTTTTGCTCCATTGGTTGTAAAGCTGCTGTCACATTTGGTGGAAAGAATAATGCAACTATGTTTCCATCGTCACTTTTAAGTTTCTCAATGGGTGTATGAGCGGAGCAATTATCTATAAGCAAAATGGCTTTCGGAGGCAAATTATTTTCCTGAGAAAAGCGGATCACCTGTGAATTGAAAAAATTTTTAAAATTATGTACTGAACCTGAAATCAATATTTTTGTTTACCTCTTTAATAAATATTCCGTGAAACCATTCGTGAAAAATCCGAGAAGTCATCCAAGCATTTTTTGAAAAGTTGTAATGCAGAGGATTATTGAAATTTTTAAAACACCTGGGTTTTTTTGCTTTTCCAATTACCAATGGAACTAATTTGTGTGATCCATCAGAGTTTGCACCAAGTAGGACTGAAATTCTGTCTTTTTGAATTTTATGTCCAGGGGCGTTTTTTTCAAAAGCAGAGACATAGGTTCTGTCTGGTAGGCAACGAAAAAATAATCCGGTTTCGTCGACATTATATATTTGTGAGTCCATTAAACCCATCTCAGCGATCTTTGCACGATATCGATGAATAAAAGGACTGAAGCAACATCACTGGAAAGAATCTCGCCACAAATTTTTAAAAAACGGATACCGTGTCGCTTCTTAAATTTGGTAAACCATCCATCACTTGCCCGGAATGCATTTTCATCTTTATCGGGATATTCCTCTCTAAATATTTGTTTAGCTTTCTCTTTTAATATTGGCCCAGTCAATGTACACTTTTTCTCTCGTTGATTTAAAAACCACTCATACAGACGACTTTCCATTTTTGGATATTCAGCGCTGTGCAAAGATTTATTGTTTGCCTCCTGATATGAAATCATTGAAACAGCATTTAATATTGCTGTCTATATGATTTGATGTAGCTGATTGAAGATGTTGTCACATTAAAATCTAGGGCTAACCGGTTCCCTTGAACGCCTTTGTCAAGCTTTTCTAATATTTTGACTTTAGTTTCCAATGATAAAGTGTTTTTTTTTTACGTTTATTTAACATTTTAAATTATACACTTTCACTATTTAATAGAGACTGCCAAATAATATGTACACGAGTATCAAATTTCACAAATAAACTAGACAAAAATGTACATAAATACGACAAAAAAAAAAAACAAATAGGGAAAAACATATATAATTTGGTGATTCCCCTTTTTAGTTTTACTTTATTCAAACAGAATAAAAATAAATTGGGGATTTCCTGTGCATTCAAATAACCAAAAAAAAAAAACGCTCAGAAATTAGAATTTTAAATTCGAATTTCAGAGCGTTTAATGTATTGCAAACATTGATTCTAATTTCTGGACGTTCGAATTACTGAAAGCTCTAATTTGCGAGCGTCTACTGTACCAATTTACTATGCAATGAAATCAATGACATATCAATGAAAGTTTTCACTAAACTAATGAAGTTTTCTTCACAAAGTGAATCGAAAAGATCTTAAATTTTACGATAAAGCTTCATCACTTTTATGGAGCTCTTTTTAATAAAACTCCTTCATTGGGTGTATGAAAGTTTCAATAAATAATAAGAAATTTTTCATAAAACTTCAGCAATTTAATGAAAAGTTTTAATAGACCAATTCGAACGAAACTTCATTGATTCAAAGTAAAAATTCATAAACAGAATATGAATAAAAAACATCGAACCATAGGCTGAATAAATGCTCTCACTTTTGAAAATTAGTTTTACTTTTTAAAAGAATTAAAACGGAAATAAGAAATTTTCTATTGTAAATGTGTTTGTGCGGCAAATTATCAACATTATCTTATGTCACTCCCGTACTAATTGAGCATTAGTAACGTTTAGAGGTTAACGCTAAACGTTGGCTGATGTCAAAATAATGTGGGAATGACTAAGCCAATGTTGATAGTTTTCCGCACAAACACAGCTTCTTTCCTAAAGCCTTCTCCAGCCAGAAACGTAGTGTGTTTTGATAAGACCTTTATTTTGACCTTTCGCGATGTTTTTATAAAGCCTTTTTTTAATAAACAGAAACTTCGATATTTTGTTAAAAAATGTCCAAAAAATTTTATTAAAAATTTATTGCGATAATGTAAAACAAATCCGTTTTAGGAGTCTCTTAAAACTCATCACGTGTCTCGCTGTTGCTCAAAATATGGTATCTAAAAATTTAAAGACTTCTTTCAGTAGATATTAAAAGAATTTTATCGTATTTTAGTTAGTATTTGTTTTCTCCAAGCGTTTCTTGCAATTTTTTAGTCAATGTTGTGAAAATCATGAAGTTTTCGGAAATAATAAAGGGAAAATTCAATATCAAAAATGTAACCGGTTAATCGACCTATTTTAATCGATTATTCGGGTCGAATAATTATTTGAGTTTTAAATTATTTGTTTCGACATTAACCGAAATAGAGGCGATTAATCGAGGAATCGGTTAATCGATTAACCGAATTGGAAACACTAGTATTAACTTAATTTTTGTCGTGCTTTTGAATTTTTTTGTAGTGATATTTAATATCAACCCAGCAAAAAATAGACATTTTTGTGACTCTGCTTGTAAGTGAAAGATACAAGCACTTTCATACGATCTAATTGGATTAATTTTATTTGCACATGTAGGGTAAAAAATTATGTAATTAATTTTAAGCACTAAGCCGTTATAAATATTGGCAAATTTTATATTTAAGAATATAGAATGGTATTCCATTTATATTCTATGAAGAGAAAATCCACTAAAATCCTTGTTTTCGCGATTTATAAAAATTTTTGTCGAAAAAACAAGTATTTATTTAGTAGTATGTATCAAAGCACTGTTAATCCACTGATTCACTGTTAATTGAGAGCCATTGAAGTTAACGCAAACGCCAGTTCCTTATTCTTAATGTAAATTGTTAAGAAATTTGCAATAAAATTCATTTCTTTAACGCATTTTGAAATTATTCAATTTTTTTACTCATATTTTACCTTATCTATAACTTTTTTTCTGTTGTTAACTTAACAATAATTGTCGGAAGTTAACGATATTAGCTGTGTTCGGGTACTCAACATTGGGATCCCGCGGGACTTTTTTTACGTGTAAATTTGGGTAAATTGTTTTAATCAGCTGTTATATCATCAGTTGGGTGCAACTAGTTCAATTGAACTGTTCACTGATTTGAACCAAAGACCTAGTTCACAACTAATAGCTCTTTTAGTTCAATCGATCATTTCATTCATTCAGAAAATATGTTTATCATTTACAAAAATTAGTATAATAGTTGCAAAAGCCTATCGGTGATTTTACAACTCCATAAAATTACCGACAATTTTTGTTTAAATGTGTTAAAGAGTTAAATATGTAAATAAATCGAAGCTTTTGTTTAATATTAAAATCTTTTCCAAATTTAATAAACTATGTATTCCTTTTTGTAAATAGAAATGCCTAAAAAGGAAATTTTTATTAAATTTTTGATTTAAAACGCACTCAATAGCTCTGTTTCTTTACTTTTTGGGTAAAGTTCGGTAAAATTAGAGTTAAAAAGAAATACTCTCCCGAAATAACATATTTCTATATGTTTACTATTCTTACGATACCAAAACAAGGTAGCGCTACCACAACATGTTGACTTAGCGGAAGCTAATCAAATCGTTCACCAGATTGTTGAGTAGCGGATTAGCAACAGTTGAGCGTCTGGAAAATGCACTCAATGACAATTAAAAACATACAAATATAATTTAAAAACAAAATTTTTAAAAAATCAAATGAAACTATAGAAAAAGTGTATTTAAAAACACAACAAAGAAAACATCGTTCAGCAGAGTAAGTAATCATAAAGCGCTGCAAGTCACCGGTATCAGTTTAAGGTTTCTCTGTCGAATGCTACACCGATAAAATTCCATAGTAAGATAGTTAAACAAATCTGTAGTTGAAATTAAAACAATTTTAATAACTATTATAATTATAAACAACTATTTTTGCCTTTGATATTAATATTGTTTTGGTTGCCCTGTTTATGAATATTTCATTAATTTTAAATTGTCGCACTATAAAATGTCATATATTGTAGTTTTCAATAGAGAAAAGAAAAGAAAATGTAAAATTATAATTGATTTGGTAAGATTTAATTTATTGATATTTTCACCAATTTAGAACTAATATTTATTGAATTTTTTGTTCTGTAGAAAAAAATTTAATTGTCTTAAAATAGATCCAGATTCAAAGGAGAAATACAAGATGAGGAAGATGCCGTAAAAGTTTAAATTCATTTTGAAGTATGTGTGAATTAAATTCCAATTATTTTTTAACCATGCATGTGTGGTGTATTTTTGTTATAAATTCAATAAGAAAACGACAATATTTTGGTCAAAAGTTTGTTTCTATTTAATAAGGGGGAAAATAACGATATCTGTGGTGTCTATTAACCATTTAAAATAGAATATAGTTGATTCATACCATGTTCTTCAAATACTAAAACTTGGTCACTATAACTAAATCAATTCAACTATATATTAGTTAGGGGTATTTCACCCATGAGATAGTTGAAATATTCGTAATAATCAACTAAGGAATCTTTTGGGTGTACCAATGATTTCATTTGTATTTACATATTTATAAAATATCTTTATTTTAAATTCTACTGAATTTAGACTGAGCAAAAACCAGCTGGTTTTTGTACAAAACTAAATTGCAAAACCCAAGTCATTTACACTGGGTATTTAGTTTTTCTTTGTCACACTTTTTTATTACACACTTTTCTTTCTTTTTTTTTACTGTTAAATTAATGTAAAAAATTATTAATACATTTAGAAAAGAATAACAACACACAATTTCAAATTAAACCAGAAATATTCTTAAAAAATTAAAAAATATTTTTTTGACACTTGCGTTATTTCTATATTCGTTGTAACAGGCTCGAAAATTAATGATACCGGGTGTATCAAAAATGCATATTTCAGATATCTTGACTTGGTTTTTGGCAAAAACCAGGTAGAATCTGGTTTTCAGTTTGTATGAAAATTGTATGGAAAAATTAAATTAATGTAGTTTTCGGCTCAAAATACACTATAATCTGCATTTATAACCATTAAATATTTGTTTTTTTTTTTGCTATCCCGCACATTTGCTCATTCGTCGCTGTTTCAGTGACGACTAAAAGCAAGAGCGTAAGAATACATGTGGATTGAGCAGCGACAATTGTCGCATGAAATGAACAGCACTGATTTAGAGTTTCTTATTGTCCTTTTATGGAAGGTATGGACGGACGTGTGATCTACACGTCCGACATAATGGCTTTAGTTATGCTACCATTAAATAGGGTTATCATCGAGTTATAAAAAAATTGTTTTTGGGATTTATTCAGAGATCATAAACACATTAGATCACGGCGCGCCGCCTTCCACCATCGTAGGGTATCGAAATTTGGCCAAGACATTAGGTATGTTGCCTCCTCTCAAATCTTCGATCTGATCATTTTTATGTGTTCCCATTGAGTATTTTCGAATCAAATTTTAAAAATAAATTAATTATATATGAGATTTAGTAGTCACTTTTTACAAATATGTACTGTGAAATATAGAATTTTAAAAATCTTTAGAATAACCGAAATAAACATTTTTTTTGCTTTCCTGTAGAGTTTTTTAGATGTTTAGTTTTGATATAAGCCTGCAATATGGTGTCTAATTCAGGATCCTGCATACTGTTTTTTTTTTTTAAATATATATTAAGAATAAATACAAACCAATTAATTCGTTGAACAAATAAAATAATCAAAACAATATAAATATATTTTACATAAAAAATTGCAGATTGATCTTAAGGATAATATACTCACAGATTTTGAAGAACGTCGCAAACTTATAGAAAATGAACGTTACAGTCTGGAATTAACTAATGATTCTATGGAGGTTAGTAATTTAATAGATCATTAATTTTACAGCAATATATAATGTATACAAATTTTCAATAGATCAAACCTACGATTACCCGAAAGCTAAGAAGACGCCCAAATGACCCAGTGCCAGTGGTGGAAAAACGTCGTAAACCTACCACAGGACAATTATTGGTATACATGTTAGAAGAGAAGGAAATTGAAAATGATTTAAAAACTATACAAAGAGGAAAACCTTTAACACCAAGTAAGTTAACAAAACTATCAAATAAAGGTCCTCTTTCACGACATTATTTACTTCTTAAAGCTTTACAACAAAATGGTATTGGCAGTTCTTATACAACAAATAGTCATCAACAATCTTCATTAATCTCTGATAATGGAAATCAGTATGTGGTAACGCGCATAGAAGAAGGTAAACTGTTATATGAGAAACGTTGGTTTCATCGTGGTCAACAAATTTATGTAGAAGGTAAAGATTTACCTCAGTTTGCTGCTACTATTACCGCAATAGGCAATGAAGTGGTTAGTCGAAAAATCGACAATTTTTAACAATATATTAAATAAAAATTTAATTTTTTTAATTCTATAGGTTTGGGTTAAAAAAGTAAATGATAGCAGCAGTAGTAAAGTAAAAATTAATATGTCTCATTTAGCCAAAGGTAAAGTGACTATAAAAAGACGAGCTAACTGATGACCAGCCACATCAAAACCACCAGTTATCGATGCTTTGACTCATCCTTAAGTGCTTTTAATTTTATTAAAGCCAACTAGTCCCTATGCTCCCTGGAGGCCCTATGCTCCTTATAGGAACGAAAGGAATCAATATAAAGCTAACTAGTATGATTTTGGCTTTTTAAGGATTTGTATCTGAAATGTATTTATTTTTTTTTTTCATTTTTATAAAAGTTGTGTTTCTGCGGCCAAGTTGGTTATTGACGATTACTTATTTAGTTCCAAACGAATTTGACATAAAGTTTAGCTTACACTAAACGTTGGTTTATGTATGTGCTTGCCGCTCAAACAGAGCTGATATTCAAATAAACTTTTACGGTGGGTGTCATACTGCAGGTTTAAACTTTAGTTAATACTTAACCCAAAAATTTGTTGTTGTTTTGTGTACATTTTTTTGACATTTTCTTTTGTTTATAGTTAAGTTAAAGTTAACCCTACAGTATGAGACCCACCGTTAAAGTACTTGAAAAAAGACAAGATCATAGTCCCATAATTTAAATATAAAAATTAGAACATGATTTTTTTTAAAGAAATCAATAGAATTACAAATTTTCTTAAACTGTAGGTTTATTTTATTGTATTTATTTTTAATATGTTTTGTACTCCACCAATTTAAGAGAACAAAAAATATGTATATGTATACATATTTATATACATATATAAAAATTGTATTTCTGTACTTTATGTATTATGGCAATAAGTTTATTTATTGTTTTAACAAATGCACATACAAAATAAAGCTGTTTTTTTTAAGTTAATTTCAAATGAGTTTTATTTTTTCTTTTTTTAATATTAATACAGAGAAATAACAAGAAACATAACATACATATATTCGATGGCATAAACTAGTTTAGATACAATTTTAAAATATTGTTCATTCTCTTGGGATGAAAAAAATAATTGCAAACAAGCAAGGTTGGTTACCGTTATCGTTATAATACCGTTATCGCTAAAATACCGTTTCAAATTGAATACCGTTACCGTTATCGATACCTCTAAAATAATTTATAAACACCGTTGTCGTTACCGTTACCGTTATTTTTATGGGTAGTTACCGGTATTTTACCGGTATTTATTATTTTATATAAAAATTACAATTTTTTTATTTTTTATTTTATTATCTTGAGTGTTTTTTTTACAAAAAATTTATAGATAATAATTTTACTTATTAAAACTACCAGTATTGAATTTATAGCTTAAAATCTGTATTTTCAGTACTTAAAATTAAAAATATGCCATGTTTTTACTTGTTTTTATATGTTTTTAACATAATTTTTAATACCGGTACGTACCGGTATTGCTGTTTCGATAACGGTATACCGTTACCGAAACAGTTTTAAATGCCGTTACATAAACAAACGAAATCTGATACCGTTACCCTTACCGTTATTCGTTTCGGTAACCAACTTTGCAAACAAGTTGATTTCTGTGAATTTCTGATTATTGAAAGTCTTGAAACATACTGATTTGATGAAAACCCTTAATTGGCAAAAATATTGTGATTTCAGTTTTATACTTAGAAATTTGAAAAATATTTTTAGCCTAATTAATAAGAATTAGAAATAATGAATTGAAAAATATCGATTCGATAAAATGTGGCTGGGAATGCAAATATTGGACTTGAACATTATGACTTCTATTTCTCTTTCGACAGGTTCATGAATTCTGCACATATTTTCTCATTAATTTCTTCCACGCCTGGTATATTTGACATAACCCAAGTATCATCTGTGCTTTCCAAAGTTTCAGAACATATGGGACACGTTTTATTGTTAACATTCCTGAAACAATAAAAAAACTATTTTTATAAAATAAATGTGTAAATATTGTTAAAAAAAAAATAAAATTTGTATTAATATCGGCCATAATCAGTACAATTTTTTCTCCTATATTTTAAGCTAAAATTTTTTTTTTATATTTACTTTTACTTAAGTATTACTTAAGTCACTTCATGTATTGGCTTAAGTTTTACTTAATTTTTTCTCACCTTTTGACATTGTGATTATGTAAGGCATAGACGTTTTTAGGAATTTTTTCAGCAAAGTCGTTAGAACAAATATTTTTGCAATCTTTAACAGTCGAGTGTAAGACTTATATTTTATCAAAATTGTATTAGATTTCCCAGGAAAAGTTCACTTTTTGTTAATTTCGATTTTGAAAAATTCGATTTGTATTCGATGCGTTTTTACTAAATCCACCAACACCATACATAATCAAGGGAAATATAAAAAAAAACAACTTAACGTGAAAAAATTTTATTTTTTATTAAAAAAAAAAACAAACAAAAAAAAAACTGCACCAACCCAAAGAACGAAACGATATCGTGTTGTTATCGAAACGATAACACCCAGAGCTTCTAAAGACCTCAATCCCTCATTCTATTTTCAAGTCTGATTGACCATTTTTTCATCATTCGGTTTGTTCAATCACTGAATTCAATCGATTTCTAGTTCATTCGATTAAACAATTTGGAAATGACATTCAATTTTCATCATTCGTTATAATATTTTGAAAACAAACCAACTACGATATTAGTTTTTATTTAAGGATAATACTGGAATAAACAGTTAAGTCATACCAAAAAAAAACAGCTTAAAATGTTCCCATACTGTCGTAAAGCACTGGAATACACAAAATAGGTTAAAGTTGAGTTTAGGTGCACAGCTCCGAATTTTTACCACAGTTAAAATTTTTTATTTGGATTCCAAAACAATTTTTTTTGTCGGTTTGACCTATATCGGGAGTTATTTCAGTTCAAAGTTGGACTTGCTTATAACTTATAACGGGAATTATGGTCGGATTTGGACAGTACGTTCACCATTGGAAAGGTATTTAAAATATCTTTCATATGACATTAAAGATTTTTATACCAATTAACCCATTACGACCCAGTTTAGAATTTTTATTTTTAGAAGGTTCTTTTTTTTTTAAAAAAGGGTTTTATTTCAGAAGATTGCGTATATAACAGAGCTTTGAAGAATTAATTCCTTTTGGAATGAATTCACTACCAATCGAATTCAATTTTCTCTAGAATTGAATGAATTCCTTTTCTTAAGTAATTCACTGAATTCATTCAATTGAATGCGTTCATCAAACAAAAAAATCAAAGAATTAATTCAATTGCAATAGTTCTTTTTATTAAATCAAATGAATTAATTCACCGGTGAACGCGTTCAATTTTATAAATCGAACGGAAAAAAGTGAATTAATTCCTTACTGAATTAATTCACCACTGAATTCATTCAATTTCATTTTCATTCAGTGAATTAAAAAAAAATAAAATTACATTCAGTGAATTAAAAAAAAAAAATAAGTTCACTGAATTGAAAAAAAAAAAAAAAAATAAGTTCACTGAATTGAAAAAAAATAAAATAAGTTCACTGAATTCAAAGCCTGTTTTCTGCCGTTCAGTAGAAGAAAACAATAATGTACAAATAAAATTTTTAAATAAGCAATTTTACAGCGTGTGCTAGTAACAAATTAGAAACCGGATGCTGTTTATCAACCTACATGATTCAAAAATAAAGCCTTTTACTATTAAAAATAAAAACTTTACAGATATAGATAAATTTGGAAAAAAATATAACTATTAATTTTTCAAACTAGTTATATAGTTATATTTTTTTTCCAAATTTATCTATATCTGTAAAGTTTTTATTTTTAATAGTAAAAGTCTTTATTTTTGAATCATGTAGGTTGATAAACAGCATCCGGTTTCTAATTTGATACTAGCACACACTGTAAAATTGCTTATTTAAATATTTTATTTGTACATTATTGTTTTCTGCTACTGAACGGCAGAAAACAGGCATTGAATTCAGTGAACTTATTTTATTTTTTTTCAATTCAGTGAACTTATTTTATTTTTTTTTCAATTCAGTGAACTTATTATTATTTTTTTTAATTCACTGAATGTAATTTTAATTTTTTTAAATTCACTGAATGAAAATGAAATTGAATGAATTCAGTGGTGAATTAATTCATTAAGGAATTAATTCACTTTTTTTCCGTTCGATTTATAAAATTGAACGCGTTCACCGGTGAATTAATTCATTTGATTTAATAAAAAGAACTATTGCAAATGAATTAATTCGTAACAAAATAAATCGAACGAAAGCAAATATGAATTAATTCCATTCAATATATGGTGCTTAGTGAATTAATTCATAGAATTTTTAATTCAGAATTGAAAAATTGAATTAAGGAATTAATTCTTCAAAGCTCTGGTATATAAGAATATAATTTGCACTTATAGTTTATTGTCGAGACTTACACCATTCATTCAAGATGTAGTTTGACCTTTTAACCTATTAGAGAACACAGTGATTGGGCGTCAAACTTTTATTTTTTTCTTTTACATTAACATTAAAATATTTTTCACTAGGACCAAAAATAAGACCGATTAGTTAAGCCATTGAGAAACAAGAAACTTTCCAAGGGACTTTCATAGCGACAATTTAGAATTTCGTAAAAAATAGTCATATTTGGAAAAAGAAAATATTGAGCGATTTTCCCATTTAACTACATTGTTTCTTTCAATTTTTACTTAGCAAAAAAAAAAAATACCTTTAACCCCTAACAACTTTGCCCGTATAAGGGTTAAAAGCAAAAATTTTACCTCAAATTAAAGCTTGTAATCTAAGTTACAATTATGTGTGCACAAACCATATCATTATATAAGCACTTTTGATATTCAAGGCTTTTTCCGAAAAACTCGCTCTAAAAATAAAATAAAAAACGGAACCGGCTCGTAATGGACATTGCAATTACCTTTAAAATGGTGTTCATATTGTCCAAATCCGATATTTTTTTAAATGTGTAAATCGGTTTTCTGTTTGATTTTTGGAAATAAAAGAAATGTGCCAAAGTAATATGGATTGTGCTAGTGTACCAATCAACCTTCGATTATGTCAAAAATGGCACAATTGTGCCACAAATGCCATCACTGCAACACAAGTATAGTATAGTAGACGCTCGCAAATTAGAACCGCTTTGTTTTTGAGGCAATTCTAATTTCTGAATTATTCTAATTTCTGGACGTTTTTTTTTCGAAAAAAAATTGAGTAAATTTACTTCCAAAAACTTAAATAAAACTATTTTTAATATTTTTTAATTCAATTTTATTTGATAAAAACAAGAAAACAAAACACAACAATTCAGTCCAATACAGCAAATGTATTTTTTTAAATTAAAAATATGAATATAAAAAAAAAACGAATGGCAACAAAACATAGCAATGCAGTCCAATTACATCACATGTATTTTTTTTTAATTAAAAACTAAAAAACTGTATTCAAAAAAAATTAAACAATTAAAATTAAACAATGGCCAAGTTAACAACTAATCTTTGTTTGACATATAATCAGTTATATTTGTTTGTTTTTTTGGTTTCTTTAAATCCGAAATATCATTACGGAGAGACAAAAGATTACTTATGTGCTTAGTTGAAAACAATTCACTGTTATTGCACCATTTTATTAAATTATTTACGCTTTCAATGGCTGTAGTATTAGAGACAACTGATGATACTGCAACAACATCGTCTTCGCTGCTATCTGAAGACTCACCATCGCTACTGAGAACATAAACAGATCCGTCATCAAACATATCTTCATTCCATCTGTCGATGTCTTCTATACCGATGCAATCGTTGGGAGATATTTCTTTTAAAAGAGCTTGAGTTATCTGAATAACTTCGTTGCAGTCCTGATCTATTTGCAACAATTGTGCTATTGGCACGTCATCGTCGCTGTCGTATTGGTTAGAGTCCCAATTGGACAACTTTGACCAATATTTCTTCATAACACTTTGTGGTACCGCATCCCAAGCTTGTTTCAGTAATAATATAGCATTGCGGATCGAATGGGATTTCAAATGATTCTTCAGTTCACCACCTTCAGCAATTAACTGAGAAAGAAACATACTTCTGTAATTGAGCTTTGTTAACTTAATAGGGTTTTGATCCATTGGTTGTAAAGCTGCTGTCACATTTGGTGGAAAGAATAATGCAACTATGTTTCCATCGTCACTTTTAAGTTTCTCAATGGGTGTATGAGCGGAGCAATTATCTATAAGCAAAATGGCTTTCGGAGGCAATTTTCCTGAGAAAAGCGGATCACCTGTGAATTGAAAAAAATTTTAAAATTATGTACTGAACCTGAAATCAATATTTTTGTTTACCTCTTTAATAAATATTCCGTGAAACCATTCGTGAAAAATCCGAGAAGTCATCCAAGCATTTTTTGAAAAGTTGTAATGCAGAGGATTATTGAAATTTTTAAAACACCTGGGTTTTTTTGCTTTTCCAATTACCAATGGAACTAATTTGTGTGATCCATCAGAGTTTCAACCAAGTAGGACTGAAATTCTGTCTTTTTGAATTTTATGTCCAGGGGCGTTTTTTTCAAAAGCAGAGACATAGGTTCTGTCTGGTAGGCAACGAAAAAATAATCCGGTTTCGTCGACATTATATATTTGTGACTCCATTAAACCCATCTCAGCGATCTTTGCACGATATCGATGAATAAAAGGAGTGACTGAAGCAACATCACTGGAAAGAATCTCCCCACAAATTTTTAAAAAACGGATACCGTGCCGCTTCTTAAATTTGGTAAACCATCCATTACTTGCCCGGAATGCATTTTTATCTTTATCGGGATATTCCTCTCTAAATATTTGTTTAGCTTTCTCTTTTAATATTGGCCCAGTCAATGTACACTTTTTTTCTCGTTGATTTAAAAACCACTCATACAGACGACTTTCCATTTTTGGATATTCAGCGCTGTGCAAAGATTTATTGTTTGCCTCCTGATATGTGTTTGAATCAGCATTTAATATTGCTGTTCTATGTGATTTGATGTAGCTGATTGAAGATGTTGTCACATTAAAATCTAGGGCTAACCGGTTCCCTTGAACGCCTTTGTAAAGCTTTTCTAATATTTTGACTTTAGTTTCCAATGATAAAGTGTTTTTTTACGTTTATTTAACATTTTAATTGATACAATTTCACTATTTAATAGAGACTGCCAAATAATATGTACACGCGTATCAAATTTCACAAATAAACTAGCCAAAAATGTACATAAATGCGACAAAAAAAAAAACGAATAGGGAAAAACATATATAATTTGGTGATTCCCCTTTTTAGTTTTACTTTATTCAAACAGAATAAAAATAAATTGGGGATTTCCTGTGTATTCAAATAACAAAAAAAAAAACCCTCAGAAATTAGAATTTTAAATTTGAATTTCAGAGCTTTTAATGTATTGCAAACATTGATTCTAATTTCTGGACGTTCGAATTACCGAAAGCTCTAATTTGCGAGCGTCTACTGTACTCCATTATGAATAGATTTTGTTTTTTTCCTTTTTGGCACTTACTCATTTTTTGTATCATGCCAGGCTTGCGAATCCAGCTTAAAGGGTACGTTAGCCATACGTAGACGTAACGAGACGGGGCAGAAAATCTGCACTTATAGATAAACGTAAAGAAAATCAAAATTCAACAGGTTCGTCCGTTCCGACTCGTTTCGTTTACGTAGCATAAGGGTGAGTTACCCAACCGTAAACGTAACTGTAACGAACCAGCTGTTCCGAAACCAAAATAAGTGTGTACAAATGGTTACTAACGCGTAAATGTAAACGTACTTACCGGATCATTATGTTGAAATCAGAATTTTCTATCCTTCATCGAAACAGCTGAATGATTTTAGTCGGAAAAAATATAAAATGAATAAAGAAAATATATTCAAACAACAAATAAGAAATAAAAATTAACAAATAGAAAAATTTTGAATAAAAAAACAACATGAAATACCGTTTACGGTATTCTATAAGTGTACTTTTTAGCTACGGCCCGTTACAGTTACATCACATTTACGGTCCGCCCTTTATGCTACGTAGACGAAACGGACCTGTTGAAATTTGATTTTCTTTCGGTATTTTCGTGACAACTTATATTGCATGATATGTTTACTAAACAAAATAGGAAAAAACTAATCAAAAGGCATAATACAAACAATATTAAGTGATAACAATTAAAAATTGTGTAAAACTAATAAGAATAACAATAAACATCTTAACATCTTACACAACGAGCTGTTAACTAGAATGTTTTTTAGGCCTAGCAGCTTGTTAGAATAGAGTTTATTCAAAATGATTTCTTAGCACACCGATTAAGAGCAACCCTGTGTTTGAAAATACAAAGCTTTATTATTATGAATGGAATTTTTTGTTTTTTTGGCGTTTGATAACAGAACCCAAGAGGGAATTTAATAACAATACTAGAATGAGTTTAACAACAGTATTATGAATAAAACTCATGTTAACTCAATGCTAAATTTTCATTTTGAATACCGCTGTAAAAGTTTTTGTTAAAAACATATGATCCGTTTTTGTTTATCATTAAAGCCCATATGACACTTGCTAGTTTCTAGATTCTAATTTTTTGCACCATCAATGCAAATCATATGAAGGGTACTGCATTACCAACATCAATTTGACAGTTTGATAGTTTTTCGATATAGTTGTTCTCTTCACACACATAATTTCTCGCATAAGGAAATTCGTGCTTTCTTCTATTTTGGATTATTAATACTGAAACTAGCTAGTTTCTAGATTCTAGTTTTTTGCACCATCAATGCAAATCATATGAAGGGTACCGCATTATCAACATCAATTTGACAGTTTAATAGTTTTTCGATATAGTTGTTCTCAACACACACATTATTTCTCACATAAGGAAATTCGTGCTCTCTTCTATTTTGGATTATTAAAGCCTATATGACAGTCAAGGTTGCCAACACTTGAACTGAAAAAATGGCTAGATTATGGATAAAAAATGGCTAAAATTAGAATGTTTCATATGAGGGGTGCTGCATTACCAACATCACTTTGACAATTTGATAGTTTTTCGATGTAGCTTATGTGAGAAATAATGTGTGTGAAGAGAATATCACACACATTATTTCTCACATAAGGAAATTCGTGCTCTCTTCTATTTTGGATTATTAATACTGAAACTAGCAAGTGTCATACGGGCTTAAAGACCAGTATTTTGTTCAAGAGAGCGAAAAAATTTCGCTCTATGTTTAGAGCTCAAAAACTATAATAAAAACATTAAAATTTTTTTTTTATTTATGGTCTATAAAAATTAATCCAAATGTCACTTTTTCGCTACATTTTCAAATGATCCTGTCTATTAAATTGATGGGAAAAAATTCCACCGCAATTTCGCAACAATCCCACACAAGTGAAAAATCGGGTACGTTCGTAAATGCAGTAGTTAGGCATCACTGCGGCATATTAAAGTAAAACGTTCAAAAAGCATCACTTGACAGCACTGATTTACGTCAAACGTTTTTGTTATGCATACAATTGGCAGTGCTGCCGCAAATTTCTGCAACTATTTTAATTTCTGATGCAATAGTGCGCGTTCTAAATTTTTATGTTAAAATCATTTAATACAAAAAGAAAACTAAACGTTGGTGCATAATGGAAGAGTTATTATATAAAAATTCTTAATACAAATTTAAATAATGTTTATTTTTTTAGCATTTTTTGGATTTTTAATAATCAAAAGTCGTTTTATATTTCTTTTTATTATAACTTAACAAAAAATTGCTATTTTTACCATTGCGACCTTATTTTATATTTTTTGCAAAACGTTCTAAAAAGCAAACTCTGTGCAGTTGTTTAGTAGCAAAGCATCTGCAACAGCTGATCACGCATCAGCAACAAAACTTGGCTTAAATGGTGCAGTTGCACAAATTTACTGCATTTACGAACGTACATATCATTTTTTTATATGGAGTTTGACAGCTTTTTCGCAAAATTACGAACAATATACCGGGCTTAACCGCAGATTTTCTGCCCCGTCCCGTTAGAGTACGTTACGTCTACGTATAGCTAACGATTCCTTAAGCGTCAGTTTTTTAAAAAAGTTAAAATAAGAATTGACCTTACCACTGTTCAATACAGGGTGTACAAAAACTATGAGTACATGGTAATATAACTTCTGTTGAACGGTCTAAGCATATTGAACATTCATCTACATGATCATTGTGGGAACAATACGATGTCGTAGGACTACTTAAGCCACTGCTACTCTCTGTACTACTGCCCAAAGCAGACATAAACATAGATGTTGTAAAATGTGATGGAAAGGCCGCCACATGTGTATTATTTGAATGGTCTTCTTCTTCAGGCGTCGATTGAGAACCTCGTCTTATATCCTAAAATATAAATAATTTACATATAGCATGAGTGTATAACTTTTGACACATATTTATGTACATAAAATGTGGGTTCCCGTACGTTACCGCGGGAACCCAAAACAGCCAAACAACAACAATTTGCACGGAATTTTGAGTACGGGAACGCCTTTGGGTTAGTTTGGGTAACTCCGGTAAAGTACGGGAACAGACATAAGTTATGTAGTCGTTATTTTTCAACCACTTTGCTATTCGCATGTATTTTTCATTTTTGATTGTTTATTTTTCTTACCCGTTGATTTTCACTGCTTACTAAACTATCCAAATGAGACTGAAACGTCTTAAATACACATAAAAATTGCTTAAGGTTTAAAAATTTATATGATTGTATTTGACGCGTCTGTGGATCTACTTTAATACATGCTATTTTCACAGTTGCTTTCCACAGTAATGAAGTGTCCGTGCCGCGTTTAACTAAAAACACCAGTTGTTTTCCATTTGGATCAATACATTTACGAGATCTAGATACATATGTGGATGCAATTCAATAAACATACAAAAGGAAATAAAATCGATATTTGGTACAATATAGACATTTTGTATTTCAAATTTTTCTTACAGTGAATTTAAATTATCCAAACATGTTTTAAATTCTTCATATGTTAAAGAATTGATTTCAGTTAAAACTTTAGTATGGCGCACTACTTGCATATGGACACTGTCCACATCTGGTAAAGAATCTGTAAAACTTTGACCCTGACCCATTCCTTTTTTCGTAGGGATTTTATTTTTTAAATTTATTTTTAACTTTTAAAAACTTCCAAATGTTGCATTAATATGGTGTAATTATCTAATTTACAAAACAAAAATATTTTGCAAAACTTTGACAATTTAAATTCAAGAATTTTCCTTTCTTTTGTGTAAATTAAAGTTGTGTCGTTCATGAACGAACTAGTTCATTTGAACGGTTCATTTCATTGAACGATAGACATCGTTCACCATTAAGCTGCCTACACACTAGGGAACATACTTAAAAAAAGAGAGCATTTTTTGTGAATGTGTGAGTGCGTTTGTGTGTGTGTGAGTGTTGAGAGCGTGCATTTCGTGTTTACAAAATTTTTTGATATTTTTTGTTCCCTCAACCATGTTCCCTAGTGTGTAGGCAGCTTTAGAGTATAACCCCCCGTTTCCACATGCAAGTGCAAGTTCGAAAAACTCAATACACTCACACTTTTTCACTAATACTATCGCACTTATACGACTTGCAGCTCAACTTGCAAGTAAATTTTGAAGACAGTGGATTTTTGATACTTGCCGCAAGTGAAATGACAGAATAAAGAAAACAGTGTTGCCTAGTAATGTTTTCTATTAATTTAGAAGTATTTGGTAAATTAAAAGTTGTAATGCAACTGATTTTGTATTTATTTGTAGAAAAAAAGTAAAAAAGAACACAACGGCATAACTTAATGGTAATTTAAAATATCAATTTTAAAAATTAAAAAAAAAAATTGTTAAGAACAAATTTTTTCCCAGCTTTGTTTGAATATTGAATACTTGGCAATACTGGAGTGCTATTTAGTGGCTACCTATGCCACACCTATGCCTTCGACGACATTTTAAAAATGAACTTGCAGCAAGTAGTGTGGACATATGTAAAATTTTCATGTTTTTTCGGAAATTTTCGCTGATAATACGTATTCTCAACTTGCAACCATTTACTTGCATGTGGAAACGGGGGGTAAGCACAATGCAAAGGTACCCGTTTTTTTCCATACAATTTGACAATTAAAATCGTGCACCGATTTCCGTGAGAGATAAAACTTATTTTATTTTCTCTACGGAATTTCTTATTCTCCTGTTTTCACTCTCAGAATATTTTAATAATGTTGCCAGAATTTCATACAATTTCAATCACAGTACAAGCATAGTACGACACATGGTTGATTTCGTCATGCACATGAATTAGTAATATCAAAGGATTTAACTTTATACATTTATAAAATATATAAAAAACAACAATAACACAATAACATTTTCACAGCCTTTTATTCTAACTAATGTCAAATAACAACAATACGTTGGAATGTGGCAAGAAGAAAAATATAAAATATAATCAACTTGACTGACTATGTGTTCTCTGTTATAAAAGTCAGATTCCGTTTCCGTTGCTATTTTGTTTATTTTTTTTCCGTCACGATTTAAGATTCCTTTTCCATTTGTATTGTGCTTATTCTCTTATTCGTTCTTTTCGTTCGATCGTTCATTTCGTTCTTTTTTTTAGTCATAGAAAATTTGTATCCCTTTCTTATTAATTTTATTACAGAATTAAAAGTTTTTCTTAATAATTTAAAATTTTTAATGAAATTGTAATTTTCTGACGCTATTAGTCTATGCACAATAAAATTAATATAAACTTGTAACATGTAGTGCCCCAATAAATTGTCGAACGAACGACACCGTTCACGAATCACTGTTCAGACACAGCTCATGACAAAAAAGAACGATACCAAAAAAGAACAATTGAACGATTTGAACGAACTAGTTCAATGAATTTTATTGAACGATAAACCGAGTCACCAAAAAGAACGATTAAGCCCAACTCTAGTGTAGAGTTGTAAAAGTATTGAGTATTCCGGTACTGAGTACTCAATACTGACTGTTTTTTTGAGTACTCAATACTAAAACGGTACTACTCAATACTTTTAAAGATGCAATTTTCCGTAGAAATGTGTATTTTTCGTATAAAAATACAACTCTAAAAATAGTACTCTAAAAATACAGCTCTGAAAATACAACTCTATTTGTGAAGCAAAGAAATTTGTAACGAATTTTTGGGAAAAATTATTTAATTAATTTATTTAAAATGTTTTAAATTAATTAAAATGTAAATAACAATAGTTATTTAACACGTGTATGTGAATTGTGATAATTTTTCCTAATAAATACGAATTCATAACATTTTTATTTTTAAATTAAAAAAACCGTTAAAAGTATTGAGAAGTATCGAATACTCAATTGAAAAGTATTGAGTAGTATTGAGTACTCAAAAAATACCGAAATTTCACAACTCTACTCTAGTGTAGTCAGAGATCGAAGTCGATTATTTTATTTTTTGCTCTATCAGCCGCCGAAGTAACCGGTAAAGATGATAGGATTGAGTGTTGAAACTGTCGAAAAAAACATGTTCTTAAAGCCTATATGACACTTGCTAGTTTCAGTATTAATAATCCAAAACAGAAGAGAGCACAAATTTTCCTTATGTGAGAAAAAATGTGTGTGAAGAGAACAACTATATCGAAAAACTATCAAACTATCAAATTAATGTTGGTAATGCACAGAGCTTTGAAGAATTAATTCCTTTTTGAATGAATTCACTACCAATCGAATTCAATTTTCTCTAGAATTGAATGAATTCCTTTTCTTAAGTAATTCACTGAATTCATTCAACTGAACGCGTTCATCAAACAACAAATTCAAGGAATTAATTCAATTGCAATAGTTCTTTTTATTAAATCAAATGAATTAATTCACCGGTGAACGCGTTCAATTTTATAAATCGAACTGAAAAAGTGAACTAATTCCTTACTGAATTAATTCACTACTGAATTCGTTCAATTTCATTTTCGTTCAGTGAATTAAAAAAAATAAAATTACGTTCAGTGAATTAAAAAAAAATAATAAGTTTACTGAATTGAAAAAAAATAAAATAAGTTCACTGAATTGAAAAAAAAAATAAAATAAGTTCACTGAATTCAAAGCCTGTTTTCTGCCGTTCAGTAGAAGAAAACAATAATGCACAAATAAAATTTTTAAATAAGCAATTTTACAGCGTGTGCTAGTAAAAATAAACAAATTAGAAACCGGATGCTGTTTATCAACCTACATAATTGAAAAATAAAGCCTTTTACTATTAAAAATAAAAACTTTACAGATATAGATAAATTTGGAAAAAATATAACTATTTAACTATATAACTAGTTTGAAAAATTAATAGTCATATTTTTTTTCCAAATTTATCTATATCTGTAAAGTTTGTTTTTTCCGTTCGATTTATAAAATTGAACGTGTTTACCAGTGAATTAATTCATTTGATTTAATAAAAATAACTATTGCAATTGAATTAATTCGTAACAAAATAAATCGAACGAAAGCAAATATGAATTAATTCCATTCAATATATGGTGCTTAGTGAATTAATTCATCGAATTTTTAATTCAGAATTGAAAAATTGAATTAAGGGATTAATTCTTCAAAGCTCTGATGCTTGACTATTAAGCTGCCTACACACTAGGGAACATACTTGAAAAAAGAGAGCATTTTTTGTGAATGTGTGAGTGCGTTTGTGTGTGTGTGCGTGTTGAGAGCGTGCATTTCGTGTTTACAAAATTTTTTGATATTTTTTGTTCCCTCAACCATGTTCCCTAGTGTGTAGGCAGCTTTACGTATTTCATTTATACGTTTTTACAATCCTAAAAAAATAGCCGCCTATATGGCGTCAACTTGTAGCTCTTTTCAAAGATCGCCTCTGTTTTATAAAACCTGTGTTATTGCATTCTTACAGTGTTGCCAGTTTTTTTCAGACTTTATCCCCAATTTTCAAATTGTTATCCCCAAAAATCCCCAACTTAACTTTTTTTTAAATTAATGTAAAAATACCATATTTATTTAATTTTTTCGGTACCTTATACACTCAAACTCAATAAATTTTGTAATTCTAACAAATTATAAAAAAGAACAAATAAATTTAAATAACAGCATAAAAAAATGTGAGCCAAATTTTTTCGTTTTAAATATTTCAGAATCAAAATTTTCCGATTCATCAGCTTCAGACATTTTATTGCGTATGGTACTGTATAAAAAAGTTTTAATATTTCAGCAGATGAATTGAACTTTTGACAATTGAATAACATGTAAAGTATATATTTAATTTAAGAAGAGCTTCTTATAACTCATATTACATCCGAATAACCTTAAATATTTTGGAACCAAAAGGTACTCAAATTTTCACCAAAAGGAATTAAGGTTTGTACGCACATTAACTTTCCAGACACAAATTTGTGTAACCTAAAATCATGCACTTATATCATCATACTTAAAAGAAATATATAAATATTTAGAATTATCAGGGTTAAATTCATAAAAATATAAAAAATCCCCTAAAATTTAGTGTCATCCCCAATAAATCCCCGGATCCCCAAACGGAAATTTTTATCCCCATTGACGAACAAAAATCCCCAATTTGGGGATAAATCCCCTACACTGACAACACTGCATTCTTATTGCATTCTATATGACAAAAATAACAACAGAAATTGTACCGTTTTTTGTAAGTGCTGTAAAGAAAATTCTGTGAAAAAGAAAAATTAGAGATTTTGTATTTTTTGTAGAAGATGGCTACTTGTATGGAAAATACAACGATAGGTAAAAGAATGGTAGAACTTTTCGAATTACTTCGAAGACTGCCAGAGGTCTGGCAAACCAAAAACTCGTAAGTACACAAACCTCTTTAAAAGATCAAGCATATCAGAAATTGTTGGTCAAATATAGACAAATAGAACCAGAGGCCGATGTGGATCAGGGATGGAAAAAGTGGTACAATTGTACTTTTTATGCTACATTCTAACCTTCGTTGGTACCGTGGTACTACCGCGATTCATTTGGTACAATTTCAAAATATTCCAAATTTAAAATTTTTGTGTTGATATCAACTTGCTAAAGCTTTAAAAAAATAATCGAATTGCCGAAGTAGACGAAAATCTTTCTACCAAAACTTGTAAATATTTTCATATGTTGGTTTTTTTTTTCAACTAATTCCAAACTTGTAGCGGTTCAAAAATATACACAAATACAGAAAGTTTGAGTGCTACTAGTACCACATGAAAGTCGAGAATTTTCAGGTACATATATAAGTAGTAGAGATAAGCGATATTTTCATACCGGTGATTTAATCACAGTTATTGGTAGCATTCGGCAGAGAAACCTTAAACTGATACCGGTGACTTGTAGCGCTTTGTGATTACTTACTCTGCTGAACGATGTTTTCTTTGTTTTATTTTTAAATACATTTTTTCTATATTTTCCTTTGATTTTTTAAATTCTTTGTTTTTGAATTATATTTGTATGTTTCTATTTGTCAATCATACAAAACAAAAATTTTTTAAAATCAACAACAAGAAAAGTATCACTATTTGATCAAAAGTAGCAAACATTTTTGACGCTACCAAAATATGACAGCGCTCAGACTGAGCGGTTAGTGATCAGGTCGTTCAGCAGATAGTTGCACAACTGTTGTAGAACTGTTGACTGTCAAATTGTATCTGCCGAACGCACCCATTGACAGAGCTTTGAAGAATTAATTCCTTAATTCAATTTTTCAATTCTGAATTAAAAATTCGATGAATTAATTCACTAAGTACCATATATTGAATGGAATTAATTCATATTTGCTTTCGTTCGATTTATTTTGTTCCGAATTAATTCAATTGCAATAGTTCTTTTTATTAAATCAAATGAATTAATTCACTGGTGAACACGTTCAATTTTATAAATCGAACGGAAAAAAAGTGAATTAATTCCTTAATGAATTAATTCACTACTGAATTCGTTCAATTTCATTTTCGTTCAGTGAATTAAAAAAAAATAAAATTACGTTCAGTGAATTAAGAAAAAATAGAATTACGTTCAGTGAATTAAAAAAAAAATAATAAGTTCACTGAATTGAAAAAAAAATAAAATAAGTTCACTGAATTGAAAAAAAATAAAATAAGTTCACTGAATTCAAAGCCTGTTTTCTGCCGTTCAGTAGAAGAAAACAATAATGTACAAATAAAATTTTTAAATAAGCAATTTTACAGCGTGTGCTAGTAAAAATAAGCAAATTAGAAACCGGATGCTGTTTATCAACCTACATGATTCAAAAATAAAGCCTTTTACTATTAAAAATAAAAACTTTACAGATATAGATAAATTTGGAAAAAAAAAAAAAAAATATAACTATATAACTAGTTTGAAAAATTAATAGTTATATTTTTTTTCCAAATTTATCTATAAAAGTAAAGTTTTTATTTTTAATAGTAAAAGGCTTTATTTTTGAATCATGTAGGTTGATAAACAGCATCCGGTTTCTAATTTGTTTATTTTTACTAGCACACGCTGCAAAATTGCTTATTTAAAAATTGTATTTGTACGTTATTGTTTTCTTCTACTGAACGGCAGAAAACAAGTTTGAATTCAGTGAACTTATTTTCTTTTTTTCAATTCAGTGAACTTATTTTATTTTTTTTTTTCAATTCAGTGAACTTATTATTTTTTTTTTTAATTCACTGAACGTAATTTTATTTTTTTTAATTCACTGAACGAAAATGAAATTGAACGAATTCAGTAGTGAATTAATTCAGTAAGGAATTAATTCACTTTTTTTTCCGTTCGATTTATAAAATTGAACGCGTTCACCGGTGAATTAATTCATTTGATTTAATAAAAAGAACTATTGCAATTGAATTAATTCTTTGAATTTGTTGTTTGATGAACGCGTTCATTTGAACGAATTCAGTGAATTACTTAAGAAAAGGAATTCATTCAATTCTAGAGAAAATTGAATTCGATTGGTAGTGAATTCATTCAAAAAGGAATTAATTCTTCAAAGCTCTGCCCATTGATAAATCACTGGTAACGGCAGTGATCAAATATTTCAAGTCGCAGTTACTCGGAATGTCGTTCTTTTAATATTTGTGTACTATTCTTTCTTGCAAACTTCATTGTGCACAGTAATACATGTTTTTTTTTCAATAACAGTGACTTGCTTTCACACTTTTCTGAATAAAATGTCTCCTTCTATCATGTCTTTGTTACCGGTCGCAACTATTCTTCTTTTAAGGCCCAGTTTTTAGGAAGTGGATTATTTTTAAACTTAGTTTAACGCAGTTTGTAACTGGAATACTGCTTTTGAAATGTGGTTTATTTTTTTTATTTCAATAAAGAAATAAATTATACGCAAGAAAAAGTTTTTTGGACAAATTTTTGTTAATAAACTTTGAAATGGCTGACAAACTAAACCAAGTTTAACTGACATCTTAAAAACTCGCCATAAATATTATTTCGTTTATTTATCAGATCACAGATCACATTTTAAAAGAACAGCGATTTGCAAATCACATTCACTGAGAACAATGTTACTGAAAAATCGCCGGATCGCCCATATCTATTACAAACCCGTGATCACGGTCACTGTTTAATAGAACGGTGATTTGAAAATCACGATCACTGGTAGCAGCGTTATTCAAAAATCACCGGATCGCTCATCTCTAATAAGTAGTATCATTCAAAAAAGTCGTTTTTAAACCCGCCTTGTTAGCATTTATTATAATTAATAATATGTTACATTATTCTTTTACAGATGGTAAATTATCTAAAACATAACCCATGTTAAAAGTTTACCAATATTTTCATATAAATTTTACTTTCATAACTACAGTAAAGCACTAAACTTTGGTCATTTTAAAATAAATTAGCAATTCCTTGTATCGAATAGACCAATATTCCCTGCAAGATTGACTTCGAACATACATACTTTTTTATTAAAAATAAATTGATGAGTTCGGAAAAGTGCAAAACTTTTAGGCAAGTTTTCTGAAATTTTTTTATTTATATAAAACATTTTGGTACCGTGCGGGTCGAAAAAGTACAATTTTTTAGTCTGCTTGGTACAAAATCTAAAAGCTCATTTTCCATCCCTGATGTGGATAATCTTAAAAAAAGGAACAAGTTGAGTTTAGTAGGGGCACAGCTCCGATTTTTTTTCTCCGGATAGTACTTTCTGGGCTGAATAGGAAAAACATTTTTTTTGTCGGAGACCCCTATTTTGGGTGTTATTTGGGGTCAAAGTTGAAACATGGACTTTCCCGTATCTTCACTATTTATTATCGGATTTGGACAATATGAGTAAAAGCTTTTAGTATTTATTAACCCATTACGATCCGGTTCCTTTTTTTTGAATTTTTAGACCGAGTTTTTCGAGAAAATCCTTTGAATATGAAAAATGTGCTTATATAATGGTTTGATTTGTTTACACAAAATTGTATGTAAGATTACAAGATTTAATTTGAGGTACAACTTTTGGTTTTAACCCTTATACGGGCAAAGTTGTAAGGGGTTAAAGTTAATTTTTTTTTTGTTAAATAAAAATTGAAAGAAAACAAGTAGTTAACTAGCAAAATAATTTTGTGTTTTTTCTTTTATTATAAAAGTAATAGTTTTAGTTTCCTTATTTTATTTTTTTACCGCTATTTTCGCATTTTCTGTTTAAATTTAGCCAATAATATGGCTTAAGATGTAGCTATAATAGACTCTATTTATTTTTAGGTTTTAAATTTTAAGTAGGTTATAGAAATATCTTTCACAAATATCAAAAATAATACCGATTAGTTAACCCATTGGTAATCAAGAAAAAACTTTTCAAGAGACTTTTATATGGTGAGACTTTAGAATCTCGTAAACAAATAGCCATTTTTGGAAGGAAACAAAAAAAAAAAATGGTCACTAGGACCAAAAATAAGACCGATTAGTTAACCTATTGAGAAAAAATAAACTTTCCAAGAGACAAGAGAAAAAAAAAATCACGCGATTTTTTTTTCTTTCCAAATATGGTGAAATTGTAGTCTCACCATGAAAGTTTCTTGAAAAGTTTATTTTTTCTCAATGGGTTAACTAATCGGTCTTATTTTTGGTCCTAGTGCAAGATATTTCTATAACTCTATATTTGTTGACATGATTTTTTTTGAGTTAATATAAAAAGAAATTAAAATTTTGACCCCCAATAACTTTGTTGTTTGATGGGTTAAGAGGTCGAGCCATGTTTTGAATGAAAGGTGTAAGTCTCGACAATAAACTAATAGTACAAATTATATTGTTATATACACAATCTTATGAAATAAAACACTTTTTTTGTTAAAATGAACCTTATAAAAATTAAAAAATTTTTAACTGGGCAGCAATCAAATTTTGTCCGTTTTTCTTTATCTCGCTTAGTTTTTAAAATAACCAAAGTATCAAATTAACGTCCTTTTGTTTCTATCTAGCTTAGTTTAGAAGATATTCGCAATTTAAAAATATAGCTAAGTTAGGCCTAATCTGGTCATTGTATATAAGTTTTAGGGGTATATTAATGCTCTAAACTATATGTTAATAGTATATTAATACTAAAAACTAAACGAGATAGAGCAAAACGGACAAAATTTTGGTCTTTTGGGTATTAATATACCGCTAAAACTTATATACAGTGACCAGATTAGGCCTAACTTAGCTATATTTTTAAATTGCGAATATCTTCTAAACTAAGCTAGATAGAAACAAAAGGACGTTAATTTGATACTTTGGTTATTTTAAAAACTAAGCGAGATAAAGAAAAACGGACAAAATTTGATTGCTGCCCAGTTAAAAATTTTTTAATTTTTATAAGGTTCATTTTAACAAAAAAAGTGTTTTATTTCATAAGATTGTGTATATAACAATATAATTTGTACTATTAGTTTATTGTCGAGACTTACACCTTTCATTCAAAACATGGCTCGACCTCTTAACCCATCAAACAACAAAGTTATTGGGGGTCAAAATTTTAATTTCTTTTTATATTAACTCAAAAAAAATCATGTCAACAAATATAGAGTTATAGAAATATCTTGCACTAGGACCAAAAATAAGACCGATTAGTTAACCCATTGAGAAAAAATAAACTTTTCAAGAAACTTTCATGGTGAGACTACAATTTCACCATATTTGGAAAGAAAAAAAAATCGCGTGATTTTTTTTTTCTCTTGTCTCTTGGAAAGTTTATTTTTTCTCAATAGGTTAACTAATCGGTCTTATTTTTGGTCCTAGTGACCATTTTTTTTTTTTGTTTCCTTCCAAAAATGGCTATTTGTTTACGAGATTCTAAAGTCTCACCATATAAAAGTCTCTTGAAAAGTTTTTTCTTGATTACCAATGGGTTAACTAATCGGTATTATTTTTGATATTTGTGAAAGATATTTCTATAACCTACATAAAATTTAAAACCTAAAAATAAATAGAGTCTATTATAGCTACATCTTAAGCCATATTATTGGCTAAATTTAAACAGAAAATGCGAAAATAGCGGTAAAAAAATAAAATAAGGAAACTAAAACTATTACTTTTATAATAAAAGAAAAAACACAAAATTATTTTGCTAGTTAACTACTTGTTTTCTTTCAATTTTTATTTAACAAAAAAAAAATTAACTTTAACCCCTTACAACTTTGCCCGTATAAGGGTTAAAACCAAAAGTTGTACCTCAAATTAAATCTTGTAATCTTACATACAATTTTGTGTAAACAAATCAAACCATTATATAAGCACATTTTTTATATTCAAAGGATTTTCTCGAAAAACTCGGTCTAAAAATTCAAAAAAAAGGAACCGGATCGTAATGGGTTAATAAATACTAAAAGCTTTTACTCATATTGTCCAAATCCGATAATAAATAGTGAAGATACGGGAAAGTCCATGTTTCAACTTTGACCCCAAATAACACCCAAAATAGGGGTCTCCGACAAAAAAAATGTTTTTCCTATTCAGCCCAGAAAGTACTATCCGGAGAAAAAAAATCGGAGCTGTGCCCCTACTAAACTCAACTTGTTCCTTTTTTTAAGATTATCCACATCAGGGATGGAAAATGAGCTTTTAGATTTTGTACCAAGCAGACTAAAAAATTGTACTTTTTCGACCCGCACGGTACCAAAATGTTTTATATAAATAAAAAAATTTCAGAAAACTTGCCTAAAAGTTTTGCACTTTTCCGAACTCATCAATTTATTTTTAATAAAAAAGTATGTATGTTCGAAGTCAATCTTGCAGGGAATATTGGTCTATTCGATACAAGGAATTGCTAATTTATTTTAAAATGACCAAAGTTTAGTGCTTTACTGTAGTTATGAAAGTAAAATTTATATGAAAATATTGGTAAACTTTTAACATGGGTTATGTTTTAGATAATTTACCATCTGTAAAAGAATAATGTAACATATTATTAATTATAATAAATGCCAACAAGGCGGGTTTAAAAACGACTTTTTTGAATGATACTACTTATTAGAGATGAGCGATCCGGTGATTTTTGAATAACGCTGCTACCAGTGATCGTGATTTTCAAATCACCGTTCTATTAAACAGTGACCGTGATCACGGGTTTGTAATAGATATGGGCGATCCGGCGATTTTTCAGTAACATTGTTCTCAGTGAATGTGATTTGCAAATCGCTGTTCTTTTAAAATGTGATCGTGGTCACGGTTTTTCTATGGAAAAGCCTTGCGATTTTCTGATAAATAAACGAAATAATATTTATGGCGAGTTTTTAAGATGTCAGTTAAACTTGGTTTAGTTTGTCAGCCATTTCAAAGTTTATTAACAAAAATTTGTCCAAAAAACTTTTTCTTGCGTATAATTTATTTCTTTATTGAAATAAAAAAAATAAACCACATTTCAAAAGCAGTATTCCAGTTACAAACTGCGTTAAACTAAGTTTAAAAATAATCCACTTCCTAAAAACTGGGCTTTAAAAGAAGAATAGTTGCGACCGGTAACAAAGACATGATAGAAGGAGACATTTTATTCAGAAAAGTGTGAAAGCAAGTCACTGTTATTGAAAAAAAAAACATGTATTACTGTGCACAATGAAGTTTGCAAGAAAGAATAGTACACAAATATTAAAAGAACGACATTCCGAGTAACTGCGACTTGAAATATTTGATCACTGCCGTTACCAGTGATTTATCAATGGGCAGAGCTTTGAAGAATTAATTCCTTTTTGAATGAATTCACTACCAATCGAATTCAATTTTCTCTAGAATTGAATGAATTCCTTTTCTTAAGTAATTCACTGAATTCGTTCAAATGAACGCGTTCATCAAACAACAAATTCAAAGAATTAATTCAATTGCAATAGTTCTTTTTATTAAATCAAATGAATTAATTCACCGGTGAACGCGTTCAATTTTATAAATCGAACGGAAAAAAAAGTGAATTAATTCCTTACTGAATTAATTCACTACTGAATTCGTTCAATTTCATTTTCGTTCAGTGAATTAAAAAAAATAAAATTACGTTCAGTGAATTAAAAAAAAAATAATAAGTTCACTGAATTGAAAAAAAAAATAAAATAAGTTCACTGAATTGAAAAAAAGAAAATAAGTTCACTGAATTCAAACTTGTTTTCTGCCGTTCAGTAGAAGAAAACAATAACGTACAAATACAATTTTTAAATAAGCAATTTTGCAGCGTGTGCTAGTAAAAATAAACAAATTAGAAACCGCTAGGACCAAAAATAAGACCGATTAGTTAACCTATTGAGAAAAAATAAACTTTCCAAGAGACAAGAGAAAAAAAAAATCACGCGATTTTTTTTTCTTTCCAAATATGGTGAAATTGTAGTCTCACCATGAAAGTTTCTTGAAAAGTTTATTTTTTCTCAATGGGTTAACTAATCGGTCTTATTTTTGGTCCTAGTGCAAGATATTTCTATAACTCTATATTTGTTGACATGATTTTTTTTTGAGTTAATATAAAAAGAAATTAAAATTTTGACCCCCAATAACTTTGTTGTTTGATGGGTTAAGAGGTCGAGCCATGTTTTGAATGAAAGGTGTAAGTCTCGACAATAAACTAATAGTACAAATTATATTGTTATATACACAATCTTATGAAATAAAACACTTTTTTTGTTAAAATGAACCTTATAAAAATTAAAAAATTTTTAACTGGGCAGCAATCAAATTTTGTCCATTTTTCTTTATCTCGCTTAGTTTTTAAAATAACCAAAGTATCAAATTAACGTCCTTTTGTTTCTATCTAGCTTAGTTTAGAAGATATTCGCAATTTAAAAATATAGCTAAGTTAGGCCTAATCTGGTCATTGTATATAAGTTTTAGGGGTATATTAATGCTCTAAACTATATGTTAATAGTATATTAATACTAAAAACTAAACGAGATAGAGCAAAACGGACAAAATTTTGGTCTTTTGGGTATTAATATACCGCTAAAACTTATATACAGTGACCAGATCAGACATAACTTAGCTAGATTTAAAAATTGCCAATATTTTCTAAACGAAGCTAGATAGCAACAAAAGGACGTTAATTTGGTACTTTGGCTATATCTTAAAAACTAATCGAGAAAGAGCAAAACAGACAAAAAAATTTTACCCAGTGGGTATTAATATATCCCTAAAAATTATATACAATGACCACATTAGGCCTAAGCTACATTCGAAAATTGCCAATATCTTCTCAACTAAGCTAGATAGCAACAAAAGGACGTTAATTTGGTACTTTGGCTATATCTTAAAAACCAAGCGATATAGAGCAAAACGGACAAAATTTTGGTCTTTTGGGTATTAATATACCCCTAAAACTTATATACAATGACCAGATCAGGCATAACTTAGCTAGATTTAAAAATTGCGAATATCTTCTAAACTAAGCTAGATAGCAACAAAAGGACGTTAATTTGGTACTTTGGCTATATCTTATAAACTAAGCGAGATATAGCAAAACGGAAAAAATTTTGGCCCTTTGGGTATTAATATACCCCTAAAACTTATTTACCATGACCAGATCGGGCCTACCTTAGCTAAATTTGAAAATTGCCAATATCTTCTAAACTAAGGTAGATAGAAACAAAAGGACTTTAATTTGGCACTTTGGCTATATCCTTAAAACTAAGCGAGATAGAGCAAAACTGACAAAATTTTGGACCTACGGGTATTAATGTACCAAACTTATATACAAAAATACCAGGTTAGGTCTAATTTAGCTAGATTTTAAAATTGAGAATATCTTCTAAACTAAGATAGATAGCAAAAAAGGACGTTAATAAAAGAGATAGCGCATAGAGTACTTCTTTGAAATATTTCACTTTTTTACTTTTTTTTAATTTTTTTTTTTTAAATGGTAAATTTTTTGTAAAATACCTACTGTACATTTTTGAAATTTTTTTTGAAATTTAATGTTTTTTTGAAAAATAATACTTGTTTAGAAAAATAGCAAACCAACAACTCAACAGCAACGCATAAAACTTTAAAAAATTTCTATTCAATTTATTTGCCGATGTTTAGTTTTGTTTCTTTCTTTGTTGACAATCTGACGAAATTACCAAATTAGTTTATTTTTGTTTTTAACAACTTGTGATAATAAAATAACTTATGATACACTCAAAATATATTTTCCATAACCGATTGATTGATCGATTGAGGTTTATTTAAAAAGTAATAGGTCAAGTAAAAATAGTTTTCAATTGAACCCAGCAAACATAGCGATACGAAGAAGATTCCCCGATCATATTGCCAGGAAGAATACATTTATTGTCGGCAATATCATTTTCGTGTTGCGGAAGTTTCCTCCGTCGGGAACAACTGTTACCCGAAAGCAATACTTCCAGACGACAAGAAAGCAATACCCCAGGAAGATAAATCGGCGATATCGCCAAGTTATCACCTGAAAGATAAAAAGGTGATATCGCCAAATAAACTCCCCGGTACAAAATAAAGGATTTATTTTTCATTATTAAATTTAAGCCTAAAAAAGAACATCTGTATACATTATCCATTGACCAACACATTAATTTTCTTAGCCGATTTTTTTGCGCATTAAATCTTGATTTTTATGTATCTGTTGATTGTTTTTGTACAAATTTTGCTTTAATTTTTTCCAAAATGACAGAGAATTTCAAACAAATTTTCTTATAATTACAATACATAATATTTTTGATGCTATTAGCATTTTCGAGGCAACGAATTTAATCAGGCGAACATCTTAAATTTTAATATTTATACTGCTAATGTGCTCTACTCAATTAAAAACTACCCTAATTTACCCTAATTTTGCTTGTAACTTTCAAGAGTTTTTCAACTCTTTTAGTTATAATTTTTTCAGCATAAAAGGAAATCGCCCAAAACCTTTGGTGGATAATAATTATGATGTTAGAAAATCTCCCACTTGTTGAAAAAATAGGTGCCCGCAATAAGGAACAAATGGTAGTTCTTTAAAATCTGTAACTCTGTTTTTTGAATAAAGAGTAATTTCAGACATTTTTAATTTTTGCGCTTTCAGCCTCAATGCAATTGAAAATTTTTTGATACTGACATATAACTGACAAGTAACCAAAAAAATTGAGATCAAATTAATAAGTGTGCCTTCAAAAATAAAGAAAATATGACAAAAATAATCTCTTCACCTCTATGCGTGAACAACTTGAAATTTGATATTTTTTGAAGGGCCATCCGCAGTTTGAGAAATAATTAGTTGCCGTCCTGCGTGATCGGTATATATCGGTGATACTATTATTGTGTGTAAGTGCTTAATGGATCGTACTATTAGTTTGGTGTCCAGACCCATTTTAGGTTAAATTTTGTAGCTTTTCATAGATTTTTGGAGCTAAAAGTGATGTAGAAACCAAACGGATAATCCGATCGTTTTAGCACTTACACACAACAATATAAATTGCGATATATATCATATAAGCCAGATTTCAGCCATTAATTCTTTTATCTGTGGATGTGCTAGTCAATTTAAAGTTGGATTTTTACCGTATTGTACAGCGAAAATTGATGTTTCACATAATGACAGCTATGATAAGATCTACCGTTCCAGATATATTGGACTCCACAATTCTTAAAACTGTGGATGTGCCTTCAATTTGAATTTAACCTTTTAGCGAATTTCGGAGAAAGATATGTTGTAGAGAATACGAAATTCGTCCGATCCGTTTAGCACTTTCAGATAATGATAGTAATGAAGATATGTACCATTCAAGACATATTTGATTCCATAATTCTTTAAACCGTGGATTTGCCATTAAATTTTGTGCTGCAGTTTTGAGGGTAATTTATATGGGCAGAAGTCCAAACATAGACCGATTTAAACCAAAATCAATAGACTTCGTCCTTGGGCCGATATAAATCGGTCTACCAAATTTTATCAAAAAATCTTAATATTTGGGACCTGTAGGGTGCGCACAAGAATACATGGAGAGACAGACGGACGGACGCAAAAATTAAAAAAACAATATTATAATCAATAATGGAAATATAGCGCAACTATGCATTTTCGAATAAAATGACCGTGATGGTTGAAAAATTTGTGTCATCTGTTTTCATGAAATCGAGGTAAAAGTGTGTGAAAACAACTCAAAAATAGCCAAAAAAAAAAGGTTTTTGGTAACTTTGACCTCAATTTGCTCAAAAACCAGATGTGCTGGAAAAATTTGGAAACCAAATTCGGACTCAGCACGGAAAAGTTACTTGAAAATGTGTGGTCGCATGCCCGAAAAATCCAAAATCTCAAAAATATTTATTAGCGAAAATGTGTGCGGTTTTTTGTTTATAACTTTTTCAGCACTCAAAAAAATTTATTCACGCGAACAGATTACTTCTTTTTATTGTATTTTCAATAAGTTAATCTAGAAAAAAATTTGTTCTACTAATTTTAAACTTTTCATTTTTAAAATCTGAAATCGACCTGTTTCGTAGATTTCCCATATCGAAATATATAACTCAAATGTAATCCATGCATTAGAAATTACCCAGCAAAACCTTTCATTACCATGTAATGAGTTTTAGGTATTGAAATCTTAAGTGTTCACTAGTTACCTTTTACTTACTAAACTACTTATTTTAACATGGTGATGTCATTGGAGGAAAGTCATTACACTGATGTTACCTGTAAGTAGTTTATCAGCTGTTCTATAAATAGATGTTGAATATAGATTTAAAAAAATATAAAAATTTAAAAACCAATAGGAGCTGACACGTATTGATCAGCGTACCCCACGATTGTCAGGCAAACACTCTAACCATTAGACCACGACATCACTATAATTTTTATTGCTTTAACTTATGTACACATTTATTGTGGCAACTGTTATACATGTCTATTTTTCACAAAACTTGTTGTTATTAAATACTGCTTAATGAACATCAACATTTCTATAAATAGATGTTTAATATAAATTACAAAAAAAAAAAACAACAATGGAAGCTAACACGAGTTGAGCAGCGATCCTCATGTCTGTCAGGCAAAAACGATAACCACTAGGCTACGCCATAGTTATGGTTTTTAATGATTTAGAACATATATTATTGGTTTTAGCTATTGTGAAATAGTAATGTGTGGGGTATAATTATCGGTAACTCATTACATTCAGTTTAAAAGTAATTCAACGGGTAATGATATATGAGATCTAAGTAATGCATGTAGTAATGACCAGTCATTACCAAGGTTTTGCTGGGTAGCTGGTTTAATGGTTATCACATTTTTTTATATCACCCATATGCCCTTTACGATTCATAAACATTAGATTTTAGCCTATAAATTTAATTACAATTAAAGTTCTTGCAATCACAAGCAGAATATTAGAAATTCTTTCACATTTTTTGAACAAAAATATTTTAGTGAAACCTCTGTCGATTATGCCGAATTTTATTTTCTTATTCCTTTTTGCAAATTCGTAAATATTATTGTTTTCATTGTTGTCAAAATGGTCTAAGGCAATCGAAAAAAACATCGATGTAGCTAAGCTTTTATAATTAAATCATGTGTCGTACACTCAGGGAATTATATAGGTAAAATCAACTGAAAATGACAGTTAAAATAACTGCATTTGCAGTTAAAAAGGTGTAGACTACATTTGCATTTAAATCAACTGCAATGTGAAGTTATTTTTAACTGTTAAAAATTAACTGACAAATGTAGTAAAAACAGCTACAAATGCAATTAAAACAACATACATGCAATTATTGTAATTGTTGTATTGTAAATTGTATGTAAATTATTGTAAAACTGTATAAACAACTGCAAATGTAGTTAAAATAACATAAACAAAAATTATTTTAAAAATTATTAATTTAATGAAAACAAATTCATGTAAATACTCTTAATTTTATTCTACAATAAATTTAGAATTGAGAACGCAAAATTTACACTTAATATCACTTTTATCACTAATAAGATATTGTTCTAGATGTCCGTCTGTGAGGGATAAAATATTGTTTGGCTTTGTTTTTTTCTCCAGGTAGAATTGGATGAAAATATAAAAGAACTGAAAGAAAACAAATACAATATTTTTTAATATTCCCGTAAATAAATTTACATTTTATATTATAAAACTTACCTTATTATTTTAATAATTTAATAAAATATATAACCTATTCCGTATTACGCATCTTCACTCTTTAGGGTTGTTTTATGACTAAGACAAGATAAAACATGTTCTTCTCACATTCTTTCACTAGAAATTTCTAAACAAGCGCTTTGTTGTGTACGAGCTCTTGTTTTTATCGTACACACACATACTTGAAAATTGAAGTATTTGTAACAAAATAGAAAATAACTGCATAAAATAAACGTTACTACATTGTAGTAGTTTTTGTAGTTTGTTTAAAAAATTAAACGTTAAAAACATTGAAAAATTTTTCTCTAAGTAAATTAACTGCAATTGCAGTTAAAATAACTACAACCGCATTACTACACAAATAACTGTCATGTAGTAACTGCAGAACTTTTCTGAGTGTAGTATATTAAAGACCTAAATGGAAAAATTGTACAATAATAGGTGTGTTTGGTTACTTTTCCAGTAAAGTCCAGTAAAAATTACTCAGTAACAAATTTACAGAGAGTAAGACAAAATTTACTCTCAAAAAGAAAAATATCTAAAAATGTACGCAAACAGAAAAATTGTAAGAATTAGTAAAGTACTGCCATTAAGGTGTTTTAAGATTTCGAAAAAAATTCACACGCGAATGAGAAGAAAACACAAAGAATTTGAAGAAATTTAACAGCGAACGAGAGAAAATGAAGGACGTCACGAAAACAATAAATTTAATAAAAACGTGTTTACAAGCAATAAAATCATTAAAAACAATAAAAAAATAATTAAAATTGATTATTTATTATTTATTTCACTCTTAAAGTTGTTTTTGTTACCGCTTTAATCAATAATCATAAGAAACAATAAAAACAGTGCCCTGTTAACTTTTTCGGTGTTTTCCTTTTGTTTCTCTTATTCTTCAAATGAATTAACAGGAACCCAATCCATATAAATTTTAAGGGAACCAAAGAGTACACTTTTTTTTTCTTATGGGAACTCTTTAGCCTATATCCTCGTTGGTACTGCTGCCAACTTCTTTTCTAAAAATATCGCTAAATCAAACTAAAAAATTACTAGAAAATATCTAAATTATAAAAAATTTAAAAAAGTTAGCGATAAGCTAAATTTCACGAACTTTTCAGGTTTTGTGAAAAATATCACAAAAATAGCTATATTTTTCAAACTTCTTAAAACTTTCTTAAAAAATTATCGATACACTTTTGCACTTTTAATTTTTTCATAAAATTTTAGCGATAAGTCGCTGAATAATAATGATTCAAAAATTCTGTCAAGGAAACAAATGTAAAAATATGCTAAGAAAATGTCAAGACTGACTTAAAAAAATCTCTAGTTTTCCCGCTAATAGCTAAATTATATCTTATCTCGCTAAACGAGCTGAAATATCGCTAGATTTGCCGAGAAAATAGCTAAATTGGCAACAGTTATTAAAATAGCTGATTGCGAAATAAACCTATTCAAATTAATGGATTAATAAATAAAACCTAATAAAATGATCACTTCCTCCATCGTAAATAAGCTTATATTTAAGTATTTTTTATTTCTACAAAAAATTATTTAAAAATTATTTAGGCAAATGTTTTGTTTTTCAATCATTTGTTTTCAATCATATGTTTTTTATACCCTCCATCCCACTGTGCAGGAGGGTATATATCAGTTTGTCATTCCGTTTGTAACTCATCGAAAAAAAATCCGGGACATAAAAAAAATATATATTCTTGATCGTTATCAATAGCGAAACCGATATAGCCGTGTCCGTCTGTCTGTCTGTTGAAATCACGATCACGCTCAAAATAGTTGTGCTAAGATGTTAATTCTTAGTCAAAATTTTTGTCCAATTTCTTAAGAAGTTTGGTATTGGAAATGGGCATATTTGGTCCAGACGTTTAAAAGTTATGAATGAATATGTAAAAGCACCTCTATAATTTTCCATATTAACATGAACAAATATATTAACTGTGTGTTGTTGTTGTTACTGAATAAGAAAAAAATACATACATACACACTAGAGTGGGGCGATTTGTATGGACAAAAATTTTTTGATATTGTGAGGAAAAAAAGTTCCACTACGACATATCAAAGAAATCATTTTCGAGGCGCCCAAATTTCAATTTTTTGCAATTTTCTAATAAATGCTAGATTAGCGCTATCTTGCGGTGGCTTTTTGAAACAACTAATGAAGTTGTAAACAATATAAAATTACAACCTTGCCAGAAAGGTATTACTTATGAAAATCGAATAAAAAATGTGACAACTAGAGGTAAAAGTATATAAGTAAAATTATTTTTTCGACCCACCCTAATACACACCCAGACCTTGAAAGAGATAATTCTTTTTTTGAAATAAAAAAATTGGATTCATTTTATAAATTACTGAATAAATATAATGCCTTTAAATCCATGATTGGACATTGAATAAAGTGAGATAAGATTTGTTCCTATTTGTGTTGATTCAATTTGGATTCGATTGAATAATTTGGACGTACATATGTTGGCTTTAGAGGCACCTCACCGATTGATTCTAAATTTTTACTACTGATATAACTCTCTTTTGGGGGCCTGAAGAAAAGCATGTATGGGAGTTACTTCGGTTTAAAGTTTAAAAATGAACTTAACTATATTTCCTTCATTTATTATAGGGTTGGAGCAATATGTTCACCATTGGAAAGGTAATAAAAATATCTTTAGGATAGCATTTTTTTGTTGACCCATTATGATTCGGCGTAGGAAATTTAATTTTTTTGTTTTTTTAATGTTTTTATTCCATAAAAAACCTATATAAGAATGTTATCAAGACGAAAAGCTTTAATTTGATATATAGATCAAGTTCTTATCACTTCAAACAACGCAGATATTAGAGGTCAAAATCGTGATATTTTTTTCTTTCAAAGTATGGCTAACTTTTGACAAATGAAAAATCTCAATACCGACAATACGTTTACTCCCAAAATATGTTCGATTCCCGATGAGTTAATTCAGTATAATTGTTGGTTAGAGTCAAAGTTGTATCTTTTGTACCATCTTCAAAAAAATTAGGTTTGACTTCTAATATCTTCGGTGTTTGAAGTGATAAAATTTGAACTACATCTCAAAAGTTTTTAATCTTGAGAATATATTAATAAGTAAAAAACGAGTAAAAAGGTTAAAGTCGGGCATGCCGACTATACAATACCCTACACCAGTATGGTTAAAAGCCAACTAATGTTTGGATCCGAAATTCGAATGGGTTAAAATGGGACTTGTGTCAAAATTTTCTATAATGTGAGTCAGCGAACCAAATTTCATTAAAATATTTTAATATTTGCGACCTTCAGTTTGTAACCAAGCCAATTTTGGAGGGACCCTTATATGGGCACTAGGTCTAAACATGGACCGGTGTTAACCAAAATCAATAGGCTACGTCCTTGAGCTGATATAGGTCGGTGTACCAAATTTTATCAAAATATCTTAATATTTGCGACCTGCACCAGAGAAACAAGCCGATCAAAATAATCGGCGGCGGCGATTAAGGTTGAGCCGGATAAAAATCGGCGGCGGCGGCGCAACCAAATAATCGGCGGCGGCGGCTTGATCGGCTTGATAGAACATTATACACGTAATTTAAAGATGTTTAAGGTTTTTTCCAAAATATAGCAGTAGAAAATTGTACAAAAAATTTGGAATTATCAAATAAAAAATAATTTTAAGTTAAATTCATCGATAAAAATTGCAAATTTAGGATTTTTAGTTTTTAAACGGACCTAGAAGGAGAGATAGTTGGGCTTTCCAAATATATACATATGTTTATATATTCAACAAAATTGTGTGAAAATATTTTCAAATAAAACTGATTTTTTTAATTTTTTCTTATTTTGTTTAATTTTGACGGCTTTTAATTACAATATTTTGTTAAAAAATTTGTTATTCTTAATTCAAAGTAAAATGAAGTTCTACTTTAATCGCTTTAAAACAAGGTTGGTTACCGTTATCGTTATAAAACCGTTATCGCTAAAATACCGTTTCAAATTGAATACCGTTATCGTTACCAATACCTTTAAAAAAATTTCCCAATACCGTTATCGTTACCGATAACGTTATTTTTATGGGTAGTTACCGGTATTTTACCGGTATTTATTAATTTATATAAAAATGCCAATTTTTTTAACTTTTTTGTTTTATAATCCTGAGTTATTTTTATAAAAAATTTATAGATAATATTTTTAATTATTAAAACTACCAGCATTGAATTTGTAGATTATAATCCGTATTTTTAAGACTTAAAAATAAGAATATGCTATGTTTTTACTGGTTTATATATATATTTTTGACGTAATTTTTAATACCGGTACGTACCGGTATTGCTGTTTCGATAACGGTATACCGTTACCGAAACAGTCTTAAATACCGTTACCTTTACCGTTACCGAAACTAATAAAATTCGATACCGTTACCCTTACCGTTATTCGTTTCGGTAACCAACCTTGCTTAAAAATTGTCAAAGTTATACATTTATTTATAAACATGGAATCTCTGCATTTATAAGAAAATTTAAAAAGTTAACCGTAATGAGTGTGCAAACAAGAACATCGAGATGTCTTATAATAGCTGAAATTAAATGTTTAGAAAAATTACGATAACTTTTTCAATTTTCAATTAATTTAAACAAAAGAATCTGATTTTACTAAAAACTAAACCCACTTTCAGAATAAATTACAATAGTAAAGAATTTTTTAATACTGTAAAAAAGCCGTCAATATTGTTTTAAAAATCTTTCAACATATTTCAGTTCCAAATAAATAATTCTATATACATATATTTGGAAAGCTAAATTTTTTGTCTTTCCAAAAACGTTCCAAGATTCAAAATCGGTTGAAAAATTGCTGAATTTTAAAATTGTTAATTGCTTGAAGTCGCTCAAAAACAGAGTTTTGACACTATCACCCCTGTTCTGAATTCCAAAACTTTTTAATTAGAGTAGTTTTGTAAAATCACACAAAATTCAAAATGTCGGAAATTGACTGTTTCGAACAAATTTTAGCATACTGAAAAATTTTAAAATAAATTTTAACATATCAATTTTTGCAACAAAATATATAAAACGAAGAAAATAATTCGGATGTGGATCACAGAAGAGCAAAAAAATTCGGAATGTTTCACTTTAGAATTTTTTTATGTGGATTCGGAACTTAGAAATAAACAAACTCTATTTTCACTCAAACCTACGACCATAGATTCGAATGAATGAATGAAAGGATTTTTAATTAAAATTTACTAATATATCATTCGTTTATACCATTCCTTATGAATCCATTCACTGGCATCATTCTTTTAATTTTCATGCATAGTGAATGAATTGTTTAATGAATTCATTATTTTTATAATTATCTTTCACGTTTTATTCGGTTTGTAAAATATTAAAACAAATGTTTGCGTTTTTAAATTTTGGTTAATTACCTTCATTATTTTTATTATTTGATATCAATATTAAATCCCTAAAATAAGACACATTTTTATTTAATTTGTAATTATAAACTAAAGTGTTGTCAGAATCATTAGTATATTCATACCTTAGTCTTTTACGAATTGAATGAAATTACTTGATTGATAAGCCATTTTGTAAAAGATTAGAATTAATGAAAAAAAAAAAAAAATAGGAAAATTCTGTGATACTAGTCGTTAGGTTAAACTGTGATTTATTTAAGTTGTAATTATTTATTTACGGTGGGTCTCATACTGTAGGTTTAACTTTAACTTAACTAAAAACAAAATAAAATGTCAAAAAAATGTACATAAAACAACAACAAATTTTTGGGTTAACTATTAACCTAAGTTTAAACCTGCAGTATGAGACCCACCGTTAAAGTTTTTATTAAATTGCGTGTTGTGATGTCCAATTTTTATTAAATTGCGTGTTGTGATGTCCAATTTTTATTAAATTTTAAATAAAATACTTGACAATGTAAATAAGTAAAATCAAATTAATAAAATTCGCACTCCAGAAGAAGTTGAAATACCGTCAACGAAACGTCGAGTGAAAAGGATGAAATAATTTGATTTTTATTTCATTTTAGCATTTAATTGACCATAATTAGCCCGTGGATAGAAAATTCTATAAATAAAGTATTGGTCACAAAATAAAATCGAAAAAATTAATTATTTAAATTGATTGTAATTCTATAAGGAATGTATTCAACAAAAGAATGCATTCTATTTAATATTAAACTTTGGAAATGAAACATATGAATTAATTATAAAGGAATGGTTTGATGGAATGATATATATTCAATTTCTGAATTCGGTTTTGTGCGAATTAAGCTAAAATTGCATATCCTAATTTCAGCGAAATATGTCAGAAGTTTTCAAGCAGAACTTCCAACTTAAGAAATATTTATGACAAAAATCCTTCTTAGCTCTGACTATAAAACTGGTTCTTTTATTTCTTGTGAACTAAAAAAAATACTCTTGATGGTTCAGGAAATGATGAAGTAGAAAATTTGTTTTAAAAATGACATTTGTTTTTAATTTTTTTATTTTGGAAAATTGATACTTCCAGCCGAAATGAGCCGAAAAAAATCGGCGGCGGCGGCTGAGGCAAAAATGACCGGCGGCGGCAGCTTAAACGGCTCACGGCGGCTGGCTTGTTTCTCTGACCTGCACCTTATAAACAATATAATTTTGGGGGGACCCTTATATGGGCACTAGGTCTAAACATGGACCGATGTTCACCAAAATCAATAGGCTTCGTCCTTGGGCCAACATAGGTCTGTGTACCAAGTTTCATCAAAATATCTTAATATTTGCGACCTGCAGCTTATAAACAATATAATTTTGGGGGGACCCTTATATGGGCACTAGGTCTAAACATGGACCGCTGTTAACCCAAATGAATAGGCTTCGTTCTTGGGCTGATATAGGTCTTTGTACCTGATTTCATCAAAATATCTTAATATTTGCGACCTGCAGCGTATAAAAAATATAATTTTGGGGGGACCCTTATATGGGCACTAGGTGTAAACATGGACCGATGTTCACCAAAATCAATAGGTTTCGTCCTTGGGCCAACATAGGTCTTTGTACCTAATTTCATCAAAATATCTTAATATTTGCGACCTGCAGCATATAAAAAATATAATTTTGGGGGGACCCTTATATGGGCACTAGGTGTAAACATGGGCCGATT